>CM077567.1:63221325-64421325 GCA_039657325.1 Stephania cephalantha | reverse complement strand
TACAAGCACGAAGTTTGAACTCGCTTTCATTGTGAATTATCTGTAATGTAATTCGATTCCCACCTCTAAATTGATGGGCACCTAGATCACCATTGGGCATCGCCATTACTACATGTTCATCAATTCAAAAAATAGGCCATTTTTTTTCGTCAAATTTGTTTCTTTTTTTTTTTTTGATAGGACGTCAAATTTGTTGCATTGATGTTACAATCAATCCCAAAGGTTGTTACGATGCACACACAAAAAATGTGTCAAGGTCACAAAGCATCTCTAGTGAGATAGATGAGGCATCACTTGCTAAAAGATTGTTATCGCCTTCAACTCATAAGTGCGGGTTTGACGCAGCGGAGATCTTCTAAACCAGTTGAACGAATCCACGAACAACTCGATCTAGGTCAGAACTTAAGCCAAAGTTCAAAAATTCTTTTATTTCAACCAAAACTACGAATTACACCAAATAGATCGCTTAAATAGCGAAACCCTAAAATTGCCAAAAATAGTAAAAAGTCTAAAAAGCCCTAAACTGAAAACTAGACGAAAAATAGAAACAAACGCCGCAAACGGCAATAAAAACGGAAATTCCTAATGAAAGTTATAAGCGAAACAAAAGTTTCCAAAAATAGCAAAATTGCCGTTTCGGAGGGCGAAACGATGGAATTTGGCCGAAGAACGTCGTAGTCACAGCAAAGCTGTGAGTTGTGATCTCCACGTCGTTTCCAATAAACCCATACCCCCGGATCGTTGCGAGTCATATCTTTTCCTATTTTTCCAAGAATTTGCAACTAATTCTTGGACTTCATCATTATCCTATCAAGATTCATTATCCTATCAAGAATTTGGAAGCTAATTCTTGGACTTCATCAGGGTTTTATTTCGAAAGACCTTGGTACTAGTTAGGACGAGAAAACCACTTATATACTTCTTCATAAAGTCTTATTTAATTAATGTGAGACTAACTTTCGGTCTATACATCTTCAACACCTTACTTTGGATCGAGATTCATGATCCAATGATTTTTTTTCTCACAGGTCCTATCCGAATCATGTGCACTTATACCATGTTAACTTCTTGCTTTGCGCACACAACATCTGCAAGCGGCCAGACCGCGACACTTATTCGCTTGCTTGTGGATCTCCGCTAGTACCAATATTGTCCCCGACTCAATCACCTCCAACTTTGTGGGGTTTTACTCTAAAAGGTCTCGCTACTAATTGAGGAGACATCCACGCTTACATACTTCTTCGGGAAGCTACACACAATCGATGTGGGACTATTATTGTGGTCCATACATCTCCAATACTCCACTTTGTGTTGGGCCAGCCCACGCCTTTATCCGCGGGTCCGTGGATCTCATTAGTATTGATATTGTCCCCACTTTAGCCATCTTCAACTCTCAGGTGTGGGGTTTTAATACTTTAAAAGGCCTCAATACTATTTGGAAGAGAACAACAACTTAAGTACTTCTTTATAAAGTCACAGTTAACCGATGTGGGATTATATTTCGGTCCAAACATCTCTAACAATCTCGACCTTGGACCGAAATCCCGCTTAGATGTTCTACCTTAAACCTATTTCCCTTCGATCCCAAAATGTTCCACCTTAGACTGGATTCCCTCTGAGTTCCCAATAAGGTGCCTTGGCTAAACCTTATACCGACTTCCCTCCAAGATGTCTCATTGCATGATATGTCATCATTCATCTCGAGGGGCGCCGACTCGAGTGACACCCGTGACTAGCGATGGACATGTTTTTTTCTCAACCGAATTATTGGCTCTAATACCACTTGTTGGGCCTACCCGCTCATTTATACGCGAGTCCGTGGATCTCGTTAGTACCGATATTGTCTCCACTTTAATTAGTCACCTTCAACTCAGGTGTGGTGCTTTACTTCAAAAGGCCTCAATACTATTGGGGAGAGAACCACAACTTGAGTACTTCTTTATGAAGTCACACTTGACCGATGTGAGACTATATTTCTGCCCATGCATCCCCAACACCTTGGACCGAAATTCATAATCCAAGATGTTTTTTCGAGGTCCCAACCAAATCGTGTGCTCTTATACCATATTAAGTTTTCACTCGAGGGCACAACATCCGCAAGCTGCAACCTGCCCATGACACTACCTTGTGGGTTTTGTAGATCTCCTCCAATACTAATATTGTCCCCAGCTTTTGACCACCTTCAACTCGTAGGTGTGGGGTTCAAAAGGTCTGCTCAGTGCTAATTGGTCGGAGATAATATTTATATTTATATATATATATATATATATCTTTATTATGAAGTCTTAGTTAATCGATGTGGAACTAACTTAATTTCGGTTTACACATCTTCGACAAAAACAAGGTCGTAGGATCAATCTCACGTTGAAGTCATATTGGAATCACTTATCAAAAAAATGTGTCTTGGTCGATATGTTATACTATTGATTAATCGGATATGACCAACCAAGATAATGGTTCACTGGTTAGATCGATATAGAGCCATGCATGAGTTACTTAGGGTAAGGTCAAGAGTTCAAGCTTCAACCAATTGGGCGTCCCAATAGTTTGATATGAGGTTCGATGAGAGTAAAAAGTCATGGCGGGTTCAAACTCTGGTGGGAGAAGTTTCTTTCTTATCGAAAAAAAAAGTTCAAGCTTCATTACCAGCAAGTTGTAGTTTCTTTTGTGAAATCAATAAATAATAAAATAAAATTGGATGTGGGTGCATTAATTGAATCATGCTCTTCCCATAATTTTAGTGTGCCAGCTGAGCGTGCAATCCAGTAGACGATATCCATGTGCACTGACCGCAACCAGAAGACAGTAACATAGTTCGTTGTTTAATTACTTGTTTGGATAGAGACATATATATATATATATATAAACAATTAGTACTAATAATTAATTGAACATATAGTATGATGTTTTTGTTATATATATATATATATATAAAAGATTCAAAAGAATGTCGCCCTAGATTTTTTTTTTTTCATTGGTTTATATAATTCCCAAATAAACAAGATCAAGTGGGCATACCATATGTTTCAGACAAGGTGGTAATAAAGTGGACCAATAATTTTTCAAAATCTCTAGAAGACCAAACATTAATAATCTTTGGAGACATGCATGTTGAAGCCTAAACAATGGTATTTTAATTTCTTAGGATAAAAAGGGAAAAAGTTATATTTAAAAATGTATAGTTTTGGTTTCTTTTCTTTTCATTGTAATCTTGATTGGGTGAATCTGGTGCTAGACCCTTAACAAATTCCCTTAAAAGCAATAATATTAAGGGATAGAGAGATGAGGGCAAATGGTCTTCAACCTTGATGATGCCGGACACTTTTTTTTTCTTTTTTTCTTTTTTTGTGTGTGTTTGTTCTAAAAAATGAATTAAAAACGTATACAAGTATATATTCTAAGCTGTATAGGGAATAAAAGGAGAGGATAAGGACAATCGGTCACCTGTTCAAACATTTCAGCTGTGCGTGCGACATACTTTTTGACAATTTGCATGTAGTGTCAATAGATTATATATCGATCGATTTACTAATAGCATACTAATTTTCTTTAAGATATGTAGCATACTAATTAAATAGTTACCTTTGGACTGCCAAAGCATCTCCCATGAAATGGAGACATCAAGAAAAACTTTAGAAAGGTCATAAGTTCAACCCTTATTGAAGTAAAAAAAAAAAAAAAAAAAAACTTACCGGAAGGTCATTGGTTCAACCCTTATTGAAAACCATCAAACCGCGTTGGTCATTTTGTAAACCACCACCAAACCGTGAATCCTCAAAAACGTAATCAAACCGACCGCGGTTTACGCGGTTTGGTAGATTTAGTTTTGAAGTTTTCCCGCGGCACATTTAAAAAATAATAAATAAATAATGACACATATTTCATACATATCCATCAACAAAATATGCAACAAAATATATAGATGTCCATACATGACCACCAAAAACACAATGAAACACATTAACTTAATCAAAATATGAGTCTTCATTTTCAAATTTAAACAACATTTAAAAGCTTCAACTCAATTCCAAGTTTGGGGGTGGTTTTGTGGTTTGGTGAACTGCGATTTTTCATAGATAAAAACCACCACCAAACCGCGGAATTGCGGTTTTCAAGTTTTTTAAACCACCATCAAACAGTGATTTTAAAAAACCACGTTAGACCACGCGGTTTGAACGGTTTGTGCAGTTTGGGCGGTTTTATGGAAATCACTGCTCACCTCTAATATATATTATATATATGCTTTCTTGGAACTTGTGCACGCATTTTAAAGTCATAAATGTAGTTTTCATGCTATATATATAGTTTAGGCCAATTATTATGGGAGTGGCTTATATAAAATTGAAAACTGTAAGGTTTTCACAATAATCAATCGCAACGCGCGTCATGTGTTATTTGATAGAGAGAATAAAGGATGGAGTATCTATTAATCTTTTTATTACTAATTTACCCCTACCTTACAAAGGGAAAATGATTTTTTGACGTTATTTAACACACACCTCCAACACACATTGACCTTTAGAGTCATCCATGTGCGCCTCAGAATACACACCCTTCATGTTGTGTCGTAAAATGTGTATGCACACATATCGAGGTGTGAAAAGGTAAATGTGTAAAATCATTCTCCTCCAATTGAAGAGAAGACATCAATTATATAAACTAGTGGCAGGGTAAATTAGTAATAGAAAAGTTAACCTCTGATAAGCTTAATTGGTTATAATATCATATATTTTCATCATTTTTGTTATTATATCATAATCTTTTCAAATTTGTTATTATATCATAACCTTTATATATTGTTGAATTTGTATCATAAGTCATTTTTAACTCCAAATTTGATAATTATCACCTAAATAATAAATTAATTTGAAAGGCCACTCATCACCTATAATTATTAAATTTATTATTTAAATTAATTATTAAAGTGTTAACTCATCAAATTTAGAATTAAAATATAACTTTGGATACAAATCAATTAAGCAATCTAAAAAGGCATGATATGATAACAAAAGGTGTAAATGTTAGAATATTTTAACTAATTTGGCTTAATAGATACTACCTCATTTATTCTCTCTATCAAAAGACACATGACACGATGTTAATTAGATAATTTGTTGTTAATTTAGTTGTTTGATTAAAGAGGGGAGTACTTTGTGCGTTTCTACTAATCACAAAAAGTTTACAAATTGGGCCCAATAATTTGGACGTGGTATTGTTACAAAAGGGTGAGAGTTTGAGTTCCATAGGGATAAGAAAAGTTGGTTTCTTTCTCGTACAAAAATAAGTTTACAAACCCGAGAGAATATATACTCTCAAACCCGACCACTGATGGGACAGTTACATTTTTCAAGGAATTTTGTATCTCCGATTATGGATGCAAATGGGTAGGGTAGGGAATAAGGACCTCATTCTCATACTCACAAAAAATTTTATCACATATACTCATACCCACTAAAAAACTTATCACACATACTCATACCATACCCATCTAAGGATGAATTCTCATACGCATCCTCATACCTATTAAATCCACATGGGTATGAAGAATCTCTATGGGTAATATTTTTTATCCATTTCATTCCCCATTGGGGATCCCCGCGGGGATTCTAAAAAAAGAATTGTAACAAATAAGGTGTCAAATATATATACATAACAACACAATTGTTGAAATTCCAACAACAAAAAATCAACATATCATGCAATAAAAATTCTAACTACTAAGTGCTATTACTTATGATTAAGTTTCTACAAAATCATTGGCTTATGTAAAACGAAAAATTCAAATTCAAAATATTTCTTAAAGTCATTATCTCTTTAAACCATCAAGTCATCAACTTTTTTCAGTACTTTTAATCCTAAAATTTTAAAATATAAATATAGTTGCAAACAATTCATAGCAAAACATATATTTATTAATTAACCAAATAAATTAAAATTATAAATCTCATTAAGAGGTTTTTGCTCTATGTATGAGTGTTTCGTAGCGGAAACTATGTAATATTATGTACTATTTATATATAAATAATAAATATCATATGATGTATAAAGTGATATATGAGGATCCTTATGGGTAGATGGGTATCCCCATAGGAATTACCCGTGGGAATTACCAATACGGATCCCCGTGGTAACCATGGGGATTCCCTGTGGTAATCTCTGTGAATATATTTTATCACTCATACATGTGTGGATATGAGATTTTGTACCCATCTCCACCCTCATCCCCATATAAAATCTTCATATACGTACATGTTAGGATAAATCATCATCACCAGTAAGTATTCCACTACCCATTTGCATCCCTATATATCTTCTATCCATCATATTGGAATTTAGAAAACATTATCTTTTTTTTAATTATATTGCCCTAATAGCTAATTTAATTAGTTAATGATTGTACATAGTTAATTAACAGTGATTCTATTATGATATTCTAATTAAATAAGTAATTTAGTAAACAAACAATTGGTCCAAACAGATGATTTTTTGTAAATCATTTTCTTTCCAAACATCGGAATCTTTTTTTTTTATTAGTTGAGTAGCAAACAATAACTATAAATTGAATTGTCACAACCAATTACCATTTTAATAGGGAGCGATTATTAGCTCCCCGCTACCTTATATCAGCCCCCATTTGATTTAAAATATTTTTAAATTAAAATATATTTAGGCAAAATTACATAAATAACTTCACTCTAAATCATGAACGTATTTCATTTCTTTTTCTCCTTCAATTTTCTACTATCTACACCCCTTCTCAACTTTACTTTTCACTCTCTACACCTCTCTCTAAGTTAAACCTTAATTCATTCCAAACATCTTTCGATCTCACTAACTATACTCACCTTCTTCTATTCTACTTAATTTTCACTTTCTATATCACCCCAAATTAAACCATAGACTTATCTCATTTTCTTTTCTACTTTCTAATCTCTACACCGCTTTCTCATTTCTTTGTTCATACACTCAACAATTCACCACCAAATAGAACATCTTGATTATAGTATTTAGTTGAGATTTGATTCATATTCTCGAATGGTTATAACATTTATTTGTGTTGAATCTTACCTTTTAAGGATCAAAGAATTAATATATCTTGGAATGTATGTGAAGTAAATTGAGTTAAGGGGAAGAAAAATATGATGTGCAATAAAGGGTTGGAGGTTGTGACGACCCCAAATTCTGAGACAACCCTAAGGCCCGCCATGTCGAATCTCACATCACCTAGCCTCGTCACGTCTTGGCCCGCTTATCTATGACGCATCGCGACCTAATTGGTTACTTACACTTTCCAGCTAACCTTAGTTTAACTAATTAATATTTATATAAGTATTAATGATTTAGTTAGCAAGTTACTCAATTTATCAAGTTATATTGCAATTTTACAATTTTAGAGCGCAAGTCTTTTAATGAGTAAGTTATGCAATATTTAACAATTCTAAGTAGTGGAAAACCCGGCAAAAAGATATCATGTATATATCAAGGCAAGATAAATATAACAAAAGTTCCCTATACATGTATTCAGTGTTCTACAGTCTCCAAACCCAACGAAAGTAAATACATACATATTGTAGTCACACACGACCTGGCGTCTCTATCTCAGAGGAAGTTGTCCAATACCTCTTTGCCCTTGCCCTTGCTCATCGAAGGATCTGCACTCGGCCATCCAACAAATACAGTGACGAGTCCAGTGTGCAAAATCCAAAAAGAAGTCCACAAAATATTTATGAAATAAAACTGATAAACTACAAGACATGCAAATATAATACATGACAACAGTACGTCATATTCACATGAATGTAGGCAGCACACGACAAGCAAAAACTGTGGCGTAAAATAAACATTATATACAAATTAAACAAGCTCGGAAATAAAACAATAATAAATAAACAACCGTATAGTTCCGAGAAAACCCTGACCTAAACCAGTCAGTGATCGATAAAACCGAATAGGAACCACGTCTATACTTACATGCTTACAGTGACTAAACCCCAACTTCAACAAACGTCCCTTCCCAACGTTGGTACAAATCAGGACCACCCTAATCCCTCTCGACGGTCATAGGTATATCCTACTATCGTCGACACGAGCACTATCACAAGTAACTCGCGCAAGAGATTTAGCCACAACCAATATATACGCAAATAGAAATAGGAATGAAAACATATGTGTGCCCACCAGCAATCACACATGTAATCTAATATCTATAAAACAAAACCGTAAATCTTGTGTGGCATTCCAATAGGTTTACGCACCTCAATCTGCGCTCCGACTTCTCTAGACTCCCGTATCCGACCCGACAAGTTTTCCAACACCGAGGTACGGTCCCCCTAAGTCCCTAGTTGATGTACCGCCCTAGCTTGAGAAATTCTCACCAATCTTTCATGGATTCCTTCTCTCCATCAACCTCTTCTTTTCCAGCAAGTTCTCTTGATTCATAAGTTGAAAATGAAAATGGTTTACTTGCATGTGTTGATCTTATATATTAAGGTAATATTGATTCCTAGCCATTGATCTCCATATATTTACGTATCTCGAAGCCCATTTAATGATCCACACCTTGACATGTATCCTACTAACTCTCACTATCTCAATCCAAGTGACACTAATGAGCTACTCACATAGTTCCTAGATGTATCAATACATATCTCTAG
The DNA here is from genome assembly GCA_039657325.1 of Stephania cephalantha. NCBI lineage: Eukaryota > Viridiplantae > Streptophyta > Magnoliopsida > Ranunculales > Menispermaceae > Stephania > Stephania cephalantha. The sequence goes on along the minus strand of CM077567.1, from coordinate 64,412,671 downwards.
GAAACTCCTATAGTTTCAATTTAAATAACAATTATAGGCCTTGATTTATTTAATTTAATCAACTTAGCTTAGGCCCATTATAATACACGTGGTTAGTGTTTTTAGAACCTCCTACGGAAACATTAATGGTTCCACTAATCCCTCGTCTACCCGGCGCCCGATTCCCCACGTCTCTGCACGTATTTTGAGGTACGTCATAGCATATTGTTTTAATTGAATCAACTTAGCCTATGGTTACATTACTCATTTTAATTGATTAACTAGTCATCTAAGCATGAATTAGTCGAGTTTCCTAGTGTACCCACAGTTCGTCTACGCGATACCCGCGTTGACACGCCTTTCGAGGTGAACACCCGTCACACCAACTCGTTCGATAGCAATGTACACACATGCGGTGCAAATACAATAATAATAATAATAATAATTTTAAACACCACATATACACAACCATCATTCACATATAATATATTATCTCAGTTCTCGTGTCCGAGTCATCCGAGTATCCACGTAACGTCCGAATTACGATTGTTAATCCTCGATATTAACGCTAATTTTAGTTTAATTAATTTGGGTCGTTACGGAGGTTGAAGATCACAAAGATGAAAAGAAAGCTTTCTTTATGGAGAGAGAGGGGGCAAATTAAACTAGGGGCATATTGAGAAGTTTACCAACAATTAAGGGGGGTACTTAAAGCATGAAGTAACTTATTGGGGGCTATAAATAACATTAAATTAAATGGGTGACTGATATAAGGTATATGAGTGCTAATAGTCACTCCCTTCTTTTATATTGACCAGTACTTAATAAAAGTCACTAAAATTTTCTTGATAAGAAAATGTGACTAAAAATCTCATTTATTCTTTTTTTGATAAGAAAGAAACAACTTGTCATAACTTTGGTTCGGACTAGGGCTGACAATTAATTTGGGTCATGAAACGATTAACACGACACGACACGTAATAAACATGTCGTGAGTTTGGCTTAAGTGGGTCTGGGCCATAAACATGTTAACACGTTTATACACGGTTAATAAATTAACGAGTCATTAACATGTCAACCTGCTTAACTCGTTTATGACTCGCTTAACACGACTAAAGAATAATGTATAAATAATAAATATGGTATGATAAATAGATTGGTACAAAATTCACCCATTTGAATGCATGTTAATAGCATGATTTATTTATTTTATTTATAGACATCTTTTATCATATTTTATTTTATATTTGAGAGGAAATATTCATTTTACTTTTAATAAATTATTTATGTTTTAGATTTTATTAATAATTATTTATTAAGAAAAAAATAAAATTTTTCACCAAAGTAAAATTTAGATTTTTTTTAGATGATTTTTATAATTTTGTTTATGTTATTATTACGAGTCATTTTTGCTTTATTATTAAGAGTAATAAAGACTTGAATGAAAAAGTAAAGTAAAACTAACGAATATATACAACCGCATTATATTTTATTGACTATTTTAGTATGTTTGTTCGAATTTAATCATTTAGATATATTTTAAAAAGTAGTAACCAAATTATAAAAGTTTAAATAAAATAAAAATTTTAAATACAATATTTAATAAATGGGTGACACGAATACACGACATGTTTAACACGACGCACTTAGACACAAAAATGATTAACACGATTAATAAACATGTCATGTAATGGGTTTGCATTATATGGGTCATAACATGTTTATGACACGACACGTTTACGACTTACCGACATGAATTGCCACCCCTAGTTCGGACCCATCACCTCTTGCTCTTGAACCTCGTACCAAATCACTGGGTCACCCAGTAGATTTTAAAAATCTCATCATCTATTAAAAACAAAGGATCGTGATTCGAAATTTTTTCTCTATTACTTAAAATCATTCTTCTCATTATAGATAGTATGTTATTTCTTATATTTTAATTTGTATCAATTACTTTATATGATATATACATGCGCTATTTGAACTAAATCGAGCGTAATGAAAGAGTTTGATTCAAATATAATTGTCCAGTTGTCATTTCTTTTCTATAGTGCAAAACTCGTAGCATTAAGCAATTGTTACTCTTTCAAGTATGTCATATATAATTTCAACAAAAAAAAATTTATGTACTATTTTATTTTCTTTAAAAAAAAAGAGGCAAACAGTTAAAAAAACGTGTGCATTGCGTAGGTCTATAAAATTACATGACGTAAAAGGACAATATCTTAGATTTTGCAGATAATGGGCTCCTAATAATGTGAGCTGCTATTTTTGAAGCAAATGGCTTAGTTGGCATTAGTGCAATGATCAGTGACTCGGATGGAAGGTTGATTTATGAGAAAACTAAAGTGATGCAGAGTAGATGTGATCCTATAGAGGTGGAAGCAATTGCAATACAAGAAGCCCTCAATTGGATAGATGGGTTGAACTTCGAGGAGGTGGTGTTCGTATATGATTCTCTTCAAGTGATCCAAAATTTAACAAAATCGAGTACAAACATATTTGAATTGGGAGCTTTAGTAAAGGAATGTAAAGTGTTGTTGCAAAATCATGAGACTTGGGTGGTACGCTATGAAGGAAGACAAGCGAATACGATTGCTCATCATATAGTAAAAAATTCGTGAAGTCCCGATGTTATTAGTTATTGTAGAAAGGCACCGAATGATGTACTAACGTTGTTATAATTTTGTAAATTTAGTGCTAATCTTTAATAAAATGTTGATTGAAATAAAAATTAATATAATAATAATAATGTGAGTGGCTAGAGATGCTGCCAATGGTTGACTATGAGCGTTGCCCGTGGTGCCACGTGTAAAAAAATGGGCATAACAAATTATTAATGGTTCCTCCATTCAACATAATATAAAACCTATTCATTATGTACTAATTATTATAGAAACAATGAAAAGAAAAGAAAAAAAAAAAGTTAATTCAAACTTCAAAGATACTTTAACAAGGAACTAAAATTCCTCCTTGGTCGTTGGGCACTTAAAGAAGGAGAATTAGATACTATAAATGACAATCATTTATGTTTTATAATCATAAGAATTGAATGGCAATGCTTTGCACTCCTTTTTTTTTTTCCTTAATTTCTAAGGTTGGGTAAAGATATTCCCATGAATTACAACTATACACTTACACATTATGGCCATGGAGAATTGCTTAATTTAATTGGTTTTGATGGATAGAAAGAAAAAGAAGGGCCAATATTAAAAAAAAAAGTACATGTATAGAGGAATTAATGCATGCCAAAAGGTTAATTTTCATCACCGCCATGCTAGAGAAAATATAATGATTGTGTTTAGTAAGCACTAATTAATTAACTAGCTTAAGTAAAATCTATCTTCTGAAAAAATAACATTCTTAATTTGTTAATTAGATTATTTTGAAAATAATTTAAATTGATTTTAAAGTTTTTTTTTGGAAGAAAAATAGAAGTTTCATTACTAATCATTAATCATATTCGTTTAAAAGAATTGTCTTAATTAATTTGGTTGTGAAAGCATGCGATTGTGGAATTGAAATAGTTTGATAATCATGGATTGCTCTCTACAACGTTGAAACACATTACAATACACAAATACTAGAATCACATAATGAATAACAAAATTAAAGGTTTCGTATCGATTTTAAACCGTTAATAACAGTTAACACTATAATTACTTCACAACAAAGAGAAAAAAAAACCATAAAATTTCCCAACGAGGAGAAAACAAATCAAGAACTTCCAAATAGGGAATACAAACCAACTACGAAATGAAAAACTAAAGAAGTGATCGACCAAGCCGCCGCACAAAAATCACACACAACCATTGGGGAAGATGTATTGCAACAATGATGTACCAATCTTCAGAAATTTGACTAGACCTGTGTTAAAATTCTCAGGGTCGCGTCGCACACGCATGCGCAAGCCCGTAGATCTCCTCCCGCTAGCACCGATATTGTCCTCAACTTAACCACCTTCAATTATTATAGGTGTGATTTTTATCTCAAAAGGCCTCGGTAATAATTAAGGGGAGATCATCACTTATATACTTTATTATGAAGTTTTTTTAATCGATGTGGGACTATTATTTCGGTGCATGCATCTCAACACTACACCTTGGACCGAAATCCATTCGATGAGGTTTTTTTTTTTACAGGTCTCGACCGAACCGTCGGCTCTGATATTATGTCAAAATTCTCACAGCCCCTCCGCATGCACTTACGCGAGCCACTTGGATCTCCTCCGTTAGCACTGATATTTTCTCCAACTTAACCACCTTCAACTCTTATAGGTGTTGATTTTATCTCAAAAGGCTTCGGTACTAGTTAAGAGGAGATCGTCACTTATATACTTCATTATGAAGTTTCTTTTAATCAATGTGGGACTATTCTTTCGGTCCATACATCTCAACATCGATTAAAGAAACTTTATAATGAAGTATATAAGTGATTATCTCCCATTAACTAGTATCGATGTCTTTTGAGATAAAACCTACACCTAAGAGTTGAAGATGATTAAGTTGGAGATAATGGCTCCGTTTGGCAACACTAGCTGATAATCTAGCTGATTGCGGATAATCTAGTTGAAAGCTGATAGCTGAAAAGCTAGTAATTGATAGTTGATAGCTGATAATCTAACCGATTGATTAAAATTATTTGAAAAAAATAGCTGATCAAGTAGCTGATAAATGTAATATGACATAAAAGGACTTTCTTTTTAGTTCTTAAAAAATACATATTTATATAAATTATTATTTACATTGCATATACAAATAAATTTATTATTATATATGTAGAATAACATAATATTAATGTTTTTATATAGAGATCATAACATGTCATGTTCCATATGTTTATATTAAACATTTTTTTTAATAATAGTGTTTCAGATTTCATATGTAGTACCCAAGGATGGGTTGGCACAGTGGCTGGGAAGGCGTTTGCTGATGAAGGATCCCAAGTTCGAACCCTGCTGCTGGCGACTTGCATCCCTAGGGAGGGGACGAATTTTTTTTCCGCCAATCCCCCGAGTCCGAGGGATTAGTCAGGACCCACTAAGTGTGTTAAAGTATTGAGGTTCATAAGCAGCAGAAATTACAAAATAATTTTGACAAAAACCCCCGACAGAATCCGAATCTAATTCCATTAAAAACGTTTAAACCATGAAAACTTAATCATACCTCGGTCGCAATATACCTTTCTGAAGGTTGATCGATCTCTAAGGCGCTGCCAACGACGAACGCCTCTACCAAGCGGTCCAGCACACGACGGCAGTAGAGATTCGAAGTGCTAGCTTCGAGAGAATACCAAACCTTTTTGTTTCTCTCCAAAACGATCCAGAGCGTACCAAAAAACCCTAATTCGTTTCTGAAACGAAAATAGAGTTTCGGCCCTTAATCTTTCATACGTGTGTTCTAACTTAAAACGTCTATTTATACAACCCTTGTATATAGACAGTTAAGTAAATTACATATACACCACAAAGACGTTTCTGTCATGAATTTTTTCATATAAAATTCATTTTTCTGAACCATCTTAATATCTCGCAAAACCATTCTTAGTGTTGGACCCAATAGGCTCATACAACGTTGGCAGTGTACCAAAACACATTTTGGTATACAAGTCATAAGCGACCTCTAGCAAGACATTATGACTACCCAAGTTGTACGAATATCAAATCGATACAACCTAATTAATAGTGTATATAACATCATTTTGTCACACGATATCCTTTTGATCAAATATAAGGCATGAAATTGTCATCCAACATGTTCAATCGTACTTGTCTCGATCTCTAGGTAGACTGAAAACATTCAAGTGACATTGATCAATATCAATTCACTTAGACTAGGCCTTTTAACAGTCTAACACATCGAGGGATCCACTGGATATCTCTATTTATATGAGATGGACAAATTCTATCTCGATTAAACAACTTCATCACATTGCTCTTTGGTAACCAATCACAACCTTTATAATCGTCCGGTTAAAGACAACGTTTGATTGTGTCAAATCACTGTGTTCCTCATGTTGAAGTCTCTGGTAATCTCAAGTCAGATGACTGAAAAATATACATATCACGAGAAACAACTATGACTTAATCCATGTGATGTTCTCATAGCGGGTCGGTCCAGTACTTTGTTCCCTAACAAGTACTCATGATCTTGATTCTTATCCCTATACGTATAATCATCATATGATCATCAATCAAGACTCACACTAGTCTTAATTCATTATAGTTCCAAGTATAATGATCGACTAGGGACATTTAGGATATTTCTGTAAATACTCATGGATCTTATTTGTAACGGCCCAGAACGGCCCGAAGGCCTCATGGTACCGTCAAGACTATCCAGAAACTGCCCATAGGACCTAGTGGCTCAATTGGTACACACCCTCAAGAATCTGCGTACTTGTACCCTAGGGGCGCAGGTTCGAATCCCAGGGGGGTGTGGGAGGGGGGAAATATCCAAGAGGTCCTATGGGCAGTTTCTGGATAGTCTTGACGGTACCATGAGGCCTTCGGGCAGTTCTGGGCCGTTACAAAAAGAGGCACCTTTTTGTTGGGCACACGACACTGCCCAGAAGGACCAGCCGAGACCCCGAGTGTATGAAAGCGCCGCGGGACCTCGTCATACATCCCTCACCTCCCACGGTTCGAACCCACGCCCTCGAGGGATAAAGGCGTAGGCTCATGGAGCCGTGTACCATCTGAGCTGACTTGGCTCAATTGGTACACGGCTCCATGAGCCTACGCCTTTATCCCTCGAGGGCTGGGTTCGAACCCGGGAGGTGAGGGATGTGTGACGAGGTCCTTGGGCGATTCGCACACACCGGGGTCTCGCTAGTCCTGGGCGGGTCGTGTGCCCAACAAAAAGTGTGCTCTCTTTGTAACGACCCCGAGGCAGAGGCTCATGAAGGCCTCATGGTGTCACCGTCAAGACTATCCAACAAGCCCCATGGGACCTCTTGGATATTTCCCCCTCCCGCGCCCCCTGGGATTCGAACCTGCGCCCACAGGGTGCAATCTGCAGATTCTTGAGGGTGTGTACCAATTGAGCTACTTGGCTCAATTGGTACACACCCTCAAGAATCTGCGTACTTGTACCCTAGGGGCGCAGGTTCGAATCCCAGGGGGGTGTGGGAGGGGGGAAATATCCAAGAGGTCCTATGGGCAGTTTCTGGATAGTCTTGACGGTACCATGAGGCCTTCGGGCAGTTCTGGGCCGTTACATTATTATAATGTAAACATGCAAATTAATTATAATAAACAACAAATGGAATCCTCTATTTTATTAACTAAAAGTATTCATAAAGACAGTTAATGGATTGACCTAAGGCACATGCCCCAACAAAGTGGACCTAGATACCCTCGGTTCTCAAAAAAAAAAATTCATATGTAGTAAATTAGTAATATTAAGTGATATTACTTGAATAAGTATCTATATATTATTTTGGTCAATAAGATATATATTACTAATAATATTGTAAACCATAATAATGTTAAGTGTGTTAATTGTGTAAATATACTTACCATGTTTTTTTTACAAAAATATATTTATCATGTTACGTTGCATATAGGGTATTGTCACTATTGTCTTATCATCATTGCACCGTCGCACTTGCACATTACACGAGTTTTTTTTATTATATATATATTTGTAATTTTGTTTCAAAAAGAATTAATGAACATTCGTTGTTTTTTAGTTAAGAATATGCTATTTACATTGGCAAAAAAAGGGCGAAATTGGAACAAAAAATTAAAATGATGTCTGAAAAATGAAACACTAGTTGGGATAGCGTTTATGATTGTAACTTAACCTCTAACTTATTTTGAAAATAAGTTGCTAACTAAACACAACTTATTTATTTAAGTAGATTATAAGCTAATTGATAAGTTAGCTGATAAGCTAGTTTGTGCATGTCAAACAGAGTCAATATCGATGCTAGCGGAGATCCACAGGCTCGTGCACGCACGCGTATGCGGCGACCGAGAGAATTTAACAACATGCAGCTTCTCCCCCCTAAGCCCCACCAAAAAAAAACAAAAAACAAAAAAAAAACAGATATGCTCAATTTTTTCGCCCCTTTTTTATGAGTTTTTTTACCAACATATTTTTCAAATTATTCTTCTTAATATTAATTTGTTCATAATATAGCTTTTTAAAAAAAATGAAAATTATGCAACTAGGTTTTTCCCAAATGATTAAGTTCTAGGAGACAATTAAATTGAAAATATTACGAATAAAAAAGAAATTCTTATTAAAAAAAGGTCCTGATCAGAATTTGGGAAAAGATGCATGTCTATGTTATACAAAACAATCTATAAAGTTTACTAACTTGATATAAATAAAACGAAACTACAATAATTAATAATAGAATTGAAAATAACAAGTAAATTTAAAATTACCTAATCGGAGGCTTGCACATGATCAGTAATGTCCTAAGACAAAATTTTCTCTAAATTCGGTGATCGAATTTTCTCATAGAATTTGCCCCCGGGATACAATCGAATGCCCTTCTGAAACAAAGTTTACCAATTTCGAAAGTCTGTCTAAACTATGATTTGTTTCTCTCTCAAATAATATGAATAATATGAATTTCAAAAATTCAATGAATTTTCTGTATTTTACTTCTACTTAAATAGAAGTTGACGCACTGTTTCAAAGCTTTGCGACTCTTTAATTCCAAAGCTAATACCATTGGCTTTATTAACAGTCTCACCTGTTAACAACATAACGAAATTAAATGTCACATTAGTTAATTTCGAAATTACGAAATTAAAGAAAAATTAAATTAGAAAACAAAAAATTGATTTTTTTTAAGGCCAAACAATCTATGGCCAAAGGCCCAAGGCCATATCTTTGACTTTAAATATTATATAAAAAATATATAATATTGGGCTCCATCTATTGGGTTCTCTAAAGTAAAGTTTCAAAGGTGGAGTTTGTATTTGAAGAGTTTCTATTCTTTTAAGTTTCAAATGTGGGACTAAAAAGTTTTCTATTCAAACTCATTTGTGACTTTGTCTCAAGTTCCAACAGCGAATGCCTAATCAACGTATTTCTCCTTAATCAAAGGGGGTGTAATGATATAATCTTAATACACAAGAAAAAACTAATAAAGGATCTAAATATCTAATCATCGATGTAGAAAAAAACAAATATGCCTCTTACTGTAAAAATAATGTATATTTTTTTGGGTTTTTGTATGTAGTGTCCACTTTTAAGCCTTAAATTAACGTCTTTTTACTAAATTTTGGGCATGTTCAAAAGTTTCACTCATTAATATTAGGAGATTTTTCAGGCTAGAAAGTTAAAATATATATTAACACTGCAGGTCTTAAATTTATTTATTTTTTTAAGATTTGCCTAAAGTTAAATATAAGTATTGGCTATAAACCAATGTTTAAAAATAAAAATTACCATTTATAGTAATTTTACTTAATCATCATGGTACCTCGTATCAGCTTTCGCAAACCACAACACTTTTTCCCGAAGGCGTTGAAACTTGGGCCTCGTTTGGTTTGTTTTTGCCAACTTACAATGCGAGCGGAGTTAACTTAGAGTGAAATATCATATTTTCATGTTTGGTTCAACTTTAAACTTGTTGGGACGTTGCAAATTTTTAAACTAATTAAAAAATATGACTTGACATAAATGTTTGTCAAACAAGAGAGATAAATATGAGTAATAAAAAGGAAATTAATGAAACTAGTGGGAGATAACTCCTTTAAAGAGGGGGGAGGAGGGAAGATATCTCTCACCCTTTGGTGTGAGTTGTGAGATAACTTGCAAGGAAGTTGAGCAACCAAACAAGATTAGTTCCAACTCCCCTGCAAGTTCTCTCCAGAGAGTTAACTCCACCTAGGGTTGCAAGTGGGGCAAGGTGGGGCGGGAATCATAATTACCGTCCCCGTCCTCGAGGTGCGCGGGGTGGGGATTTATTCCCATGCACAAATCCCCTGCTGGGCGAACATTGCCGCCCCACACCTACCCTGTGGGGCGGGGAATCCCCGCGGTGCCCTATCTATTTTATAAAAAATATCTACTTTTATCTTCATTCCTTGATCATTTTGGCACTTAAGTACTATTTTGTCAAATTTTTTTAAGAAACTAGTTTTCTCAAATTGAAAGATTAATGTGGTTTTGTTTTGTTGATTGAGTTACAAGTTATCATACTTAATTAAATATATAAGATTTCCAAAACTAGTATTACAAATATATTTCAATGATGTTTTAAATATAATTTTATATATCTTTATGATATAACATATATATATATATTATAATTAATTTAATGGTAAAAATAAATTTTATTGTTAGAGATCTTGAGTTTCATTCTATATATTACATATGTTTTAAGTAAAAAAGTCGTATAATTTTATTTGTAAAAAACATAAAAAATAGAGAATTTTATAATTTTATGCAAGGGATGCGGGCCGGAGAATCCCCGCGGGCGATACAGTTCCAGTCCCCGCCTTGCCCCGCCCCGCGGGGAGCAAAAAGTGGAGAATTAATCCTTGCCCCACCGGGGCGGGGCACCATGAGGAGCAGGGATTCCCTGCCCCGCTTGCAACCCTAACTTCATCACTAACCAAACAAGGCCCTACTTTTAAGAGTTGCCTGCCTTTAATGTATGCCCGAAAATTAACTCTCTCATTAGTGTTAGCTTAGAAATGTGTTGGGTTAATTGCTTCAACTTTATAATTTTAAACTAGCACAAAAATAGATTTCAATAATTTGTTCTCCCAAAAAAGAACCTGACAATAAGAACAAATGCTCAATAAAAATTCAATAGACACAAATCACCAATCAGCACAAAACACTAAAAATAAATGCCATAAAAACATTAATGGGGCATGAGCCAAACAATAGGATCCATTACTATATATTAATTCACTACACAACACAAAAAAAAAAAAAAAAAAAAGCTGAGGCACACTACAAGTGTGACTCCATGCCTTATTAGAGTATCTTGATCACTATTATATACTGTACGTATTTAATTAGCTGAACATAATAAAGTCTAAAAATAGGTAGAGGAGTGAGAGAACCTTATACTGTCCCTTTATACAGAGGCCACACACTCTAGAACAATTCAGAGTTGATGGTGCACCATAACTAGCACAGTTTTTTTAATCACATTAGAACTCTATATAAACTTGCATCAATGTACTGCAAGCCAGTGAGTGAGAAGGGACACTTGTAATCTCTCGCCACTCCATTTAAATTTCTGTGTTTAATTTTGAGAGACCCTCTTGTCTCTCTCTTTGTATACTTCTCTCTTCATGATCATATTTAAATAAATTAAGGGTCTTGTATATAAATTTGTAAAAATAAGGGCCAAAGAGAGAAGTTAGGTTGCAGAGAAAGAGAGGTCTATATCCTTGTACATGACTATGAAGCAGGTATGAAACAAAAAACCTTTTATAAGTTTTGTTGCTTTTATAGTTTTATGGTATCCTATGATATTTTTTCTCTTATGAGTAATGAGGCTCCTGATTTTCTACGACACATAAAAGGGTCTTTGTGTAATTGTAGTGCCCTTTGTATACTTTTGTATCTTTTTTCTTAATAATCACGGTCGTGGATGGCTAAATACCAAAGCATTTCTGGTGAGATGGTAGAAACATCTCTTGCCAAAAGAATAAGGTTTGGAGGGTCTGAGTTCGACTCCCCCACTTAAGTAAAAAAAATGATAAAAAATTGTGAGTGTCTAAACTTTTTTTTTTTCGGTCCCTCTTTAATATTTTTATTTAAAATTTTCACGAATATAAGATGCAAAATATGTGGAGTTCTTCGCGCTTGACCACTATCAAGTTCTCTTCGAGGTGGCTCGGCTCCCTACCCAGTCTACTCAATCAACAATGAGAAACTGAAATCTTAATTAGACGAAGCATAATCCCTTGCCACTATCATTACTTTACATGATTTAGAAAGTAACAACAAAAGGGGTGCAAACATAGTTGTGTTAGGCGAGCTTGATTTCTTGCAATTACGTATTGTGTTTGAAAAAGAGAAGAATTTGGTCATTTATGTGAAAAAAAAAAAAAAAAAAAAAAAAAAAAAAACAGTTTTTTGTGCATGAGAGCGACTTGTTAAATTTAACTGAATTGTTTGAAAAAGTTGCAAAACAAAAGGTTGAAAAAGAAAAGTTAACTTTTTTTTAAGCTCTTTTAAAGAAGAGAAATGCAAGAATGACAATAAAGAAGTCCAATCGGGCATTTGAGTCTTCCTTGTGCATTTCGGAATACGTGTACATATAAAATTTGGTGCCTAACATTCTGGTTGAGGTCACGTGGATAGTTTCCGCACGCCAATGTGTCTAGAGGTGTTATATACCTTAAAGAAGTATTAGAATGACAACACACTTCAAGACACATTAGCTTACATAAGCCGTCCATAAAGCTTCACTTGTATGTTATGCATTCAAATCTAATTGTAACTTCTTCGTTGTGACTTCTTCCCTTCTCTTCCTTTAATTAATAAAGCTTCTTGGTCGACATCAACATCTCTCTCTCTTGACTCTTTGAACCACGTGTCTGTACTTGTCTTCATTTCTCATGCCTATATATACCCTTCACGTCTCACATTCAATTGCATTCAATTCACTACAATCTCTATAAGCACTTCTGCTTATTTCCTCTGTTTCCTCTGTTTTTCAGTTCTGGGTACCTAAAATTTGAGCTGATAATCACACCACAACAGAGGATTAACAATACCCATTTTGGGTCTTGTGAGTCTTGGCTTGAATTCAGTGTCAGAGAGTCCTTACATACCATACACAGACTACAAAGCAATTTAGTACACTAGTCATCTCTCTTGTATTTCTCTGTTTACTCTGTCTTCCTCTGTTTCCTCTGTTTCAAAGATGGGTGACAGCACCGCCTTAAAGAACCACCACAGCCAAGCTGGAGGGCTATCCATAGATGAAGTTCCTCAGAGTGGATCAAAGTGTTTTGATGATGATGGGCGTCTCAAGAGAACAGGTTTGGTCTAGACCCATGTTTTGGCTCCTCTGTTTTGCTCTGTTTTGCTCTTTTTTTTTTTTTTTTTGTGATTGAGTTGAGGTTGTATTGTAACAAATTATAGGGACTATTTGGACTGCAAGTGCACACATAATAACTGCTGTGATTGGATCTGGAGTGCTGTCCTTGGCATGGGCTATAGCTCAGCTGGGATGGATTGCTGGGCCTGTGATGATGTTCTTGTTCTCCTTTGTGATTTACTACACCTCTGCTCTGCTCACTGAGTGTTACAGGTCTGGTGACCCTCTCACTGGCAAGAGAAACTACACTTACATGGAAGCTGTTAGATCCAATCTTGGTACACAAACTCAACTTCCCATCTCTTAAAAACCAAAATCACAAAACCCAGTCGGGTTGCCGCAACAGTAAAGGCGAAGGCGGGGTTATGTGAGTTAAACGCACGACCTCGGTTTCGATTCCTCGGTGTGGTAAGTTTGCGCGGGCCTCTGGAATACGCCCAGGCCGATTATGTTAGGGCCTCGGGGAGTAGTCAGGCTCGGCGAATAAAAAAAAAATCTCTAAATTCTCTCTCTTTTTGATTTTCTTAGGTGGATTCAAGGTCAAGGTTTGTGGTTTGATTCAATATGTGAACATCTTTGGTGTTGCAATTGGATACACCATTGCTGCTTCCATTAGCATGATGTGAGTTAGAGTTCTAAACTTAGTTAATAACTTTTTGTGCCTTACTTTTTTGGTTAACTTTTTTTTTTGGGAGGGGGGAGGGAATTTATTTGATTGTGTTTTTGATGAAAATAGGGCAATTAAGAGGTCTAATTGTTTCCATGAGAGTGGTGGAAAGAACCCTTGCAAAATATCAAGCAATCCATACATGATTATGTTTGGTGTGGCTGAAATCATCTTCTCTCAAATCCCTGATTTTGATCAAATATGGTGGCTCTCAATTGTTGCTGCTGTCATGTCCTTCACTTACTCCTCCATTGGCCTTGCTCTTGGAGCTGTTAAAGTTGCAGGTAAGCAACCATCACAAATGTTCTTCTTGTTGATCTTATAATCTTTAGCCCGGACAGGTTGGCCTAGTGGTAGTGGCAAAGGCAGGACTGTGTGAGTTAGGCGACAGCTAAAATTTAGGTCACTAGTGGTCTCTTTTTGCAATCTTAAGGCCCATGGGACATTGGGACTAGTCTGACAAATGTCCGGATACCTATTGTTAATAAAATAAAATAAAATCATAGTGTCTTACAAAATCAATCTCTTGTGTGCAGAGAATGGGAAATTCAAGGGTAGTCTCACTGGCATCAGCATTGGTACAGTCACTCAAACTCAAAAGATTTGGAGGAGCTTTCAAGCTCTTGGAGACATTGCTTTTGCCTACTCATACTCAATAATCTTAATTGAAATTCAGGTACATATTACATATAAATCAATGTAATGAGTAATGTAGAACCAAAATCAAAGTCTTTATTTGTGTATTTCAGTGATTGTTATATATATATAATGATGGTTCTAACTGTCATGTTGGTTAACAGGACACTCTAAAATCCCCTCCAGCGGAGTCGAAAACGATGAAGAAGGCGACGCTAGTTAGCGTGATAGTGACGACGATATTCTACATGCTTTGTGGATGCATGGGCTATGCTGCATTCGGAGACCTTTCGCCGGGGAACCTCTTAACCGGTTTCGGTTTCTACAACCCTTACTGGCTTCTTGACATTGCCAATGCTGCCATTGTGATTCACCTTGTTGGAGCTTATCAAGTCTATTGCCAACCCCTCTTTGCCTTCATTGAAAAATGGGCAGTAGAGAAATGGCCTAAGAGTGAATTCATCACCAAGGACTATAAGATACCGATCCCCGGCGGCTTCCGCCCTTTCAACCTCAACCTCTTCCGACTAGTGTGGCGATCGATATTTGTCGTTATCACCACCGTTGTATCAATGCTGCTTCCATTCTTCAATGATATAGTTGGAATCCTCGGGGCTTTCGGGTTTTGGCCTCTCACCGTCTACTTCCCCGTGGAGATGTATATCGCGCTGAAGAAGATCCCCAAGTGGAGCACTAAATGGATATGCCTTCAAACTCTTAGCATGGCTTGCTTGGTGATTTCAGTTGCCGCCGCGGCGGGTTCTATTGCTGGAGTTGTGCTTGATCTCAAGGTCTATAAGCCCTTCAAGACCAGTTACTAACACTACATGCATTTGGTCCTAATAAAATCACCAGCAAAAAAATTGCTGTTAATCAATCAACAGTTGTATGAATTACAAGGATAAAGCTTCAAAAATATTGTGTTTTGTTCTGCATGTATTTGTTGTTCTGCTTTACTTTCATACAACACAAAGAGGTTTGGTTGATGTATGCATCCATGTTGAAGTTCAAATGCAACTCTCCTAGCTAGCTAGCTGTTTCTAGGTTCTAGCATACCTTTGCTTGACTTCTCTTTGTTTCAACATATTACCATGTTGTGAGTAAAATCAATAACTTTTCACAAGTCTCAGCAATAATTAATCATCCAAGTGGTTATGTAATCTTAATCTTTCATAATTAGCTCTTGTACATCAAATTTCAAGAGTTAGGTACAGGTAGGTCAAACTAATGGAGTGCTAAAGAATTTAAATTTATAATTACTCACTCTAGTCATTTTGTATAAGTCATCTTGCAAAAATTCTTTGTCAAAAAATATAAGTCGTTTTTAGAACTCTAGAGAACTTTTAGGTCGTCCAATGATTTGATATGAGGTTAATGGTATACGAGGGTGGCAATTCGAGCCCTATCGATGCAAAATAAGTTGGTTTCTTTCTTGTCAAAAAAAAAAAAAAAAAAAAAAAAAAAAAAAAACTTAAAAATCTCAAACATATTCTTCTTTTAAGAAATTTATTCCCGGTGAGAATCGGACCCCCAACCTCTTACACAATAACCCCATATCCAACCATCGGGCTACCCACATGTTTGGTGTCAAACATATTCTTCAACTGCATGAAAGTCTCAATCTACTCACTTAATTTTTAAATGATTTTTTGACGCACTTTGGATACATACATGGGATATACAATGATGTAGATTTTATTCGGATACATGCAACACGCATCCCAATAAAACTCACACTATTGCGCATCTAATGTATGTACCCAAAGTATGTAATAAAGAACATTGTCCCATAACTTTTATCGAAATCTCGATTGAGTCCATATCTAGCAACAAAACAAACGATGATTGTCTCTCAAAATTGTTGTTTTTTTTTTTTTTTTGATAACGAGTCCAATACGCAATTTGTTCCTTATAGAATTAAACTTTCTAATCTAGACTAAATACTATTAACATTCTTCAATAATCTAAATTGCATTTTCTATTACTAAAAATCATCATAAAAGACACCACCTTTACCACTCTTTTGTGTTTGGATGGTTCTCAAGCCTTTTTGGGGGGTTTTGTCTCAACACCATTGAAATTGGCGTTTATGGTGGAAGTATGGTGGAAGTAGAGTAACAACCACCATATGTGGAAAATAGGTCAGATCATGAAAGTGATGTATCAATAACACATAATCTTTGGGACCATACTAGAAGTCTTGGGCTCGGCCGTCAAAGTTGATGTGGCACATCAATTATGTGAGGTGGGTATAATTGTTGATGGATATATGTATACTTGGCTGATGAGATTCCTGTTGAATTCAAAGGACATGTTCTCAGTTCCTGTCACTTGTATGTGAGCCCTCTAATGTTGTCTCTTAGCGTATTAAAAATGAGATTCTGATCTGGGGACTGGTCCATTTATATATGTGGCATATAATTAGACCCATTAATTCTTTTTTTAGGATTAGACCATATAAAATGCATTTTGGATATAATATTATTTGGCCAGTAATTGTTTTTTTTTATTTATACAATTGCTAATGTTTTAATTAAGTATAACTCATATTAATTTCTCTAGTTATATATCTTCGAAAATATATATAAAAAAAGTTGTTAAATATGAAAAGGGCCTCGTAAATCTCTGCTAGTTAATATTATAGATATATATATAATTTTTAGTCTTCAATTTTGAAGTTGTTTCAATCAATTGGTTAAATTCCTAAGTTAAGATTAATCGAAGTGTAACATTTAGAGAATATACCTTTTGAAAAGTTGATATTTTATGTGTTTAGTTCAACATTTTTACTTTCGAAAGAGTTAAAATATAAAAATAATAAGTACTATTATTGAACGAAGATAATGTCTAAATATTTTTATGTATATAAACAAGAGGGATATTTGTATTGGAGCATTTTCCTCAAAAACATAAAATCAAGGAATTGCACTTACCCAACTAAACTAAAGGATGCCACAAACCTACAATCAAGCTAGTTCTTTATAAAATTAGCCATGACTAATCTAACATGCGTATGTGTAAACTTGAGGCACTAATTGTAAATGTAATATATTAGGGTCACATATTTGATATGCAAGTTGTGCCCACAAAATTTTATGTCGCATGTATTTGGCAAAACCCATTATTTGGTCCATTAACTTTGCAATTTTTATGGTTTTGATCCTCTGAATTTTTATTGGTGTATATTTAATCCCCAAACTTTTATAATGGTATACATTTGATCATTCTATCATTTGATCCATTAAATCTCAGTGACATAACTAACGGAGGTGCCATGTGGCCAATTTTTTTTTTCATGAACCGCTGGTTCAAAGATGTACAAGAGCAAACCAAAAAAAAAAAAAAAAAAAAAAAAAACACATTCATTCACTCTAAAAACCAGCCACGTGGCGTTTATGTTAGCCACGTGAAGGATTTTACAGTTCAAATGGTAAAAGGACCAATTGTAAAGTTCGGGAACTGAATGTACATTAATAAATGTTCAATGACCAAAAACATAAAAAACCACAAAATTCAAGGACCAAAAATAATATGTTTAGCCTTTTAAAAATATTGCACTCTCTCAAAGTACCAAAGCCTATACATAACCTCACTCCACACTAAAAACTGAACTTTTATTTTGGGGTACACACAACTTAACTGGGCCAACATATAACTTTACAATTTATATTATCAAACTTAATTTAATCAACCACTTCAACTTTATAAATATTATTTTATTACATAAAAAGACATCCCCCAAAACCACAAAAAGAATGCCCAGTTGATTTGAATAGCTTACACGATTCAAAACTCATAAATATTATTAAATAAAAGGTCATCCCCCAAAACCACAAAAAGAATGCCCAGTTAATTTGAATAGCTTACACGATTCAAAACTCATTATATTAAGATTGAATTCTTTATATAAAATGAATTCAAATAAGGAAAGTACAACTTAGATATGAAATGAATACATGTAAAACCAAAAATATACAAATATATAGTAATATTGCTGGGCGGGGAGGGTGGCTGATTACATTTTCTTTGAACAAGTAATGCAAGGGACTGGACAAAACTAATTAATCATGCATGCCCATTTCCCAAACAGTCCAGCTCTATTAACAATTTAACATGATAGATAGCCCCCAAAAGAATGTAAATTACAACGGACAGTAGTTACTTTACCTTGAGGCAGTGTGGCAGCATTTATAAGGACCCTGCTACGGTAACCCAACAACAATATACATATAATTCAAAAAAAAAAAAAAAAAAAAAAAAAAAAACGCATGAATGGCAAGCAGTTGTCGGTGTCCCTTTTATAAACAAGATGCATGTGCATACATCTCAATGCAAGAATCAAGGGACGCCAACAAATGTGTGTCGTTTCTGCATGTTGTTGCTGGGTTACTGAAGCATTTTCTTTATAAAAAACCTTTTGTGGCAAGATCGATAGCAACCTCAAGGCGATGGAGATCAATGTGAGGGGCTGATGTGAGACATATGACTAGCATGCTCTCGACCCAACATACTATGTGGGTCAGTAAGAGATTGGCTTCGCCCTCAAAAGAATCATGGATGAATTTAATTAAAAGAGCTCCTCTGAATTGAACTTGTTCCATGCTTCCTGTTTTCATGGTTAAAAAGCATAAAATGAATATTCATTAAAAAAAAATGGAATGAATGGGAAATGAAGGTTGTAATTTCTGACATCATTACTACAGATTGCTACAAGAAACTACACATGATAGCACATTATCCTTCTGAACACAAAAAACTAGCTTAATAGTTACATGACCAATATGCAATATAATGGAGTCCAAAAATAAACAAATAATCTAGAGACATTAAGGACAATCTAAAGTACAGTAGGGATGGAACTGCTACCAGAATCTTATCAAAAAATACGAAGTATCCAATTATTATCAGAAGTGTGAAGCGAAGTGCAGTTGGGACTTGGGAGTTGGAAAATACCGAACAAGATTGTAGTAGTGGTCCGAATAGCATAATAAAGAGAGTTTTTGCACCTCCACAAAAGCTTGGTTAACCAACAATGCTTGTACAAAATCAAAAATATCAACTTAAGGCTTTAATTAGGTGGATCTCGGGTTCACATATATTCATCGCTCACCAGTAGGCATCACTCACAATTCCACAATTCTAGGTAAAGGTTAATTCATAACCTGCTAACCCAGACCAAGCATTAAATTGACAACATAACGAATCGATGATGGCATCAAATAAATGGTGAATTATCATGGTATTTCAATTAACTTTACCGATTTGATTAATCTCAGATTTCATTAGATGAGTGTTATTTCTTAGTAAATTTATACCACTTTGTAAAGTCCGTTCAGTTCGATTAATATTTCATAAGTTCAATCCAAATTAGCCCAACCTGGTGATAACTCTAATTTTTAGAAATTGAATGATCAAAAGATTTAGTTCTCTTTTCGCTTTTCTTGTTATTGTTCATTTATAAATACTGAGAAGAAACAACCATTGGCAGCTGGCCACCCATGACACCCTATCAATTGAGATGTGAAACATACCAAGAAACCTAAAAACATTCAATATTGTAGCAATTTAGCAATTGGGACTAGACATAAAAATGGCATTGAAAAGAATGAAAATAGATAAAGCATGTGGCCCAGATGAACTACCCATAGAGGTTTGGAAATGCTTAGGAGAAATTGGATTGACTTGGTTAACAAAACTTTTCAATAAAATTTTAAAATCAAAACGAATGCCAATGGATTGGAGAAGAAGCACGCTTATGTCAATCTTCAAAAACAAAGGAGAAATTCAAAGTTGCTCAAACTACCGGGGAATTAAACTTATGAGTCACACTATGAAACTTTGGGAGAGGATAATTGACAATAGGCTAAGGAGAGAAACAACAATATCAGAGAACCAATTTGGTTTCATGCACAGGAGGTCAACTATAGAGGCGATTTTCCTTGTAAGACGATTGTTAGAAAAATATAGAAGAAAAAAGATCTTCATATGGTATTCGTAGATTTAGAAAAAGCATATGACAGGGTCCCTATAGATGTTATTTGGTGGGTTCTAGAAAGAAAAAGAGTGCATGCTAGATACATAGACACTATTAAGGATATGTATGATGGCGTAGTACCGAGTATAAAGACATTTGGAGGAGCTACAAAAGAATTTCCTATTACGATAGGACTACATCAAGGATCGGCTTTAAGCCCGTATCTATTTACTTTAAGTATGGATGAACTAACTAGACATATTCAAGAGGATATACCATGGTGTATGTTATTTGCAGATGATATTGTCTTAGTGGATGAAACTAAAGATGGAGTGAATAGGAAATTATAACCCGGGAGGAATACATTAAAATCTAAAGGCTTTAAGTTGAGTAGGACGAAAACCGAATACATGCACTGTGAGTTTAGAAACACTAGACATCGAGATAACGGAGTGGTAAAATTAGGGGAAGTAGAAGTTCCTAAGGTAAACCACTTTAGATACCTAGGATCAATCATACAAAATGATGGTAACATTGAGAATGATATCACACATAGAATTCAAGCTGGATGGAAGAAATGGCGGAGTGCAGCAGGGGTGATTTGTGATCGAAATATTCCTACTAAGTTAAAAGGAAAATTTTATAAGACCGCAATTAGGCCAGCTATGCTCTATGGAAGTGAATGTTGGGCGGTAAAGCAACAACAATTACATAAAATGAACGTAGCAGAAATGAGGATGCTTAGGTGGATGTGTGGTAAAACTCGTAAAGATAGAATAAGAAATATAGAAATTCAAAGACAAGTAGGAGTAGCACCAATTGATACAAAGATTAGGGAAGGGCGGTTGCGGTGGTTTGGTCACCTGCAAAGACGGCCTACAAATACCCCAACTATAAAACTTGACTCAATAGAAACTGTATAAATTCGACGGGGTAGGGGCAGACCAAAGTTAACATGAGATGCATTAATTATGAGGGATTTGAATGGTTTGAAAAGCTCACCATCAATTGCACTTAATCGAGCACAATGGAAAAGTTTGATCCATGTAGCTGACCCCGGTTACTTTGGGACTGAAGCTATGTTGTTGTTGTTGTTGACTAGACATAAAAATAAGTTTAATATAAAACGTCATGGGAGTCCACCTTTTATTTAAACGAACTCTAATTGAAGGGTTGGGGAATCTTCAATAGAAATAGGGAATGATCCACACTACACCAAAGCCACATCGCATACACAATTTCCAAAACTTGTACAATAAACTAGGTAGTTTGCTAATAGAGTTCCCCTTATCAAAAAATAGAGTTCCCTATCCACGATTTCGCCTGGAATAATTTTCTTGGATTCCGCTGGATGGTTAGAATTTAGAAAAATAAAGAAAGAGTGAATAAGATTTTGAATAGTCTTACGGAACAAAAAAAAAATCCTTATGGTTGCAAGACATTAGAATTGGGTTCATATCAGTTGATCATTCTATAATCATTCATTGAATGATAAATCACTACAAGTGACGGAGATATACCCTTCCAACCAAACCAAACCAACAAACACACATGCCAATCAACAACAGAACAAACCAAATGTTTATAGCAGCAAACAAGCATCACTGCGATTAATACTACTAAAACCTATGACTGAGATGAATACCATTAAAACCTAAAACATACTTAAACCACCTCATGCATTCATCACTGTTCATAAAAAATTGCATCATGACCTTCACAGGAAATAGTATTATGTAGTGTCAACAAGAGAAAGGCAAAGGAAATCCATAGTATGAATTAAAATTATTACAAACCAAGCGTAGCAATTAAGTAATACTTGAAACAGACAAAGTGATACCTTGAGAAGGTCAAAAACCTTTTCTGCAATGTATTTCTGTTGAAGATTAGCCCCCTTCTGTTGCACCTTATCAGGATGGATACACAAGGTCGCCTTTCTATAAACCTTTTTAACTGAAGCGGCAGCAATCAAATCAGTTAAAGAAACTGGCTGCCACCCACATCCTGGCCAGAGCACCTGCTCATCATTCAAGGGAGTTAATTAACTAGCCATTCTTTCTTCTTTGCTGTTATTTATAGTTAATGCCTAATGCTTGAACAATAAAAATGAGTAGTAACAAGGCATGCCTAATGAACCATATACTAAAACAATAATGTATTATAAATTAGTATTAAATAGACATTCTGCTGAAGGAAGAGTTTACTTTACTTGGGAAAAGTATTTTAAGAAAGAACTTTGATGGTTATGTCCATAAAGTAAAATATTTCCTAGCAGAAAACCATAAAAAAAGTCCAAGCAAAACTCTATTATTGACCAATAGTGCAAAGAAGATTTTCGAGGATCGAAACAAGATCAATAAACCAAAACAGCCCCTGTACGAGGATAGAAAAGCAATCATAGAGTAAGACCTAAATAGAATTCACATATTGCCAATCTCATTAGCAAATGAATATACAATTATACGGGACTGCACATTATTATGATACAGAGTAAATGGTTGTCAAAGACCAATTTTTCACCGCAGAATCAAATCATTTAGCACTGTAACCTAGATTTCAAGGTATCATAAAAGTAGAAAACGGCATGCACCTCAATCATTTTCTTTCCTAACACAAGGATATAAAGCAGCACTAAAGACCAAATATAAGTTCAACCTTTTCTATTAAAATACTTTTTGTAGCAAAGACAAACAGAAAGAATAAACTGGGAGGATATACTATCACCTGATAATTATCTGAGTTGCATATATATATATAAGACATCCTATGGCAAAAGTAGATTTTGAAAAGTTATTTACTTCAATAATTTCTTTTTGTTTCAGTAATTATCAGATAGCAAACACGAAATTTGGAGGAATGATATAGAGTCCACAGGCTTTCAATAGAGTAAAAATAAGACCAAACATATGCATTGTAGGTTCACTAATAGTAGACACCTAGATGATGTACTGGTAAAATTATGAGAAGTAGAAGTCCCTAAAGTGCAAAATTTTAGGTTTCTAAAATCAATCATACAAATGGGGAGTCATTTTGAGGATGACGTTACACATATAACTCAAGCTAGAAGGAACAAGTGGAGCCTCAATTAGAAAACTTGAAGAAATGGAAATTGAAGAAATTTGACGGTATAGGTGTAGACCTTAGATAAATCTGGAAGCATTAATTAGGAATGATTAAAGGATTATGAAAACATGTCATCAATTACATCAAATCAAGCTGAAAGGAAAAGCGTTTGATCTATGTAGTGGGTTTCCGATAATTTGGGATTGAGGCTTTGTTGATGTGGTTGTTGTAGGAGTCACACATTAAGAAATTTACATAATTTAATATGGGGCTGAAGCAGGTAAGCTATCAGCAGTAGCATGGGTATTAGACAATAGATAATTATTTAAGAGAACCATGACGCACATATTGCAAGGTAGACAATAGAGCACGCAAGTTCCCTTCTTTCCCTGCAGCCCAACGCTTTATTTCAATGTCTAGTGTTTCTCCCATCCTCTGAAACAGTGCAAAACAAATACATAAATAAATCACAATGACATCTAATCCAAATGCCTGGAAGCTTATGGGACATAACAAAATCAAAACATTGACTGAATACAATGTTTCAACAATTGATAGAAGAGAAGTAAGCAATGAATGGGATTATCCATGACAAAGAATTACATGTCTCTCAGCTTGCTCCCTCTGAACTTGTAGATCACGCTCATTTTCTCTGCCAATGCCTTTGCCTGGAAATCGTGCGCACCCATAAAAAAACATGAGAATGCAAACTAAATTCCAAACGACAGCAGTAGATTATTTCAGACATGCATCTACATAATCTGAATCAAGGAAAAAAGTACATATAGAAAAGAAAAATACAGAATAAAAAGAATAACATACCACACGCTCCTTAGCTTTCTGATGCCGCATCAATCTGGCTTTCCGCCGCTCTTCACTTTCACCTTCAACTTCCTGAAACTCTACGGATGATGGAGTAGCTTTGAACAAGAAAAGTTGATCCCATCAGCAAAATCTAAGTGCAACTCAGAGAAGTAAGTGAATAAACAAAAAGAATACCTCCAAAAATTGAACTGAGATCATCAACAATATTTGTCGTAGAAGATGCTTTTTTCATGCTCGATGAAGTTCCAGTAGAAGACCATTGTGTCCCTTCAGGACCAGGCCTGCTCTGAAACTGGCCATCAAAGGCAGGGTCCTAAAGAATCCATTTCAACATAACATGAAATGGAATGTACCATGAGAAAAGTGCAATACTTTTAGAGGAAATTTAACTTATCTTTATTTAGGCTCTCACCGAAGATGTTCTTGACCTCGGCGCGCTGTTTGATCGAGTACCCAAATTAAAAAGGATTCAAGATCGTTTTCGCTCTTTTGTTGATTCGCTCCTGCAAAAGAAGCAGCACGCTCTGCTTTAAGACGTTCATCTACTTCAGACTTTGCAGCAGCTGCAGCTTTCTCCCTTGCTTCTGCTTGTGATCTCTCCCTGGCCTCTGCAGCTGCCCTTTCGGCTCTTTGCTTTGCTCCTTCTGCTGCTCTTTCACGAGCTTCCGCATGTGCCCTCTGAACTGCGGCCCGTTCGGCAAGTTGACGTGCTGCAATTGCCTTCTCAACAGCAGCCTTTTCAGCTTTTAGACGAGCTTCAATAGCTGCTCTTTCACGTGCCTCCCTTGTAGCCCTCTCCACAGCTTGACGGGCTTTCTCCCTCTCAATTTGTCTCTCTCTTTCCTTCTCCTTTTCCAATTTCCTTTGCTCCCTCTCCTTCTCCTCCCTCTCTCTCTGCTCCAGCTCACGATCTCTGCTTTCTTTCTCCTCCCTCTCTCTCTGCTCTTGCTCATGATCTACCCTCTCTTGTTGCTCTCTAAGCTCCCTTTCTCGTACCTCTTGCATAACTTTCTCATCCCTTTCCTGTGAAGAAGCTACTCTACTTCTTGCACTCTTTGCAATTTCCTTCTCCCTCACTTCCTTCGGATATTTAAATTTTGCCTCAGCTCTATTCATAGCATTTTTCATAGCAGCTGCAGAAGTGGCAGCTGAATTACCATCCAACTCTTCTTCAAATGAACCATGCCCAAATTCATCATCTTTGGCTTGAGAGCTGCCCATAGCAAAGTCTTCAAGTTCTTCTATAGGGGATACACGTGAACTCTTTGATGAGTCTGGAACAGTTTTAGAACTCCATGAGTTTTCCATAGGATGTCTGGAGAATTTATCCACCTTCTTCAAATTAGCAACAGAAGAACCTTTAGTGGTGTTCGACATTCTAGCTGATCTGGCAGGCGGAGGCCTTGAAGGTGGAGGCGCACTTGTAGGTTGCGTAAAAAGAGGAACCTCAGACACAGTGACCCATATGTCATCAGTTGAAGCAAAAGAATTTTCAGGTTTGGGAGACCTACCCGCTGGCGAGGTTGTCTGATTAGTATTGGCCTTTATGTTAGAAGGAAGAGACCCATTTCGATTGAAAGCTTTATTTAAGTCTGATATAGCAGGTGAAGTGTCAAAAAGAGTCTGATGGGACTCATGATAATTGCCAACATTTATCCTAGAAGGGCTTCCATTTTTCCCCCTGATTTGCACATCAGATGAAACAGAGGGAGCTGACTTTCTAATGCCAGCAAGGGGATCCATATCTTCAAACGTGCCAGCAGAATTTTTGTCTAAAACTACAAAAGGTTCTTCTATAGATTTGCTTGAACGGACAGTTGATTGATGTCGCTGACTGGAGGCTGAAGGCACCCTGACCATAAGATAAAAAGAAGAAATAGATTTCAAAGGCAACAACTATTATGTATTGTGTATCAGGAGAATAGCTTGAAAAAGCATGTAAAGGGATCCTGAATGTTCAAATGGCAAACTGTCAAAGAATCAAGTTTGTGGCAAAACTAATAAAATATCATATAATTGCGAAAAATGACGGGTTAAACTAAAGGAAACAACATAAATTCAGCAATGTTACACCAATCGCTCCAACGCCGCTGCCATAGTTGTTTTGGCTAGTCCCCCAAAAAACACTAATAAAATATCATATAATTGCGAAAAATGATGAGTTAAACTAAAGGAAACAAGTAAACAACATAAATTCAGCAAAGTAGCACCCGACGCTCCAACACCGCTGCCATAGTTGTTTTGGCTAGCCCAAAAATGAAACTAATAAAATATCATATAATTGCGAATTTGCGAAATGATAAGTTAAACTAAAGGAAACAACAAAAATTCAGCAAAGTCACACCAGTCGCTCCAACACCGCTGCCATAGTTGTTTTGGCCAGCCCAAAAAACGAAAATATCTCAACCGATGTGAATTGAACTGTAGCTGTACAGATGACTCACAAATTGCACCCATGACAATAGATTGTTAGGTCATTGCAATTTCCTAAGATTCATTACATAATTTGAAATAAATAATTACCTAAGGTCAAAAAAAAAGGAATTATGAAACTACAATGTACTACCACATACCCAACTAATTTGGGACTGATGCTTTGTAGTTGTTGTACATTCACATACACAAGGTCACGAAATAGTAGATCCATATACCCTTGCAAAGCATCCACTAGACACTTCCACCACCTAGAAATGCAAGACATGATCCGTACAAGAATGGCCAGAACAAGATTAAATATAACCTATTCGCTCTTCACATTTTCGACAAAATGCAAACCAGCAAGAGAAATTGCCAAATAAGACATATCTGGCACACTCAATTTCCAGTTCCCACAAATCCAAAGCCAGCAGAAATTCTGGTATTCGACTAGGATCAAAGACCTCCAAATAGGAAAAAGAGGGAAGACAAGGATTTGGTGTATCTGTTAATTATTTAACAAAGGATTTTCCATTCAAGCATCCTTATGTATCCCCAACCCGATCTCCACATGCATCAAGGAATCAATCAGCCGCATCACCTTGCAAGCCTCATTATCATCTAAATTTTTTACGAAAATGAAATTAGAGTTTATCACCAGACATACTTAACACTTACCAAATTTGAAATAGATTTTGTAGCGCATGACAAAAAATCGCATAATGTATGTTTAAAAGTGGGGGCCCGGAACATCAACGAACAAACGGAAACAACATAGCCTCAGTCCCAAAACGAATAGGAGTATCATTTCCCACCCGAAAAGCCAATCTGCTCCTAAAAAGAGTGCATAGGTTTGAAGTGAGTTAATTTCCATGATTGGCCCCTGAGATCATATAGCCCAGCATACCGCTCATAGAATTGTAGAAGTAGGCTTATGAAGTGAATTAATTTCCATGATTCTGCCAGCTTGACACTAAGATTCCAATAGGAAGGTGGATCGATTCCTTTTTCTCCAAACAGAAGGCTCGCTAATGCATGCCTTACTAAGGGCGAAAACAACATAGGTTACAATGGGTGTAACTTTATTTTTCTGAAGCGAGGTATTAACAGAAACCAACAAAGATCCAACAACTCAACAAAACCAATCCAATAAGTCAACCTCAAAATATTACTCCCATTCATCTACACGTACAGAGTTGTAAAAACCAACAAGTATGGGTACTCATACTTTTCTAAACCCTAATCCCAACTTTCTAACGTACATTTTATATTCTTGGTTTAGAAACCTCAAACTCCAATTAGTAATTAAAATTTAAAGGAGAATGAACCAAATTGCCTACTCAATACTTGTGCATCAACTAAACCAAGAATACAACAACAACAACAACAACCACATAGCTTCAATCCCAAATTAGTTGGACTCGACCACATGGATCAAACTCTTCGTTGCGTTGATTTAGCGCAATTGATGGTGTGCTTTCCGAACCATTTAAATCCCACCTAATTAATCTACCCCAAGTTAGCTTCAGTCTACCCCTACCTCGCAACTTGAACAAAAATGATGACGATAATTGCTTTGTTCAAAGCACTAGATCAATACTAATATTCAAATTGAAACTAGGGCATTTTTCTACAACAAAAACAAGACTTTCAACATTTCTATCACCAAAGAAGTTTTCATCTAAATCCAACATATCCTCAGTCCCAAATTAATTGGGGTAGGTTACATGGATCAAACTCTTCCATGGTGCTCGATTCAGTGCAACTGATGGTGAGCTTTCCAAACCATTCAAATCTCTTCTAATTAATCCTTACCTCATCGAATTTCTTCAGTTTCTATCAAATCAAGTTTTCTAGTGGACGCATTTGGAGGCCGTCTTTGCAAGTGACCAAACAACAAAAGTTAAATTTCTCAATGAAAAATCTCAAATTTCAGAGGAAGAACAAGTGTACCTGCTATTCAAAGGACTAGAATTCCTCCCAAACCCAGGAATCAAATCATCAAACCCCTTTGCTGCCGCCGCCGCCTGACCGCCTCCCACTCAAACTCTTCCCCTCCACCCCCATTTTCCCCAAATTCCCAATCAAATCATCAAAACCACCGTCCCTAACTCCCGATCTCTTCCCACTCGCCCTCCCCAATCTCCCAAACAAATTCACACCCCCATTCCCATCGTAATCATCGTACACCGGCTTATCGAAAACCGGCGAAGACGAAGGCGAAGAAGCCTTTTCGGCTCCGAAAATCGAATCGTAATCAAACGAAGAGACTCCGCCATTGGAATTGCCGCCGCCGCCGCCGCCGCTAGGGCTGGAACTGGAATACTTGGGTGGCCCACCGAAGACGTCGTCGTAAGCCTTGAAAGATCGATCTTTGCCGACCAATCCGAACAAGGCCTCGTGATCGATCGATTTTGGGTTGATGGTGGATTGAGAGCCCTTGGATGATGATGATGATGATGATGATGCGGAGGCCATTGGGGCTGATTTCCCTTGCGGCCTCACCCCGAAGTCTCTCGCTATCAGACCTGGGAACTCGTCCATGCCTGGGATCGGACGGCGGAGAGCGGCCGAGAGCGGCGGAGAGCGGATCTCGAGTAAGGAGAATTGGAGATCTACGATTTCTGTGATTGAATTAATGAATGAATGAATGAATGTGTGGAGTTGTGGTGTCTCGTTTTTAGTCGTTTGTGCTTTATTTCTCTCTCTAATAACATTTGTTTGCTTTCTCTCTCTAGGATGTCTGTGTGTTTTTTTGGAGGGGTCGTGTTAGATCTGGGAGGGTCAAGAAAGGTGAAAGGCACCTGTTCCACCATTAATCATCAATGACGCCATTTTTATTTTTTTGGACGAAAAGATATTTTATAATAATAAAAATACATTAATTCAATAATCATAATTGTTCAAAGGAACATTGATTGTTTTTTTTTTATGATTGTGGGTGTCTGAACCACGACTTATCTCACGAAGTTCGGAGGGTGCCCCTATCGCTAAACCAAATGTCAAAGAAAAATAGTGTAGCTATCATAAATCGAATTTATCACTTATGTCTTAGTTAGAGTACTAAATTCATGTTTGTAGTCACTCCACTATATCACGTGGAAGCATTATAAAGTTGTTTTTTTTTTAAGTTTCTTGCGTGGTGTATGGTACCAACTGCATCAATTAGAGGCGTTATCGGATCCCATATTAAAATTGAATAAGAAATAAGAGAACATATTTAAAAAAAAAAAAAAAAAAAAGAATCATTTGGTTGGTGTACTTTCACGTTTTTGTTGATTTGATCATCAAACTTTTATCAATTCAATTTTAGTCCCGAACTTTCATTTTCATCTACTTTTAATCATTTTGTCAAATTTGAAAAGTAATGATCACTAATAAAGCGGTTCATGAGCAATTCACGAGTGGTTCACAATTGATTCATCTACTCAAAAAACTAATTTGTGAATCGCTAGTGAACACCGCCGATGAACGCTCACGAACCACTCTATTAGTCATCGTTACTCTCCAAATTTGACAAAATAACCAAAAGTAAACGAAAATTAAAATTCATGGACTACAAAAACGTGAAAGTTCGGGGACCAAATGATTAGTTTTGCCTACAAAAATCCCAATAAGTTTCTAAAAAGAATGTGGACTGAGCTGTGAAGCTAGATGGCCATTAGATAGATGACACATTAATATTACGTATACAATTAAACAAATGCAATCTCTCACATTTTTTGATCATCCTGTGCTGAATTATTTATATTTATAATCATATATCAAGAACCAAATAATACAAAGTAATCAACAACTAATGAATGCCAATTATGTGAGTCTTTTTAGTGTTTGACAGTTTTTTCTGAATTTTTTTCAAATAAAATAATAATAATTTTCAACTTAATTAATTACAACAGAAAAGTAATGTATATATGATTCAGTACGTAACACTTGCTCCCTGCAGGCTAGCTTTGTTTTGATACCCCCACTTAAATAAAATATGATTTCATGTATATTTACACCTAGGATCATCACCTTTATGACCTAACATTTATTTAGTGTTACACTTACACATGCATCTCAATCACATTATTCTAACCTATTCATTTTCATGGCCAGTAGATCAGTTGAAATGTCATGTTTTCTTGGAAGATTGTGCTTTATCAAATAAAATGCTTTAGTACTTTTCATTGCTTCCTTTCATTTACCATGTTTAATACGAGTAGTGTTTGGCACAGTGGACAAGCATTTAGCAACAAGTTTAACTATGAATCATTGAAAAAATTACAGATGCACAGCAAAAATTAGTTTAAATGAGTAAAATAAGTTAGATTTTTTTTTAATTCCATAACTAAGGTAAAACGCCTTTTGAAAATACGTTTTTAGTAGGATCAAAATTTTGGTGTTGAAATGCGTCATTCGTGTATTCTGTTTAATCTAACTTGGCATCCACGTGGAGTTTCCGAATGCGTCATTCATGTATTCTGAACAATCCAACGTGGCGTCCACGTGGATTGTTCGATGACATAAATGGTGCATTCTCCGAATGCGCCATTCATGTATTGTGAACAACCCACGTGGCGTCACGTGGATTATTTGAATACATGAATGGCGCATTGAGAATGCGCCATTTATGTATTCTAGTCCGTGACAATGGGTTGTCACATACCATCCTCTTCCTCGAGAACGCAGGGAACATATTCCCTGCGTTCTCGAAATGACAGGCTATGGTTAAGGGGTATAGGTAGGGGGTCGGAGAGGGATTGAATGGGGTGGGGTGTTGGTGGGTATTTAGAAGCAAATAGATAGAGGTTGTGCATTCGTGAAGAGAAGAGCGAGAAGCGAGCGAGAGATGAGTAGGGAGAAGAGAGAAAGAGCGAGAGACGAAGCTGGGAGAGAGAGAGCAGAGCAGCAGAGAGAGAGAGAAACTGTCACCGTCCTTGGAGAGGGAGAGGGAGAGGTCGAGTTGCAAACCGTGCGAGAGAGAAATAGAGGATCTCAAGAGACCGAGAGGGAGAAGGGAGACCGTGCGAAAGAGAGAGGAGAGGATCTCGAGAGAGACCGAGAGGGAGGGAAGGGAGACCGTGAGAGTGAGAAGGTCTCTCGAGAGGGTCTCGAAAAGACCGAGAGAGGAGGCAGAGTGAGAGAGAGGGGAAGGGAGCAGGTGAGAGAGGAGAGAGAGAGAGAGAGAGAGAGAGAGAGAGAGAGAGAGAGAGAGAGAGAGAGAAGGGGGAGAGTGAGAGAGAAAGATAGAGGGTCTCGAGAGACCGAAATGGGGGAAGGAGGCCGTGAGAAAGGGGGAAGGGAGTATATCGTGTGTGTGTGAGAGAGAGGGTTGGGTTGGGTTGTGGGTTGAGTCGGTTTTTTTTTTTGTCAAATGCGATAGATTTAATTGGGTTGGGTAGTGATTGAGTTGGGTTGGGTAGTGATAGAGTTGGGAGAGTTGGGGGTTGGGTAGTGATAGAGTTGGGGTTGGGTAGTGATAGAGTTGGGTCAGTTGAGTTGTGAGGGAGTTGAATTTTTTGTGATTTTTTGTTGAGTTTTTTTGTGGTTGAAGAGGTTGTTAAAACTTAAAAGGTTTGGATTTTTTTTATTTTATTTTTGAAGAATAGCATTGTAGTTAGTAATATTTATTTAAATAAAAGCTAAATTTTTTTCAGGGAATATCAAATTGAAGATCAAGAAAAAAGGAGGAAATTCGTAACTACAAAAATTTATTTATTTAAGTTTTATTATGTTTGGTATTTCTTGTTAGGAAATTAGTAAGTACAATAATTTTAACATATGCCTTAATTAAAAAACTTGACAATGTAGAAAGTTAAAAACTTACTACTTGCTCGATGAACCTCATTTAGTGATAGATTTTGTCTTTGATTTGTATATATATAGCTAAATATGAGATACAGTAAAAATATGTAAAACGTCGATGAACCTCATTTAGGATGCAAATATGAGTTATTAATTGGTACTTCATGCAGACGAATGAGTATGATCTGTAGTTGCGCTATTAAGGCGATCTTCTACATCAAAAAGTTTGATTGCGTTTTAAATCCCCAATTCGATCAACTTTGGCGTTTGATATATATGAAATCTTTTTACATCATCATTGTTCAATAAATTATGTAGGTCATGGAACATGGGAACATCTTATTTCTCTTTTATGCGAACGATGAAATTGTAAATGGTAGGAATGACATTGGGTACAATGCACCCCATCAGCGGTGTTGATGCTTAAGTTTAGGACGAGTAGACAACAATTGATGGATCACGTGTGTAACGCATTCAACATCTCATCAACGGGAACTATAGTAAGGATGACTTATCGTCACGCAATAATCCTCCCCGAGGGTTCATAGTATTTTGTCCTCGTATTGCTGGAAGACGCGACGCACTTCGACTTGATGTGGGCGACAGTGGCCAATCTACCTTTAACTGCAAGGGTATATGTTTATTTAACATTTGAGCCAATCGACTATTTTCAAAATCATGCAGTTCGTACGCAACTAGTAGATGAAGATGTCAGCACGTCAGACACTAGATCGATGATGGAAAGATTGCATATGCAATCACCACAAGGTGATGATGAACCAAACGTCGATGATGAAATTAATGACACGGACGAGGACGTGCGTCCCCCCGAGGATGTTGCACCATATGTCGATTGGAAAAACATAAATGTTGTTACGGATGACCCAATGTACGAACCTCCATGGGCGGAAAACGTGCAAGATGATGAGCAATTTGCTATCGATGAAGAGAATTTCATGGAGGAAGCAAATGATGATGACGTTCACCAACCATTGCCGGTGTATAATGAAATTGATTAGGAGGTGGCTAACTCCACTGCGACCCAACATTCTCATCAATAGACTGGGTGGGACATGACTAATTTTGAGTTGAAAATAAGGATGTGCTTTGACAACAAAAAAAGACTTACAACATGCGTCAAAGTGTGACATGTTAACGAGACATTGTCAATATCATATGATGGAATCGACTACAACTCTGTGGCCGATCAAGTGCAGAAGCGCACAAGACGGGTGCATGTGGCGTCTTCGTGCTTGTTTGTGAAAGAAAACATAATTATGGGAGATCACACAATTAGACGTGGCGCACAACTGTATAAATGCCGACGTAGAACGCGGTCATGCACAACTCGACGCCAACATGCTTGCGCGAGAGATCCAAAGCATTGTCCAGATAGATCAAGCAATAACTATCAAGGCATTAATACAAATAATTAAGTGAAAATACGGACACGAAGTAAACTACAAGCGAATGTGGGATGCCAAAAAGAAGGCAGTTGCAAATGCATTTGGAGATTGGGATGAGTCATATGCTAGATTGCCAAGATGGTTGGCGGCTATGAAGTTAAAGAGTCCGGGGACAACAATCGAGTGGTCACATAGACAATGGGCTTGATGAGATAAGGACTGAGTATCCTCAATTTCGTCGTGTGTTTTTTGCATTCGAAGCATCAATACAAGCTTTAGTTTTGCAAGCCTCTTTCTTCAGATTGATGCGACTTTCTTATATGGCAAATATAGTGGTAAGCTAATGATTTCCATATCTGTTAATGGTAATTGACACATACTACCGGTTGCATTTGTTGTTGTAGAAACCGAATCTACGGATTCGTGGGGATGGTTTTTGAGGATGTTGCGCAAACACGTGACGGATAGAGATGGTATTTGTCTTATTTCCTATCGTCACCCCGACATTCTAAAGGCGCTCAACACACCGACCAATGGTTTTTGTCCTCCAAAAGGATACCACCGTTATTGCCTGCGACATTTGGTCAGTAATTTCAACACTCAATTCAAAAATGAACCCTTGAAAAAATTCCTTTCTCAAGCAGCTGCTCAACATCAAGAACGAAAATTTAATGCGTGCATGGAGCGTTTTGCATACTTATCATCACGAACCCCTCAATGTGTACGATATGTCAATGTCATCCCCAAAGAACTATGGACTCAATCGCATGACGAAGGCATGCGGTACGGATGGATGACTTCTAATGGTGTTGGTATGTAATAAATGCAAGTTCTGTTTCGCATTCAACAATTTAGTTATCGCTGAAGTAATATTACTTACACGAATTTATTTTTCAATTGTAGAGTGTTTTAACGGTGTATAAAAATGGGCTCGATTCTTGCCAATAACTTAGCGATGACTCAAATGATTTACTACAGATTGGTGACATACCACGATCGACGTAAATAGGAGATCAATGAAGCAATCTCAAACGACCCATCCTACACAAAATATGTCACGGATAAACTAACACATTATGAACAATATGCAAGGAGGCATCAAGTCAATTTGATAAATCGTGACATAGGTGAGTTTGAAGTCTTGTGGACAACATGAAGATTGCATGCATAAAGGCAACAATACCCGAAGTCATTATCTGAAGAATTTGGGTGTGCGTTGCAATAAATGGCAATCGTTTAGTTTCCCTTGCTCACACGTGTTAGCTACATGTGCCTTTATTCGAGTAAGTTACTCGCAATTTATTGAGTCATACTACATGATAGATGTGAACACGCAATGTTACTCCACAAATTTCAAAGTCATTCCAAATGAGAAATATTGGCGAGACTTTTGCGATGAAAATCATACTGGGACCCAAGTGCGAGGACGTGGTCGAGGAGACTAAAAGGAACGCGAAGGCAAAACGAGATGGATCTTCCTATTGTCTCTAGAGCCTTGCGATGTGGCATATGTCATCAAGAAGGATATAGAAAAACAATATGTCCTAATAAAGACCGTGATCGAGTCCCTACTAGGAAGAATAGATGCGGCATTTGTCGTGCAGAGGGACATAACAAAAAAATTGTCCAGCCTGATCTCAAACTTCCAATCAAAACCAATAGTCCATTTTGTATATTATTTGTAATTGGCTTAAGTTGGTAATTTGATTATTGACATTTTTTGAAGTATCCTGAACTTTTCCATCATGAAATGTTTAGGTATTCATTATTGTTTGAACCTATAATAATGAATTGTGGTGACTTTTCGAACAACACGACTAATTTTTTGAAATCCCCAAATTGTAGTTTGTACACCAATGGATCCAGGTCCATCAGATCCTTCACTGTTACATCTCTAATCTACACACAGATCCTCGCGAGCTTAGAGGGGTCAGGTAAACTTTTTAAGATGGATACGTCCAATGTTCATGCGTAAACGTATAATATACATATATATCGACTAAAATATTTTCAATTATAAGGTGTACGAAACATTGCGCGTGCGTCGAAGACGTGGTGTCGTTGATCGAACAGTGCAGTATCATTCTCAAATGATCCCATATCTACGTTCCAGTGGGTTCTATGGGATTTCCGCGTATCATTTTTCAGCCTTGATTAGGCTTTGATTGTTGCATTCGTTGAGAGATGGCGCCCAGAGACACATACATTTCACATGCAATGTGGCGAGTGCACTATTACACTCCAAGACGTGCAGTGTACATTCGGTGCTTACCTATCGAAGGTATATGTGTGGGAACCACCGATACAAACTATGCTGAGGTATGTGAGTGGCTATTTGGTGGAATTCCTATTGGAGATGATCTTCATGGAAATAAACTTAAAGTCGAATGACTTGAACGTAACGTACCAGCTATACATGACGACATCGATGAGGAAGTAGGGGTGGCAAAATGTGCCCGGACCAGTTTGTCCGCATTTGTCCGAACCCGCTTTAAACGGGTCCAGACATAATTTTTTCAAAATTAATACTACAGTCGAACATGTTTTCTTGTCCGTTTTAAAAAACGGTCCGGTCCAGGACAAATTTTTTTAAAAAAAGCGAATTTTACCCGTTTAGCGATTAATTTAAATAATATTTATTTATTTATAGTAGTATTTTGAAACTTTCATAACGTTTGAATTATAATTTCACTAATGATGATGTTATTTTTACATGGAAACTTGTAAGACTTGAGTTTTGAATTTATAACATTTTTTTTTTAGTGATGGAATGCATGACAACATAAAATTCATGTATTTTTGTTAATAATTAAGTGAAAAAATTTATTTTATATTATTAAAAAACGGGTCCGGACAAAAAACGAGTCTTGTATATACGGTGCGGATAAAAAAAAATGTCCGTTTCAAAAACGGGTATGGGTCCGGACACTTATTTTTAGTCGTTATTAAGGGGTGTGGGACCCATACCCATACCCGTCCGTGCCGTTTTTTGCCACCCCTATGAAGAAGCGGTGTGACGTTATGTTCGATCGTACATACGCAACTTATCGATGGTTGTCTATTCGCCGACAAGTCAAATCTATATGTACATTTGTTGTTTCTACCGTTGCTCGAGGATTTTCAAGCATTTGGATAGTATAGTTGGGGGATTGCTGTTTGGCTTATTTGTACGGGGAGTTGTGTCACGGATCGCGCGGGTGCATATGAGGTTGCAGGCGCGTCAATTCTTGTACAACTGTGGGCATGGGATAGATTTCCATTTATAGCACCAAGGCGCCTGGGTGTTCCTAGAGTTCAACCTCGAACAGTGGATGGAGAACACATGCTTATTGACGATCCATTGGGACACAGGTAATACAAATGTTATTTCGTAAGTTCTATAAAATTAACTCCACTTTCGTTTTACTAATTTATTGTTTTCTATACAGATGGATTGATGCATTTCCGGTTACGCAGAGTGCGACACACGTATTATCAGCTTACCGTGATGCAATCGACTTGCAGAATGAGGATGAAGTGGTGTGGCAACCTTATGATGAAGTCATCGGGTCTCTTCCCGAATCATCGTCTTGTGATCACGGTAGTTGACTATCGACGTGTCCTCTAATTTGTTTCCACATAGTAGAGTGGCATCGATCGAAAGGGTTATGAGACAATTCGGGAATGATACAAGTCGTGCCACCAAATCTGTGATTACGACATGCGATTACCTTGCATCAATTGCGAGGACGCACTCAAGAAAATTGGGTGGCTTTTCACGCAAACTTTATACAAATGTGAGAAAATCATCTTTTGACGGCATAGTCACGCGTGAACAAGAAGAATGATAAGATCAACGAGACTACATGACGTGGTATCGATCGATCACTAGACGATCCATTGGACACGACGGGACTTTACGTGACTATTTGGTAACCTTGAAACTATTATTTTGTTCCTCACGAGTTAAATCTTAAATTGCATGTATTAAACTCCTATTTTTTATATCAGTGTAACTTGGTGCATCGACTGCGACGAGTGTTCATTGAGGATGGGTACGAGCAAGGTCTTGCTGCACTTTATGAAGGCATCAAAATTTTAGATGAAGATGAAAGGCAAAAGTCTACTCTATGGAATAATGGAATTGATGTCGAACATGCCATAAAATGAGGAGAATGAAGAAGAAGATGAAGAAGGTGATCAGGGCGAATCAAATAGAGAGGTAAGAAGAATAACTGCACAAACAGAGATTGTGGGTGAGAGCACCATATGTCCTCGTCCACCACGTCCATCTCGTCGGACAGAGACTGCTGCTGAGAGTAGCAGACATTCTCCTCCACTACGTTCATCTCGTCAGATACGATGAGAAGAACATATATTGTTGGTGAGAGTAGCCGACGTTTATCCCCACCACGTCATTCTTCTCATGGGTACATTCCTACATTGTCCTCAATGCAACCAGAACCTCAAATATTTGTACCTAGGCCGCCGATCATGAATTTTCCTCCTTACCATTTTGATCCTTATACACCCAGGTCGTCGTTTTCATATATAGACCATGGAATGCCTAGACATCCAATGTATCCTTCATTGCCTCAATACATGTCGAGTCCATTTACTCTACCATGTTGTAATTACAATGTCATACAGTGGAAATGGTTCATTCATGAACCTGTTAAGCATGCCGCCGCCTCATGTTCCTTTCGGCCAACCACATACGGGAAGTCAGTATTTTGGAACAGTTCAACCTCATATTATTGGAAGCATTAGTATCAAAGGTGAGTCGAGTGAACCAGATGAAGAACATCAATCGACTCAACGAAATTCAATGCAAGATCAGCAACCTCAACAAACTCAACCGGATGTACAAACACAGCGTTCAACTCGAAATAGAGTATGTTTGGTTTGCATCACGGAGCAACAACGTCAACGTAACCATCGATAGGCCTGTATGATGAGTTTTTTTGATATCGTGGTGATTTTTTTTTCAATTTATATTTTTAGGTGAATGAAGTTGTATACAAGCTTTTTCATGGAATGAACTTATTTTTCAAAACTTCCTTATTGTTTTAATTTTAAATTCTAGACGAAAAATAACGTAGTTTTGCATGACTTGCATGGTTTGTAGTGGATATGCATAGGTTGTCCCCTCGAGATACGTGCGTGACGTTTGCATGGATTGTCCACCACGAGATACGTGTGTCGTTTGCATGGGTTGTCCTCCTCGAGATAGGTGCGTGACGTTTGCATGGTTTACTTAGATTGCACAAGGTTACATGGGTTGTCCACCTCGACATTCATGCGTGACCTTTGTACGGTTTGCATGGATTGGACGAGGTTGTAGGAGTTATCCACCTAAAGATACGTGCGTGACGTTTGCATGGATTACACGAGGTTGCATGAGTTGCACACCTTGAGATACGTGCGTGGCGTTTGCATGAATTGCACGAGGTTGTATAGGTCGCTCACCTCGACATACGTGCGTAGCTTTTGCATGAGTTCTCCATCTCGAGATACATGCGTGATGTTTGCATGGGTTGTCCAAGTCGAGATACATGCGTGTCGTTTACATGAGTTATCTACTTAGAGATACGTGCGTGACGCGGGTTGTCCATTAACGACACGTGTGTGTCGTTAAGTTGCATGGGTTCTCCACCTCGATACGATACGCATGTGTCGCTTGTAGTGGTCCTCATATTTAAGTTGAACAAATAACTCTTTTTGAAAAGGAGTTATTCATACAAAATACAAAAGTGTATGAATAGCTCCTTTTCGGAAAGGAGTCATTCATACACGTTCATTCACCTCATCAAACCACCACGCCACCTCATCATCAATGGCTCCTTTTCAAAAGGAGACATACATTACTTTTGTAATTTCAAAGTAACCCTCCTTATTTAATGAATAAAAAGGTAAAGCCTCGTTACTTTGTGAAAAACCTCATGAATCATTTGCATGCAAATGTTAAGGCTTCAATCTTCAATTGTAGTGCAATTGATATTTGTGATCACTAGTACACCCCTATACAAAACTCGGAAAAACCTTAAGCTTCACCCTCAAGATCTGAAACTCCTGGGGCTATCGGCGGCGATGCGACCGCTTTGGTGGTCGTGGAAGTCGTTGGTGGCCCCCTATTCTTTTTTTCCATTATCTCTTACGTTATGCTCTTCCCTGCTATTCTTCTTAACGTTCTCTTAGCCCCTGCTCTTCTCCTTCTTCTTTTTTCCATTTTGTGACTTGTAACGACCGAAATTTACTAACCGTGTTTACTTCCTTAAACAGGCTCAACGACCCGTACTGTGGGACCCACGCTGTGATGTCCATTTACCGAGGCAAGGGCCAAGGTATATTTTATTTTTGTTGTGATGTATGCCTAGTGTATGTATATGTGTAGACTATTAAGTCAATTTTTATACGGGTGTATAGGTATTGAGGCAGTGGGGACGTACCTCGAGTCGCGTGTCAACGTGGGACCGAGGTAGCGGCATATTGGGGTAAGTTTAATTTATTTGAATTAAATGTGCATTAATGTTGGGTTAATAAGTGGCTTTAATATGACCACATTTAGCTAAGTATTAAATGACCTTTAGTTAATGTAAATAAAACAAAGTGCATTAGATGTGCATCGAGACACGCGTTAACCCATCAAGAGGCAAATGTCAATTTGTTGAGTCACTCACAATTGACTTGGGGGACAAGTGGGACAAGGTGGTCCATGAGATGAGCCTCGAGACACGTGTGCACATCATGCTCAAAGGCTAGCATTTAAATAAATCACTATAGTCAATGTGTATATAAGTCAATGAAATGGGTTTCTTATCCTCACCAAATTAGGGAGGAGAAGAGAGAAAAGAGATTCTTTGGTGTAGGAGAGGAGGAAAAGGAGATAACCGAGAGAAGATCAAGGTGAGTGTGGTGTTATTCAGTTGATGTTGTTTATGGGTTGGTGTTGGCGAGGGGGAGCTCGAGAGCTCGGACGAACTGCCAACGCAGTTCGTCCGATGTCTCGGAAGAGTCGTCTCCCATTCCCAAACGAGCTGGGGTTGGATTTCCGACCCCGGCTCGTGAAAAAAAATTTCCATCAACGAACCAGGGAGTCCTGGGTCGTTGAGAAAAAGGAGCACACGCGCGGGTCGTGCGTGTGCACCCCTTCCTCTGTTGGGTCGGGTCGGGGGCTGGGCCGGGCTCGGCCCATGGGGGCGAGTCGGGGCGGCATGCTGGACAGGGTCGAGTTCGACCCGTTTGGGTCGACCCGACCCATATATATATATATATAAAAGAAAAAAAAAAAATGGAGAAAAAAATGGAAAAAGTTCCAGAAAATTAGGGAAAATTGCGAAAAATTATATTTCGACAAAAAAATAGAAAGTAATGGATTTCTATACAAAATTAAAATTTTGGAATTTCGGACGAGACTTTTACGGGGTTTTACCTCGAAAATCGCAAAATGGGCGGATTGGCCTCAAAAGTTTCGAAATTTTGTCTCGAATTCGATTTGGCCTATATTGATAACTTATCGAATATTAGGGAACTAAGGGAGAACTCGGGGAGTTTGGGCACGCATTTCAAAGTGTCGAGGTATAGAATAGACTAGGACAAGCGTGTGAATTGTAAGTACAAGTATTTGTGAGAATTTTATATTTCATTTCATTCACCTTTATTGATTTATTGGTATATTGGTAGACATTCTTGCTTGAACTCGCACATCATGTTGTTCTTGTATCTATTCATGAGTGAATATTGTGACATGATGTCTTGTGACTTGTTTCATTGACTCTAATTCCTACACTTGATGTCATTTTTGAAAAGAATTGATGAAAAGCATGTTAATGGGAGAATTTGGATTTACTTGGACTTGTATTTGATTTCCTTTGGACTTTGTAGCCTAACTTATTTTGGATTCCTAGAACGTTGGCCTTATTTGTCTTTGAAATTAAAGTAGGGATTATCTAGTGTCCATTGCACGAGAGATGCGCGATTCACGGGGACATGAGTCTATCGGGGTTTCGGCACTCACACTACACTACACTTGCGCGGCACACGAGTTATGGGACTCGGGGTGGTCGTAAGAATGAGATTGATGTTATATAAGCGTAGAGCGCGGCTCGCTATTTGTGCGAAATATTTTGAGCGCAGCTCCATATAGTAGTGGAAAAGGTTTGGTGATCGTTCTCACCGCCAACCGGACGTAAATCATCTCGACTTAGCCTGTGTCAGTCTCTACATTTTTAATTGTGGTATTTACTGGCATTATTTGATTTAGCTATTTATTTCGTTATTTTATGTTTTTAAATACCACTCGTTTATTTTGGAAATGTGGCATAGAATTCTCCAGTTATTACTTAAATATCACTATACTCACCGTCTAGTTTGTGACGGTGGGTGTAGGTCCGTCAGCAGCAACAGACCAGGGAAGGAGAAGATCGGCGACTTCCTTTGGAGCAGTTCGGTGACTCTCCTCACTCATTTTGTATGTCTCGACTTTTGTTGTATTATTATTATTTATATCATTTTGGGTTGTACATTGGGTTGAGTGACTAGTTCCATATATATACATGCATGTGATGCTGTATGTTTTTCCTGGTTTCCCACATTTAGAATCTTGGATAATGAAAGCTTCCGCATGATCTTTAAAATACATGAGAATGATAAAGGAATTTTAATTAACTTAATAATATCGGAATATGTGTAGTGAATGTAATATAGGGACGAAAGACTGACTAATATGTAATTAAGTCTTATGTGATTTGGATTAAGGCTTGATTACGGGATTAGGCCAAACGGTGCCCTGTTTAGTAGTCGGGGTCGTCATATGACTCCTCCACCCTCCTCCTTTCTTTTTTTTCATGTGACCCTTTTGCCCCACTTCCCTCTGCTCCCTCCCACTTCGTTTCCCATCTCATAGTACCACATGTGGCCCTCCTATCTTCGTTTTCATTCTCTCCACCTTCTCCTCATTTTTTCTCCTCTACCTTTTTTTTTTTTAATTGCTTCCAACTTGTCCCTGAGGAAATTTGGCGGGTTTTTGATACGGTGATGGCCCCTCTTTTGTCTAGGTCTTGAAACGGAAGATAAAGAGGCAACAAGACGTTGGGGGTTTTCGTTTTCAGCGATGCCGAAAGTTGACGACCGAGCCGACGAGGTGATGAGCGGCATCATAGGTGGCGCATCAGCTGCTGAAGGCGTGAGATCTGTCTTATCTTGTTGTTTTTCCTCCTTTCGGTCCCTAATTCGGTCTAGTGATCTAGAGTGTCCTTGTCCCCTTCGGAGGTTAGTTGTCCCCACTTGTGGGATTGTTGCCCTCCTTTAGGAGTTTGTTGTCCCCCACTTGTGGGGTGGTTGTCCTCCTGGTGAGAATGTTGTTAGAGCTTTCGGTAGGTTGTAATATCTATTATCCTCGTTATAATTGATTGTTGTACCCATTTGGGTTTGTAGGTCATGAATGCAACACATTTTGACCAAAAATAAATCTTCAATTGTAGTGCACAATAATTTGACCCAAAAAATTGTAGTGCACAACAGATTCATTAATATTGAAACTAATTTTATAATTTAATTATATCAACTAAAAACCTTTATGTTTCGAAAATATTTAGAGAAAAAGACAAAAATTATGGTGATTAGTAAAAAACATTTAACCAACGGTTGGTTGGCACAACTAGATGCATGTTGTTGTCCTTTAATTAGTGACTTGCGTTCGATGCCAATGGGTTCATCTTCTTCAACTAGACCAAAAAAAGAGAACATGGCTTATTTAGGTGTCACCTCAACAATTTTAGAATTAAAAAGTGACTTATGATACAAATTTAATAATAAATTCAAAAATATTAGAATATAATAACAAAAGTTTCGAAGGTTATGATATTTTAACCGCATTGCTTATTTTGAGGAGTATTAAATTATAGATGGAGAGAAACGTAGTAGATAGGAATTTAGTGGATCAGCGTAACGAATAACCAAGATTGGGAGAGGTCTCAAATTCGACTATGTTATCCTATCAAAAAAGGAGTCTCTCTATAGGCACCCAACACTAACTGAAGGCACCCCAATTTTTTGGGCACCCATCGATTTTTTTAGAGCACCTCGATTTTTTTTATCAAAACTGGCCAATTTCCTGCACTCTGTGCAAGAGTTATTAATACTTTAAGAAAAAGTTAAAAAAATTAATTTACATAAATATAACGTAATATTTTTTACAATTAAAATTACAATTCACAATAATCAACCTATATTTCTTAAAAAAATATACAAGAGAGAGTAAAAAATATTTACTTATAAATCACGCACATAACGAACATCCTGAACAATCCTCACAACAACGAACATATAGATGTGAAGTTGTTAATCACACTGCAAGATCTCTGCTACATTTTGGAGTGTCATACGGCTCAACAATCGCCACAACATTGCATTCATGTGTGAAGAACTCTGATAGAGGTACTTGGATGTTGCTAGACCTGCAGTACTTGTAAACCTATAATATATATATAAAAAGAAATTAATGTTAAAGTATAAATGATGTTGCAATAACCAAAGGGATGGTGTAAGATTCGAAACAAAGATAATTAAATGCATTA
This sequence comes from Stephania cephalantha, assembly GCA_039657325.1. Classification (NCBI taxonomy): domain Eukaryota; kingdom Viridiplantae; phylum Streptophyta; class Magnoliopsida; order Ranunculales; family Menispermaceae; genus Stephania; species Stephania cephalantha. The sequence continues at coordinate 64,368,322 of CM077567.1, read as the reverse complement.
AAATAACCCTCCATTAACCAAGAAGAGAATTCAAATACAATTAATAGTGATTTCAGTGCCCTAAGTAGTATAAATGATGTTGTGGTAACCAAAGGAATGTGTAAGATTTGAAAAGGAAACTTAACGTATTGAAGTAACCATTCATTAACAAAAAAGAATTCAAATGAACTTAATTGTTATTTCAGTTTCCTAAACAGTATAAATGATGTTGCAGTAACTAAAAGGATGGTGTAAGATTCGAAACATATACTTAATACATTGAAGAAATCCTTCATTAATTAGTGTCATTTGCTTGTTCAAGGTTATAGGGTTTTTCGTTGTTCAAAAACATGGATGATGTATATATCTTAAAATAATAAATAACATAAATAAATAAATATCTTAAAACAAAAAAATTGAGAAAATCCTAAAAATGAAATTTTGGAAGGAGAGTATGTGAAACTTTCTCTCTCCTCCAACTTATATATATCTATCATATATATATATATATATATATATATATATATATATATATATATATATATATATATGTGTGTGTGTGTGTGTGTGTGTGTGTGTGCGCGCGCTCTTTATGTCAAGCATCGCGCCCAACCACCTTATTTGAGAGTTGTGAAGTGGTCTCGGACGTCATGTCTTCTTTGAGACACGAATTAAAGTATAGGTGCATACCAATCGACACCCAACTCGATGGGTGACCATTGAGACTATAAAAATGGTATCGGTGGCCTTTTGTCAAGACATGTGTGTATATCTCGGTTGACACCATCCGACACAACAGTTTATGTCTCGGTTATTTGTGTACGAGACCATAAGTTCGATCATTTCCCACCAAGACCTGAAACACAGTATCGGTAGATGATAACCAACACAACAGCCTATGCATAAAATGTAGTGTCGCACTATAGACATTCAGTCTTACATAAAGGCACCTCATTGTTTAAGAGGGGCAACTATGTCATTTTCATTGGGGATTAGAAACTAATTCGAAAAAATAGGGCGCCCTCAGTATACGTTGGGGTGGACTCCAAAAAAAAAAAAGAGATGGATGGGCCCATTTTTAAATAAGATAAGATTAGACCCAGACTTATCTTTGAGAAGCCCAATAGAAAATCTTCTAAAAGCCCAATAAAAACAGGATAGGCTGACACTGACAGTCAGATTTAGGTTTTACTACAATGGAAACCTCGAATCACGTACAAAACACGACACGAGGCACCAATGATAACACAACATACATGTAAGGGCAAGGCTAGTGCGGTCGAGAAGTCTGTCGAGCGGTAATGGCGTTCAGAACGAAAGAGCTGTACAAGAACATCGTCAGAAAGGTCGGTGGGGAGGAGATGTTGGGTCCAGGCGTGAAGGAATCGCTGATGCAATGCTTGCCGAAGAGTAAGGTCGTGATGGGGAGAGCCAAGAGAGGGCTCTACGCGGGTCGCCACATCCAGTTCGGTAATCAGATCAGCGATAAGGGAGGAAACAAGTAATTCAATCCAACCCAATTCAATCCAATCCAGCTTTAATTCTTATTTGATTCATTTTATGTCTAAATTCACCGACTTTAGACACCGAAATTGGGCACCTACCAACTCACTGTGATACACCTCGAGGTGTGCGCACATCTGCATTTTAGCCTCCCAAGGAGGTGTGGTGCACTGGTTACGAATAAAGCTTTAGTACTCTGACTAGGGCAGATAGGATGGATTGATGCATCATTTTCCTTCGAACATTTGGGTTGATTTAGACTTGCCTTGCATTGGTGGCCTTAAAAAATTCTACATTTGAATTGGTGTGTACAAATTATTAATCTTAAATTAGTTGGGGTCGGCTGCATGGATTAGACTCTTCCATTGCACTCTGTTTAGTAATGATGTCCAATATGAAAATATATTTTCCAAATCCTATGTCCCAAATTAGATTAGGGCGTATCCCTATTTCGTCTAATTTCCTCAGTTTTCTATTACTGAGTCGGGGTTTCTAACTGCGGTATTTGTAGGTCGTCTTCAAAGGTGTTACTTATTTCGTATTTCGGTATTTTTTATGAAGTGAAAAGAATGAAAGTAGTTTGAAGAGTTTGACCAAGTGATCTAGATGAGTGAGTGGAATGCTTGAAAATTGTAGTTTGTTGTCCATAATAGTTGGGAGATATCAACACAATGAGTTGGTAATATAGTTTTGGAGGACATCGAGAATGGAACTGTGAAGTATGTGGGGCTAATACTGTTAAGTGGAAGAGTGCTTACAGCATGACTTATTGTGAATGTTATATCAAAGTTGATTTATGTGGCCATTATTTGACTGGCCATGTAGGCAGCCTAACTAATGTGGTACTGAGGCTTTGCTGCTGCTGCTGTTGTTATTACTAGGTTGGCCATGCTTTGTTAACTCACGAGAGATAATTTGGAGGGGAGTTGAAACTAATCTTGTTTGGTTTCTCAACTTCCCTGCAAGTTATCTCTTAACTCACACTCAATGATGAGAGATATCTCCCCACTCCCATAGGGGAGTTATCTCTCATGAGTTTGTTGACACAATTACCTCCTCATTAATTATCTTTTACTACCCACATCCATCTTTTTGTTTGAAGGGTATTTATGTCAATCCGTATCTTTTATAATTTAAAAATTTGTAACTTCCATGCAAGTTTAAAATTGAACCAAACATGAAAATATGATCTTTCTCTGTGAGTTAACTCCACGGAGTTAAATCCGCTCGCACTGTAAGTTAGCAATAATGAACCAAACGAGACGTAAGAAGATGCTATTGGAAATAAAAAAAATTGGCAAACAGTCATCGTGCAATGGGATTTTTTTAGTCGAAATGCAATGGGAAGTTATAGATGTGCTAGTTGGAAAGGTTGATGGATTAACTGTAGTTGTCAACCATAATGGATGATACAAAGAGTAGCTGTTTGTGATACTAGTCAAAGGTGTTTTTTTTACCAGGAGATTGATTGTTTTGATGCCATGTACATGGTTGTGAAAATATTGCTCTTTAGTTTTTGTGCTATTTTCATTAACTGTTGCTCCCTTGTGTTGTGGTGATTGTAGGTCCAGGAGAACATGGAAACCAAATGTGCAGGAGAAACGGTTGTTCAGCTACATCTTTGATCGACATATCCGCGTCAAGGTTACGACTCATGCACTTAGGTGCATTGACAAGGCCGGAGGTATTGATGAGTACTTGCTGAAGACACCTTACCAGAAGATGGACACGGAGATGGGTCTTTACTGGAAGGTTAAGGTTCAAAAGTTGTATGAAGAACTTGGCGAAATGGAAGTGGGATTTTCTCGCCGGAGGAGGAAGCCAAGATTGAGCAGGGATTCAAAGACCTTAAACTAGCCGAGAGAGAAGCTCGAAGGAAGCCAGAAGGAAGAGCTACGAAAGGTCTGCAAGGACAGATGTTGAGACAGTAACCGAGGAAGAGGCAGAAAAAGCGGACGAAGGTGTCTCACACGCTATTTTGCGTGAAGACATGTTTTCTTGTTGTTAAAACAATTTTGGGAAGATGAAAGCTATGCATTCTTAATGCAGTAAATTAATTTTTACGACGCATGGGCAAGGTAGTTAGCATTTTAGTTCAGCTGCCAAAGTGATGTTTCAAGCATTAGTTAGACTAGCAGAAAGCAGTACGTTAAAATTGCAAACTTTTATGGCTCTTAAGCTTTGCACTTTTCTACCTTTTGTTTGATTACTATAACATCATCTGTAAATATGGAACTTTTTTTTCTCACATTTCTTATTAATATTGATTCTATTACTATTTTAGTTAATAAAATAGATGATTTCATTCTATATTCATTATTATAATTGGTTTGCATGTTTACATTATAATAGGATCTATGGACATTTCTTGAAACATCCTAAATGTCCTTAGTCGGTTATTATCTTGAAAACTATAATAAATTAAGACTAGTCGAGTCTTGATTGATGGTCATGTGATGATCATGCATGTAAGGATATGAATCAAGATCATGAGTACGAGTTAGAGAACAAGGTACTAGATCGACCCGTTATGAGAAAACCATATGGATTAAGTCATAAATGCTACTCATAATAGGTATATCATTTAGTCTTATGAATTGAAATTACCGAGATACTTCAACATTATGATTATCGATTTGACATAATCAAATGTTGTCTTTAACCTGACGATTATAAAATTTGTAATTGGTTACTATGTAGTGCAACCCAGTTAATTTGGAATTTGAGGCTATGTTGTTGTTGTAATTGGTTTCTATGTGAATAATGTGTAGAGGTGTGTAATTGAGATAAAATTTGTCACCCTCGTTTAGGGAGATGTGTCGGTGGATCCCTTGATATGTTAAATTGAAAATGGTCAAGTCCAAGCGGATTGATATGATCAATGTCACTTGGATGTTTTCGATCTACTGTAGAGATCAAGACTAGTACGATCAAACATTAAGGGTGACTTTTTCATACCTTATGTTTAATCAAACGATATCGTACGACAAAAAGATATGATATACACTATTGATTAGGTGTATTGATTTTGATCTTCGTGCAACTTGAATAGTCGTAATACCTTGCTAAAGGCCACTTATGACTCGTGTACTAAAAATGACTTTGGTTCACTCATAACGTTGCATGAACATATTGGGTTGCACACAAAGAATGATTTTGCGGGATTTTAAATGACTCAAAACAATGAATTTTATATGATAAACTTTGTAACATAAAAGTCCATATGATATATCATATTAATACCACTTTAAGTATGGGTGTAATGGCAATTCACTTACCCGACTTTATAGGGTTGGAATCTAATTTTCCTTTTTAGGAAACGAGTTAAGTTTATTAACCGTTTTGGAGTTTTTAAGGAGAATAGAAAATTGTTTTCATGTTCTCTCGAGCTAGCACTCGAAATCTCGGCCGTCGTTCGTGTATGAATTTACGATAGAGGACATTCGTCTCGACAACATCTTAAACATCGATCAACACGAGAGAAAGAAACTAACGATTGAGATACAATTTACTTTTGTTAATTAGCTCAATGGAATTCGAATTTGATCAGGTTGGGGTTTCGAAAATAAAATTTAAAATTTTTGCTGCATTTCCAACCCAAAAACTCAACAGTTTCTAAGTTCCAATACTTGCAAGTTAGTGGAGTGGCCCTCTCAATTCCCAAAGGCCACAATAATTGTCTCCAAAATTGTTAGAAGTCCTTGAAGTTTGTTTTTGCTGAGATTGACTAGTTTCAATGTGCTCAAAGTAATGAAGCAAGATGGTATGGTGATTATTTGAATCAGCAAATATAAAACTAGCATTGCACGTTGTCAGAGGAATTTGTCCAAGTAGTTTATTATTAGCAATTGAAAGTTCAAAGCAATTTACATGATCTCTTCCACATAAAGGTGTAACAATAAAGGAAGATATCACTGCATTTCAAAATTACCAAAAAGTGAAATTTATTTACATCAATACACATTTATGTCAACCATGTCAGAAACCTGATTCAGTTCTTACACATTCAACATCACCATAGCCTCCGTCCCAAATTAACTGGGGTCGCCGGTTCTTCCACATTGAAGGAAAAAATACTAGAGAAGAAAATTTCGAACTTTTAGGTTCTGACTTAAACGCGAATCCGTTTGACGTCATTCTCTGGTACATCGACGTCGTTCCCATTACCTCTAACTCGAGCAACTGCATCCCCTTCAACCTACAAACAAAGCATAATTTACAAGGACTGCGTCATTGGACAACCATGCTGGATCATATGATCAGTACTTGGTGAATAAAGGCCAATTTCAAACTCCCTAGTTAGGTAATTGATCAACTATATTAGACAGCACATCAACTTAGGAAACTTGGCTGCTTTATCAGGATTATGATTTAGAACTTGTCATTGTAAGCTCAGTTTTACAAGCTGGTCCATAAACCGTGACTTTTATTCACAAAAAAAAATAAAAAATGATCAATGCACTGCAATGTATTATAAGCAAATAAAGTAGAAAGATGACTTACATTTTCATTAGGAACAATCGCATATCTCTCTGAAGGTGAAACCCAAATTTTGCCTGGTAACGGTTCAACTTTAGAAGATTCAATCAGTTGGCATCCAGATCCGTCCACACTCAAAGCCTCTATAATTTTTGGAGTATTTCTGTCACATAAACAAATGTTGGTCAACTTTATTGAAAAAATAAATGATATGTAAATGATGAACCATTAACCAACACGCCGTGGAATGTCTAATCGTCAATTATCAGGAACAATCAAATTTAAAAGGATTTACACACAGCGACTACTCCATATGCCAATACACTGTTAAGCAAGTATTGTGAAAGCCACAAGAGTCAAGACCATTGGCATTTCATGAGGAGCAACTCTGAATTTTTTAGCTTAAAAAAAATAAGCAGTACCAATCAAAAACTACTTGTCAGCAAATTAGTAGGCTAGTAGCCCAATGTTAAAGAATGAGATTAGCATTTAGATAAACTTTAAGTGAATGAACTTCGACGCCTAAAAGATAAATAATAGGACAGCACTGTGAATTTGTCTCAAATTTAACAAGCAAGGAAGCATGTATTGGAAATCAATATATTGAATCTCATAGGACCATGCCAAGTCATAAGTGCAATTACCGGTCAATATTCTCTCCATGACCAAGCTGTCCATTTGTTCCCCTGCCCCAAGAAAACACATTTTGTCTTTCGGTAACGGCAAGAGTGTGCCTCCATCCACAAGAAATTTGCACTACTTTCTGAAGAAGAAGCCAAAGAGATTTTATAGAATCAGTAATTATTCGGTAGAATTTAACCTCATCAAAGTAAAAGCAAATAAAACTTCATTTCGTTTAACAGAACTTTAATAAATAGATGAGGAAGCTTTAGGAAAAAAAGCTTGCCTGTCCGTCTGGAAATTCAACTTGCACAGGGGAGCAGTGGTCAGCGTTATCACCGGCACCCACCTGTCCAAACTGCAAGAAATACGAATAATTAGAAACTGGAAATAAATTCGCCAAAATGACCTCAAGTAGATACGATGATCTAACAGAAGGAAGACCAGAAGTTCAGAAATTAACTAGGAAACTAAAAGCACTAAATTCCATTTCTAAAGTAGAGCAAAGGACTCCATAGGGCAGCAATATACTACATGGCCCACTAAATTAGAGCAACTGATGATTAACACTGAGAAAGGGAAGGAATTCCTTCAAAAGAAAAAAGTTTGCAACATCCTATGTCAAACCATACTGTTCTTCACTTCATGCATGATACAACTATTTGGATTTTAAGCAGACCGCAACATATTGCACAAAGTATCCAGCCTTTGGACTTTCAAGTTGTTTATCAGAAATACAATGGACGATATTAACAAACAAAACAACATTATTGCCATCAAAGATAAAAAGTACAATGTCGACACATTGTAAAATTCATATAAAGCAATTTCCAGGAGATACATAAATATATTAGAGAGTCCGTGAGAGTTTAAGTTGAAAAGAAATGTATGAAACCAGTTCCTGGGGTCTGAAAATGATAGGTTAAAGATTTTGACATAACTGACTGAAAAGTTGACCAGAGAGCAGGAAGTTGGTCGTTCTGATTCCAAGCAAAAGAAAAAGATATAGAGAAGTGTAAATCAGGTGATTTCCATTCACAATCTCTGCTTGACTTGCATTATGTCAGAACACATCACCATGGGGAAATAAAATTCCATAAAATCCTTGAGTTGACATTTTTGCAACGACATTTCATACTAAAAGTATCGCAGATGTTCAGAGATCACTAACAGCAAAACATTAGCAGAACCTATGCCAGAATAGGTCAACACGGGGAGTAAACTTTCCATAAGCAATTGCGAGTCCACATTATTTCCCCAAGATTATATTAAAATTATCACAGGATCATCAGAGATCGTAAACAATACAACAGAAGCAGAAAAAAAAAATTATAAAAGCTGGAAAAGATTGAAGCATAGGGCCGAATTAGGAGATATAAGTGCAAATTGCAAACCTTATTCCATCCCCACCCATAAAGCTTTCCATCTGAAGTAAGTGCCATCGTATGCCGCCAACCACCTGACACCTGAGAAAGATTTTCACCAAAATTTTTGGTGAATGCTTGCCAAAATGAAAAGGAGAAATAAAAAAGTTACTCAAAAGGAGATATTAATAGTCAACGAGAATTTCATTTCACAAATTTTTTTAAAATATATTAATAAGAACGTATGTTAATAAATCTAGAAAAACTTTACCATTAGAAACCCAAAAGGAACTTATGCCAAACACAAACCTAGTTCTAATCCCATCGAATACCGGATAGGGGAAAAGACCTACCAATCCTCAGTGCATGAAAAGAAAGAACAAAACCTTGTACATTTTCAGAAAGAATGAGTTTGCAAAGCATAGGTCATGCTATTATATCTGTAACCAAAATTTATGCCTTTCCAATAAGAAATTACAGCGGGCTCTCTTACCGATAATATGATCATCTTCATATTAATAGTACACTGAAAGTTCACACCACTGAGTCTTAAGTGAATGTCAATGGGTAATCACAAAATTCACAATTTACTGCACTACAAAAAATGTTCAAATTTACTAGATGGAGCGTACCAAAATGTTCATATTTACTGGATGGCATATTCTACCTTCTTCGCAGTTGTTTCTACCAATAGCTTAAAAATGAAAGCTACTGTAGTTACACGTAGAATCCACTAAGTGGAAGCGTTTGATGTTTGACAATTAAACATTTCTTTTAGTATCCTTTAATCAGTTAAAAGACATAAAACAAGTTAACAATATATTGGCATCATTACAAGAGTAAACCTGTGAAATAATGCTATTTTGAAGGGCCTCCAAAGGATGAGGAATGAGGTGGTCCTCAAAATCTCCATGCCCCAGTTGACCATATTTGCTCCATCCATAAGTGTACAAAACCCCAGAAGAGGCAACAGATACCGTATGCCGCCATCCACAAGCAACCAAAACCATTTTCTGCCCCTGTAGAAAACAAAAATCACGAGTTTAGCCAGAAAAGATTCTGAAGCTATAGATGTTCTAGACATGAATCCTTTGATTTTATTATTCACTAAATATAACAGAAACAAGCTTTCCCAAGAGCTCTAGGCAGGATTCCATATCTATAGAAGAATGAAGCAACAGAGTGAAATTAACAACTAAAACTGACCAACACTTGCACAAAGTAAACTTTCAATTAATCTGATATAATGTTGTAGATTTTTTCACAACACTCCTAGTATCAAAATTAGAAGCTAGTTACAACGAATTACAAACTAAAGGCAAGGATATCAAAAAAAAAAAAAAAAGATTTATCTCATTTTCCTAGTTGACAAATTGAAAATACAAACTCTATTTTGACTTTCACAGCCCAGCTCCAACACCAGTGACAAAGAGCAAATGGGATGATACATCAACATACAAGCCACAGATATTTCTGTGAAATCTGATGATGTTTGACACTGTTTAAAGAAAATTCTAACAGCAAAACCTTGAAAGAGACAATATAATCATGGACCATTGCAAGTGTCAAATAAGTAAAATATACCTAGTCATATGCAATTGGGCTCAGGAAGAACAGATGGAAATTGGTGCAAAATAAATTATTAACAATCAACATGATCTACATCTCAGACCCAATTTAACGACGTTTAATCATGTTATTTCGGTCAAAAGTTTCATCAATGCATCTTTATATGCAAAGGCTGTGAACTAGTTATAGTCAACATATATGGTAACTTCATATTCCCTTTATTGAACATATACTTCTTGTAAATGGAGCATAAATAAACACCTCAAACGTATTCATCAATAGCAATTCTTCAAAGATTCCCATTCTTCTAGACATTCGTTAATGCCAAATTTGGTATCCATTCGGTTTCAAATTATATCTCCCTCTAAAGCAAGAAGAACATATTACATTATGGACTCGGCAATCCCAATCATAACAACTTCTGAAAAGTGAGGCTGAGAGCCAACTAAACAAAATGTCCACAAGATATTTTATAAAAACGTTGCAGTTTTCTAAACATTTTTATCACATATATAAATTCTTTACAGATACAGAAAGCGATTCGCATCTTCATGAGCTCAATAACCATATTGCCTCTGGAAAATATACTAATAATGGAATATATTTCATATACAAGTATAGTATCAATTTTTTAAATGCAGCATTCAAACAATAAAAAAAAACCTGAAATGGAATAAGCAAATAGTCATAATGCAAACAACCATAAGATCAGAATCAATGGTTCAGATTTTGAGATAATACGTACTTCTAATAATTTAAACTAAAAGCAGAAAATTATCCACATACATTTACAGCGGCAACTTCATGAGGTACTAAACGATCATCTCTGTCACCTAAACCCAAATTTCCATATCGTCCCCAACCCCATCCATAGAGCTTGCCATCTTCCGTAACTGCAGCAGAGTGTTCAGCACCAGCTGCTATCATTTTGACAGAAATTCCCTACAAACAGCATTGAAGATTGGAATATAGCATAAAAGTTATGGACACCACCTTTGCATCAAATCGAAGTGTGGAAAGTGCCAGATTGCTTCAGATTTCATTAACTTTGGTCAAATATTATATGAGGTCAACCCAAGATTAAAAAAATGTGGACTTGAGAATTTTGAAACCCTTAAGGAGGGAAGCTAAAGGATTGGCTCAGCCACAATAGAAGCTTTGTGCAACCTTGATTTTCCTAAACGTTATTCAGTAATGTTCTTAGATATCTCATGGCTTGATAAATGTGCTTTCCAAAAGTCATCGTGTAATTCATGATAATTATTTTTGCTGTATAGGATTATTACTAGTCCATTCACAAATATTGTCGATTGTACCTTGTCCTCCTTCATTCCAATCCCTTGTCCTGAATTGCTCCTGCTACCTCTATTTCCTAAATAACCCTAATTCCGTCTTATGTCCATGCTCCATATCAGTAAGGTATCAGAATTGTCTTACATCACTTTGACAATAATATGGGATCTAGTCATGCAAATTTTCAAACAAGTACCAAAGAAATTAAACAATACAGAATACACTCAGAAATACTTTTTTATGGTAGCTTCAGAAACACTTTCCAAATAACAACTTCTGTAACATTTTGGCTTGTAATGCTAGTATTATAAAACTAAAAAGAGAAGACATATATTCTTTTACAATTGAAAACAATTTATCGTAATTATGACTTCTAAATGAACATCAAAAGTTCCAAGACAATACCAAATAAAGACAGCTGCTTAAGCCAAGTGCTATCTATCAGATAAGATAACCAATAATATTGAATATATTATACATAGAAAAAAATGATTTATTATCAAGGTTATAAGTTTAAGGAAAACAAGTTTCCCGAGGAACTACTTCCAGCAACCATTTGCATTTGCTTACATAAACAAAAGAGTAGCCGTTTGAATCAGCTTTAGATGAATAGCTTGCTATAGTACCTGAAAAGCTTGTATTTTTTGTGGCACAAGTGAGTCCTCAGTGGTGCCAAGACCAAGTTGACCATTTTGATTCCGCCCCCAACTTCAAAGTTATGCAAAAGAAAGAAAGAAAAAAAAAAAAAAAACACACACACACACACACACAAATAAGGAGAAAAAATTAGTTACCGGTTAGATTGCATAACCTTAAATAGTGCATCACTTAAGATTGGTAACATAATAATTTTGGAGCCAATACTTTTTTAATACCCTATCAACCCACCCAATAATAATATGTAAATCTCCAAAATACCCTTAATCTCAATGGACCCAACTTTTCAACCCCTCGATCAAACAACTCCCACCCCTCATCTCATCTAGGGCCGGAATGCACAGTCACCGGTGTATCCTCATATGGAAAACTCATTGAAGACACCATTATAGTGAAATTGAAGTTTCCATTGTTTGTGTTCATCACCATCAAATCGACTCAACAATCAAATAAACAGGGTCTCATCAACCAAAGCCGAAACAGTAGGTCTGGTGAGTGGGGACGGAGGAAGAGCAAATCTCGGCGATGGGTAGGGCTGGCAATTTAGTGTCCGGACCCGCCAGCCCGAAATGAAAAAGGGTTCGAACAATGTTTTAATAAATCCGGGTCGGGTCTGGATGAAGGCCACTTGTCCGAATTTAAAACCAAGCCAGGTCTGGACAAGGCCTTGTAAACTCAAACCTAGCCTGGACCCGGTTCGAATTTTAAATAGAGTTAAAAATATCTTTGATAAAAGAGCATATTAAACACTTTCTACTTATAAAATAGATTAATAAACACTAATCTACTCTAATACATATAAAATTTGATGTATTAAAGATATCTGAATGAATTAAATTTTATTTTGTTTTTATACTTGAATAATTGTTTCTAGACATTAAATATTTAATTACATGAATTTGACGGTACTTTTTCAAATTACATCACATGGGATTATAATATGCAGGTATTTTAATATTTGAAAAGACTTTTAATATAAGAAGTTAGTTTTCAAGACTGCGACAAATCGGGACAATCGGACAACTCAAATTTTCAGCAAAACGGGTCTGGACAAGCTAGTCTTGTCAGAATTTAAAATCGGGTTGGTTCTGGACAATGAATTTATTTCTTTATGGTAAGGGTTGTCATGACCCGGACCCGTCCGGACCTTAATTTTTGCCATCCCTAGCGACGGGGCTGGGGGTGCAACTCGAGGTTTTTGTTGTCGTTAATAACCGTGTGAAAGTTCATCAAAAGAAAATCACAGAGTCCCAAATTATTGCTATACATTAATTTCACTAAACGAGTTCTTCATTGGACCATTGAAGGAAACTTCCTTCCTCAAAAAATTGGAGTAAACTTGATTACAATCAATGGTGTATATACTATAAATTTTGATAGGTATGTACTTTGCTACCAAGACCAATTTCTTCATTAATTCTACACAAGGTTCGAAACTTTGACTTCGCCTATGACTTCGCTCACTTAAAATTCGGAATTAATTCGAGGAAGTTAACTTCGACGATGGAAGTTTGACAAAAATTCGCCGGTGTACGGAAGTTTATGGAATTTCACTTTAACGTTAGAAAACTCAAGTTTCTTCGTAGAGATGCTAGGAATATACTTAATCATACAACAATAATGCATAAAACTCATGTTGGCGGAGGATATTCCAAATTTTAAGTATATTTTTAGCATAGGCAAAGTTTCAGAAGTTTCAGTCGAAGTTTGTTCAACTTCCACGAAACGTAACAATTTTACTTTATGTTTTATGAACTTCCATCTTTCCCATTACGATAGGACTACATCAAGGATCGGCTTTAAGCCCATATCTATTTATTTTAGTTATGGATGAACTAACTAGACATATTCAAGAGGATATATCATGATGTATGCTATTTGCAGATGATATTATCTTAGTGGATGAAACAAAAGATGGAGTGAATAGGAAATTAGAACTCTGGAGGAATACATTAGAATCTAAAGGCTTTAAGTTGAGTAGGACGAAAACCGAATACATGCACTGTGAGTTTAGAAGCACTAAACATCGAGATGACGGAGTGGTAAAATTTGGGGAAGTAGAAGTTCCTAAGGTAAACCACTTTAGATACCTAGGATCAATCATACAAAATGATGGTAACATTGAGAATGATGTCACACATAGAATTCAAGCTGGATGGAAGAAATGACGAAGTGCAACATAGGTGATTTGTGATCGAAATGTTCCTACTAAGTTAAAAGGAAAATTTTATAGGACCGCAATTAGGCCAGCTATGCTCTATGGAAGTGAATGTTGGGCGGTAAAGCAACAACAATTACATAAAATGAACGTAGCAGAAATGAGGATGCTTAGGTGGATGTGTGGTAAAACTCGTAAAGATAGAATAAGAAATATAGAAATTCAAAGACAAGTAGGAGTAGCACCAATTGATACAAAGATTAGGGAAGGGCGGTTGCGGTGGTTTGGTCACCTGCAAAGACGACCTACAAATGTCCCAACTAGAAAACTTGACTCAATAGAAACTGTAGAAATTCGACGAGGCAGGGGCATACCAAAGTTAACATGGGATGCATTAATTAAGAGGGATTTGAATGGTTTGAAAAGCTCACCATCAATTGCACTTAATCGAGCACAATGGAAAAGTTTAATCCATGTAGCCGAACCCAGTTAATTTGGGACTGAGGCTATGTTGTTGTTGTTTTATGAACTTCCATCAATGTTTTCGAAGTTCGGTCGAAGTTGAGCCGAAGTTTTGCAATTTTCCAACTGCCCTTGAACTTTGCTTCGCTCACCTCAACATCGACAAACTTCGCCCGAACTTCGGCGAAGTTTGTCGATTTTTTAAACCATGATTCCACATTTGAAACCTCGCCCTTTACTCGCAATGTTGGTTCACCATTTTCTACTCCAAATCCATTCTCAGATGTTTAAAACGAACTAAAGGAAACCCAGAGTAACAAAACACAAAAAAAAGCCACTCAAGTTCTTGTGCTCAAACCCAACATGTCATCTCCTCCATTAAAAAGAACTCTACAGAGACTCTCAGACTCATAATGTTTTTGACCTTTCCAAACTTGACACATTTTTATGCGATCTTTGAAAGTTAAGTTTTGAATAAATCGGTTGAAAACTAATTTTTTAGATTCGGTGTGGTGTGGATGGTTTTTTTATGAGGACAATATTTTCATTGACGTAACGAGTATTTTAATTAAAAAAAATTAATTTTTTATATTGGGTGGGGAGATAGTATGGATGGATTGAAATAGTAGCGCTCTAATTTTATTAAATTGTTCACAATATCCAGTCAAAATGAGAATTCATCAAGCAAGCATTATGCTCAAGAACTCTAGAGTTGTGTAACTAAGACCTTGCCCCAAGCCCTGACAAGCCTTACTCTCATATTAGTTGAAGTCATCTACATGGATCCAATGTTTCCGTTCCACTCGATTTGATGACATTTTTCTTCTCAACCCTTGCCTTATTATCACTATACCACGGTCCAAAGCAGATTTGCACTAGGAGGGGATGCCCCAACATTTAATTCTTTTGGATCCATATTCATATAAAGTGACAAAGTTTTACGTTAGTTGTCAAACCTAACACAACCCTCCT
The DNA here is from genome assembly GCA_039657325.1 of Stephania cephalantha. Taxonomy (NCBI): domain Eukaryota; kingdom Viridiplantae; phylum Streptophyta; class Magnoliopsida; order Ranunculales; family Menispermaceae; genus Stephania; species Stephania cephalantha. Next base: position 64,353,265 of record CM077567.1, on the reverse strand, counting down.
ATATCCAGACTTGGGATTGACCATGTAAAGAGTGTTATACATAAATGGAGCCTCGAGACAAAGCCTCAATTTCAAATTACTATGGGTCAGCTTAATGTGACAATCCTCATTTGAGCAGATTTTAATCACAAGTTTCATAATGAGACACAAAATATAGAAAAAGAATTAAGAAATGTCGGGAGCAAACCTTTGCACCTCGCCTTCCATCGTCACGCCAAACAATGGCTATCTCCACAAGCAATCTGCTTTATCCTTAGCCCTTGTAAGGCTTTAATTGGTTGAGGCGTAAACAAGTCACTAGAGTTCCCATGACCCAACCTTCCAAAATCACCCCTGCATAACAAACAATGCCAAGTGCCGACAATAAGAAAATAAAATGAATCTGATGGAGACAAGTTTGGAATATACATAACACTTAAAACAGTTGACATCAAGCCGAAAAACGCGGAAAGCCCACTCATTTCAGAGTTGGGAAGGCTTACTCATTTGATCAGTTAATTACTGCAGTTTCATAGATCAAAATTTGGCATATACCTATGAAAATGTTTTCAAGAGGAAATTAGCCACTCTCACAGCAACTTCAACTAAACTTAGACTGATCCACCCATCCATGTAATCCTATCTCTAGGAAGAGATATGAACCCTCAACCTAAAGGTTGGAAGATCCAATATCTATCACTGGGCCAAAGTCCTGGGTAGATATGATATACAACTCAAAAAAGTAAGAGTAGACATAGGAAAATCTTTAGAGAAATTCTAATTGATTTTCCACTCAATCCAGAGTATGTTAAAGAAAGCGAGCAATTTTCTCACACTATTTAGTTGTTAACCAGAGAGTAGTATTTGTAGTCTGTTTAGCAAAAGCTTTCTAACAGTAGTTTTTTTTTTTTTGGGGGGGGGGGGGGGGGGGGAGCCATCTGAATTCTGTCCTTTCAGCGTGAGCTTCCAGCATTAAAAGATTGAAAAAGCACGGCAAAAGGATGAGAGCACAAGCACATTCAGCTTAATTTACGAAGAAAAGAACTGTGTACAACAAAGATAGAAATGCAACTTACCATCCCCAACTGTACACTAGCATTTGGGACTCGGAAAATGCAGTAGTATGATCTGCTCCACAAGTTACAGATGTTATTTCCTGGCCGTCCAATGCTGTCATTTGTGTAGGAAAAAGTCGATCCTCAGCATCTCCATGACCCAGCTGTCCATCCTCTCCTCGGCCCCACGAACATACAACATTGCCGGCTATCAAAGACACGAAAGGAAGAAATGTAGCCAAATTTAATCGACCATGATAAGATGTAGATTTGCATAGCCAGTATGATCATTTAATGAGCAAAATAAACAACGATTGATCAAAAGGTTATACAGTGAATCACATACATGAGCGTAGACTAGCAGCATTGGCGAATCACAAGTAACTCATAAAGAGAAACAAAGTTTACAACAAGAGATGGCAGACTGCATAGATACATTTAACTTAGAGAAAGGCACGAAAAACTGCAAACACGCATGACCCACGCGAAAGTATCAGAGTATGCACACAAAGCCATACTTGATGCAGTGGGTGTCTATTTTGTCACGAGCATTTGCAATCTATTCGCATATTGACTATATTTGAAAACACAAGATTAATCAGTCCAACAACAAAACAACAATCCAAAATTACTTGCGGTCAGATACATGGATCAAACTCTTATGCTCTGTTCGATTAATGCACTTGATGGCGTGCTGTCATGATCCTAGTAAATCTTTACTAATCAATGAATCCCAAGTTAACCAGTCTAAATCCGCAAAACCAAAAAAATAGAGACATATCCACAAACTACACCAATTAATCAATATGGTATCCAATCCCTCATTAGATTGATAGACAAGCAGATCTCACAATTCATCAATTCATAAACTATACTCCATTGCCAACAAATAGCATAGACCTAGCAAACCACCTAATCTAAACCCATAAAACCCCCAAGAAACCAAATTTGCAGACAAAGCACCTCCACACACATTGTGATAAATAAAGTCCATGAGGGCCACAGAGAGGATTTTTTTTTCTTTTTTTTTTTGTTCTTCGATGACCGAGGATATCCGAACCACCTCGCCCCCTCCTAATTAAGGCCTGACTAATCCCATGGGCCACCTTATTCGTAACCAATCCACCACTATTAAGATAATCAACAATGCAGCACTATTTCAAGTCTCACTAATGAAACTAAGCATTGCAACCCGGTCGGATTGGCACGACGGTAAGGCTGAAGGGGGGTTGTGTTAGTTAAGCGCACGACCTCGGTTTCAATTTCCCAATCTAGCAAGATCGGCCTGAGCGTAGCTCTGGCTACTGGGGTACGCTCAGGCCGATTGCACCATAGCCTCGTGTGAATAGTCAGACTTGCCTTGACACTAACTGATATCAAAAAAAAAAAAAAAAACACCAAGCATTGCAAACAAAACCACAACAACCAAAACTCAAAGCTTACAAAGGAGTGCCACGGAGTGACTAGCCCCAGCTGATATGAGCACTACTCGGCGACTGGCGCTAACCTCATCGCCGCCGCCGCCGCCGCCGCCGAGCTCCTCTTCAACGGCCATCTTCCCTTCCATCACAACAACGATCCAGAGCACGAGAGAGGAAGGGCGAGTCGGAGTGCGCGCAAGATATTTGACGAAATATCCCAAAGACGCACGACAACGTTTTAAATGACAATGAAGCGATGTCATCGGTCGGTCGGTGCCATTTGGTGGGGTCGAGATTGGAGTGAGCGGTGGAGAGGAGCTCCGCATTCATTGCCAAATCAATTCAACCACTCCTACTGCACTGCCCGTTGTTACTGTTTTACAGAGGAGTGAGTTTATGGTCGCTAGCTGTTTCACTGTTTTTTTGACTATCTAATTTAAGGGCATCTCCAATTTATCGCGCGGATGCCAACCGGAAGCTGTCAGGGGTATCCATTTTAGACACAAGTGTTGAACATCTATCGATTGTGACTTGTAAGTAGACGATAATGTTGAGATATGTGGATCGAAATAATAATCTCATATCGATTAAATGAAATTTAATAATGAAGTATGTAAGTGATGACCTTCTCTTAACTAAGAGTAGAAGCATTTTTAGTTAAAACTTCACATTTAAGAGCTCAAAAGTAGTTAAGTTGTGGACAATATCGATGTTAGTAAAGATCCACGTGGTCGAGAGAATTTCTGAGATACACTTTGAGATATGAGTTTGAGATATGTCGGATGATGCATAACTACTAGGTGTATAAAATTCGCGTATGAAGTGAGTTTTTCCACACCATTTTTTTTTTTTTTTTTTTTTTTTTTTTTTTGAGTTGTATGAGACCAACATCATATATTGAAATTATTAAAAAATTAAAGACACTTGAAATATTCTTTTTAAATATGAATTTGATTTGAAAGGATGGAGATGAAAATAATTTTTTATTTTTTGTACTGTCATAAAGGGAGGGTGTGCCGGTGTATTGAAGGCTTGATTTACGGAGGGAGTAAATGGAACGTGGAGAGTGAGTAGAGAGTACAACGATGGATGTATTGGTGTTTTCGGAAAAGTCTTACCATTACTTCTTTTGTCGTATCTTTGTGGCTAGGGTTGCATTATTATAGTGACTTCGCGGCCATAAGTACGGGAGGGTTGTGGACCTTATGGATGGATGCCTCGCCTTAAAAAGAACATAATGTCTTTGTTGTCACGCTCATTGTAAGGAAAAAATTACACCAAGTACAGCAGAAATTAATTTAAATGAGTAAAATAAATGTGCGTTCTTTTTTTATTCTTGATATAAGCTATATCGTCTTTCGAAAATGCGTTATCGGGGAGAAAAAATTTTCGCCCTACGTGGACACATGAATAGCGCCTATTCAAAAGGTGTTATTCAAGTGTACGATCCACGTTAGACAAATAACATAGCGCCTTTTTAAAAGACGTTATTCGTGTTATTTGGATATATCAATCCACGTGGATGTCCATGTGGATTGGTTGGAGCCGATTTACACGAATAGCGCATTCTCAGAATGTGCTATTCGTGTAAATAGTATTGTGTGTACACGTGGAAAAAACAAACAAGAATAGCGTCTTTTCAAAATGCGCTATTCTTGTTTCCCGCACACGTGGACATACACGTGGGATGTCCACGTGGGAAAAAGCACACGAATAGCATTCTCCGAATGCGCTATTCGGTGCTCCTTGCCACGTGGACTCGGGCACAGAGATAGAAGTAAGACAAAAGTTTAAAGGATGAGTTGCATGGTTACTTATGGGTTGCACGGCGGGTTGCCGTCTCGCGATACGTGCGTGACTTTTGCATGGGGCGCATGGTTTGTAGTGGATATGCATGAGTTGTCCACTCGAGATACGTGCAAGACGTTTGCATGGATTGTCCACCTCGAGATACGTGTTTGTCGTTTGCATTAGTTATCCACCTCGAGTTACGTGCATGACGTTTAGATGGTTTGCATGGACTGCAGCGGGTTGCGTAGGTTGTCTACCTCGAAATATGTATTTCACATTCGCATGGTTTGCATGGATTGCACGAGGTTGCATGAGTTGTCCACACCTCGATATATGTGTGTGACGTTTGAATGGTTTGCTCGAAGATGCATGATTCGCCCACCTCGACATACGTCCATGACGTTTCCATGTGTTGTCAACCACGAGATACGTGTGTGACGTTTGCATTGGCTTTACCACCTCGAAACACGTGTGAGTCGTTTGCATGATTTACTTGGATTTTACGATGTTACATGGGGGTGTCCACCTCGAGATACGTGCGTAAGGTTTGCACGGGTTGCAACAGTTGCATTGGTCGCCTACCTCGACGGACGTGTCGACATTTGCATGAATTCTCCACCTCAACATACATGCGTGACGTTTGCATTGGTTGTTCACGTCGATATATGTGCGTGTCGTTTACATGAGTTGTCTACCTCGAGATACGCGAGTGACGCGGGTTGTCAATCTCGATATGCACGTGTCGTTTACATGAGTTGTCTACCTCGAGATACACGAGTGACGCGGGTTGTCCATCTCGATATGCACGTGTCGTTTGCATGAGTTCTCCACCTCGATGTGCGATATTTGAGTTGAACAAATAGCTCATTTTCAAAAGGAGTCATTCATAGAGTTTAGTATTTTGTATAGATAGCTCATTTTCAAAAGGAGCTATTCATACAAGTGTCTTCCACCTCACCAACGATGCATGCCACCTCATCATCAATAGCTCCTTTTGAAAATGAGTTATACATTAGTTTTGAAATTTTAAAGTAAGCCCTACTATTTGGTGAATAAAAAAGTAAAGCCACCTTATTTTTTTTGAAAAACACCGGTGTAAGACTAATTTTCGGTCCACGAATCTCCAAAACTCCAACGGTTGTAATTATGAAGTCACACGTAATCGGTGTAAGACTAATTTTCGGTCCACGCATACGCATCTCCAAGACTCCAACGGTTGTAATTTAAAATAGTCGAGGAGATTTCTCAATACCCCTAACAAATCTTAAGAAAGTAAGTACAACTATATCTATAACATATCATTTTTATGTGTATATTAAAAGAAAAGAACATTTTCACCAAAAAAAAAGAACATAAGATTTGAATTGATGATCATTTTGATATGTGATAGACTTTCAACTACATCATATATGATCTCGGGCAACCGCCTCAATTTCCCCTTATCTGAACTCTATGTACTTACGAGGAGACCAGTACAATCCTCCATCTTCTTTGATTATTGTAAGGAAGGGTATTTGGAGTCTTACCTTAACTAATCCCAAAATCGAATAGAGAATGACCGCAAAAGCAATAACCTCTACCTAAGAGTATTTTAAAGTTTTTTCATTTTCATGTCTCAAACTCGAGACTTCTAATTAAAAGAATGACACGTGCATGTAATCCCACACAACCCTCTTGCAATGGTTGCCTCTACAAGCCTACATCTTGGATAGTTATGTAGAGCCTAAGCTAATCCAAAGTGGAGCCAAGTTGGACTATGTGTACATTGGAGAAAGGCATTCTTTTCCCACTCTACTCATAATATGACTTTAAGCTCATTCTAGCAAGGCAAACAATCTAATTAGTCAAAAAGAAATATTTATTACTTGTACCGAGAAAAGTCGGACAGATTGACTCAACAATAATGACGAGCTTGAGATTGTGTGGGTTAAGTGCATGATCCTAGTTTTGATTTCTTCTTCGTGTTAGCTTTGTTGGGGCCACTAGGTAAGTACGCTCGGTGATGACATCAAGAGCCTTGTAAGAATATTCGACTCGCTTGGATACCCGCGAATATGAAAAGAAGTATTTGAAAAAATCCTCGTTTTTTTCAAAGCTCCATGTGCTTGATTAAATATGATGACCATGGGTGATGGGACCTGCTACATAAGTACCTAGACTGCTAATGTAATAATGTGCCTATTCAGTCCCCTGGTAAAACTGATTTCATTGTATAACATACACTACTATATACATAGAAGGAGTATATATGTATAGCTTCGCATGGGCCTACATAGTATACCTAAATTAATAAGATTATTAAACTGTACGTATAGGCTCTCTAAACATGTCCTACCATTGCTCTCTAGACACTTCTGGGTGATTAATGCTTGACTTGCATTCATGAATGCATGTCCTTAGTCTTTGAAACAGTTAGCTTACATCCATCAGAGCATTCTAAATGTTGTTGGTACCACTAAAAAGTGTGGTGCCCAACAGGGTAGACTCTTCAAATTAACCTTATCATCTCTCTAATCAGTTGGATTGATTAATCGGATTGTTCGCTTCGTTGGATTAACTACTCAAGCAGACTAGTTAGTACACAATCCAACATACTTATTATTTAAACCAAAGTTTCTACCTTCTTATATTAACTAGTTCGGATGAGTGTACTTAAAAAATGACGACTTTACTAACAACATGTTATCCTAATGTTAACACTTCCTACCAAACAAGTCACCCACTTCGGACTAATTAATTAATTCAAGTCACAATTTTGTGTATAAATTAATCTCATGAAATTAAAATTTCAGGATACGTATATGAACTGAACTGTCATAAATGTTTGTTTTGTTAAAAGTTCAGCGAATCAGCTAGGAAATAGCTTAGCTATAATTTTTGTTTCTAAGTCAAACATTTATTATTGGGGTTCTATATATATTTCTTTCGTGTTTTTTTTATATAATTTTTTCCTAGAGTTTATCTAGAACTAGTTCTTAATTAACATTGTTAAATGAAAGTCTTTTGACCTAAAAGTAATAAGATTTTGATGCAATGAAGTCGCACAATGAGGTCTGACTCATATTTAGAAATCGTGTGAGATTAATTATGGATGTGCGCATACAACTTTCGATGTATATCGCATGATTTTTAAAGAGAGGTGTGATATTTATGGGCGATTTAGCCTGTAACATTTACCTGGCATGGACCCATGTTTCATTGTAAACTTTAAAATTTTAGTGGACATGTGGGTTCAAATTGGACTGTACATGTGAGTGTGACTATAACATATTAACATACCCTTTCAGTGCGACCTAGTAATGGTTACAATTTAAACTAATTATTAACAATTGTTGTGACAAACGTAATAAATTAGAGAAAAAAAAAACAACCTAAGTAATGCCATGTTAAATTGTCATCCCTAGCTATATCGTATCATTGCATCATTGGCTTGTCAATAACGTGGAGGACGAAAGTTTTATCAAGAACGATATATTTTTCCTCTATTGCATTGTTAGGGTTTTTTTTTTTTTTTTTTTTTTTTTTTTTTTTAACTATGTTTTAGTGAAACACAACGTTTCCCCCATGTACATACATTTTTTTGCTATAAAAAAATAAAGTCTTGTTCCTATATAAAAAAAAAAAAAAAAGAGCAAATTACAACGTCCAAATAAAATAAAATAAAATAAACAATACGGCATTTTGACATTATCAATGATACTGCACATCCAGGAAATGAATTTTTATTTAATTGGGGCAAAATTACTATGTATAGTTTCTTATATCCATCTATTTCTAATAGGTAGATGTAGCTTATAGATTTCTTATAGCATATAGTAGCAAACTAATAAAAGTCTATTGGAGAAGACATTTCTTGTAGCATTAGACGTCTTGAAAAATAATTAATTATATTTTATAAAATTACTTAAGATTTTATTAAGTAGCTTTATACATTACCAAAAAATATGCTTATTAACATTAGCCATTAGGGACTTTCACCCATTGACTCACTCAAAAAAATAAAAATAAAAAATATTAAGGACTTTCAGTCACTCGAAAAATAAAATAAAAATGCTCATCTTGCTAGAGAAATCATTGAGTTATAAGAAGTTACTTTTGTTGTAAATTGAGTTGGAACTTGCTAAGAACTAGAGAAGAAAAATAGAAGACTAAGAACTTCTACTACTACAAACTACTACTACAAAGGAGAAGAGAAGAAATGAGATAGTTGGAATGAGAAGTTTTCATTCAACTTGGTGTGTGAATTACAATGGGGTTGGCACCCTTTATATAGGTCATTTGGTGATGATGATAATTGTACTTATACAATGTGTACAAGTTATACATACACCACAAGTCATACAACACATCACAAGCAACTTAGACAATACATGGAAGAGTTGGTGTACAATGGAGATGATTACAAGTTACATGACAATACATAGACAAGTGGAGGTACTACTAAGTGAGAAATACAAGTTACATGACTACACAATATGTTGGTGTACATGCATGGTCATCCATATTCCACAACACTCCCACTTGGATGACACTTGCTTAGAGATTGTGTCTCGTTAAAAACTGTACTAGAAAAACCACTGTGGGGAAAAAAATCTAGTATAGGAAAAAGAGTACAATGTTCTCGTCAATCTTGATTTGTAGTATAATATTATTGATTGCCTCATTAAAAACCTTGCTAGGAAAACCCAGTGGGATAAAACCATAGCTAAGGAAAAGAGTGCAACACATCGATACACTTTGAGAGAATATATATATGCCTCATTAAAACCTTTACTAGAAAAACCCTGTGGGAAAAAATCTAGTACAGGAAAAAGAGTACATTATTTGCTTTCATAATTTTTTTTCTTTTTATATGGAGTATAATAATGTTAGGATCGCCTCATTAAAAACCTTGCTAGGAAAACCCAGTAGGATAAAACCATAGCTAAGGAAAAAAGAGTGCAATGCACTAATCAATAACTCCTTTTGATTCTCCCCCTCATGTTCACATGGGTGAGACATCTTGTGCATTTTGTTGCACATGGACATCGTTTTCTATATGAACCATTTAATCTTTGAAGCATATGATTATCACTCTTTCGTATATAGTACTTGCATCAAGTAATTAATTTATAACTTGTTGCTCTTGAATGATCCTTTGAACTTTGAGTTCATATTAATTTATACATGGATCATAATACAACAAATTTAATGCAATGTGTTTCAAGCAATTTCACGTCATTCATTTTGAATTGGCTTATATCTCCCCTAATGGTGGAAAAATTGCTTCATCGAAGTGACAATTAGCAAAACTTGCTATAAATAAATTCCCTATTAGGGATCCAAGACATCTTATAATATGATTGATGGAAAGTTAAATCAATATAAGTCTCTTATTGATTTGTCTTGAGATAATCTTGGTGATAAAAAAATCCGATTCGATAAAGGATATCCGTGCGAATTTACGATATTTTCGCATTATTGATGATAATGGATAATCAAATAGATCTTTCTACATTATGAATGTCATTTGATTTATGACGACATTCGTTTTAATGTATCTTATATATTCCAGAAGTTAAAGCCGAGAATATTATACTCAGATTAAATCATATAGATAAATTTTCTATTATTCTGAGTAGACTTCTTATGAACAAGACATTAACAATAAAATTGTTATATCAGATATTGCCTGAACATTAGCCTCCGTTAAGTTCGAATTAGAAATATTCACTTTTATATTATAATGTACATGCACGTAGCACGATACACAAAACATAAACTCATCGCCCATATTTAGGTCACGATTTAAATACATCTCGATGTGCTGTTTTATCGAGTCATTTTCAATGATAAAATTCATAATATTTTGCCTTTGATTTTGAAGGCATGGTAAATGTCACAAAAATATTCGGGTATATATATGACAATATTTAGTCAAAATAGCATTTCATATATTACTAAAAAAATGTCACAATTATGAGCGCTCATTATCAATAATTATTTGCCCTTTGTAGTGGTGCACCACTTTTATTCCAATTTTTGGTGGAATTGTCAATACGACCTTTACCCGATATTTTCATATTTTCCACGTCCATAAATTTATTATTGCGATCATGATCATTATATGCAACATATGTTTTTTAATTTGAAATTGAACTATTTGGACAGGAACGATATTATATTTATAATATCTCATTATTTTACTCAGCTACCATGAGACAAGAAATCAATCCTTAATATTTATTGGATTGACATGCGCACTCGATATTTGTTTAAAGCAATAAATCGAGGCAGGCCACATGACCTTATTTTTATTGTCTCATCATCACATTTCCACATAGCCTCAACATAGTGGTAATTAAAATTGTGAAATTATAATTAATATTTGGTGATTAAATTTTGTATCATGAGACTCATTTAGCTCATTTTGAGCTTTTGGAGCATTACCCTTTTGGTATGTATATATATATATATATATAACTCCATAAGGTGAAAAGATATATAAAGTGAAATATTCAATTTTCAAATATCTAAAAAGATATTTGGCAAATGATTGTGTACAACATACAACATATCTTGCATATATGCTAGCTTTATTCATAATTTGTAATATCTAATTATCATGACAAGAATTATAATAAGGTAACAAATTCAAATATGTTTGATTAATATTTTGAAAGTAAATGTAATATAAAATGATTTTCTCTTTTCTTTTATGTAAAAAACATAACATATGATTAAATATATGTTCACAACTTGATTCATTAATAATCAAATGTACTATTCGTATGAGTTGGTGGGACAACCTCCAGGTTGGGTGGCGAGACAAAGTCTGCTTAATATCATGCCTCATCGAACGGGATAACCCGTATCCCTTTCAATGTTTAGCTTTACCGGGGACAAGGCTTACCCACTATCAACCCAAATTCATAGTACTATTTACATTATAAAATCAAGAATAGAACACAACTAATCATTTATAGTATAGAGAAAAAAATTATGTATGTCATATTGACTTTTGATTTCTGATGTAGAAGATCGTCCGAGACGCAACTACAGAGCATACTTTCGTTAGATCGGCGACGTTACAATGCATAGTGTATGAATAAAGTATATATACATAAATAATGCATGTAACAAAAAGAAATTAACCATGATAACATAAAAATAAATTGAACTTATTTAAATTAATAAGAATTATACATTCATAGCTTTGTTTTCTTAGCAAGCCTTCTTGAACTTCAAGATCTCATTTATGCTTAGAGCAAGCTCGTCTTGATAACGTGTTGTAAATTGAGTTGGAACTTGCTAAGAACTAGAGAAGGAAAATAGAAGACTAAGAACTTCTACTACTACAAACTACTACTACAAAGGAGAAGAGAAGAAATGAGATAGTTAGAATGAGAAGTTTTCATTCAACTTGGTGTGTGAATTACAATGGGGTTGGCACCATTTATATACGTCATTTGGTGATGATGATAATTGTACTTATACAATGTGTACAAGTTATACATACACCACAAGTCATACAACACATCACAAGCAACATAGACAATACATGGAATAGTTGGTGTACAATGGAGAAGATTACAAGTTACATGACAATATATAGATAAGTGGAGGTACTATTAAGTGAGAAATACAAGTTACATGACTACACAATATGTTGGTGTACATGTATGGTCATCTATATTCCACAACAACTTTTTATTTATTTTTATTTTTTTGTAAAAGCCCGAAATTGGACACAATTTATTTCATCACCGGAGATCCAAGAGTACAGCTGATGAGATGTCTATAGGGATGACATTCATCAGAAGTTTTTTTTTTTTATTCTAATTTACTGATAATTGGGGAATTGTGTTACATTACTGTACTAAAAATAATTATTCTTTTACAACAATGAACGAATATATTTTCTTTTATAAAATCTAAAAAAATTGTTGGAATTCACACTGTAAAAACTTTTCCTTTAAAAAAATTGAATTGATTAGACAAAATGTGGATTAGATGAGTCAGTGTCTTGAATTTTTTTTATTATTATTTTTTTTTTCAAAGCTAGCAGTAGGTAAGGTCATTTTCTGATATATAAGCCATGATCCACGAAAGTAATGGAGTGTGAAGATGTATATCTATATTGTTTTCATTGACTCAGAGGTTGGTACTTGGTAGAATGTTAGTTTGTGCATATCACAGCTCTTTGATTCACTTTACTTGTATCATTTTATGTTTTAGTTCATTTCATGGTGTGTTAATGTTATTTCAACGCAATTTAAGGCGTCCAAATTTTTTTTGTCAAATAATTTAAGTCAACTGATCGATGCATCTATTGTGGGAAGGCTCTAATAAATTTATGTTTAACTTTTTTTCTGAAGTATTTTATGTTGATTTTAAATTTAATGATACCTCAGTATTTAACAATTTTTTTCTTTTTGACTTAGGGTATCCACAATGGTTACACTCAAAAGGTGTGTAATAAAGTATCATATCACTAACTCACTAACCTCTCATCTACTACATTTTTTTCCACTAACTAAACACTTTTATTAGACGCACGCAATCATTTTAAAATTTGTAAAAGTCAATTTTCTTTTAAAAGAAAAAGAATTGTTGAGCCCCCACTTGCAACTTTTTGTGCATGGGGCTCGCCCACTCAACTTTGGTCCTTAGACGAACGCTGAGCGGGGATGTCACGACCCAAAAACTTAAAATACCCACGTCAAGGGTATTTTGGCAAATTCACAAATTTTATTTGTGTGAAACCCTAATTATAAAAATCCACTATAAACCTTAACCACCACTTTGGCTCAAAATCCAAGAAAAAAACAAAAAAAAAAGGAGAGCTTGGATGGTGATGGTGACACAAAGTAGTGGGAGAATGTACAAATCATCTCCTAATTTGTTTTGTTCTTGTTTTTCTATTTAAGTTGGTGTTGGAAAACCTCGCGGCGGAGGGTGGCGCGCCACGACAACGTCGGCGAGGTGGCGACAATCCGCCGTCACCAAATCATCGGAGAGGACGGCTGGCCTTCGCCATTGAAGGGGCCTCCACTAGGGACCGATTGCCCTTGGTCCTTAAATCGGTGGCTAATTGAACCCCTGGTCCTTAAACTAGTGGCCGATTGGACCCTTGGTCCACTTTAAACGAGGCCCTGACAAAAAATAAGATAAAAATAGTATATAATATATAAATATATATAAAGTAAAATGAAATAAAATATAAATAAACAAAAATAAATCATTACCTTCCAACGATGCACTACCGCGTCCTCGAGGGAGGACCGACCAGGATCCCACCCTTCGACCCTCACAGGCGACTGGGGACCGCGGGACTTATATTAGTGGGATCCAAAGTAAATTTAATGGCAAATCGAAATTTAAAATGTAACTTGTCGTTGATGTGATGTGTATTAATTGTTTAGATTCGTGAGACGGTTCACATAGAACCTCGAGCGCGAGGACAGAGAAAGGATATCGCTCCGAGTCGAGGTAAGTGAGAAGCTTGCTCAATTATCAAAAATGACATGATATTATATATTATTAGGTCTCATGATTTTAATTCAAGACTTGGGGAATAGGTTGCGATTTCTTATTGACTTGAATGTGACTATCTATGGATTGTGTGCATTGTCTTTATCTCATATTCGTGGTTGTTGCCACTATTTGACCTATTAAAGTAGTTGTCGCCACCATTACGTTGACTACGAGTCTCGACACAATTACGTGGTCGTCGCTACCGCTCGAGCATTTTATGGTCGTCGCCATTACTCGATTCACACCATGAGATTGGTACGGTGTACAAATGAGTGATGGCTTTGGAAGAACTTACTAAGGACTTGATGAGACTAGTTAGGGGGCGTAAGTACCTTTATATCAACTAATGATTTGCATCACTTCGAGTAGGGGAATCGGTCAATGATTCTTATCAATAACTAGTACGCATTGAATGAGACCCGACTTACTATATTATTATGCTTTTATGATATCTCTTTTGAATCACATTTGCATGATGATTAGATTTATAAAGGCTTTTATGTGACATCCGAGAATTTTATTAACTTAATTATGCGTCTAATTAAATATTTTTGAATTTAATTTGGAACACTACAAGAAAATGCATCGATTAGCGACGGGAAACAACGGCGAGCTACTTCCCGTCGCTAATTAGCGACGGATTTGCGAGGGGGGTTTTTATTGACCTGTTGATCAAATTAGCGACGGGGTTAGCGACGGCCCCCCGTCGCTAATTGTTGGGCGGGAAAATTCCCGCTCAATGGAGAATTTCTCCGCCCAAGTGGCCGTGGGGCCCCACTCTCTCTCTTCCACCACCCACCACCAAACCCTTATCTTCCCCATTTATTAACTCTTCACTCTCCCTCTCTCCAGCCACTTTATCTCCTCTCTCCCCCACCTCTCTCCCTCTCCCTCTCGATCAAGTGACCCACCTGCCGCACCCGCCGCGCCGCCGCGGAGGTCCACTCCACCGACATCGCCGCTGCCTCGCCACTGCCTCGCCACTGCCTCTCCCGACTCCGTCTTATCCTCCCCACCCTCCTCCACCACCTCTGCCGCGCCCTCTCCCTCCTCCGCCGCCGCCCATCCCTCTCTTTCTCCGCCGCTTCCTGCTCCTCTCCCTCTCTCCAGCCGCCTCTCTTCCCCACCTATCACGCCTTTCCAGCCGCCTCTCTCCCCCACTTCTCGCCTTTGCAGCCGCCTCTCTCCCCCACCTCTCTCACCTCTCCAGCCACCTCTCTCCCTCTCCATCTCTCCAGCCGCCTCCTTTCTCGCCCCCTCTCCAAAGCACACCCACCGCCGGTGTCGGTGCTGGTGCCATCACCACTACTGGATCTTCTCGCTGGTCGACTACATCATCACTATTTTCATTTTAAAATAATATATTTTTAAAAAAATAATTTTTTTTGTCAATCTGTAAGAATATAGACCCGTCGCTATTATTTTTGACATATGTCGCTATACCGAAATAGCGACGGATTTTAAACTCGTCACTAATCATGTTTTTTTGTAGTGGAATTTAGGTATCCGAGATGTGACCCACGCGTTACGGATCGTTTTGTGTGTCGTGTATCTATTTGATGTATTATACACTATTTTGACGCGAAATAGGGTCAATCGGAGAGCGTTAGGAAATTTTCTCTAATTTTTGGAAATTTTGGGGGTATTTTTCGGAATTTAATTTGGACATAAATTGAAGAGATAATCACGAAGTTAAATAAAATAATTAATAAATTGGTGGACGTCTAGTGACATGTGGGGTCGAGGGTGACACATGTTGGATGTATAATACTGTGCACGTTCGATGATAGTCGTTGGCGCGCATGGCGAATTTTTAACCGCGAAAAAATATAGGTGTATATATATTTATATATATAGTATAGTTTATATATAAAAATATATAAATCAATTCTATAGTTTGAATTAAATAAAAATATACATGGGATGCGCCTTGAGATACACGTAGCGTGAATGTCGAGGAAGAGAAATGGTTAAATGTTGCTGTTAGTGAGATGATTTGTCCACACCTCGAGATGCGTGACGTTCAATCTCAAAGAAAATTTAGGGTGTTTATTTTTATATATTAAACAATTTGATCTACATTGAGATACACGATACGTATCTCGATGAGATCAAAATAATTGATTTCACAGTGAGTCAGTCGAGTAGTTGTGCTTATCCAGTTGATAGCCATTTGATTGAACTCGAGATACGCAACACAAATATCAAGGAAGATCGATATATATAAAATATGTGAATCATTAAATTTGCCTCGAAGTTCGTGAGATGCGAATCTCAAGAAAATCTTAATATATATCTTCAACATCAACACCACCTCATTTAATGTTATTTTTAAACAAGGATTGACTTCGAGATATGTACTAATATATATTATGAAATCTAAATCATTAAATTTGTTTCGAAAGTCGCGTCATGCGAATCTCGAGAAAATCTAATATATATGTTGCAAATGAAATAGAGGCTCCACACCAATTTAACGATTTCGAACCAGAGAAGAGAGGAAAATTTAGAAAGAAGAAGAAAATGAAGGGATTGAACTAGTGGTAGTGTGACCGAAAGAGAGACCAGAAGAAGAAAATGGAGGGATCGAACCATGGTGAGTTGTTGCGGTGAGTTGTTGTTGAGGTTGTTGGTGTTGTTTTGACAGTGGAGGTGAAGGTCGGGGAGGACTCGGTTATCCGAGGAAGGACGATCATCTCCCCTCCCCAAAGGTGCTTTGGGGTTGGGTTAAACCTAACCTCGACAAGTAAATAAATAAAAAAGAGCAACTGTCGAAACTGGTTGCTGGAGGAAGAAGATGGGGTTTGACCCCAGACTGGACCGAACCGGGTCAGGTTTAGGGGTCCAACCCCAATTAAAAAGAAAAGAGGAGAAAAATGCTAGAAATTCATAAAAAATGATAAAAATTCAGAAAAATATATTTGAGCCAAATAAATTGAAATTGTGGATTTTATGAAAAATAAAAAATTTGAGATTTTCTCGAAGATTTATATTGACGGGTTTCCTCGTAATGTGTGCCACGATACCAAAAAATATCTGAAATTTAGAAAATCATTTTAAAGCTTAGTCTAAGGTAATTTTGATTTCGAATCACAATTTGGAGTCAAAATTGGGATCCGATTATCCGAAGAGTTGATTATGAATGATTCCAGGGTTTTCGAGTTAAGTTTGACCAATAAATATATTAAATTGGAAAAAATATATTTAAGCCTGGACAACAAAATTTTCGATGCCGAACAATAATTTCGAGTAAAAAATGAAACTCGAGCATCGAAGAACTCATTTTGGAAGTATTTACGGGGTTTCGGGTCGCGAGATTAAATTGCAAATAATTGAAAAAAATGGTGAAGTTGTTGTGGAGGCTTATTGGACTTATAAATGAATTGTAGGACTGCGATTAGAGCCTCATGTAGGCTAGTTTACCGACTCGAAGCGCAAGGGAGTTACGATATCGCGTTTGTAAGGTTAAGTAAATCTCATAGTAACCTTCACATTGTATTATTATAATTTCATATAAATTGTATTGATCCTTGATATTGCATTTTTGTTGTACATGCATACACGAGTTGGGAGGATAATGCGATTCGAGTCTTCTTATAGTGTAGATTATACCGTGGTTATAAAACACTATATTATGCTAGAGGGGCTTGAGACGATGATACTTTGCATCATGTGATTATCATAAGATCATGTTGAACCAAATCATACTTGTATAGACTCAAGGAACGAGACTTGTTCGGTTATTCTCCCCGTGCATGGCGACATGAGTCTTTATTATTGTTTGCTTACCATTTTCGGAGAACGCTATCTGATTATGGTCGGATAACAAAAATGGGATGGATTCACAGTTGTATTTAAATTTCTTGGGTTATATTTTTCGTTTAACATTTTAGATTATTATGCATTTGATTATTACAGGTGTACTGGATAGTGTGGGATTTACTATCTAACGTTATCGAATCTTCTAATTGAATAATGACAGGTTCTAGCGGCGACAAGGGAAAAGGAAAGCTTCCGACTGTATATGACTTGCTTAGTTCTTTTCTCTATGTATGTATTATTTTTGAATATAATATATTGTATAAATGGGTTTTCGGATTCGTGTGCGAGTATGATCTCTTTTGGAGTTGTTATAATGGTTTTAGGACAGATTGAAATGCTGCAGAGCTAAGGTAATTATAGTTTAATGTGTAGCATGGTGTATGGAGGTTGATGTGAATGCATGAAATGTCCATGGGATCGACCTCAAGAAGCGTGCGCGGTGAAATGATGAAGATCAACAGCTAGACATACACGGTGTATGTTGGTTCGTTTACATGATTTAAGGAGAGAAGTTAGGAGTTAAGAATTTGTTTTTGATTTTGATAGAAAATATTTTAATATATAAACATAAGGTATATTATATATACATAGATAGATAGAAATAGGAACATATATATATATATTGAGGAACAATTTTATTCTATGATGATTTATAGGTTATCCACACTAGGTATCAGAGTTACTTGCATGACTTTACTGTTATATATATTTGGTCATGATAAAGACTTCCGCTGTGATTTATTTGGATTGAAAATGATTTAAACAGATGACTTGAGTCCAGTAAGAATTTAAACAGTAAATTATTGTCATGGTGGATGAGTTGGCATGTGGGCCACAACTGGTGCTGGTAGGCAAGGTTGTGGGCCCGCATCGGCCCCCGTGGCGGTCCATTTGAAAAATGGGTCGTTACAATCTCTAACTAGTTATTTTCACTTTCCTCACTTAGTTTTTGTTAGAGCAAAGGATGCCACACACTTATAACCAATTTGTAAAGGTAGGGTTTTGAGGAATAGGGTTTCCAAATAATTCCTCAAATTACAAGAATGCCCCCTGAGGGTGTTTAGATCAAATTAATGTTTTTAATTAAGTTAGTACCCCTAACTTAATGGCAATTTTTATTAATTTGATTTATTAGCATATAATACACGCATTTACCACGCCAACCACATAAAATTGTTAAATTACCAAATTACCCCTGACATGGGTATTGTAAGTTTTCGGGTCGTTACATGTTGTTTAACGACCCAAATTAATTAATAGGAAGATTAGGGTTAATCTAGGGGATTAACAGTCGTAATTTGGGCGTTACGTGGACAACTCGGTTGACTCGGACACGAAAACCGATGAAATATATTATTTATGGATGATGGTTGTTTATATGTGGTGTTTAAAATTATTATTATTATATTGCACTACATGTGTGTACGTTGTTATCGGGCGAGTTGGTGTGACGAGCGTTCACATCGAAAGGCGTGTCAATGTGGGTATCGGGTAGACAAACTACAGGTACACTAAGAAACTCGATTAATTCACGTTAAGATAACTAATTAATCAATTAAAATGGGTAATGTAACCATAGGCTAATTAAATTATAAATTTACTATGGCGTGCCTCGTAATGCGTGTCGAGACGCGGGACACCGGATACTGGGTAGCCGAAGGTTAGTGGGACCATGAGTTGGTTAAATTTAATAAATAAAACACTAACCATATGGTTTTATAAGGCTTAATGTAATGTGAAATCAACTAAATAAGTTAAGCCTATAGTTTACACTAAATAATGAAGATCATAAGATGGACCTCAAGATGATCATAATGAGTAGTACTAGGAGATGAGTGTGCTATTGGAGTCATTAAGGGTGTGTTACAACATGTTTATACACCACAAGATAATCATCGAGATATGTACGCACATTTGATCAAGACCAAAACTATATATAACAAGTGAGTGGGTTTTCTCCATTTCCACTAACTGAAAGTTCATGCAAAAACCAGTAAAATCAGAGGAGAAGAAGGATTTTAAGCTGAGATTCAACACCTTAGAGACCAATCCAAGAGCTCAAACCAAGGTAATCATCATCTTCATCTCCTCCATTCTCCAATGAACCCATTTTTGATTGAATTGAGTGAATTTGGGTTACATTGATGTTCTGGAGTGTGCTAGATGTTGTTGTGAAGTTAATATTGTATGTAAAGCATGTTTAAATTAGTATGGTAGTGAATTGGAAGAGAAATGACATAATTCTCGACTTGAGAATTATATCCCAAAAGGCAGATAGCGCGCTACCTAGAACGGTTAGCGCGCTAATTGTTATGGGTTTCCAACTGTTCTTCGTCCTGAAAAACAGTAACGCGCTACATAAATCTCATAGCGCGCTACCATCACCTAGCGCGCTATGTATATCCATTAGTGCACTAACGACAGACGAAAGCTGAATTTAAAGGGCTATTTTGGGAGTTTTCGACTTAGTACATTTCCCAAACACCTATAAACATACTAAACATGAAAAAATCGGACTTCATGGACTTAGTGGACCGTAGCTCAGTGTCAGGGAGCTACACACGATACATCATTAGGTTTTCATCAAAGACATTTATGTGCATATTGACTTAGCTATTGTATGTTTACGTTTATGCTGCTTGAATATTTTGTATTGCCCTACATTCATGGAAGTATATATTTCTGTTGCTAGATAGCATACTTGCATGTCTTGTAGTTTTATTTATTTTCTTGCTGAATATTGTGTGGACTTCTCTTGGGAAATTACTCACTGGACTCGTCATTGTATTTGTTGGGTGACTGAGTGCATATCTTTCTACGAGTAGTGGTAAAGGACAATTTTAGGCGACTATCTCTTTTTTTGCTGACGGTATTGGACATACTCGTAGGTGTTTATATTATTTTGATATTTGGTATTATTTTGGGTATTAGTAGATTTGAGATGACTTGTACATGTATATACGATGTTTTATGGTACCGTCGCTTATATACGGAGTACTTTTTCGGGTTTTCCACAGTAGGATTTGCTCTTATGAATAATGTTTACCATGGTAAATTACCTTACACAATTGTATCAATTAAGGCTTCCGCTAATTTATGTTAACTTGTAAAATACAACTCATTAATATGCTTAGGATTTGAATAAACCACAAATTATTGAACTTAACAAATATTTAAATTCTTAAAAAGGATAATTTAAGAAAATACAAATAATCCACTAATAAATTTAATGAAACACACATGGACACGAACTTCGGAATAATAGGAGGACGGGTAGGTGACGAACACGTGTAGGCCCACTCGGAAAGGAGTACATGGAGACATGTCACCCCGGGGCGGCAAGGCCGTCACATGTTAACTTTATACCTTGGTAGCATACGTTTGCAGTTACTTAGGGATACTTGAACACCTTTTTTTTTAATTATTTGTTTAACGTATGAAACCTTTTACTTTTAAATTTCGTAATTATTATTTTATATGTAGAGTTGTGTCGTTCCGCATGTTGAATTAGGCGTGTCAAGCCATTATTTAAGATTGGTTCAGGTATTGGACTTGGGTAATGGTTTGGGCTAAGCGACTCGACCTTAAGTCGGGGAGGGTCGTCATAGGACATCCCCCGTGTAGTGGCGTCCACCATACTAGAGCATTCCATTGTGGATACTTTAAGGGCATCTCCAATGCAAAAAACCAAAATGATGCAAAATTTGCATTATTTTGGTGTAAAAAGTACACAAAACATTATTTCCAACTCCAACCCTTCACACCAAATCTCACATAAAATATGCCCCACTACAAACTTTCTCACATATCCACTCAAAATCATATTTAAAAAATCTAAAAAGTAAGTGGGGGCCACGACAAAAAAATCCAAAAAAAAACAAGTCGGGATGAGCAATTTGAAAAAGAAATATCTATGGGCCTTACTGGACACCACTTTGACGCGGTGCTACTGTAGCAATACATAAAAGTGGTGCTGGAACTGGCACTAAATTGGAGAACCAATCGAGTGCCAATTGTACAACGCGACACCAATTTGGTGCCTCGTTGTAGATGTCCTAAGGGCATCCACAATGGTTATACTCAGAAGGTGTGTATTAGAGTGTCACATCACTAACTCACTAACTTCTCATCTACTACACTTATTGCTACTATAACTAAATACTTTTAGGATACACTTAAATACCTACAATCATTTAAAAATTTGCAAAAGTCAATTTTTTTAAGAAGAACTGTTGCGAGACCTATGCGCAACTTTTTGCGTATGGGCACTGCCCGCTCGACGATTCGTCCATAGTAGCGTCCATGCGAGCGAATTCTTTGCACTCCCCATACGAGAGTGCGAAGAGTTTTTGTGTAGTGGCATCCACTTCACGGTGCAGGGCATCATGATGGCCGTGTAATGCTAGTGCATTAAACGCCCACTTCACGGGCCTCAATGTATGTGAGGCTGTGAAAATCAAATAAAAATATTTATTAATTTTTTTTATTGTTAGTATTTGTTTTTATTTACATTTTTTTTGTAAATTGTGTTGTGTTTTTAAAAGAATTTTGATGTGATTGTGGGTCCCTTAAAGTTTGTCGTGAAGAATTTAACCATTGTGGAGTGGAGTGTAATAGAGGTGAGTGTAATGAAATGATGATGTGACACTCCACCAAGCGCGGAGCCCAGGGCAGCCCTGAAAAAAAAAATTCTTTTTTATTGCCCATTGGACCATATACACCTTTAGCCCACCTCAAATTGCAAGCTGAACCCACTTGTTGTTGCTTAATGGGCCCTGAGTGATGAGCACACCCCCAAAAAAGCAAAATTTATTTACTTGTTGTTCTAGTGGATGACTAGGGTAACGGAAGTAAAAAAATCACATGCACGCACGCATAGTAAAAAAAAAGAAAACGCACACGTGGGTGACTAAACCAAAAACAAAAAGTGATAAAACAAACATATGCTTTTATCTGTTGAGTGTCGTCCACTCGTCTTCTACCCTTCATTCCCAATTTTTCAAAATCCCACTGCCCTAAAAAAAAAATTTACCCTCTCTTACTGTGAAGGCATAAGGCCATACCCCCATATGACTCTGTAGGGCTGGGCTCCCTGGCACCTCCAGGCACGCACACTGCCTGGAGGTGCCAGGGAGCCCAGCCCTACAGAGTCAGATGGGGGTATGGCCTTAGGCCTTCACACTTACCCTACCAATTTCTACATGTACACCACTAAGAGAAGGTCTCTTAGCAAAAACAACAATGACTGATTGGTGGTGGTCCTATATTTCATTCATTCTAGTGTAGGTAATTTTTTTCAATAATTTATATTTTCTATCACTCCTTTGATTTGTCTATGTCTTTGTCTTGTTTTTTTATTTCTTTCCTTTTCTCTTCTTTCAAATCATCAAAACCCTAAGTCTATATGTGCCATTAATTTATTCTTGTGAATAAGATTAAACGTGTTTTATTGTTGAATAATTGTTTTTAGGTGATCATTAATATGTAAAATAAATTTATTTTTTGGGTGCTTTAATAGATTTGTTTTTAAGTTATGAAGCTTTTCTTTAAAGTTTTTGTCTAGATCGTTAATTTGAAATAATTGTGTTTTATTAATTAGATTAAGTCTATAATGAAACATTGAGGAAAAAAGAGACCGAAGACTCTTTATTCATTCTTTAAGCCGAGAAGAGAAACATCAAGAGGTGACACACCTCCATCTAATATTAAAGAACCAACACCCAAAGAAGTAGAATCCCCCAAGTCCCCAATTCAAAGAATCGGGATTGATCACTCTCTTGAAAGATATCGAAATTTGCGTATTTCGATTCGAGAATATCGTGTTAATCTGCGGGATGAAGTACGAAGGACATACATAAAAATGGGTCCTTATCAACTTAATTTGGCAGAATATCCTCGAATTCAATTTGAAAAACAATATCGTAGATTCAAATATGGTTGGTTTCAAAAAATTTCACGATTATAGTATTCTCCTTCAAAGGATGCTGCATTTTGTTTTTCATGTTATATTTTTTAAAGTGATATTGAACTTCGTTGTACATTGACTAATGAAGGTTTCACAAATTCGAAGAGGATTAATAATGGACATGATTGTGCATTTTTGGTGCATGTTAGGGTTATTAATTCTTCGCATAGACATTGTGTACAAGCTGTTGAGGATTTGTCGAATGTTACTAACAATATTGATAGATTGTTGAATTCACAAACATCAGAAGAAACTCAACAAAATCGATTACGATTAAAGATAAGCATTGAGTGTGCTCGATGGCTTTCCTTACAAGCATGTGCATTTATAGGTCATGATGAGTCTTCAAGTTATAAGAATCGAGGAAATTACGTGAAAATGATAAAACTTATGGGAAGATTAAATGTCAACGCTGATGGGGTTGTATTAGATAATGCTCTAAAGAATGCGAAGTATACACCTGTTATTCGAAAAGAGATTTTACTTATAATGACTCGTATGATAAGAACTAAAATTAAGTAAAGAAGTTGGAGATAGAAAGTTTTGTATTTTAGTTAATGAAGCTAAGGATGCATCTGAGAAGGAGCAAATGACTATTGCCTTGAGGTTTGTTGATTGTCAAGGTTTTATAAAGGAGCGTTTTTTTATATTGTGTGTGTTGAGGACACTACTGGTCTTACACTTAAAAAGCATATATTGGATTCACTTGCTCGATATAACTTACATGTTCATGATATACGTGATCAAGGATACAATGGTGCTAGTAATATATGTGGGGCATTGAACGGATTACAAGCTTTATTTCTTAGAGATTACCCGTATGCATATTATGTGCATTGTTTTGCCCATCGATTGCAACTAGCATTGGTTGCATTTTCTTCAAAAAAACTTCGATTTGGTTGTTTTCTCAAAGTTGACAACCATTGTAAATCTTATAGTTGCTTCTCCTAAGCGTATTGTTGAATTACAATCCATCAATGCTAATTGCATTGCTCAAGAGATAGCTAATGGAGAACGTGAAACTGGAAAGGGAGTTAATCAGATAGGGAATTTGCAACGTGCAGGAACTACTTGATGGAGTTCTTACTTCGATTCTATTTGTAGCTTCGTTGATAAGTATTATGTCAACTTCAAATCATTTGATGTTGATCAGATATGTCTTCTTGCCCAAAAATTATATTCTGTCGATTTTAGTGAACAAGACGTGCGTCATTTGAAATGTCAATTGGAGCATTATGAGGTTGATGTATTGCACCATGAAAGCTTCCAAGGGATGCAAACACTCTATGATTTGTTGCGGATTTTGATTCGTACAAACAAGTCGCAACACTATTACTTAATTGATAGATTGGTTTGTCTTGTTTTGACTCTTCATGTGTCTATTGCAACCACAGAGCAAACATTCTCTGCTATGAGTATTATTAAAACGGATATTCGAAATGAAATGGAAGAAAAGTTTTTAGCGGATACTATAGTGATGTATATTAAACGAGAATTTGCAGAGGATATTGATCCAGAATCAGTGATAGATGAATTTGATTCTTAAAGGAAAGAAAGGCACGACTACGATAGGTTCTCTTCTATTTATCTTGACACTTGTATTGCAATTGAATATATGAATATTTATAATTAATCTTTTATTAATTATTTTTGCTTAAATGTTAATGTTTACTGTTTGCAGTTGACACTACTTTTCAATGATGGAGCTTTTGCATTTTATGGTGAGAAAGTTTTGCTTTAAATGGTAATATTCTTAACGAAAACCCCCTCATGTGTGAATGGTTTCTTTTTGAAGTAACATTATGTATTAATTTTTTATTGTTATGAATTACTTGTTAGAACTTACATTCTATCTTATATTTAGTTTGATTTATTCTAATTGTTGCCACTTGTGATCTTAAAGTGATTAATATTTGCTTGAATGACTTAGATTTTAAGTCATGTAGTGTTTTTTTTAATTATATAAATTGTGCATTAATAATGCTAATTAAGTCGATAGTTGTAGTGTATAAACATGCATAATTATTAAGGGAAGTGCTAATGTGCCCCAACACGGACACGCGGCATGCGGGCCAAACACGCACTTGTCATCCGTCCTTCGACATACCTCGGGATACGTGCGCATCTGAGAATCTAAGGAAGCATACACACCCGAGAATCAAGGCCGGCCATGTCGTACTTGGTGCACCAAGGTCGGTCATGTCGTAGCTGTATTTTTTTAATGGTTAAATATTAATAAAATATACATTAGTTTTAGCTTAGGGCTTAAAAAAATTTGGCTCCGCCCTTGCACTCCACTAACTTTAAAATGAGTTCAACCACTGTGGATGCCCTTAGAACATCCCATTGTGGATGCTTCAAGTAAGAGTCGAACATACGACCTCGTCAAATCTTGCTTTTTTGGCAAGAGGCCTCTATTTAAAAAATAATAGTTTTTGGCTTCAAAAAAAAAAAAAAAATGTAAAAGTGATTTTATCCTATTTGGCAAACCACGCGTCATCCCAGTTGGTTGGTCTCGGCCAAGTGGTCAACGTAAATTATGTAACCAAACAAAACAAAAGCAGGAAGTGGTCGGTTGGCGGTTGCACAGACGCCCAGGCAGCCATGGACGAGGAGGAGTACACACCACCAGAGTGCCCGGTCTGTCTCCAGTTCTACGACCCAACCGACGCGGTCCCTCGCGTCCTCGCATGCGGCCACTCCTCCTGCGAGGCCTGCTTGGGTCGGCTCCCCCACCCCTTCCCCAACACCATCCGCTGCCCCTCCTGTAACCAGCTCGTCAACTGCCCCAACCCCCCCTCCTCCCTCCCCAAAAACATCGACCTCCTCCGCCTCATCCGACCCCCGAACCCCCCAAACCCTAACCCCAACCCCAACAGACCTCTCGTCTTCGATTCTTCATTTTCTTCAATTCACTGTGGGTTGTGGTCGGATTGGAAGGACTGGGTGATCGGTGAGGACCGGGTCGAGATTGAACGGAGCGGTGAAGGCCGGATTAGGGATGATGAGGAGGAGGAGGATGACAGAGTGGTGAGTCTCGTTCGAGTGTGTTCTTCTTCGCGTGGTGGGTCGGATGATTCGGTGGTTAGGTTTAGCTATGGAGTTAGGGTTGTCGAGGCGTTGGGGCGGTTGGGGGAGAGCGAGAGACGGGAGTTGAGGTTGGTGTTTCAGGCGGCGGCGGCCGCGGCGAGGGTTTCTAGGGTTTATGGGGTGTGGATGGATTTGAGGGATGGGAGTGTGTATCTGGTGTGTGAGAAACTTAAAGGTGGTGTTTTGGAGAGTTTTGTTGGATTGGGGAAACAGTTTGGTGATAATGTAGGTGGGAAGAGGAGAGTAATGTCGAGTTTCGCGGTGGTAGGGATGGAGTTGTGTGAGGCATTGATGGGTTTGCATTGCCAAGGAATAGTTAGCGGTTGTTTGAGTCGGTCTTGCTTTGGTTTCGACGCATTTGGTCATGCTTTCGTGGATGTTGGCGCGATTTTGATGTTGGGTAGGAGAGTCAGGACTTGTGTTGTAGGGGTGGATGGAACTGGCATTGGTGAATTTTTAAAGAAGAAAGACTTTGTGAGCCCTGAGCTCCTACTTGAACTGTTGTTTGAGAAGAAGGGCAATGCGTCGGAGTGTGATAGTTCGAATTACGCGATCGGGTGTTTCTCGGATGTTTGGGCATTGGGTTGTATCCTGATGTTTCTCCTTATGCAAAATTTATTTGCTGAGGAGCAACTTGAAAGCTTATATTGTTTTGTTCCAGAGAAAGGAGAAGAGAAATGTGATGAATGCTTGGCATTTTACAAGCATTGGGGAGAGACAACAAGCTCAATGTTGGAGACATTTTTAGGTGAAGAGTTTTCATCATTATATCAAGTTCTCTGTAGATGTTTGGATTTGGACCCAGTAGGCCGTCCTTGTGTTGCTGAAGTGTGGAGATGTATTCGGGAATTGATTTTGGAACGTGAAGTCGATATTTTGGCGAATTTTGATGCTATGACTTTGGGGAAGAATAATGTCCAGTGTCTCACTATTGGGAATTTGTGTGCACTTGAGGAAGTCAACTTGGAATCAAGGGGGCGGAATGGGCAGGAAATCGGTGGGAGAACTAGTATCTCTGACCTTGATCAAGTCACGGAGAGGGAAGAAGATCTTGTCAAGGGCGTTTGTCGAGGGAAACAAAAACCCATCAGTCTAAAAGTTCACATGGATTGCATTTCTGGGTTTGCTATTGGAGGTATGAAATCTAAGGGGATTGCTTTCCTTCTTGAAGATAAATGGTTTTGTTGGTGTCAGCTTTCATTATGTGGATAACTAATATTATTCAGACAGTTAAGCTCTTCTTGAATTGGATGTAATGAATATAATTCCAATTCAAGTTATTGGCGACTGCCCAGTTTTTATTTGGCTCTTTGCATCTATTTTTGAGTGTTTTCCTTCTTTTGCGAATGATATTTCACTATCAACCACATAATTATCTTCTTACTATGCCTAGTAATTTTGTGTGTTATTGTTATTTTTGTCTCACTAAATCGAGCACAATGGAAAAGTTTGATCCATGTAGTTTGTCGTCGTCGTCGTTGTTTCACATCTTTCCGCTCGGTTTTTCGGAGAGAACAATCATGTGTAGCTTTTGTGGGTTCTTTTGCTGCTTAGTAGCTTACTATGTTTTATACTATCTATCTTAGAGGTCTTGAACCTTAAAGTCTTTGACCTAAAAGTTGGGAGGTTCCCTTTCTACGTGGTTATCTTGCATCTATTAAGTATGTGGATGTCCAACTTGATAGTTTTTGTTTCCCTGTTCTTTTCTGAAAAGCCTGACTGCTTTGCTTGATTGTGTAACATTTTTTTTTTTGTAGGGGGTTTTCTGTTTAGCTCCTCCTTTGATAAAACAATACGCATGTGGTCCTTGCGGGTGGGTAATTGCATAGTTACTTGATGTTTGGTGTTAGGCATATTCGACATTCCTAAATATTTACCACCGCAGTCATTTTACTTTTATTTATTGGCATTCAGCCAACTCTTTGAGACTTTTGAGCTTTTATACCATGTGCAATAATGTTGAAAAGGTTCAATTTGATGCATTTTTTTTTTGTAAATTTAAATACAATTATGGTTTATTGAAGCATTTGATGCGACACTTATTGTGCTTAGTAAATACCTTTGTAATTAAGCATTTGAAAGTTGAAACTAATATATGTCTTATTGATAGAGCACCTTGACGTAATAAATGTCATTGCATTCTTCCTAGATGACATGAGAGAGGGAGGGAGGGAGGGAGGGGGGTTAGAGTTTTTAGGATTTAGATTGAGGGAGGTGGGTTTTTAGGGTTTAGGATTTAAGGTTTGTAGAGGGGAGGGAGGGAGGGAGGGAGGATTTGGGGTATAGCGGGAGGGAGGAAGTGAGGGTTTTAGGGGTTAAGGTTTAAAGAGAGAGGGAGAAAGGGAGGGTTTAGGGGTTAGAGGTTGGGGGTTGGTTTATGGTTTAGAGTTCAAAATTTATGGAGTTTAGGGTTGAGGGTTGAGAGAGGGAAGAGGGAAGGTTCAGGGTTTAGAAAGAGAGAAAAAGACTGAGAAACCCTATTTTCAAGCAAAGACTATCATATTATTTTTTTATATTTTATTTTTTGAAATATATTTTGTACAATTGAGACTTGGGACGCATTGATTAGGAAAGATTTAAAGGATTTGGAAAAGCACACCATCAATTGCCCTTAATCGAGCGTAATGGAAGAATTTGATTCATGTAGCCGACCTCAATTAATTTGGATTTGAGGCTTCTTGTTGTTTTTTTTTTTTTTTTTTAATAATCAAGGGTATTTGGGCTATGTTGTTGTAATAATTGAGGGTATTTCACATTCATGGTCATTTATTTGCATGCAGGACTTTTCTTGTGTACAATCCTTTAGAGGCCATGAGCATAGAATTCTTGGTATAGTCTTTGTGGAATCAAATATTCAATTATGCATTAGTGGTGATGTTGGAGGTGGCATATTTGTATGGAGGGTTGATTCGATCTTACAAATGAACCATTGAAGAAGTGGCATGAAGATAAAGATTGGAGATATAGTGGCATCCATGCCTTGGGTACATTACTTCGAGGTGAACTTCTTTATCTTGGTAGCGGGGATAGGTCCATTAAAGCATGGTCGTTGCAGGTAACCACATCTTTATTTAGTACTAGTTTCAATTTCTTTATGGTTGCCTAAGCTTTGATTCAAAGTTAAAATATTATTTGAAATCAAAACTAAGCTGAACGAAAGCATTGATCGATACATTCGACGCTAACTAAGTTGGGATTGGCTCATGCTTAGTTGTTATTCAAATCAAAACTTCTTTTGAAGAACAAGCTAGGTTACCTGGACTCGAGTACAAGTATTTGATACGGGTTATACCTAGAGGTCGAACCTGTTATTCTTGAAGTTAAAGGATACGGGGACTCGTCTAGTAAGTGTCCAAATATTTGGACACGGGTACTTGGATAAGGCAAAAAATAGAAATATATACATATAACCAACTAACCAAGTATATATATGTGTATATATATACATAAATTTATAATTTTGATGTATTATATCAATTTATTATGGGTAATGTGTAGATTAGATAGTTGTTTATATTTCTTTTATTGAAGTTTTATTGAAGGAGGAGCGAGATGTGGACCCCTATGTTATGAAAAAAAAAAAAAAAGAGAAAAAGATTGAGGTATGTGGGTCCGTATGTTATGAGCTAGTGTGTCTTGTAAGCCTTTGTCATCATCAATAGACCACAACATACGTTGTTTTTCTAGAACTGCTTTATTTTCCTCATATTCAGCTAATGGTTGCGTGGAAAATGAAGGAATTTGAAAATTAGATAACGAACCCGTTTCTGTTGCACTAACTCGATCATTTCGAGAAGTATTGTCCATATTTTGCGAGAAATTTGGGACAATTGTGAGGAAAAAGAAATGAAAAATTAGGAGTGTTTGAAAAATTAACCATGTTTGGTGGAATGAAAGGATATGAAAGATTAGGAGCATTCGGAGAATATTGGAAATTTTGGGAAAACTGGATACACTGGGAATTTTAAAAATTCGGTGGAAAAAGCTTGAGAAATTTTGGGGCTTTCGGGAAGATGGACGATTGTTATGATCCATATGGTAAAAATAAAACTTATGGAGGCAAAAAAATATATGTTTGATCCATTTCATGAAGTAGACCACTTTAGATACTTAGGATCAATCATACAAAATGATGGTAACATTGAGAATGATGTTACACATAGAATTCAAGCTGGATGGAAGAAATGGCGGAGTGCAACAGGGGTGATTTGTGATCGAAATGTTCCTACTAAGTTAAAAGGAAAATTTTATAGGACCGCAATTAGGTCAGCTATGCTCTATGGAAGTGAATGTTGGGCGGTAAAGCAACAACAATTACATAAAATGAACGTAGTAGAAATGAGGATGATTAGGTGGATGTGTGTAAAACTCGTAAAGATAGAATAAGAAATATAGAAATTCAAAGACAAGTAGGAGTAGCACCAATTGATACAAAGATTAGGGAAGGGCGGTTGCGGTGGTTTGGTCACGCAAAGACGCCTACAAATGCCCCAACTAGAAAACTTGACTCAATAGAAACTGTAGAAATTCGACGAGGTAGAGGCAGACCAAAGTTAACATGGGATGCATTAATTATGAGGGATTTGAATGGTTTGAAAAACTCACCATCAATTGCACTTAATCGAGCACAATGGAAAAGTTTGATCCATGTAGCCAACCCCAGTTAATTTGGGACTGAGGCTATGTTGTTGTTGTTGTTGTTGTTGTTGTTGTTGTTGTTGTTGGAGGCAAAAAAAAAGTTGTAGTATAGAAGAGAAGATCGAGAAGTTGAAGTTTGTTGAGTGAGTTGTGTAAAAAATGTAAATATGGGTGATATTTATATAGGTGAGAAGAAAATTTAAAAAAAGATAAAAATATTAAAAATTAGCAAAATATGCGTTAATAGTTAAAAAAACGGATAAAAAAATCAAATCTTAACCGGTAAAAAAATGGCTCAAAAGAAATAAAATCGAATTTTTATTAAAAAAACAAAAAGATTGGCGGGTCCTCGCGCTTTTATGTGCGTGGAGCCCGCTAGCGCTTGTGCAATGGCAGAAATCTCTGTCAGTGCGCAAGCGACCATTCACGCTCGACAAATGTGGGCGTGAATGATTGGCACTACACCCCTGTTGTAGATTACTAGTGCGTGGTGACAATTTTTATATTTTTTAAATAAAAAAATTCAGTTTTATTTCTTTTGATCCGTTTTTTAATAACCGTTGAGATTTGATGATTTTTTTTTACTGTTCACACATATTTTGCTAATTTTTAATTTTTTTTTTTAAAAAAAATTTCTGCACACCTATATAAATACCACTCATATTTACATTTTTTACACAACTCACTCAACAAACTTCAACTTCTCAATCTTCTCTATTATACTACAACTTTTTTTTGCCTCCATAAGTTTTATTTTTGCCATATGGATCATAACAATGCTCCATCTTCCCAAAACCCTCAAAAAATTTTAAGCCAGTTTTTTCCACTGAATTTTCAAAATCCTCAATATATCTAGTTTCCCCAAAATTTCTGATATTCTCCAAATGCTCCAAATCTTTCATATCCTTTCATTTCATCAAACATGTTTAATTTTTCAAACACCTCGAATTTCTCTAACACCCCTCTTTTCTCAAGCACTCCCAATTTTTCATTTCTTTTTTTTTTTTTTTTTCGTACAAGCTGTCCCAAATTTCTCGCAAAATATGGACAATGCTTCTCGAAATGATCAAGATAACGCAACAAAAACAAGTTCGCTATATGATTTTCAAATTCCTCCAATTTTCCACGCAACAATCAGCTGAAAAGGAGGAAAATGAAGCAGTCCCAGAAAAACGTATGTTGTGGTCCATTGATGATGCCATGTTGCTTACTAGTGCGTGGCTTACAATTTCAAGTGATTGCATTGTCGACAATGGCCAACAATATAAATTATTTTGGAAACGAATCACTGCCTACTACAATGAGCACAGACAGCCGAGTCGTCCACAAAGAGTACAAAGTAGAGTAAGTGGGCATTGGTGTTGGATGATAAGGTTGGTTAATGTGTTCAACGAACATTTCAACAAATTAGCAAGTGAGAATCGCAGTGGTTGGAATGACGAAATGTTGAAGGATCGTCCTCGCGCGTTATTTTACCAGAGTGAAAAGAAGCATTTCCAGCACGAACATGTTTGGATAATGGTGAAAGATGATTGCAAATGGAAAACAACTATTCCCCTTCCTCAATGTTCTAAAAGAATAAAAATCAATGAATATGGGAATTACACATCTTCATCCAATCATGACACAGACGCCAGTGAACTCGAAAGTCGACCTATTGGTCAGAATGCAGCAAAGGCGAAAGCGAAGGGAAAAGGAAAAGCGAAGGGGAGTGAGAAAGAAATGGAAAGGGCACTACTGCTCGATAAATGGGATAAATTCAACAAAGACAACAAGAAGAAAACGACTCTTATGAAAGGGATCAAGGAGCATTTTGGTGTGGGTTTGGAATACAAAATATTTACTAAAGAAACTGACGACATGAGTGAGGAACAAAGCTAGCGTCATCTTGAGTTTTGTGACCTCATAAGAGCAAAGTATAAGAATTAAGTAGTATTTACTATTGTTGTTAGTTTGTAGTTGTTGTAGGAGTTTGTTTTATTTGTTTTCGCAATGTAGTAGTAGTATTGATGTTGTTGTTGTTGTTTTCACAATGTAGTAGCGTATGTTATTTTCATGATATTGTGTTGAAGTGATCCATGTAATCAATTATTTGTGTTTCAAAATGCGAAAGTAGCAGTCGTTAGAAAATACTTATTGGAAAGTTAACCGTTAGGAACTAGGCGTAAGAAATCAGCTTTTAAAAATTAGCTGTTGGAAAGTAATCGTTAAAAAGTAGCCGTTGGAAACTAGCCGTTAAAAAGTAGTTGTTGGAAAGCATTCAAATGAGTTTATATATTTCAATAAGATTTTATGCAAACTTCACTCACTCAAGCTCACACTACTCAACCTATCCATCATTCATTTTTTTTGCAACCTACACCATTTGCATCCTACGAAGATGGACGACATCGATGAGATGATAGAAGCCATGGAAGAATATATAGGAAATGAGTTGATGAACGACGATTCAGATGTGGAAGCGTTCACGTTGTTGCAATAAACTGCAATAGCTTTACTTGGTGAAACCTCCAATCTTTCTAGGAGAACTCAAAGATTCATTAATCGAAATCGTGAATGTGGGCATGAACAACTTTTCAAAGACTATTTTGCCGACAAGCCAGTTTATCCTGCTAATATATTTCGTCGAAGATTTCGAATGAGGACGACATTGTTCATGCTAATTATCGAAGCTCTTGAAAATCATTCTAAATATTTTCAATGGAGAGTTGATGCAATTGGTAAATGAGGACTTTCTCCACTTCAGAAATGCACAGCTGCCATTCGTCAATTAACGTATGGAGGATCAGCTGACCGATTCGATGAATATGTAAGGAGTGGTGAGCGTACAACACTTGATTGTTTGATAAATTTTTGTAAATATGTTGTTGAAATATTTTCAGATGAGTATTTAAGAAGACCAAGTGGCGAAGATATTTAATGTTTACTTCGCTTGTATTCTGAGCGTCATGACTTCCCTGGCATGCTTGGAAGCATTGACTGCATGCATTTGCCATGGAAAAATTGTCCGGTGGCATGGAAAGAACAATTCACTCGAGTTGATCGAGGAGATTCAAAGCGAATGAAATTCAAAAAAATGCAAGAAGCTGCAAAGAAGGACGTCGAACGAGCCTTTGGTGTGCTTCAATCTCGTTGGGCAATCATACGTGGGCCTGCCCGATTATGGTATAGAGAACATTTGAAACAAGGTTTGAAACTTCGACTTCGCCTATGACTTCTCTCACTTAAAATTCGGAATTAATTCGAGGAAGTTAACTTCGACGATGGAAGTTTGACAAAAATTTGCCGGTGTATGGAAGTTTATGGAATGTCACTTTTAATGCTATAAAACTCAAGTTTCTTCGTAGAGATGCTAGAACTATGTTTTATTTGAATTTAGCCGAAGTTTAAGTATATTTTTAGCATAGTCGAAGTTTCGGTTGAAGTTTCAGTCGAAGTTTGTTCAACTTCCACGAAACATGACAATTTTACTTCATGTTTTATTAACTTCCATCGATGTTTTCGAAGTTCGGTCGAAGTTCGGGCGAAGTTGAGTCGAAGTTTTGCTATTTTTCTACCGCCTATGAACTTCGCTTCGCTCACCTCAAAATCTACAAACTTCGCTTAGAACTTCGCGAAGTTTGTCGATTTTTAAACCTTGATTTGAAAGATATAGTGTATGCATGCACAATAGTACATAACATGATTGTTGAAGGCGAAAGCCACACAATTGACAATTGGGATAGCGATGAAGAACCTCTAGTCGTTGTAACTCTAGGGCACCCTCAAGATTTTAATCAATATCTTCAAAGAAATGCAACATTATGTGATCAAGAAGTGCATTAGCATCTTGAGCGAGACTTTGTCGAGCATATATGGAACCACATTGGAAATGTTAATGATGACAATTAGTATTATCTTTTAGTCAATTATTTTCCATATTTGTAGTAATGCAAATTTTCTAATTTTTATTATATTTTTATTGCTTTTTTTAACGTCAATTAATTGATCAATATTTTGATATATTAAGAAGTGTCATTTTTTAATTAAAAAGTGTTGAGTTTATTTAATCAAATTAAATTTTATGTTGGTTTTTAAAAAAATAAATTTTGTGTTGTGATGTGACTATTTTATTTAAGAATATTTTTATTATTTCATCTAAAAAATTAATAAAATAGTTATTTTATTTTTTAATTTAAAAAATAGATATTTAGATATGTAAAAATAATAGTTGTTTTATTTATTGGTTAATTGTAAAATATGTGATTGTGGGTCCCATAAAGTGCGTAGTGAAGAATTATTTTTTAATTTCTCTCTCTCTCTCTCTCTCTCTCTCTCTCTATGGGTTAGGGCTTCTTCTTCGTTTCATCTCTTTATTTGTAACTTCATGGTGGTGGACTTCTCTCACGTTGCATCTCTTTCCCTCATCGTTGCATCTCTCTCTCTCTCTCCATTGACGCATCTCTATCTCAAATATGCATCTCTCTCAGATTTGTGTGTGTGTCTGTCTGTCTCTCTCTCTCTCTATTAGATATGCACCACACTCCTCATATCTTCCATGTTGTGTGGTTGTTTCTCTCTCTCTATTAGATATGCACCTCACTCCTCATATCTTCCATGTTCAAACTTAGATCTACTGCGTCGACACATCCCATGTCTGGATCCGTGTCGACGTGGGTACTCCGACAGTAAGTGTCAAGTTTATAAAAGCGCATTCTCTTGACTAGTGTTTACCTAGATTGTTTGAGATAACGTTATTTGTTTCATCTTTTTAAAAAAAAGTTATAATATCTTGTAATTTAAAATAATAAAAGCAACTTGGACTTACCAAGATTGCTTGAGATTATATTTATAACGATTTTATTACTTAAAAAAGCTTTTAAACATAAAAATAATTTGCAAAAAAACTTGACGAATTTGGACAATTGGGCAACCCGATTTTAAAATAAACTAGGTTTGGACAAGGCACACTTGTCCGGATTTAAAATTGGGCCGGGTTTGGACAACGAATATGCTCGTTTATATCAAGGGCGGCCCAGACCCAGACCCAGACCCGAAATGACACCCTAGTTATTACAGTTGAATAGGCAAGTGCTCTTAAGTTAAAAAGGAGTTGAACAGCTCAACTAGAATCAAGTAGCTAATTTGAGTGGTATCTTGAATGCTTTTATCCTGTGTTGTATTTGATGATTTTCTAAAACAATCGAATCAAAATCTAATGATCTCATGTGACAGCTTGGTCTTTGACCCTGTCAACTGTTAAAGTTTTATGGGTGGGCTGTGGGCCCGGTCCAATTCTTTAGATTGTGGAGTGACTAGTTCCGTATGCATGAGTTTAGCTTGATTGTGGGTGCTTCTCCAAAATACAGAGGCATGTTAGGGTTCCCTCTCTTTTGTCTTCCTTTGAATTAGTCAATGTGGGATTATTCTTTTTCTTTTTCTTTTTCTTTTTTTTTCTTAATCTCCAATGGAGACGAAATTCTTTGATGACAATTGTCCATGTTTTAAAGCTAATTAAACAAATTGTAAATTTCTCCTTGAAGTTGATTGAGTAATATTGCTTTTTTTATTCTTTTTCTTTTCTTCCCAGGATTACAGTCTTGTCTGCACCATGAATGGTCATAAGTCGGTGATATCTTGCTTGGTAGTGTGTAATGGGGTTCTTTACAGTGGAAGCTGGGATGGTACGATATGTTTATGGTCTCTGAATGATCACAGTATACTGACAGTGCTTGGTGAGGACAAACCTGGAAATATGAACTCTGTCTTTTCACTTTCTGTGGATCGCGACGTGATTGTTGCTGCGTATGAGAATGGGAAAATAAAGGTATGTGATGCTTATCTCCCTAGGATTAAGTTTTGTTAATTGCAACTTTATTTGCTGTCAGTATACTGATCCGTCAAAGTTTACTTCTGGTTTTGACAGTTTTCTGTTGATGCCAATCTGGGATTTGGCATATGCCATGCTCTTTAAGTATTAGATTTATAATGGTACAATGTTTTTGTGAAGAGTCTTTCCTTTACTTTTCTGTATGTGTTCTCTCAGATGTGGAGGAGCGATAAGTTCTCAAAGTCATTTGATAGTCAGGATGGCACAACTCTTGCTCTTTACATTGAAGGAAAATGGCTTTTCATGGGTGGTTGGAGTAAGAAAATCAACATACAGGTTCGTTTTAGATTGCTTTGAAGTAAACTGCCGGAAACTCTATGAACTCCATGTATCATCAGTTCTTGGCTTGATATAGAAAGAAATGAAGCGTCTAGTCTATCTATTTCATTTTTTTGTCATCACTCTGTCTTATGTTTTAAATGCGCTATTTTTGTTTGATGTTTAGATTTATTTCAGTTATAAAAGATTAGTGGTAAGCTGAATCTGTGATCTTGGAGTTCTACTTGTGCTGATTGTCCCAATTCTTGGAATTGTTTATAGGAATTAGCAGGGGATGAGCTTCAAGTAGAAACGAGACATATTGGGTCCATTAGTTGTGATTCCGTTATAACAGCATTATTATTCAGGGAAGGAAAGCTCTTTGCAGGGTTTGCTGATAGAGTTATCAAGGTAATCATGACTGTAATATATGTATTGTATTCGGGTGGAATCAATAAAGGGGTGTTGTGCTAGGCGCCGCTTAAGGCATTTGGAGGTTTCCTTTGCCTAGCCCTTAATAAGGCAGATGGTGGGCCTGAAAATAATTATTAAAAAATATTTTTTATTGAAAACATTGTTTATTTATTTATTTATTTTGAAAATATTATTTATTTATTTTTGAAAATATTTTTTTTTATTTCAAAATGTTTGAAAAAGTGTGGAGTTGAAAATATGGTGGTGAGAATGTGTAGGCAAAAAAGTATGCCCCTTATTGTGTCTCTAAATAAATTAAATTATTTCTTAAGGAGGTCTAAGAAATATTTGTTGCCCGCCTATGCGCCGACTCAACTAGGTGGGGCTAAACCGTCTAACACCGCCTTGCCGTTTTGAAAACATTGCTATTTACTGCCATGCTTTTTATTTATATTTTTGTGTAAAATGCTACTCAATATGTTGAGCATAATTTAAAAGGAACAGGTAAAAGTGAAAGAGAAGTTTAAGATTCTTTTTTTGCAACTTTAGAGTTGGTTTATGAATTATTATGAAGTGCTTCAAGTTTCAAAAATTTATACAAAAAACTATGATTTACCGAATGACCGAAGTGTCTACCTAGTCAGAGTATACCGTTTAGACAAAACTGCTTTCTGTCAAATTTATGCTATTTTTTAATGATTGTGGCTTTTCATTTTCTGATGTTTTGGTACCGTACAAATTTCCTGGATGTTAGTGTACTTCTGTTGTGGACCTTTCTTCCTCTATCAAACACATGTTCCTTTCCTGTTTCTCATTTGGCAGCCATAATAATCTACGCCTGACCATTGAGGCTTTAGATATGTTGTCAACAAAGACGCGCTGCAGGATTGAGGATGTTCATGTTTATATAAGTTTTAAATTTGTTCTCGCTGATTTTTGAGCTACTAGACTTGTACAGATTTTTGTTTTCCTTTTGTTGATACTTTTGCATCATTCTCATTCGATTTACAGGTATACCATATTGGATTATGAGTAGTCCTTCACTTGATGGCACCCACGTGGAGCGTGGAAGGTAACACGAATCAGGGACATATGTATGATGGCGTCAGACATGTATGTATTTTCTTTATTCTTTAACATATTTGTTAATAATTTCATTGTTTTGTATCTATAAATTTTCTCTCCTTGAGTTCAATATAAAACCATTGCTAGCAAGATATTGTAATGTACAGGAACAAACACAATTGTGACAAAGCTCTGCCCCCATTTTATTTAGTCATCCGTGTCGGGATAGTCCCACATCGGCGGGGTACCATGAAATTGTATAGTATATAAATTGTGGATAATGCCTTTAAAGTTAAACTAGTCGGCATCTCGCGCGGGCAAGACCGAAAGTACCAATATATTAGATAAAAAATAAATTTATCAAGGAAAAGAAAGTTAAAAAAAAAACTTATTATATAACCTTCGAATATTTTTATCAATATATTATATTAGATAGAAATTAGGACTTATTAGAAAAAATTAAAATTAGACGTAATAAACTATTTGTAAAAAACCCCGAAAAAAACTAAATGTTTTAATTAAGCGAGGAACTCCTGATCTTAATAGTAGATAAATAAAAACAATTTGATGAAGAAAAAAAACGAAAAAAAATAATAATGTATAATATCTAATGAACTCGTAGTCTAGAACAATATCATCCAAAAACCACCAAATTGAGAATAAAGATAATTTTTTTTTAAATACCTATCGAGTCATTGTTTGGAGAAATTCAATTTCCTCCCAAAAACTAACTTAAGAAATTAAACTTCCTCAGAAAATAAACCTCAAATTGCTTCAATCACATCCTAAAACATTTAAATACAAAAAAATAAAAACTAATATATCACACGAGACAAAATTAGAACAAAAAATATCTAGAAAACTTCCTTAACACACTTAAGAAAAACGAAGTATAAAACCTGGCCGGGTTGGCACAACAGTAAGGGTGAGTGCGAGATTGTGTGAGTTAAGCGCACGACCTCGAGTTCGATTCTTTGATGTGGCAAGATCGTTCGAGACTCTGGGTTCTCGCACTCGGTCGATAAAGCCAGGGCCTCGTGGGATTGCGGAGTAACCTCGACGCTCACAATTACCAATAAGAAAAACGCTGTATAAACTCGACGAAAAAACATGTGATTATCATCTCAATTTCACCTTTTTTTTAGAGCGAAGGTCACCTTTTGTGGAACTAAAATGATCAATAATAAAATAAAAAATAAAGCAAGATATCATAACATGTTCTCTATTTATTGAAAAAAGCTAATCCTATATAGCTAAAAAATAGAAATCGAAAAATAGGCATGTAAAAGAGGAAAAAGTTAAGAAATTGAAATAGGCTAATTAACATCAAAAGAAATATCGCAAAAAAGGCACTTGTCGCCTACTTTTTAAGAAACCCAATATCTTAATTGCATTAAGAATCTACTAATGATCAGGATTCATGAGCAAAATAACGAAAAAACGTAACAAAGAGTCAGAAAAATCGAAATTAGAAATACCTAATTAAAGTGCCACATGTCACATCATTACAAACTAAAAAATAGCCAAATATGATATATTAGGCAAAAAAAATCTAAAAAATTGGCAAAAAAATAATAAATCAACGAAAATAGAAATACTCAAAAAATATGCCTTAGTGTCATGCTCTCATTAACTCTCACAAAAGATCTTCCTTTATATATATATATATAGACTTAGTCATGGTATCACCGTATCGAGTAGACCTATATTGGGTTTGGGTTTGTGTTTGGTTTGAATCTCTAGCTTTATTGAAGTGAGTATTAGCATGGTCCCGTAGATTTGAATTTATGCCGCATTTGACCTTGCGAGCTGATTTGCAATGATGAGTCGAGCCCATTCATTTTGATCTCTCATACTTGCGTGTGTACCTATCATATTGGTCGGATACAACTCTCTTTATTTCACCGAGGTGCCTCTGATGTAGGCTGACAAAATCTAGTTACTCTGTATATTTTTCTAAGCCATTGCAATCTCGCAACGCTCATATATGCATTTTGTGTCATGGACGGATAAAGTGAATTTGATGTTAGGTTTATCTGTCCTAATTCAAAACTTGTACATGAGAAGCTGTGTATGTTGCGAAATCAGTGATTATTTTTTGGCTGGGCTAATTAGGATATACTTTTGTGTAATTAAGTGAGCTTATTTACTTATTTTTGGTGACGAGGGCATGACACTCGTGCACTTTTTTGTTTCCTTCTTTTTGGTGAGTATTTATGCATCTCTCAACTACTTCATTATCATGATATTGAACTCTTTCTGGTTGCAATTCGAAACTGAATGTATCTTTATGTCAAACCTCCAAAACTTCTGGAACAAAGCATCAAATTTGGTAAACTTTTAGTGCGCGCATTTCTTGCCTAGTTTCAAATTACAAGCTCACAAGGTGCTATTCTAGTCTGCCTATACCAAACTGTTGTTTTCATTTGATTGCAGAAACTAGAAGATGCATTGGCAACCTCAAAGAAGGCGTCATCTCAACAAAGAGCACAGTTGACTAAGGTAATTAGTTTTGGATTATTCTATGGCACCATACTTTGTTATTGATGTTGATTTTTGTTATAAATTTCATGCACTTGTGTATTCTACAGTTTCATAAAGTCTATTTCCTCACTGTTTCAACTGTGGCTCTCAAAAGTGCTTCCGATGATGGCTTATCGACAATTGGTTTAAAGAAGAGGAAATTGGGTTTTACAAGGCTATGTGCTTTGAGGTTTGTTGCGGAGGATGTCTGCGTAGAGATTGCGTGGTGTCCAACATGGTAATGGAGATTCAGGTGTAGGCATAGTGCCTCAAAAAAATTATTTGGATGCCTAGTGAATTGTTCTACGACGTAATTATCAATTCAAGGTTCAGGGTTTAAACTTTCTCCCTTCAATTTGAAGACCAGGTCGAGCGAATTCTAGATGCATCTGTCGCCAAGGGTAATGTTAAATGCACAAGTAAGTTTTCAATCAAAAGCATGATAGGTTTTGTAAATTAATAGTGACACTGGTATTATAAAGTGTTTGATATTAACATTTACCAAAAGAGGAAAAAAAGTGTTTGATGTTACTTTACGTGCTTTAAATTCCAAGATGATTCAAATCCGTACTTCTCTATTCCTTGCATCCACCCCATTATAGAAGAATTCATAATAAGAAAACAAGATTCACACTGGACATGATTGGAATTTTGTGGAAGTCTGAAACCTTCAAAGTGGTGGG
Organism: Stephania cephalantha; assembly: GCA_039657325.1. Lineage (NCBI taxonomy): Eukaryota > Viridiplantae > Streptophyta > Magnoliopsida > Ranunculales > Menispermaceae > Stephania > Stephania cephalantha. The sequence continues at coordinate 64,311,176 of CM077567.1, read as the reverse complement.
TCTAATGTTTTCCATAAAGACCTCATCTACTCCTATTTGACAAGTCCGTGATAAGATTGTTTGTACTTTATAGTTGGAGAACCAAGACCTTGTTTGGTTAGGGTAACTTATAGGGAGTTGAGAATTTATTTTGTTTGGTCGTTCAATTTGAGGTCATGAGCTATCTATTAACTTATACACTCTAGGGTGAGAGATATCTCACCACCACCCCTAAGGAGTTATCTCTTAAGAGTTGTTGATACAATTAATTTTCATTAATGACTCTTTTATTATTTATCTCTTTTTGTTTGAAGGTTATTATGTCAATTCATATTTCTTATTGTTTAAAAATTTGAAAATTTTCAGCAAGTTTAAAGTTCAATCAAACATGAAAATATTAACTTCAAGGAGATAATTCGAATTAACACTTGTAAGTCATAGGTTCAAACGCGCAGTTGGAGCACTAAAGAGAAGTTGCTCTGGTGGCATGGGAAGCCACAATAACTCGAATGTCCATTTAAGTCCCTATATTTGCAAAAATATTATTTTTATTAATTTCTATAATATATATATATATGTCAAATTTTGGTCATTCAAACTTCAAAGTAGCTACTTTTGAAAATTTTGGAATTCATAAACTGTAGAATGTCAAAGCATCTCTATCTCTAGTAATATATATGGACGAGACATCAATTGCTAAAAGGCAAGATTGGGCCGAAAAAGTCTCATGTTCAATTTAGATTGGATTATAGTTTTCAAAAAAAAGTGTAGAGTATAGACCAATCATATTGATGAAATTTATGGTTCATTTTAGATTGGGACACCCTCAAATTATCTCGTTTTTTTCTTGTAGATTGTTGGTTTCAATATTATAGTTGCATTCACAACTAAATTCATGGTAGTTAGCTAAGTTATTTTGAACAAATATATAGGATTTGCGAACAATTAATGTACTTTTATTAGGGTGAATGGTTCTATGTTGGTGTTTTTTTTTTTTATTATTTAAGTGTGTGGAGGCGAACTTACGATCTCTGCAAACCTTACCTTTTGACAAGTGATGTATTTACCATTTCACCAAAGATGCTTTGACATTCTACGTTTGATCCTATATTTAGCCCATAACAATTAATGAAGTTTTTATTTTACTTAAAAAAATAGAATTTAATCCACACAAACTCAAGCCCAAATTAGTCGACGCCATTATATTAGGCTTCTAATATGTTTAGATCTGCCTTATGATTCGTTTTAGCCAAATTCATTATATTTGCTAAAATAAGCCTTAAGTCTATAGTTGATTCTATATCGATCAAGCTCATGACAATCAATGAAATCTCTATTTTACTTCAAAAAAGACAGAATTTAATCCACACAAACTCAAGCCCAAATCAGTCGAGGCCATTATATTAGGCTTCTAATATGTTTAGATCTGCCTTATGATTCGTTTTAGCCAAATTCATTATATTTGCTAAAATAAGCCTTAAGTCTATAGTTGATTCTATATCGATCAAGCTCATGACAATCAATGAAATCTCTATTTTACTTCAAAAAAGACAGAATTTAATCCACACAAACTCAAGCCCGAAATCAGTCGAGGCCATTAGGCTTCTAATATCCTGTGACTTAGACCCAAAACAAAAAAAAACAAAAAACAAAAAACAAAAAAAACTTCAATGAATGAAAACATCACGGTGTACGTCAGGGACTCAGGAGTTAGTCTGACCCACCACAGCCTAACAGTCCAAGTGCTCAAATTATCTGTATAATCAATAATGAGACGTGTCTCTATATATCATAATAGTTTGTGTGTATATTAATTATTATTAAGGCCGGTAGCAATTTTTTGGTAGAAAATTAAAGCCCCGATCAATGACGCAAACACGTCTTAACATATACATGCATTTTGACTAAATCATCGTAAAACATATTGTACTTCAACATTCATGACAAAATTATATATTTTATTTTATACACTGTTGTAACGGAAGTTGGTTAATAATTTATTATAGGACATAATTAATTTACTTGGTATATAGTCAATTTTCCTATACCCTTTTTTTTCTTCTTTTTCTTGTGTCAAAGTAAGTATTGAATTAATATTATAAACTTAATTATAACTATAAGTGTCATTGTCATTCTCTAAAACCGTGTTCATCCTCCTGAATTAAATGTTGATATCATGTGGGTCCCACTCTTTTTGTTGGCCCGCCTTTTAAAAAAAAAATATTAGGAGAATGCTAGTAGGAATAATAACATCAATTGATAAAAAAAATTAGGTAAAAGTGGCGAGTGGTTTGATCACTGTTAAAATGACATACAAATGCCCCAATAAAAACGAGACTCGATAAAAATTAAAGAAATTGAATGAAGTAGGGATAGAGCTGAATTTAACTTTGACTAATTAATTAGAAAGAATATGAATAGTTTGGAAAGCTCGTCATCAATTGCACTAAAAGCGAGCAAAATATAAGAGTTTGATCTATCTGGTGACCCCAATTAATTTGAGGATCGAGACTATGTTGTTGTTGTTAGGAGAATGTCGAATAACAACTTGAGATGCATACTTAAGCTCAAGATTCAAAACATGGTGGAATGTAGGAGGTGTACATTAGGGGGTATTATTTTATAATTCTTCTTGCCTTTAGAACATATGATCACTCTGCTCAAATTTATAAGTCGTTTTGACTGAAACACATCCTTAATTAGAGCATAATTTACATATCTTGACCTAAAATGAGTTGTATAATTGAAGAATTTTCATTGTAATAAATTTTTGGATTGTATAAAGGTAAAATAGATAAAAAGTAATAAATATACCCTTAAATTTTGATAACAACTTAGTATAATTTTAAAAGTACGTGGGCTTTTGCTAACTTATAAAAAATGGTTTTCGATGTTGTCAAAAATAGGGTTTTTGCTAAAATGATCAGAGAGTGTCTTGTTTCAGTGCAAGAGCCAAAAAAAAAAAAAAATCAATTGTTTCACCCAAAAAAAAAAAAATCAATTTGTTGGTAATAGCCAAAACAACAATATATTCCCATATTAGTTAAAAACGATTTTAAAATAAAACATACATGTACAAGTTTATCCTAACAATTATTGAGGTTTATGGGATTAAATCGCAATTGTGATGGTGATCAAATTGGAGAAATTATAAATACGCACTCGTAATCTCTAACGACGAAGTCAGAAAATCAAGTTAAAGAGCAAGAATACTTTTTTCAATTTAATACATTTCTTTTATTTTTTTTAAAGAAATATAAATTTCATTAATCAAGTGGCTCTCAATATATTCAATAGAACATGACGAGACATAGAATCAATCATGATAGCAAATTGATTCGTTAATCCTACTTGTTTAAAAGAACATTCAATCGTCATAAAATTGTCTTTTAAGAAGCGCAACAATTGAACAACTTGACAATCGTGACTATTCTCTTGACAAACATTTGGAAAATGATAGTACACAAATATATCAATCAAACTATAACGAAAAATAAGACTTTTGACAAGAGAAGTAAACATTCAACGAGGGAAGACAATCGAAACCTTCCAACAAAGAAAAGTGTTAAGGAAATTATAGTAGTTGCTATATTTCGTAGTTTAGGTAATTAGGAAGTTTCTATATTTTGATATCTAGGTAGTTTTGGTAACTTTCCTTATTTTATGATTTGTTGACTCTATAAATAAGAGCACTCTATTGTACTCGGTTGCCCACATCAATACAATTCTTAGACTCTTCTTTGAAATCTATCATGGTATCGAGCTTGGTTTCTAGTATTAGGTCGGTCGACTTTCAAGTCGACGACCAATTCATGGTGTCTCTTTCGATGTCTTTTTCGATCACTCGTTGTTGTTCTCGCTTTGGGTTGTGTTTTGCAGAGCCACTAATCGTGGGTTTTCGTTTTCAATATGTCCTGCAGGTTGTGTGTGACACAACACATTTTCGGTGTGAACGTTGTTTCTCGTCTCATCACCCCGCCCGCTCCACCACGTGTCACGCGATTGTTCTCTGCGATCGTCTGTCACCTCCGTCACGCACGACGCCACGTGTCCACCCGCAAACCGTCGGCCAATCATCGCCGCCCGCGACCATGCTATCTGCTATCGACTATGTCGATTAGTTACACATCCGCGACTACGTCGACTCGCTATCGTCATCGACTCGTCGAATTTGTTATCTCGTCCGCCGTCGACTCCGTCAACTCTGATATCTGTTGTTCTACAGTTTCTTTGTTCTGACTCTGCCACATCAGAATATGTTTCTTGCCGTCTTAGGTGGTCGTTGATCTGCTCCACAACGAACCTTAGATTTGTCGTCTTCGGTGGTCGTTGATCTGTTCCGCAACGAACCTTAGATTTGTCGTCTTCGGTGGTCGTTGATCTGCTCCGCAACGAACCTTAGATTTGTCGTCTTGGATGGTCGTTGATCTGCTCCGCAATGAACCTTAGATTTGTCGTCTTCGGTGGTCCGCAACGAACCTTAGATTTGTCGTCTTGGGTGGTCGTTGATCTGCTCCACAATGAACCTTAGATTTGTCGTCTTCGGTGGTCGTTGATCTGTTCCGCAACGAACCTTCGATTTGTCAGGTTTACTGATTCGATTGACAACCTCAAGTTGAACCAACTTGAGTTTGAGGGTGGGTGTTAAGGAAATTATAGTATATTTCGTAGTTTAGGTAATTATGAAGTTTCTACATTTTGATATCTAGGTAGTTTTGGTAACTTTCCTTATTTTATGATTTGTTCAGCTCTATAAATAAGATCACTCTATTGTACTCAGTTTGCCCACATCAATACAATTCTTAGACTCTTCTTTGAAATCTATCATGGTATCAGAGCTTGGTTTCTAGTATTAGGTCGGTCGACTTTCAAGTCGACGACCAATTCATGGTGTCTCTTTCGATGTCTTTTTCGATCACTCGTTGTTGTTCTCGCTTTGGGTTGTGTTTTGCGAGCCCAATCATGTAGGTTTTCGTTTTCAATCTGTCCTCGGTTGTGTGTGACACAACACTTTTTTTCGGTGTGAACGTTGTTTCTCGTCTGTCACCCGCCCGACTCCACCACGTGTCACGCGATTGTTCTCTGCGGTCGTCGTCACCTCCGTCTGCATTTGCCACGTGTCCACATAAGCAATCGGCCCAATCATCGCCCGCCCGCGACCATGCTATCTGCTATCGACTATGTCGATTCCGTTGACTGCATGCCATCGACTCCGCTATCTGTCATCGACTCCGTCGAATTTGTTATCTATCCGTCGTCGACTCCGTCAACTCTGATATCTGTTGTTCTACAGTTTCTTTGTTCTGACTCTGCCACATCAGAATATGTTTCTTGCCGTCTTAGGTGGTCGTTGATCTGCTCCACAACGAACCTTAGATTTGTCGTCTTCGGTGGTCGTTGATCTGTTCGCAACGAACCTTAGATTTGTCGTCTTCGGTGGTCGTTGATCTGCTCCGCAATGAACCTTAGATTTGTCGTCTTCGGTGGTCGTTGATCTGCTCCGCAACGAACCTTAGATTTGTCGTCTTGGGTGGTCGTTGATATGCTCCACAATGAACCTTAGATTTGTCGTCTTGGTGGTCGTTGATCTGTTGCAACGAACCTTCGATTTGTCGGGTTTCTTGATTCGATTGACAACCTCAAGTTGAACCAACTTGAGTTTGAGGGTGGGTGTTAAGGAAATTATAGTAGTTGCTATTTCGTAGTTTAGGTAATTAGGAAGTTTCTATATTTTGATATCTAGGTAGTTTTGGTAACTTTTCCTTATTTTATGATTTGTTCAGCTCTATAAATAAGAGCACTCTATTGTACTCAGTTTGCCCACATCAATACAATTCTTAGACTCTTCTTTGAAATCTATCAAAAAGAAACAACTATATACCTATGAAAAAACCTAATGACGAATACTAACCACAAACTCACGCATAATCTTCGAATATATAAGGTGCAGACGTAGAGAAGTGACTGTTGCTAATAGTAAATCCGATGGCCGCAATTAGAATGAAACTAATCATCCTATCATATATGAACATATCTGAGTTATTTGATTAATAAAAGGCAAAACAGGTTTTTTATACATAAATGTATTTTATTTATTTATTTATTTATTTTGGTTACATACGTGTATTTGTTGAATTCTAACAACTTTGATGCCGCTACTAGTGTGAAAACGACTTGCAAACAAACCCATTAACACGTTTTTCTCTTTGGTTTCAAAAACATTGCCATCTCAATTAGTACCGGCCTACTTTTTTGATTCACCAACCCAGTTTCAGAATCTCACTTTTTTGTGTCCTAAAACAACCAAAAAAAAAAAAAAAAAAAAAAAAAAAAGAAGTTACAATTAAAGAGCACCAACAAAGGCAGTAATGGAAGCTGAAGCATCACAGTGAGTAGTGCAAATGATTTTTATTAGTTATGGTGTCCATTCTATTATTTCTCTTAATTAATTAAAGTTGCACATACATACAATCATGTACACAATTTTCATTTGTGGTGTTTGTTTTTGATGAATTATGGAAGGTTTGAGACTAGTGAGATGGTGGGAGCATTCATGGGTTCGACGCGGGTGCTACCGGAGGCGTGGCGGCTATGCCGGAGTGCTTACACTATGGTTCAAGGAGGGTACTTTGCAGTGGAACAAGAGGGGGATGTTGGGTACGTTGCTTTCTCTGGAGTGCAATCTGTTATGGTAACTGGGTTGGATTCAGATGAGAATGCTTTGGTGCCTATTGATCCGAGGCTGTTTTCGCCGATAATTCGCGGTAATCACGAGTTAGCCGATGAGGACCCTCCCATGGTTCATGCTGGTTTCTTGCATCTCTTCTTATCTGTTTACAACAGCCCAGGCTTCCAAAGTCAGGTCAGGCCCCCTCCCCCTATGATAATTCCTCTGTTTCTTGAATCTGAATTTGCTTTCATTTGTTCACTATAATTACACACATGAGGGAAGGCTTAAGTGTCGGCGAAGTGTGGACCGAATTATAGTCTCACCTTGGTTAAGTGTGACTTCATAACGAAGTACTTAATTATGTGTATGTGGATATCTTTTTAAATAGTACTTTTGAAGTAAAATTCATGTTAGTTGAATGTGGCTTAGGTGGGGGAGAGCCGCGGATACGGGTATTCTCAGATTAAATAGTTCATTTTTTTTAGTAAAGAAAGTGTTGTGTTGTTCAAATTGGTTTGGTTAGAATTAGAATTGAAAGCACTCACTAATAGAATTTCAATTAGGTATACCACATTCAATTTGGGGGATCCAATGAGCAACTCCAAGACGCTTCATATTAATTGGACTACTTAGGCTATTGGATTATGTCAAATGCACCTTGGTGTTGGTGTATACATTCCTAGCTCTTATCTTTGAGTCTACTTAATTTAAGACAAATTTGATAACACTAACATAGTTATGTCGCTTTTTTTACACTGGTTTTTCAATGTCCGTGTATCGCTTTCATTAGTCTTGAACTCAAGGTTGGTACGTAGAAATATCACTAAGTGGTGGCACCCCTGGCTCAAAAAACTTACGTCGCTTTTCATGCGAAGGAAGTGCTTTCTTTCTCATAATCCTTTCAATTACAGGTCTATGATTTTGAATGGACGCTACCTTATGACTTTACCATATTACTTCATCTAAAAGGTTTTCATTTTTTGTTTTGCGACCCTCATTATTTAGATTTTTTTACTTTGATACTTCGATTATTTTGAGTTTGACTAATTATTTTTAGACATGTATAGTGACGGTTCTCTCAAAGGCAGTTGCTAAATGTACAACCTAAAAATATATACCTAATCGTACTAACATAAGATACATTATTTAGTTTCTTTAACACTAATACCGATCGTACTTATATAAGAGTCATAATTTATGGAACGAATATCTCAAATCAAGTGACGCATCATCATCATCATTGTCATCATCATAATCATCTCACTAGAGTGAAATGCTTAAGATACTACAACGATAAATGTTTAATTAAATATTTAGGAGGGGTTCTTTCATTCATTTTCATCAATGGTTGATCATGACTATTGACTAGAGACCACCAGATCAAAATTTGCGGTCACTCACTCTTTACTTGAAAACGCGTTTGCAATGCACGTTTGTCCGACAATGTCTGACCTGGTCAACGAAATCTCCTTTTCAACACGTGGAGAGACTTAATTTGAAGATGGTCCCTCCCAGACGTGAATAACGTGATGAATAGGGTATGAGAGGTTGAGGAGGGACTTTTTGCCTGATTAATAGAATTTGGAGAAAAAATTAAAAAAAAAACACATCTGCTGAAATAATTCCCAATATAACACACTTAGTGCCACGTAGGGTGCCACATGGGACGCGAGTGAGTGACTGGACGCGAGTGAGTGAGGGAGGGTGGAAAACGTGAGTGGAAATCACGTTTTGTGCATGTCGTGATTTCCACTCACGATTTGCACAGAGTGGAAGTCGTGACTTGCAAGTCACGACTTCTACTCGAGGTCAAAAAAAAAACAGTGGCCTCCTCTATACACCAGAAAACAGGAGAAAAGACTTGGACATAATCTCAACAAAGAATGATAATGGCTATGTAAAATGACTTTAACATCATAAAAATCAAAGGCCAAGTTAATAACTAAACAATTAATGAAATGTTAATTGGAAAAATCAGTTTGGAGTGTTTAAACCGAAGGAAAAAAAATTTATTTCAAACAATGCAACAAAGGAAAAAAAACCATTCATCAAAATAGAAGTACTAAAACAAGCATTGCATCTTATGTAAAAAAACATGAAAAAATAAAAATAGAAGTACAAACTACACTAAACCATAGAGGATACACATAACCTCAACAAAGAATATTATTACCATAATAATTTCAAGAATTTATAAGCATGAGTACTTGTTTTGGCATAGGCAAAATGCCTTAGTTTTTTCAAGTGTCATGTTTGACTGCTAATTGTAAATGACGTTTGTAAGCATGAGTACATACATACATCCAAACATAACATACATACATAAAATTGCAAAGTGATTGAGTACAAAGCAATAATAAAAGAAGTCTTGTTATTGTTACACACAAGTCCTACTCAGACCCAAATAATGACTTCCGGTCCCACGACGTGTTCTCTTTACAACTCGAACATTACGATTTAACGCTAATGGGACATTCGGTAGCCCATATCACTAGGATTTTGAGCATCTTCTCTCGAATATCATCGATATCACGTATTCCACCTTCATGCGTACTTGTACTCTCGAGAGAAATTCATCATTATTGGAGTTGTATTGAAATGGCGCGAAGATGGAACGACTTAGTAGGCTCGAATGCCATGTAGGGAGGAACGGATGGAGTATGTGGAGTGTCACGCTCATTGAGAGGTGCGATGACGTATACCTGGAGTGCCATGCCTCGAACGCGTATCATCGTGAGAAGTATGATGAGAGGCTTCAAATGATGTGGGCACATTATGCATGCGATAATCTGCTCAAATCTATGATCAAAGTCGATGCGATCTACATCTCAATGCGTGCAATCGACACGTCATCACCCAATGTCAGCTGATGGATCGATGTCATTCCATGTGCCTACATATAAACTATGTAAGAACTTGTATGTGAAAGTAAAATGAAAACAACTATATGAAACTTCATGGATGGAAAAAATGAAATTGCACTTACGATGCCTCAAAGAATAGCTCCACGACTAGACATGAATCGACGTGTAATGCGACGATACCATTGCATATACGGGTCGTAAAAGTCAAAGGCTCGTCTAATATTTCATCGGTTGCTATGTTGGAAGCACGTTCGTTCCACAAGCAAACATAAGCACTATGTTCGCACTCCAATCCTTATCCGTTTTCCTCTCAAGTCAATCTTATGTAGTTCCATACTTGTGCTATGTAAATTAGGCATCATTTGTTTCATACCGAATTGTCGCATTACTCTATCCAGGATTGTAGAGTTCGACAACGCGAGAAGAAAAGCAAAGGTGCCCTCGTTCGCCAAATTGCTCGACCCCTTTGCTACAATATGCGGGCATGTCACTTATCAATGTTTCGGATACGGTTCCCAAACAACTTTGTAGCATGAAAAATAACATTAATTGAATAAAACGGTGTCATAAACAAGATGTCGACATAAGCACTTGTTGGAGAGAATGATTAAGTATATTTATTACTTCATCAGGTCCTTGCATGTCAATCATTTTCTCGTATTTCGTCGCACGTGCATCGATGTTTCTGTGGTCTCCAACGCATGCCTCCACCTTTCCAAATGAACCAAACAAAACAGAGCATGCATGAAAAATGGGTTGTACATATACTCAAATTGAAATTGTAATGTTAAAAAAAAATAATTACCTATGACCAAATGGAGGAGGTGGAAATAATTCTTCATTGTCTATCATGTCATCTCTAATGTGGTTTCCCATAATTGGTGCGAGAAAAGGCAACCTATCCCATGCCCACAATTGCAATAAAATGACCAGGTCCTGCTATCTCTGCTCCATCAATGTCAGCTGCAAGACATAACTTTCTATATAGGTGAGTCAGAGTTGCACTACCCCATTTATCTTGTCCGTCGCCTCAAAGTCTTCCAAAAATTGCAAATACGTGATGTGCACGAGGTTGTTAGACTTGTCAGCAAATAAAGTTCCGCCAAGAAGTTGTAGGATGTACGCTCTTGCGTAGCGTTGCACGTCCTCATCATCAGCATCCTGTGGAAGGTTTGGAAACCATCGTGACAGTTGGCGAATTTGAATCGACCCCACCGGTCCTGTTATTTTCAGGGAATGGAAACCCCAGTTGTGTCAAGCATAAGGCATTGTAATCTTGCTCAACACGACCAGTGATAGGTAATCCATCGACGGGCAACCCTAAGATAATTTGTACATCTTGAAGGGTAATAGTCATCTCGCCAACGGGGAAAATGGAACGTGTGAGTTTACGGTCTCCACTCTCTACTGAGGCGGTGATTAGATGCCAATCAATTGAGATGAAACCTACTCGCGCCGTCCGTAAAAGCATTTGCGTGGAGATGCTCGACGATTCGTTCATCCAGTTGGACCAACCAGATGTAGTGCGGTAGAAGATTCGTCGATAGTCAATATACCAGGCTCCTATGAAAAAACGAGTTATAAGTTACATTATTTAAAATATGTACACGGTGATATAACGGTGTAGTGCAAATCGGAAGAAGTCATACCGGTCAGGTGCCATACTCGGGTAGATCTATGGAGAGCTTGCGAACTCAAAACCGAATCATCTATAGGCCCAGACTCCATATCGCGCTTCAAACCCAAATCATTACCAATGAAGGAACATGAGAAGTAGCAAACTACCAGTAATGTCAACATGAATAAGTAGGAAAGGTTTAACAAAATTATGGAGATAATTCATCAAATAAAGTAACGCTACTCATGAAAATATATCAAATTTCAGTTACAATCATGACCCTCAACAGACAGGAGGCATAGCTAGCTTAAGTAAATGTCAGTATGCTTAAATGAGCCTGCAATTTAACTATTTTTAAAGTGAATGCCATAACACGCCATTTTATTGAATCTATATATGTAGAATACAAAGCATGATCAATAGAAGTGAATGCAACAATATCAACACTTTAAAAAGTGTAGTGGTTCATACTAAAAACGATTCACGAGTAAAGTTAAAGAAGGATCCATCCCAAAGTAAACAATTAGACTTTGTCCAATGGAAGGTAAAAAACAAAAATACATAACTAATGAGAACAATTCAAATTTGATGTAGAGAATTTATATTAGGACATTACATGTCGGAAGTTGATATTTTTAACTAATCCATAACCAAAGTCACTCAACAAGGTTTTAGGCGACTAAACTAAACTAGATGGTCATAATAGTGAACTAAAGAATGCATGAACATACATGTAGTCACGAACGTACCATGGCCATAAATACACTAATATATAGGCTATTATGACAAGAAGGTGCATAAACAAATTTAATGGAAATAGATCGAAAGGTCATAAAAATAAGGAAAGAAAATTAGTGAAGATACATAACCATACCATATCAATCAATACCATGCCACTAAACTTGATCTTCTTTAATTTATTATCATATATAAAAAAAAAACAACAAATAAAACAAGGGTTGCCACATCATCAATTCAATCAGTTTGGAGTTGGATCCACCAAAAGTACAATTCTAAAACCTAGACATGAACCTAATCTTGCCTTCCATAGATGTCGATTTTGATTTGCTTGGTGTTTTTAATTGGACATATTACCTTAATGGAACAATTACGAGCAGTAGCGGTTTGATCACTAGACTAGTTGTTGTTGTTTTTTTTTCCAAAACAAAAAAAAAAAATCACTAGACTAGCTTTGTTTGGAAACAAAAATGTAACCGCTATACATGTCTTATAGAGATTTCAAAGTCAATTGAAGATGTTCAAGGGGTTCATTTCTAGAATAGCTAAATAGGAAATGGCCTTATCACGACAATGCATTGCAAATGATTCAAGACACGACAATGCATTGCAAATGATTCAATTGAAGATGTTGAGGGATTTGGTTTAGTATTTGTCAAAAGCATCTTTGGATTTGGTAAATAGATTCTTCACATTTAATGAATATAATTTGTAATTAATCCCAAATATCAACATGAAATTAACAAAAGAATATACCAGCGGGAAGGTGAGCGAGAGAAGAAAGCGATCGAGGGCCGCGAAGGACCGCGAGGGGACCGGCGAAGGACAGCGAGGGCTCGGCGTGTGACCTTTGAGGGCTGCGAGGACGGTGGAGGCGGCCACGGTGGAGGCGGGGACGACAGCGAACGAGGCGGCGACGGTGGAGCGAGGATGGCGGCGAGGGGAAGGTGAAGGCGGCGTTGGTGGAGCGAGGACGGTCGAGGACGGTGGAAGCGGCGACGGTGGCGGCGAGGGATGGTCTAGGGACGGTGAGAGCGAGGACGCGCGCGGGGACGGTGGAGAGCCGGAGAGAAGCGATCAACGAGACTGCGAGGGCTGCTGCGAGGACGGTGGAGGCGGGGACGGTGGAGACGAGGACGGTGGAGACGGGGACGGTGGAGACGGGGATCTCGGTGAGCGAGAGGTGAGCAAAGAAGAGGAGATCTCGGTGAGGCGAGAGGGAAGAAAACGAGGGACGAAATCGGGTGTATAGAGGAGGCCCTTGTTTTTTTTTTTTGACCTCGAGTAGAAGTCGTGACTTGCGGTCACGACTTCCATCGAAGGAAGTCGTGGCGCACGACTTCCCTCTAGGCAAATCGTGAGTGGAAATCACGACATGCACAAAATGTGATTTCCACTCACGTTTTCCACCCTCACTCACTCATTCCGCGTCACTCACTCGCGTCCCATGTGGCACCTACGTGGCACTAAGTGTGTTATATTGAGAATTATTTCAGCGAGATGTGTTTTTTTTTTTTAATTTTTTCTCTAAATTCTATTAATCGGGCAAAAAGTCCGGTTGAGGAGTTGGATCTCGATGGCTACGTAACGTCGTGGGGTACGGGATCAACGCGCTCTTCAAGCGGTCTTGCTTTGGTGGTTCACTTAAACAATCAACATCTTCATTATCCATGACCATCATATATGCCGTGTATATATTAATCTCTTAAGAACTGGGCACCGATTCAATTGGATGCCGCACAATACATGTTAAGATGCGTGTGCATGACCATCTCGAGGTGAAATGCAGCTCAAAGTGAATCTGTACCCAAAGTCGATTACTCTGACATTTCCCAAAAAAATATTATGGATCAAAAAAAACTACGACACTTCACTTTTTTATAGGTTGTACAAAAGGTCATCTTTAGGCAGTTTTGGATCATGCTTACATAAAAATACAAACTATTTGTATTAATTTTTATCTATTTGTTTTGTATATATAATATTGTTGTACAAGAAAGAGATGTAGCTCAAATGGTAAGTTATCATGCAAAGTATTCGTTGGATCCTAATCCTAATAGCATCAAACCTCACCAACTCTGGAGCCCATGAACATGTCTACTTGGTACATCGAAGTAACCTCTTTCAAATATTCTTGTATTGCTTATGGAAAAAATACTAGGATGATTCGGTGAGGCCGTGAGGGCACCCGGGATGGACATCCGGTGATAACGTCAATCCATCATGCATCGATGGGTGTGCACATATATCCCGATGCTTGAATGGACCCGGGTGTCCAATTACGGGTTACCCTAGCATTTCTCTTGCTTAGGTATATAACAAAGTTGTGAATCAATCTTAAAACTGGGGCTCACATAATTAGATAGTTCACTTCTTTGACATTATTTGGCTATAATTTATATGCAGATTGTGACCCTATTGGAGAAAAGCAAAGCAATTATAGTCACAGGCCATTCAATAGGAGGAACAACAGCATCCCTCACAGCTCTTTGGCTACTCTCTTACTTGCTGTCTCAATCATCTAATCTATCAATTCTATGCATCACATTTGGCTCTCCATTGCTTGGAAACTCTTCTCTCTCAAGAGCAATCCTTAGAGAAAGATGGGGTGGAAAGTTTTGCCATGTAGTCTCCCAACATGACATTGTGCCAAGGCTTCTCTTTTCACCTATAACACCAATTGCTCCACACCTCAACTCTCTATTTCAGCTTTGGCTCATGTCCATGACCTCCTCCCTTCATCAATCCCCACATTTTCAAGCTACCAACTTATCATTATCTCAACAAGACATGCGCGAAATGTATCGTTACGTGTTGGATCATGTAGCTGTGGCGGCTATGGATCGAGAGGATTCAATGAGAAGTCCTTACCGCCCGTTTGGGAGCTACCTCTTGTGTTCTAAAGGGGGAGCGGTTTGTCTTGACAATGCCGCGGCGATAGTGCAAATGTTGTACTTGATGTTTATGGATGGCGCGGAAGATCATTTGAGCGTCGACGAGCACCTCAAGTATGGGGAGGTTGTAATGAGAGGTCATCATCATCAGTCCCTACAGTTTATGAAGCAGATGAGATGCTCCACACATAATGCTGTCTCAAATTCTAGCTATGAAGAGGGGATTTCCTTGGCATTGGAGGCATTAGGCATATCAAATCAGGTAGTTTGAATTTAATCATTTTAATCACTTTTTTGCTTTTATTCAATTTAGATTGATATGATAATGAAGTTGTTGAATTTGCTTTCCTAGCTAATACATATCCTTTTGAATTCATGAATATTTATAGGATGAACTAGTTGTTAGGCAAGCCAAAGAATGCCTAACGAAGGCGAGGCAAATGGGCAGAACACCTAACTTGAATAGCGCAAACCTCGCAATACGCCTTGCGAAAATCACACCTTACCGAGCTCAAATAGAATGGTTCAAAGCACGCTGCGACGAATCCATTGACAGCATGGGCTACTACGACGCCTTTAAGCTCGGGGAGCTTCAAAGAGAATCTCGAAAGTTAACATGAACAGGATCAAGCTGGCAAACTTTTGGGACGATGTAATACAAATGCTAGAGACTAATCAACTTCCCTACGATTTTCACAAGCGAGCAAAGTTCGTCAACGCCTCTCATTTCTACAAACTACTCGTCGAGCCTCTAGATATTGCGCACTACTATCGCTTGGGGATGCATAGGACTAAAGGCCATTACCTTACTCATGGAAGGGAGAGGCGGTATGAGGTGTTCGATAGGTGGTGGAGAGGGAGAAGTTGGAGTAGTGGCAACGATGGCGCCGCAATGAAAAATAGAAGCAAGTATGCGGGGTTTACGCAGGATTCATGCTTTTGGGCGAGAGTCGAGGAGGCGAGAGAGTGGGTGGAGAGTGCTCAAAGAGAGAGTGATGTTGGAAAGTTAGCTCAAACTTGGGACTGCATTTTGAAATTTGAAGCATATGCTAGGAAACTAGTTGAAAGTAAGGAGGTCTCAAGAGATGTAGAAGCTAAGAATTCTAGTTATAGTTTGTGGTTGAAGGATTTGAAGGCACTGAAATCAAAACTTGAACAATCCTCTCTTCAGTTTCCTCAATTTTTAGGGGACCAAATGGTTTTGTAATCGAGGACGCCAGCTTAATTAATTACCATCCATAGCAATTGATACTTCCTACTAAGATGCAGAGAGGGATGTTCTTTAATGCATTGATATGCATATGGGGCTCCCTCAGTCCAAAGCAGGGGTTCTTACTTTTACCCCTCACAAATCATTTTTTCTTAAGTCCTCGCAAATCATCTTTTTTATTTTAGAAATATATTTGAAGGGTATTTATGTAAATTTTCATATTTTACTGTTTTTAAAAATTTGCAACTTATGTGAACTTACATTTATCTCCACTCACACTGTAAGTTGACAAAAACGAACCAAACGAGGCCTCAGTTTGTATTGTATATTAAATCATCTCATGTACCATTTTGATGACTTTTGTAAATCTTAAAATAAATCAGTGTGATGATGAATGATTGATAGTTCTTTACAGGAATTTTGATGTAAATTCTACATTTAAACTTGTTTACTTGTAACTATAGACTATAGTTCTTGATGTTATTTCACATGAATCTCTATCACTATAGATTCGTAATATTGAACTAATTGATTATTCAAGCTTTATTATATCCATCTGCACATGCGAGTGCAACATTCTCACAAATGAGCATAAAATGGATGTTATACGAAGAGAGGAATGTGTCTAACGTTTTTTTTTTTTTTTTTTTTTTTTTTTTTTAGAAAAATGCTTTTGTAATCTAAAGCGGACACGCATTTCTTTGGCGTCCTTGATTTTCGCCGACATGTGTGCGTGCATGCATCTTGATGCATGTCTTTTGTGCGTTTCTTTTCTCTGGATTGTAATCTGGATTGTAATAGCAGGGTGCTTTTTTAAATAGAGAGTGGTTGCAAATGAACCTTAGACAAAAACTTAGATTAAAAAATTGTTAAGTTTCACCATATCTTAGTCTTTTAAAAAAAGTTATAGCACTAGAATGAGATAATAGCTATGAGTAGAAACAAACAAAATCTGTACAATTGAAAATTGTGAGATTTGCACGACTACCAATCGCAATGCGTCATTTGATAGAGTGAATAAAAGATTGAGTTTATATTAACTTTTTATTACAATTTTTCTCCACTTTGTCAAACATCTTCTCTTAAGCGGGATGATAATGATTTTATACATTTAACCATACACGCGATGTGTGTAACTTGAGGCACACACATAACTTTCAAAAGACTAATGCGTATTTGGGGTGTATATTCATCGATGTTAAAAAATCATTTCCCTTTGTTAGTGAAGGAAAATTAGTAATATAAAAGTTAATAGATACTCCATCAAATGACACACGACGTGTTGCGATTGGTAATTATCCAAATCTTACAATTTTCAATTGTATAAAAGCGACACTCCCATCTTGAACTAGCTTAATCAAAGTTATTGTTCTTTAATCAGTAACTTGAGTTTTGGGATGGAAACACCAGCATCGCCCCATCTTAATGATGTGCGACTCGAGGCGAACCATCTATCCTTTGTGTTCATTGTTGGCGCCCAACCCTCCCAAAACACTTTCTAGAAATGAAGACTGAAAAACCTCCAAATTGATTACTTTCTCCTCTGTATTGCAGAGATGGCTATGGCGTCCAATTCTCTCAACCCAACAACAACAACAACAACAACAACAACAACAACACTATTCCTTTCAACCAAACACTTCAATCGACGCGCCATCAGATTCTCCTCCTCTTCGTCTTCTCTGCGATACTCTTCTTCAGCGAAGCCCAGAATCTCCGCTTCGCTCAAGGTATCTCTTCAATGTTCATCGAATTTCTAGGGTTTCTTCGTTTCGCGCCTCTTTTGATGATCTGTTCGCAATTTTTGACTATTTTTCCTTCCGTTTCAGGAGAATTTTGGGCGGATTAAGAAGACGTGGAACGATTTCACTAGCTTGAACCATTGGATTGTCAGGGACTACTGTCGCCTCGTCGATGCCGTCAACGCTTTCGAGCCGCAGATTCAGCGACTCTCTGATGAAAAGGTTTGATTTTTACCTACTTCATTTGGTTTTGGTTTTGGTTTATGGAAGATTGTTGGGTTTAGGGTTTTAGGTTAATTGGTTTGTTGGGGGTTTTTGAAGCTTGCGGCGAAAACCGAGGAATTTCGATCTCGGCTTAGACATGGGGAAACACTTGCGCATATTCAAGCTGGTTTGACATGCTTTTCACTCTGATTTTGTGTATTGAACTAGTTTGTTAGGGTTTAGGGTTTATGAATTGGATGTTTGGTGAAAAAAAATAGAGGCATTTGCTGTTGTTCGCGAAGCGGCAATGAGGAAGCTCGGTATGCGTCATTTCGATGTTCAGGTAATTCTGTTTCTCCTCTTTTTAGAGCTTACTATTGATGATACTGCGAAAGGAAGAAGCTTTTAGGTTGAGTTTGTGTTATTTAATGCTAGATTATTGGAGGTGCCGTGCTTCATGATGGTTCGATTGCGGAAATGAAGACCGGCGAGGGAAGACTTTGGTATCTACGTTAGCAGCGTATTTGAATGCCTTAAGCTGGCGACGGTGTACATGGTATGACTATTCCGTTCCTTGATGCTATTTTCTTTCGACGACATTGATTCAAAGGTTTGTAATGAAAAGCAATCATCTCGGCGCGATACGCTAATGCCA
The DNA here is from genome assembly GCA_039657325.1 of Stephania cephalantha. Classification (NCBI taxonomy): domain Eukaryota; kingdom Viridiplantae; phylum Streptophyta; class Magnoliopsida; order Ranunculales; family Menispermaceae; genus Stephania; species Stephania cephalantha. The sequence goes on along the minus strand of CM077567.1, from coordinate 64,292,602 downwards.
ATTTAGAAATAGATAGAGAGCAACTTGGATTCCAAACGCCTACAAAACTTATCTTGAGGGCAAAACCTTCCATGGATTAATTCAAAATTCTTTGAGATATAGAGGCCTTTATTACTTTTTTTATTATCAAAATTTAGTTTAGTAATTATGTGTTATATCCAACTAGTCGATTTCATGCGCTCTGCGCGGAAGTTATTAAAATGATTATTCACAATAATAAACCTATATTTCTTAGAAAAAAATGCAATAAAGAGTAAAAAATATTTAGTTATAAATCACGCACATGCATAGTGAACATCCCTGAACAATTCTCACAACAACGAACTTAGAGATGTGAAGTTGATCGCACCGCAAGATCTCCGCTATGTTTTGGAGTGTCATACGACTCAACAATCGCCAAAACATTGCATTCGTGTGTGAAGAACTACGAGAGAGATACTTGGATGTTGCTAGGCTGCAAAAGTACTTGTGAACCTACGATCTATATATAAAAAGAAGATTAGTGATCTATATAAATGATGTTGCAAGTAACCAAATGGATGATGTAAGATTTGAAATGGAGATTAAATGCATTGAAACAACCCTTCATTAACCAAGAAAAAAAAATTCAAATACACTTAATTGTGATTTCGGTGCCCTAAGCAAAGTATAAATCATGTTGTGGTAACCGAAGGGATGTGTTAGATTCGAAACGCATACTTAATGCATTAAAGTAACCTTTCATTAACAAAAAAGAATTCAAATGCACTTAATTATTATTTCGATAAAATCCAAACTATAAATAAATCCAATAAATGAGGGAATGAATATATTGCTTGAAACAATCAATAACACAAATAAATAAATACCTTAAAATAGAAAAAAATTAGAAAATTAGAAAATTAAATTGGTGAAAGGAGGATGCATGTGAACTTTCTCTCAGCTCCAACTTTTATATATATAGATTTCTTTTTATCTTTAAAATACATTCTGGTAAATTGTCAAGCATGAAGATTTTGTTGGTTTATCTGAGCTACAAAATATCCATATAATATGTTCGATGTTCGAGTCCCAAATTTCTCGCGGAAGTTTTGGTGCATTTGTTTGTTGGTTTCACGTTTTGACAATAATATGCCATCTTCTTTTCTTTTTTTCCCGTACAGTTGTTACCGTCAATGATTACCTAGCACAGCGTGATGCAGACTGGATGGGTCGTGTTCATCGCTTCCTTGGCCTTTCAGTTGGTCTTGTCCAGGTAATTGCCTGTCTAATATTGAGTAAATTTGCATTGGAAGCTCAACCTTCAAACATGGAAAACAGTTGCAATTTTGTGTCATGGCTTTAGTTTGTTTTATCGTTCCACATTCAGTTGTTATTTGTGGGTAGTTTGCAGCATTTCTTACTTAGTTCACTTATATTTATGTTCTGTCTGATTCTGTGTACATCAATATAAGCAATGAAGTTTTCATACATTTAGTCTTTTCTTGTTTGCTATGATATGCGCCAATCATGTCAATGTAGATGGTAGAGTGGCAAGGCATATCTATGTTAATACTGTATACCCTAGTCTATGGTAAGGGACTAAATGTTTGTTTGAAGCTTTATTATTCGGCTTGTTTGTGTTATAGAGGGGTATGACATCTGAAGAAAGGAGATCAAACTACTATTGCGATATCACATACACAAATAACTCGGTAAGTTTTTTCGTCCCCTGTAACAGTTTCATTGTTCGCAATTTTATTATATATGTTACATTGCTACCTAGTTTTTGCACAAGTTTTTCATTCTTGATCTGGTGGATGATAATGTCGGTGATTCTGCCATGGGAGATCCTTTGATGTGATGCTCTGGTCATTGCAAATTGTCCCGCAGGAACTTGGCTTTGACTACCTTAGAGACAACCTCGCCGAAAACAGCGAACAGCTTGTAATGAGATGGTATGTTATCGAGCATCTTATGGATCTGGTTTTTCAATTTAAGGCACTACTAAAAACTTGCACTTTATGGAACAGGCCAAAGCCATTTCATTTTGCTATAGTCGATGAAGTTGATTCTGTCCTTATTGATGAAGGAAGGAATCCGTTGTTGATAAGTGGTGAGGTAATCTTGACATGTTTCTAGTAGGTTGCATCTTGTTCTATAACTCATGCCGCCAATGTGTTTAAACACTAACACCGTTAAGGTAAATGGTTAACTTGTATATGTACCTATGCAAGGCTAGTAAAGATGCTGCAAGGTATCCAGTTGCTGCAAAAGTTGCTGAACTCCTAATAAAGGACTCTGTAAGTTCCATCTGCTGCTTAGTTATCGGTTTTTGTTTGATTCCGGATGTTACGGTAGGATTTGTGAATGCACATCGTCTGTTATATGGCCATGCCTGTTTGAGTTTTATCGTTTAGTGCTTTAATTTGCTTCTTCTACTTTTTGATATGACAGCATTACAAAGTGGAATTGAAAGATAATTCTGTAGAGCTGACTGAGGAAGGTATTGAACTTGCGGAAATGGCGCTTGAAACTAATGACTTATGGGATGAAAATGATCCTTGGGCAAGGTAAAGGTTTTCTTATTTCTTTTCTCTGTAAAGTGACAAACTGGGTATTGAATGTATTGCTGCAATCATCTCTGCTCCCATTGTGTTTTGAGTATTTGAACTTGATATTAATGATGGAAGCTTCAGTTTGCATTTTAGTGTATTGGTTGCTTTGCCTCTTGCAGTTTTGTAATGAATGCCTTGAAGGCGAAAGAGTTCTATAGGCGAGATGTTCAATACATTGTAAGAAATGGAAAGGCTCTTATTGTCAATGAGGTAATTTATTTTTTAACCCGCTTCAGTGATGTGGCTTTTTGCTTTGTACATTTCCTGTTTAATTTTCACGTCAAACAGGGACTGCTATTTAATCAGGGATTCAAAGATTCATCCACTAATCAAATCTATTCCATAGTTATGAGTTTTTCACGACTTTGTTTTGAGATATTAATATGTTGACATTATGGATATTAAATCGAGCGGTGGGGTAGAGTTTGACCCGTGTAGCCTACAACAACATAGCCTCGGTCCCAAATTAAATGGGTCGGTTACATGGATCATACTCGTGCTCGATTTAGTGCAATTGATGGTGAGGTTTTTCAAACCATTCAAATCCCTCCTAATCCAGGTGGCAATGTGAAACGCACCCCTGCTCATTTTTCACTACACCGGCTACGATGCGGCGCATCGCTAGGTGGGAACGCCCCAACGTTTATATATGTTTGATCCATTTCGCGAAGAGTGATAAAAGTCTTACGTTGGTGTCAACCTATCACAACCCTCCACCATTTTCCACGAATGGAAAATGGCTCCCCCCCCATTTTTCGAGTATGAAAAATGAGTTTTGGACCTCCCTCTCCCATTTTTTGGTATGGAAAATGGGCTTGTAGCCTACCGCAACTAATTTGGATACAAGTAAAATTTCAATTATTAGGAAATGGATGAAAAGGAATGATTTTTGTAGGATCATCAAATGGAGGAATTTTATATCCGTCTTTTAATATCTTTAAAAAAATAATGTGTAAACATATTAGAAAATAAACAGCTGATATCCCTCCTCACTTCGCAACTGTTGTGAAATAAGAATGAAGGATGAAGAGGAAATGCGAAGAAGCTTCAAGATAGAAGTTTACAGTTAAAGGACATACTTCTCTCCTTTGTCTCTTGAACTGGCATATCTTTTTAAATAATTTTGGGGAATTATAATGCTTTCACTTGGATGGTTTTTATTACGGATGCATTATAATTTATTTATTTATTTATTTTTTCTGATGAGTTGGATTTTACAGTATTGTCCTGATCAGTTTGACTGCTCAGTACTGATTTTGGTTGTTACTGGATTAGATGTGGGCTATTCGAGATGCGCTTAAGTCCAAGACTCTGTATAATTTGCTTCATAATATGCCTTAATTTTCTTAAGGGATTGACAATTATTTTTATTTTTTATTTTTTATTTTTTCGATCAAAGTTGACAGGCAGAGTTGAGGAGAAAAGGAGGTGGTCTGAGGGAATTCATCAGGCTGTAGAGGCTAAGGAAGGTCTGAAGATCCAGGTAAGCATTTTCTATGCTCTTCTTAAAGACCTAGTCTGACTAATGCCATTGAAAACGATGGACTCATTGAGTGTTTATTAGGCTGATTCTGTTGTTGTGGCACAAATTACATACCAATCACTGTTTAAGCTTTATCCAAAGCTTTCAGGAATGACAGGAACTGCAAAAACTGAGGTATGGATTTTTCTCTCTTTTTTGACTTTTGAAATAGCAAAGTACTTATTGTTTAAGACTTCCTTGTCATAAGATCTTTATTTGGCTCTTCTGAAAATGGATGATGGCTAGATGTTTTTATGTTATATAAGTCTAATTTGCTGCTTGTTTATGCAGGAGAAGGAGTTTTTGAAAATGTTCCATACGCCTGTCGTCGAGGTGCCCACAAACCTACCAAATATTCGTAAAGACTTACCTATTCAAGCTTTTGCGGTAGGTGTTTCATATTCATCTTATGGGGGAGCTTATTTCCCCTCCAAATTCATGCATCTCTTGATGTGTGGCTTGTGATGAATGTTGCCTTTAGACTGCACGTGGCAAATGGGAAAATGTTCGAGAGGAGGTTGCTTACATGTTTTCCCAAGGGAGGCCTGTTTTAGTTGGGACCACTAGGTAACTTCATAAGAATTATTTCTCAATATTTTTGCACTAAAAATTGAACTTAGAGAAATGTTAGTCCACCTGCAGTATGTCCATGCATGTACTTGTATGAATTACATGCTGATGCTAAACACTGCGATGTATTGTACAAGAAATCATGTAGCATATACACTTGGATTGTGTATCTGTGCACTACGCGTTTAGGCTTGTGTCTTTTCCAGTGAAAACTATGCTTATGCAGTTTATTGCCTTTAGAATCCTTGCCTGTTAATACTTTTTGCTGCCATCGTTTAGTTCTGAGAAAACTGTTTTCCCTTAACATTGTGCTTTCTTGTGATTAGCTTTAGGCAAAATGCATAGGGTTGAACCTTCTTCTTTTTTTTTTTTTTTTTTTTGGGAAGCCAGGGTCGAACCATTTAATTATATATGTTGTCTCCATGCCTAATGGAAATAAAGGATTGAAATTCTCATCTCCTTGTTGAGACATGCAATTTTCTCTCAGCTTTTTACTTTTGCTTTTATAATTGGAAAGCAATGTTGACCTCAGGAATCACATTTCGAACAATAATTCATAGTTCTTATTGCTGAATTTCCGCCTTAGTTGAAATTGCAGCTTATATGTAATTGTCAATACTATTTTTATTATTATTATCATGGGTAGAACGTAAGAATTGGAAGTCTCATCCTCTTGTTGATCCACTCTCTCTGCTTAGCTTTTAGATTTGCAGTTTGCTTTCTTAATTGGAAAAAAAGTACTTACCGAACCTCAGGAATTGACTTTTGTTTGGTCATTCATTATTGTTATTGCTTAAATTGTAACTCGTGTCCTCTACTAGAGGACTAGTATCTTACGTTCTGCCTTCTAGAACTAATCAATTGCGTTATTTGTTATTTGGTTGCAGTGTCGAGAACTCAGAGCATTTGTCTGATCTTTTGAAGCAACGTAAAATACGCCACAATGTTCTAAACGCCCGGCCCAAGGTTTCTTAATTCTTCATTTTCGAAGGTCACATCAATCGAGGTGTGATATATTTTGTTAGCAAAAACACTTACATGATTACTTATATATTTTATTGTGACATTGACAGTACGCAGCAAGGGAGGCTGAAATTATTGCCCAAGCAGGTCGTAAATATGCCATTACCATCTCTACCAACATGGCTGGAAGAGGTACTGACATAATTCTTGGTGGAAACCCAAAGGTCTGTGCACATAATTTTAAGTCTCATTCTTCTATGTCTGATCAAAAGTCTCATTCTTTTATGCATTGCTGTCCATTATATAATGGAGAATTCTTCTTTATTGTATATATGCTTAATATGCAAAATATCTTGGTGTAAAGAATTCCTAAATTACACATGTGAAATGTGGATGATTTGCACTATGGCTGGTAGATAGTGTTATTTATGGATTTTGTTTACTGTAGTAATTTTTTGTCTTAGGAAACAAATGTGTTAATATTTCTTCATCTACCTGTTTGTTTGTTGATTTAAATAATTTGTTTGGTACTAATGAGCGAGTTGTCTTTAGTCAGCTTAGTTTGAAGTTGTGCATTTCTAATAAGAAATTGACCTTTCTATACTTGTTACGTGGGTGATTGTAGATGCTTGCAAAAGAGGTTGTCGAGGACAGTTTACTATCCTTTCTAACAGAGGAGGTCCCAAACATAGAAATCCATGGTGAGCCGGTTTCACAGAAGGTGATTAGATATGGTCAATTGGTTGCTGTTTTGGAATTGAGTTCACTTTTGGTTAACTGAAACCACAGCCTTTCCCCCAATTTTTATGTCAATTTGTTATTTCATCTTCCCTTGTAGGGTTTGTCTAAGATAAAGATTGGACCGTCATCATTGGCATTGTTAGCTAAATCTGCACTTATGGGTACATAATTTGGTTACTCTTTGATGGGTTTCTGTCACTGATATACTTCAACTAGGGTTGATTGTTTTATTTTGGTTACTCTTCCATTTCCCAATATATGTACCGCAGCTAAATACGTGAGGAAAAATGAGGGGAAAAGCTGGACGTATCAGAAGGCAAAATCTATGATATCAGAATCAATAGAGATGAGTCAGTCAACTGGAATGCATGAGCTTGAGAAGCTTGTGGCTGAGGAATCTGAAATCTATCCTCTAGGTCCAACAATGGCCCTTGCTTATCTTTCAGTGTTGAAGGATTGTGAAGAGTACTGTTTTAATGAAGGAGCTGAGGTGAAAAGACTGGGAGGACTCCATGTGATAGGGACATCTTTGCACGAGTCCAGGAGAATAGATAACCAGGTGAGAATATGTGAGTTATACAATAAAAAGTAGCTGGTGAGATTTACAATGATGCTAAAAATGGGCATGCATGTGGTTGATAATGCAAATTACACTATATAGTAGCTGTACTGTGGGTACAGCCCATATCATATATGATGGAACTAAGAGTGGGCATCTTGAAATTTGGTTTATAGTTGATGTGTGCAGAAAATGAGCCTTGTTAGATTAACCTGGTATGGCCACATAACCATCATATATAAGTTTTTGCAGAAAAAATATGAACTTTTGTTCAAATCTTGATAATGTTGAGTCGGATATTTTACTTTTGTAATACTACTCTTTGGGTGTTTGATGTTTAGAGAAACTTTTTCTGTTAGTGGTTCTTTTTCATTGCATCTGGTTAGTGACTATTTGTTTATAATCGCAACTTTCTCTTACACTTGGTCTTGGCAAATTTGGAAGGAGTGAAGTCATTCACGAAGAGAGTTTGATTCTAACAATCAAAATTTTGACACTATTTAATGGATATTACAAGTAAGCATATCTTAAATTGTAAAGTAGAAAATCTTAACTCATCAACTTGGTATTTTGTGTGTGCGCAATTAATGGAGTTGAATACTCCAAGCTTTTTGAGGTTAAAGCTTCTGTAGAAAATCAACAGACTTGTGCTGTATAACCTAAAAATGAACTAGTGAAATAGAGGAAAGGACAGAGAGACATGTAACTTTGTCCTCGATGTAACTCTGCAGCACTGTTACGAGTTGCAACTACTTATCCACTTTTCTTTGTGGTGAAAGTTGTGCTCGACAAGGAACAACATGTGTGAATTTTTTGGCTCGCTTAATAGTTTACTTACTCAAACCCTAGAGCATCTCAGATTCTCAGAGTTGCCCAACTAAGTTGGGATTAAGGTTTTGTTGTTTTTGTTGGTAGTATGGTTTTTGGTTTCTTTTTGTCCACACAAAAGCATTTAGTGCAATGTCTCAGTTACATGTTTTGAGCTGAATTTGGAAGTACTAATATCATAACCATGCTAGATAGCATTGGCTAGGACTGAGGCTTAAGCCTTAGTGTTTATTTTCCAAAAAAACCACCAAGGCGCACCTCATTGCGCATGCCTTAGTGCCTTTTTAAAACATTGGCTAGGACAGGATGCGTGTGACGAAGCTTGCAGGTTTTGTAAATCATGATTTCCTTGCCATTATTCTAATGTCTAATTGGGGCAGAGAAGTGTTGGCAACCTCAATCTCCTGTGCGTTATTAACTCTTATCTTTTGTTTGCAGAAGCTGCAAATCTGAATGACGCGTAGAGTCGTAGACTATTGTGTAGTCAATTTGGTCAATTAATTTGACTTGATATGATATAGCTTAATATATGTTTTTTTTTTTTTTTTTTTTCCGTGAAAGCATAATTTGAGTTTGAACTGTGTCAGTGTGATATTGAACTTGGTCGTGCCTGGTAACGACCTAGTTAAGTGAGTTGTAAAACCACATATATGAAGTCATACTCTATGACCTGTCTATATAATTTTCTTTTTGCCTTCTTCACTAGTATATGGACTAACTATACCACTGTAAGTCTTGGTTACAACTTTAGGGCTCAATTTGATGTTGCTTCCTGTTTATCTTGCAGCTTCGTGGAAGAGCTGGAAGACAGGGTGATCCAGGATCAACTCGTTTTATGGTGAGGTATTTATCCCATTATTCCTTTTCGTAGTTTTTAACCGGAAAAAAGATTCATTGATTTACTATGGTAGTTTTAATTCTCTTGGGCTTCTAGATCTTGTGAAGAAATGAAAAAGGTAACATTGACGGTATATAAATTTTGAATCATATGACTGTCTGTCCCTTGCGTCCTTTTTCTTTTAGTATTCTTTTTGCTAATAATAAATTTCCAAGAAGCCTAAAAAAAAGGATAGATAATTTAATTATAAAACATGAGCTATGTGGGACAACAACAAACTTATGGAATTTAATGATCTTGATACATTCAGAAAATTTATTAGTTAGTTTTTAACTTATTTAACCTCTGAATCATATGCCCATGATCGTTAGATTTTTTATTTTCATTTTGCATTTAGTCCAGAATTTGTATATGTATATGTAATAATAGTATAATCATGGAAAGGGAGCAGCAGTGAACCAGCGACAACTTTTATGCTTAATTTGTGGAATATGGGAAGTCCTGTAATTTCCATGAACAGATCCCATGTAATATAAAAAGCTTGAAAGTGGTGAATAGTGAACAACATTGTCAACAAATGACCGAAATAGCACTAGGTGTTTTGAAGCTCATCCTCATGGAAATGGTGCTTCTACTATGGGTATCAAAAAGATACCCATGGCATGGGTACTTAATTTGAACCATTGGATCAAAAGATCAAGAGTGAGAAATGATTGAAGCATTTAAAGCATTAGTGTAGCCACTTTTGACTTTTTCTCTCTCCATAAATTAATAGATAGCTCTCTTTCAAAAAAAAGAAAAAAACTGTTCAATGTGACACTCTTAAGTCACACAACTTTCTCTCTCAAACAAGGAATAAATAGCTACAATGACTCACATGACACTTAACTAGACTATAAGAATAATAATAATATAATATTAAACGTGATTGCCGTATTGCATAGCGTGTCATTCGTTTGATTAGTCAACTCTGTTTTATTTTTGTAATCAAATGTTATTCTTGTAATTAAATTTTCTGAAAATAAAAAATAAATTGAAAGGGCCGCCTTCCATATGGAGCCCAACAATACCCGATCGTGAATTAATCGGTGTAGTTCGCGTCAAACTCCATGTGAGAAATCCAAAAAAAAAAAAAAAAAAAAAAAAAAATTTATCATCACATAAATTTTATTTAAGTTTAATTATACATAAGAAACCCAAAAAAACTCTTAAAAATTCTAAAGTTCTTCGATAAATCAATGTCCCATATGTGTGTCATGCGACACATTCTCATATTATTTTATATTATATTTTAAAATTCTAAGCTAACAACATATAGAGAAGTCCTGTTTTTTTGTTCACTAAATTAAACTAGTATGTATAAACTATTTTTTGTTGTACTAAAGTAAACTAGCTTTGTAAAAATATTAAAAAAAAAGGAAAATTGTATTTTGACTTCACATTGGCAACCATGTGTTCTTTTTTTGTCAAATTAAACCACGTGTATTTTTCAATACATAGTAGGTCACGATTAATGAACCTAGTGCTCGTATGCCACACTAAATAAATTATTCACACCTAGGTGGTGTATGTGTGAAATTACATTTATAAATAAACAATATTTTCAAACAACCACATTATATGATACTGTGTGAAAACCATAAACAACCATCTTATATGATAATGTTATAAACAACCATTTTATACTGTTTCAAATTAAATTCTTATGTCAAAAATGAAACTTTTATGTTGAATATTCATAAAATTAATGATTATTTTAATTCAAAAAACTATAGGCCTGTTCGCTTCACAAATACAATAGTCCAATGTATGGGATTAAGTTATACATGGGATTGTGGCTTGGGTTAAGTGATTAGTCCTGATTGGATCACTTGTTCGGTTGGGTGTATTGGGTTGGGATTAAATTTTGGAGGTTGGTGGAATGACCAACATGCCCTTCAATTCACGTTCCTCATATCAAAATCGATTAAAACATCAAACTCTATTCGATTTTTTGAGCTACCGAACAGCCGAGAGCCTCTCACAAGTTAATAGATGGTTGGAGAACAATCGAACATTTTTCCATGCTTTATGATCTTCGCATGAATTTGCAAGGTTATCCTATAAAACTCCTTGCGATCAAGCAAAGTCAGGAGGCAGGAGGCTAGTGAATGTGACTTCATCAGAATCGACTCCATCATTTTCCATGGGGTGATCAATCAATTCATTCTGGTGGCGAAAAGTGGATACATAAGAAACATGGTAATGAAGACTAGAATCGACCTTTCAAACATTCTGGGAGGCCCTGAGATTTTTGAAAAGCTGCAAAATTTTGTTATGGAGATGATTTAGTGGGCGCTGGTGGACAGAGACAATGATGTTCCCTCGCCGTTCGGAGTTGCTGTCGATCTCCTCCTTGGTCTCCTGTTGTCATTGGCTAGGGTTTTGGTCTGCGTCCCCCTAATCAATACCAAATCCCGTCGATGAAGCGAAGCATTGCAACAATTTTCTTTATAAGGGAGGGGTACTTTGGTAATGTTTCAAGCCGAAGCATTGAGACTAATTAATGACACCAAAAAGTGCGGTTCAGTTTAGTTACCTGTATTGGGTATTAAATAGTCCCGTGGACTAGTTAATCCTCCAAGTGAACACCGGATTAGCTAGTCCAAAGTGTGGCTAATCCGACTTAAGACGGTGAAGCAAACCGGCCTTACGTATTTAATGTATACTATTATTTTATTTAAGAAGCAAACTAAAAGGTACGTGGCATTTTCTTGCCAAGAAACATAAATTTGTTCTTTTATGATATGCTTAGAAAATCCATGCAACATTCAATCGTTCCAATAAAGTTATTAGTTATAGAAATACTTTAATTATTTAAATATTTAAATAACTTATTAATAAATAAATTTAATAAATTAATAAATTAATTTGAAACAATGTATAAATAAATATTTCTATTGTATATTGTATGATGGCCTAACACAAAAAAAAAATTAGAAAGAAAATGAAGACAACGCCGTCAAGGTCACTATGTCTTACTTTGATCAATTGGATTAGGTCAATTAAAACCAATAAAGCTACACACTAAGCCAACTTTAGTCACCTCAAGCATGAGATCATTTTAGTTACACGTAAGTCGCATATGATCATATCATAGAAAACTTGGTCTCTATTTTCGATACGCTTTATTTAAAGACAATTTATTTTTTATTATTTTTTGACTTAATTAAGTGAAATTTGAACTCGAGACCTCTCTTAAACCATGCCTTTTGACAAGTGATGCCTCTACTATCTCACCTTGAAGATGCTTTGGCATTTATTTTTTATTATTAATTATAGACAAACTATATTCTTTTTGTTTGTTTTGTTATGTTTTTATTACATGATTACAAGATTTTATTTGTATTATGCATGATATCTAAAAATAAATTAAAACTGAATCAATCATGTTAATAATTTATTGATTTCAAAATATTATTATAAAATATAGTCAATATAATTTTCATCCATTGTCATATAATATGTTTATTTAGAAATATTATTTTTAAGTCAAAAGGAAAAAAAAATATTTTTATGATATAATTTTCAGACATATACCATCTAGCTAGATGCATGACTTTAACATGCCATACTAAAACTTGGTTTATGACTTAAAGTGTGTCGTCTAGCACTTCCTTTTTTTAATAAATATAGTCAATATTAGCATTTAAAGAGAGAACACATTTTTTATGGAGAGAGAAAGTCAAAAGTGGATAAATTATTACTTCAACCCTTCTCCTATCGTGCATGATACGCTTTTAAGAACCCATGCAATACTTGGTCATCATAAAAAAAATTGTGAATTATAAATTTAAAGTTGATTTAATTGTCAGCAAAGCCCCTTTGGTTATGAGATGGATGATGCATCATTTGACAAAAGACAAGGCTTAGAGAGATCGTAGGTTTGACTCCCGCTAAACAACAACAACAACAACAACAACAACAACAACAACAACAACAACATAGCCTCGGTCCCAAATTAATCTGGGTCGACTACACAAAATCATGATCCAAAAATCACTATCTAGCTCCACAAAATAAGTAGAAGTACCTTATAATGAGAATAAATAAGGGTACCCAATAAATAGTATGCATAAATATTAATGTATCTAATTATTAAATTAACCTTTTAATTATTAATAAATTAAATTTGATAAAATAATAATTTAATTTGATATAATATAAAAAATAGGTATTTTTCACTATATATTGTATGATGACCTATACAAAACAAAGACCCCGCCATCAAGGCCACCATGTCTTGCATTCATTGATCTACCATGGAAAAATCAATATAATGTTGCACACAAACCAACTTTAGTCAAACTTAGCTTTAATCGAGTACGAGTTCATTAATTTCAATTATATTCTTTTACTACGTGAATTACAATATTTCTTATTTGTATTATACATGATATTTAAAAATAAATTAACACTAAATAAATTTTGTTTTTAATTAAGTAATTTTAAAAATATTATCATATGTACCAAAAAATATATATTATCATATAATATAGTTGTTTATAATATAATTTTTGCGCATTATTTTCGAATAATTTAGTTGTTTAAACAATAATTTTATAACGTAATTTTCACACACATGACAATGGCATGTTATACTAGCACTAGATTTGTGTAACGGCCCAGAACTGCCCGAAGGCCTCATGGTACCGTCAAGACTATCCAGAAACTGCCCATAGGACCTCTTGGATATTTCCCCCCTCCCACACCCCCCTGGGATTCGAACCTGCGCCCCTAGGGTACAAGTACTCGTGTTCTCGAGGGTGTGTACCCGCTGCGCCAAGTTGGCTCGGTGGTACACCCTCAAGAACCTGAGTACTGTACCCTGGGCAGGTTCGAATCCCAGGGTGGGAGGGGGAAATATCCAAGAGGTCCATGGGCGGTTCTGATAGTCTTGACATGCACCATGAGGCCTTCTGCAGCTTCGGGGTCGTTACAAAAAGAGGCACCTTTTTGTTGGGGTACACGACACCGCCCTTAGGCTGCGAGCCCCTAGATTATCCAGAAACTGCCCTTAGGACCTCGTGGATAATCCCTCACCTCCCACGGTTCGAACCCACGCCCTCGAGGGATAAAGGCGTAGGCTCATGGAGCCGTGTACCAACTGAGCTGATCAGCCCAGTTGGTACACGGCTCCATGAGCCCACGCCTTTATCCCTCGAGGGCGTGGGTTCGAGTCGTGGGAGGTGAGGGAGCTATCCACGAGGTCCTAAGGCGTTTCTGGATAGTCTGGGGATTCGGCAGTCCGAGGGCGGGTCGTGTGTCCCAAAATAAGGTGCCTCTTTTTGTAACGGCCCAGAACTGCCCGAAGGCCTCATGGTACCGTCAAGACTATCCAGGAACTGCCCATAGGACCTCGTGGATATTTCCCCCCTCCCACACCCCCCTGGGATTCGAAACCGCGCCCCTAGGGTACAAGTACGCAGAATCTTGAGGGTGTGTACCACCGAGCCGTCGTCTTGACGGTACCATGAGGCCTTCGGGCGTTCGGGCCGTTACAAAAATCAGCCCAGTTGGTACACGGCTCCATGAGCCCACGCTGTTATCCCTCGACGGCGCGGGTTCGAACCGTGGGGGTGAGGGATTATCCACGAGGTCCTATGGGCAGTTTCTGGATAATCTAGGGGCTCGGCAGGCCTAAAGGCAGGTCGTGTACCCCAACAAAAAGGTGCCTCTTTTTGTAACGGCCCAGAACTGCCCGAAGGCCTCATGGTACCGTCAAGACTATCCAGAAACTGCCCATAGGACCTCGTGGATATTTCCCCCCTCCCACACCCCCCTGGGATTCGAACCTGCGCCCCTAGGGTACAAGTACTGTGTTCTTGAGGGTGTGTACCACCGAGCCAACAAACTTTTTGTAACGGCCCGAATCGCCCGAAGGCCTCATGGTACCGTCAAGACTATCCGTAAAGCGCCCATAGGACCTCTTGGATATTTCCCCCTCCCACACCCCCACGGGATTCGAACTCGCGCCCCTAGGGTACAAGTACTGGGTTCTTGAGGGTGTGTACCAGCGATTTGTGACTTTAAAGTGTCTTCTAGTACTTCCTTTTTTTTTCAGAGAAAATCTAGACGTGTGACTTAAGTGTGTCACTATAGCCCTTTCCTCCGAGTGTGTGTGTGTGTCAATATTAGCATTTCTTTTGATAGAGAGAGAAAGCCACAATATTATTAATGCTTTAAATGCTTCAATCATTTCTCTCTCTTGATCTTTTGATCTAATGGTTCAAATCAAGTACCCATGTCATGGGCATCTTTTTGATACCCATGGTAGAAGTACCCAAAATAATAACCATAATAATAATAATAATAATGATAATAATAATAATAATAATAATAATAATAATAATAATAATAATAATAATAATAATAATAATAATAATGATGATGATGATGATGATAATCATAATCATAATCATAATCATAATCATCATCATCATCATCGTAATCGTCATCATAATAATCATAATCATGGAAAGGGAGTTGCAGTAGACCAACAACAACTTTTATACTTAATTTGTGGAATATGGGAAGTCCTGTGATTTGCATGAACAGATCCCATGTAATATAAAAAGCGTGAAAGGGGCGAATTGTGAACAACATTGTCAACAAATGACTGAAATAGCACTTGGCGTTTTGAAGCTCATCCTCTTATAAATGAAAAGAAGACACTTGTCGGGAAAGAAACCTTTCTTGCGAATCTCTTTCTCTATGTGAGTTCAGAGAATGGAGATGTCTGCTATTTATTATGCTAATATCCTAAAATGATTACGAGAGAATGCAGATATCTGTTTCTGCCTCTCTTGAGCTGCTCAGTAGCTACAGACGGATTTTTCCTTGTGCAGATTAAATTCCACTCTTTCAATATATCATTTGCACTGGAAGATCTTACAACTACAGGAAGCTAAAAACTTAAGAAATCTAACTTAAGAAATCTAACCTCGCAATGTCTCTATTTCCAATCTTCTGGAGAACGGAGATGCTAGTTTTAATGACGTCCTTTCCGTAAGGCTTCACCCAGAGTCAGCTTCTGGGAAGGTGTGTGCATACAGAAATGGTCCACTTTGTGGATAGGCTGTTACTATTCTAGTATACACTAAAATCATCATAAGTTACCTATTCAATTCAGCTTGACAGAAAATAATCTATTGTATCAAAAAATAATGCGCTAAGGGAAAATGGTCAATATGGAGTTTTTTCTTCTGGGGTTTTAGATTGTTGCTTCTATTGGTATCACAGAAAGCATGTTGAATGATTTTCCTTTTTAATTATGATTAAATGGAGTTTAGGAGTCAGTGAGTTCCAAGTAGATGTGGGATAATGAAAAATGGTCATAAATATACAGATGTATTCATTTTTGGTGTGTCATGATCCGTGACTTCCCCTGATGGCAACTTTTGAATCCCCTATTATTTTGGGTTGGTTTTCTGTTCTTTCTTCTCTTTTTTGAGTATGTTACATGGTTGAATGATAACTGAGAGGATCATTCTGTGTGGTGGTATGCTCGATTTTGTTATTTAGGTTGTTAATAGTGTGCTTTAATTTTTTGTTTGATTAATCAGCATTTTCTGTAATGGTCTGTTACTTTTACACCTGACAGCTTACAGGATGAAATGTTTCAGAAGTTTAATTTTGACACAGAATGGGCTGTAAGATTGATATCAAAAATCACAAATAATGAGGACGTACCCATCGAAGGTGATGCCATTGTAAAACAGGTGCGAGAGCTTTTTCTTTCCATCTTCTGCCTCACTTTTCTGGTTTTATTTGAAATTGTTCTTGGCTCATTTGTTTATTTGATTAATATATATATATATATATTGTACTTGTAGCTTTTGGGACTACAAATAAATGCGGAGAAGTACTTCTTTGGCATGAGAAAGAACCTTGTTGAATTTGATGAAGTGTTAGAGGTGGGTATTAATATGACAAATTGCTTTTTAATTTCTCTGCAGGATATGATGAGTGTTACTGTTACATTACATTAAGATTTTGGAAAATATTTTGGTTCATGAATAATACTGCATCATATTCTGCTGAAACAGACCTATTTTTATATTCGGCCACATTGCTATATATTCTTTTGTTTGATTGTTAGATCTTAATTCTAAAAAATTATATTTTCTTAAAGTTCATGTTCAACTTATTTGGTTTGACTGTTTGAATAAATGTTAAAGTGTGGTTTTATGAAATAGGTTCAAAGGAAGCACATCTATGCATTAAGGCAGTCAATATTAACTGGTGATTCTGATAGCTGTTCTCAACACATTTTCAAGTGAGTTCACACCTCTCCTTGCTATTGACTTGCATTTTTTTTTTTTTTTTTTTTTTTTTTTTTTTTTTTGGGGTGTTTGATGTGGATTATTTTCCCTTAATCGTGCATGATTTATCTGTGTTCCTTGGTCAAGTTTGAGGTGCTTATTGCTTTGCGTCAAGTAGAAAATGTTTTGTGACTTCTTTTAATATCCTCATTTTTTTTGTTTATCTCTGGTGATATTCTATTTTTAGATGATACAGTGTTGTATGACAGCGTCTGATATATTACCGTGTGCTTAGTGTATGTGTATTGATGAAGTGCTTCTTGCTATCCAATGTTATAGCCTGGAGTACTTGTGCTGGTGAATTGTATCACAGTAATTCAGTTTGCTTTTGTTATTAGATGTGTTGAAACATTAGATGCCGGGAGTGCTCTGACATTGATAGGGCACTGAAACGCTCCCAGTAATGCATTGTCACGAGTCTCACGATACCATAGTTCTTTCTTCTCTATTTTTCCGTTCCTGCTGTCTTGTAATGAATAGTTGATTGTTTGCATCAGACCATTGGAATGTTTTGACGCAATTAAGCACATGATAGCTGCTCTCATGTTTTTGTCTGGTCTGAAATAGTTGTCCTTTTATATTTAATGAAAGGAATATAAAAAATGTTACATGGATTGTTTTTAATCTTTCCATTTCTTTTTGGGGAATGTGCTAATATAACAAGTTGCTTTTAGGTACATGCAAGGAGTGGTCGATGAAATTGTGTCTGGAAATGTTAATACACAGAAGGTATATTAATGTTGCCTTAGTGTACTTTTATTTGAATTTGTTCTATTTTTACTTCAGTAACTTCCTTCTTTCCCTTCAGCACCCAACTACATGGAATTTGGACAAGCTCTTGAATGAGTTCAATGTGGTTTCTGGAAATATATTGGGTGGTGAGATGAATATCATATTGCTTGGCTCATATGTTGCCTACTTCCCTTCATTTCTTAAAATTTGTCATTAGATTATTATTTGTCACAAGCTGATATGCGACTGAATGGATGTAATTGCCATCTGCCTTCTACGGCATTGTCCTTGTGCAACAAAATTTTCCAGATTCTTTTTCTGGAGTTACAGAAGAATCTTTACTAGCATCACTTCAGCAACCATTGGAATCACATGTACGAGTAGACAACTTTTCCCTTCCAAACTTGCCAGCACCTCCTAATGCTTTCAGAGGAATTCGTGCGAAAAGCTCTTCTCTGAAACGCTGGCTTGTAATTTGTGCTGACGAATCAAACAAGTGAGTACTGTCTTACAGTTTTGTTATTTGATTTGTCATCATCCTCCTGTTCTTATAATTTGCGTTTGGCTACGTATGCTGCTGTGAAAACTTAGGGAAGGAGGATATCAGGGAACAGCTAATATACTTCGCAAGTATCTTGGGGACTTTCTGATTGCTTCTTATTTAGATGTCATTCAGGATTCTGGTTATGACAGTCCTTACATCAGAGAAATAGAGGTAAGATCATTCCACCATATTCTCACCTGGTCTTCTAACTTTAAAGTACCACAATTGCTATTTCAAACAATCTTCGAGCCTGTTAACGGAAAAACTTGATTCTCTTCCATCATTTAACTGTTTTACAACCTTGATTGAGTTGTGGTCTGATGTCTCAGAATCTTTCTAGCATCTGCTGGATCAATTTTGCCTGCCAGATAAGATTGATAAACTTCTGTACTGCCTTTTACATTAATGATCCTTTTTTCTTGCAATACAGAAAACAGTGTTGGTGAAGACTCTCGATTGTTTTTGGAGGGATCACCTAATTAACATGAACAGACTCAGTTCAGCGGTATCTTCTCGTTCTCCTGTTGATTGGACATCTTTTCTTTGTTTTTGGAAATGATGACCACTTTAGTTTGTTCTCGGTTGCCATAGGTTAACTTGAGGAGTTTTGGGTATCGCAACCCACTCGAAGAATACAAGATAGATGGATGTCGTTTTTTCATTTCAATGCTCAGTGCAACCCGAAGAGTGACGGTAGAATCACTCCTTCGCTATTGGTCATCTCCAATGGAATCTGAAGAATTGTTTGTGTCATGAGGGTTGAATATATACCTGTGGAAGATCCAAAAAACAAATCTACTAGTGGTACCCGCACAAGCTTCTGTGCTTATTCAGATGCTTGATTCTTTCAAAGGTATTAATCGTTGCATCTAATATCAATTTTGTTTTCAAATAAAAAAACAGTTGTATGATTTGCATATACTAGTATTCTACGTACCCCAATTGTATGAACATTCCTAGGGTGTTGGAAGTTGGAACAATGGCTGTGAATCCCATCAACTTCAGCCTAAAACCTCAAGTCTTGATACATGTTGAAATAACCAAACATCAACATTTTGTGAGGGTCAAGCTTTTTATTGTTTTTTGTGCATTTCGAAAGATGGGTACACTATCTTTAACTGATTCAGTATGAAGATTTGTTACTCCTGACGATGTTAGTGTGGATCGACATTAAAAGGGTGACAGCATTTTTTAATGAATTCAGAATGATTCACTTGTCATGGTAAATCTAGGTAAGTAATGGATGTTACTTAGGTATTATGGTTTTGGGTGATTGTTTTGTTGATTTTTCGTTAAATACTTCCTGGATTTTACTTTTTTGACATGGGTGTTATCTTACAATCTTATCTGATATGCAGGAGCTTCGTTGTGCATGCTTGGGTTTCATAAGTTCAAAATTTGAAAAGTTAATTTCTGCCCTGGTGATTTTGGTGGTATAAAAACGCGGTCTACCTGGGAGAATCTGTAGATGACTCTGTGTTGCTATCATCGGTCCGATTCATTAACTCAGTCCTGCCTCGGGTTGTCAGGTTTTTTTTAGCTTCTTGATTGTATACTTAATTTTAAAGTGACAGCGTCCTCGCAATTTAGTGATTCAAAGCAGTAGAAAATTCTGTACTGCTTAAAATTGTTGTATTTAATGATATATGTTTCATAAACCGCTTGTGTTCTTACATTAGTTTTGTTTTGGTGGAAAGCTAGTTGATGATGTAACCAATAGCTATACTTAGTACTCTCTCCTTATTTAAAGTCCCAAGAGGGGTAGTGATGAGAATGAGGAATTTCCTATGAAGTAGAATGAAGTGGTTATGGCGGTTTTAGATGGAAGTAGAGTATGCTTGGGCAAGCGTAATAAGAATTTGATTTGGGATGGACAGGAATAAGTGGCATTCAGCCATTCAGGCTTCCCCAGAAGTTCATGGACTTTTGTTATTGGGGTGGTGAATGGGCAGAATGTGAAGTTCTGGGGAGGACATTTGGGCAGGCAATAACAGCTCGATGCATTAATCATTAATGACTCGGTACATGACTAGACATAGAATAAGAAAAGTACATTGATTCGCTAATCATATTTGTTCAAAAGAAATGTCATTACTTTGGCTGTGAATGCGATTGTGAAATTGAAACAGTTTGACAATTAGAGAGGCTGTTTTTTACAATATTGAAACACATTACAATACACAGACACCCGTTAGAACTACATAATGAATAACAAAACTTCCCGACGAGGAAAAGAAAACCTCAAACTTCTCAACAAGAAGAAGATAAATTCAAGACTATTAACAAAGGGAAGACGAGCTAACTAAAATAAAACTAAGAATAAGGACCAACCAACACAACTTTAAAAAAAAAAAAAAAAAAAAACGAAGAAAGAAAAGGAGATGTTGTCCCCAAGGAGTGTAGTGTAGTGGTAAAGGAAATAACGTAAACTCGATCGAGACATAGGTTATGAAAGTTTATTCTCAAAGAATAATATATTTTCTCGGTTTTAACTATCTTACATGAGATTAGTTGAACCAAAGTAAGGAGGGACTTAAAAAGGTTTGAACACGACACCATGGTTATAAAAAAAATAAAAAATAAAATAAAAATGTGCACCCCGCATAATGATCAGGGCACCCAACAAAAAATTTTGTGGAAATTTATTTTGGAAGGAAATATCAAAAATGCCCTCCCAAACCCAACAATTCACTCACGATCCAAAAACTATTCTTTCCCGCTCACCCCACCTTCATACAAGTCCTCCAAATTTCGTCAAGTGCAATCAATCCCTCGTCTGGTGTGACCGTTTCTCGATTCAAGGAGGTTGTGGACATTGTAAGTATGTTGTTACTGGTTTTTTTTGTGGTTGTATATTTTCATTGAGTCGTTTTTTAAGGGAAAATAATTAAAGTAGTTTTTGTATTGTAGGTTTTATTAGATTCGGTGTGTTTACATCACGGTTAACGTGTAGTGGGCGAAGAGAATAAGTGGGAGGCGGACGTAGAAGAAGATAAGGTTTATTTTCTCCATTTTTATGTATTTTTTTGCATTTTTGAAACTGTAATGGAGACGCGAAGTGCTCGATCACACAAAACCAAGACAATATATAAGGTCTCAGTTGTATGTAGCTAACACTCTAAAACTACTTTTAGACTAATACAACTGAAACCATATAGTTACTATGCGTCGATAGTTACGGTGGGTAGGTACCGAGACTTGATGCATAGACTCGGACTTGTGTAACCGAGACTTATCGATGTTTCTCGGACCTGCAAGACCGAGATAATATGTTTTAACTGTTTCTTCAATTTTTTCATTATTAAATCTTACGATACGCATAACTTGTTGCAGAAAAAGTCATCCACATCATCCACATCTCAATTTGAAGACTACACAAGTCTTTTTGGTCGTGAAGAACCATTTGGGTCTAGGAAGGAGGCTGTTGAGTGGGTTCAAAACTTAGGACAGGAAAGAGAATTTGTGTTGGTTACTAAAAAGTCAGATGCTGGAGGGATTGGCCGTATGGGTAGGGTGAAGCTTGCTTGTGAGAGGTCTGGTACATATAGGGGTATTTCTCAAAGAATAGGGATATCCAAAGCGGCAAAACTTGAGAAAAAATCACCAAAGTTGAACATAAGAGAGGTAGAGGAGGATAAGACAGGGCTTCACAGTGGCACCAAGAAATGCGAGTGCCCTTTTCTTAGTTACATCAAGGAAGAGTCGGACACTTTATGGTATTTGAATGTGCTATGTGGGCGTCACAACCGTGAGACCGCGAAGTACTTGGAAGGCACTCATATGCCGGTCGGCTGACTCCGGATGAGAAGGTCGTAGTGGGGCAAATGACTAAGGAGAATGTGATGCCAAGACATATCCTGGACACATTGAGGCAAAGGATAAAAACAATGTTTCCACTCTTCGTACGATTTACAATGAACGACAATGACAACGAGACCGAAAAGCCGGTGGGAAGACGCAAATGCAACAACTGCTTCACTTATTGGAACAAAATAACAATTTGTCGTAGCATAGAAATGATAATGATACGAATGTTGTGAGTGACATATTCTGGGCATATCCTAACTCTATCAATTTGGTGAGGTGTTTCCCTTTGGTCCTTATCACGGACTGCACATACAAGACCAATAGGTACCGCATGCCACTATTGGAGATTATTGAGGTGACTTCGATTAAGGTCACTTTCTCTGTTGGGTTTGTTTTCATGTCGTCGGAGACCAAGGACAACTACTTATGGCCTTTAGAGATTTTGAAGCAAATATTAGAGGGTTGGTCTTCACCAGGTGTTTTTGTCACTGATAAAGAGTTGAGACTTATCACTACAATCCAAGGACAACTACTTATGACCTTTAGAGATTTTGAAGCAAATATTGGAGGGTTGGTGTAACGACCCAAATTAATTAAACTAGGATTAATGTTAATCTCGGGGATTAGCGATCGTAATTCAGGCATTATTCGGATAACTCAGTTGACTCGGACACGAGAACCGAGGAAATATATTATTTGTGGATGATGGTCACTTAGGTGTGATTTTTAAACATTATATTATTATATTGCATCACATGTGTGTATGTTGCTATCGGACGAGTTGGTGTGATGGGTGTTCTCCTCAAAAGGCGTGCCAACGCAGGTATCGGATAGGCGAACTATGAGTACACTAGAAAGACTCAACTAATTCACGTTAATATGACTAGTTGATCAATTAAAATGGGTAATGTAACCATATGCTAAAAACAATAGGCTATGGCGTACCTCGAATTGCGTGTCGAGACGCGGGGCATCGAGTGCCGGGTAGTCGAGGGTTAGTGGGATCACAAAATTTGTCAATTTGGTGAATAGAAACACTAACCATATATATTATAATGGGTCTAAGCTAATGTAATTGAATCAAATAAATCAATGCCTATAATTTGGTTATTTAAATTAGAAACCATGAGATTGTCCAAGAGATACGTGTTGACACATCTAGGAACCATGTGAGTAGCAAATTAATGTCACTTTGATTGGGTTAGTGGAAGTTAATGGGATACATGTCAAGGTGTGGATCATTAGATGAGCTTCGAGATACGTAAATACATGGGGATCAATGGTTGGAATCAATATTACCTTAATATTTAAAATCAACGCATGCAAGGAAACCATTTTCATTTTCAACTTATGAATCAAGAGAACTTGTTGGAGAAGAAGGAGGTTGATGGAAAGAAGGAGTCCATGGAAGATTAGTGAGAGTTTCTCAAGCTAGGTGGTACATCAACTAGGCACACATTTATTTATGTCGATTGAAATCATTTTTACGTTTTTGGCTAATTCCAAAAGGTAGATGATTGAATATTTACAATTGGTTTATATATTTGGATTCCTCATTTGAATTTGATAATCCAGCTATATTGAAGTTCTTAATTTGGATTTGAAATCATAAAGATATGAATTTTTGAATTTGCAAGATCGAAACTAGAATTCTGCATGTTATATTAGGAATTAGCCTATGTAATTTGGTCATAACTTGCTCATTTTAGATCCGAATTGATCCAAACTAGTGGCATTTGAAATCTTACTCAAAGGGTAACAACTTTACTTAACCGGAGATGTTGTAATTCAATTGTTTTTATGTCCAAAAGTGCTCTACAAATAGGTGCTGAAATTCAGAAGAAAAGTTTTGAAACTAAACTTGTTAAAGACATAACTTCCTAACTACTCATCCAAATGAGCTGATCTTTTAATATGTTATATTTAGATATGTTTTCTGCCTTGTGACCAAAAATCACCTTTTTTGGAAATATAGATTGGGAGGAATAGATTTTCTAAATCTGCTAGTCGGATTAGGTTCGAATTAGAGCTATGTTTAATAGAATCATGATACCTCTTTCGTTTTAAATCGGAATTTTGCAAACTAAACCTTTTCGGAAAGCTAAGATAGAGACCAACGACCTTTGTACATGGAAGATTTTGAGATTTGGACCACTTCATGCCTAAAAATGCGTTGTAACATAAGACTAAAATTGAGACTTAATTTAGTCTTTAGGGCTAATTTGGGAAGATCAATTTGAAACATATTCAACCAATTTGAATACACAATAAACACACTTAACTGAATTCAAGGACTTAGGGGACCGTAGCTCGGGTATTGGGGAGCATGTCGGGTCGGATTCGGGTGTCCAGGGGAGTCGGAGCGCATGTTTAGGTGCGTAAAACCCTTGAGAATGCTTTACAGAATTCAGTTCGTTTTTCTTATGCGTGTGATGAATGCTGAACTATTTTACTTTATTGTTTTGTTTAACTGATTGATTGGTTCATTGGGGTTTTTATATCGGGATGTGTGGACGGACTTGAGCTTACTATACCATAGCATGTGTATCAGAAGTCATTGGTGGATAACGACCCAAGTTACTTGGTCGATACATGTGTCGCTGCGTCGTGGGTCTACGCCAGCCACCGAGAGGAACCAGGTGATGGGCAAGTTGGGTGCGCCCACTAGTGGGTCCTGAGGAGGGTATCTGAAGTATGGTATAGCCTGCTATACGCGATACATTCTTGGATTTTCGTCAAAAATGTTTATGCGTATATTGAGTTAACTGTTGTATGTTTACATTCTCATTTACCTCATTAACTGCTACTATGCCTTATTATCGAGCATGTTTGGTTGGTATGTACTAGTTGTTAATTACTACTTGTTTGATTATTGTCTGTTGCACTGTGTTACTGTCATTGTATGCTGCTTGAATCTTTTATATTGCCCTACTTTCATGGAAATATGGATTTCTATTGCCAGATGGCATACTTGCATGTCTCGTAGCTTTATTTGATTTCTTGCTGAATATTATGTAGTCATATCTTGGGAATTCACTCACTGAACTCGTCACTGTATTTATTGGGTGGTTGAGTGCAGATCTTTCCACGAGTAGCGGCAAAGAAAAATCTTAGGCGACTATCTCTTTATGCTGATGGTCTTGGGTGTTTATATTATTTTGTTATATTATTTTGGGTATTGGGAGATTTGAGATGACACCGTACATGTATATATACATTGTTTTATGGTATTGTCACTTATATGCATAGTACTTTTTTCGGGTTTTCCACAGTAGGACTGATACTTATAAAACCTAAGAGTTAATTAAAATATAAATTTAGGTTTATTTAAGATTTTCGCTACAAAATACTGGTTATCTAATTGTAACTCCAAAATATACAAACCACTAGCACGACTAAGACTCATAAGCTACAAACAGTTGAATTTAAGGAAATAAATTAAGATTAAAACGAATAATCAGTTAACCAAACTAGTAATACCTACGTGGACACGATTATCGAGATGTGAGATGGACGGGCAGGTGCCGAAAACGTGTAGCTGGGCCCACCGGGTGAGGATTACACGTAGAGACGACACCCCGAGGCGGCAGGGCTGCCACAGATGGTATAAGAGAGAGGTCGATGGATCATAGGGGATGAAGTGTAGTTTATTGGTATCAGAGGGAGGTCGATGAAGCCTCGGGAAAAGTTAAAAGAAATTGGATGAACTTAATGAATAAAATCTTAGATGTGGAAACTCGATGTTATGGCCTTAGAACTTTAGTTGGGAAGTGATGTGAGGCGGGTAGAGTTAGGGTTATATACGTGTTATGTTTTTACTGTATGTTACACACTATACGCGTATATATATATCGAGGCTGATCCGGCACACACTTCTTGATGCGGATCACGATGAATGGACAGCTTACTACTTCGCAAAAAATTGGTCAGACTAGCAATCTTGCCAGGACCACTACCACCACTGTTACCACTAGTTAGGGTGTTAAGACTAATTTGCGGTACATGACACTCAGTTGACAGAGATTATGCAGTTACTTAGGACAGCGCAGGTAGTAGCCACAACTGGACCATCAAGGTAGAGATCATGGAGGACATGACAGGGGTCAGAGAGATCGGGGTCAGGGTCAGAGATCTAGAGACGAACAGGCTGGCGGGTTAGAGACGCGTTGGTGTTTTCAATGTAGTTAGCGAGGACATGATAGGAAAGATTATTTTTGGAGACCAGTGTCAGTTATTACAGCACCACCTATACCAGAGCCAAATTTGCAGTGTGACGAGTAAGGGTAAAAAGGAAAGTAATGAATTGGGTTAGAGACTATGAGTATTGCAGACCACGACACGACAGTCGAGGATGTGAGAGTTCCCAACCTAGTTGATTTGGGATACATAGCTTAGATCTCGACAAGACATTGGGAGTATGATGGCGAGTGCATACAAGCCATGAGTTGTAGGTCGAGGGTGCTTTTGATTTGAAGATCTATATAATGACAATAAGGACAAGACTAAGAATAAAGAGTTTCCGAAGTGTACAAGTAAGGGAAGGTAGTCGAGATATGGTAAGTAGAGTCTTACTAGGATAGCTAGAAGACGCGAGACAGAGGAGTAGCTTGAAAACCTATGGACAACTGATAGTGTTGAGATGACTCGAGATGTATATGAAAGCGATGACAGCCACCTTTAGCTCCGGCTAGAGCACTGGAGTTAGTCTCGCAATCATGATAGTCCGAGCAACTCCACAGAAGTTCTATGAATGCCCTCAGATAGCGAGGTCGGTGGGGGCCCACACCGCTACCTCATCTGAAAAAGGACAATTCAATAAGTACAAGTAAAAAGAAAGCTTACAATTTTGCGAGAAGACATCGAGCAAATCACCAATACCAAGGTTTAAATCAAGCTTAACAAAGATGGACAACTAGACAATGGGCGATAGAAATTAAAGTGACAAAGAGGAATACATGAGATCAAAAGGGAAAAATTTAAGAGTTGTGTACAGAGTAAGTGAAATGGATGGGCATCATGATAGAGAGTTTGAAGAGCCATATGATTTACAGATCTAAGAATATGAAGACACAAAGCTTTTAGAAGACATGAAAATAAAAAAAATGAAAATTTACACTATTGGATGAGTGGTTGCTCTCCCTTAGGTATCGTATACAAGGTGTGTGACCTTATTACACTACAAAAAAACAGCAGATCAGAAACGGAAATTTTCGTTGTTAATTAACATAAATTTCGTCTCTAATTCAATTCTGCAACGGAACAGAGACGAAATCTATTTCGTCTCTAAAATCGTCGTCGCTGATTTAGTCAGCAACGGAAATGTGTTTCCGTTGTTGATTAGAGACAGATTAGAGACGAAATTTAGAAATGGAATAGAGACGGAACAGAAATGCAAATTCTTGTAAAGGGTACAGTTGTAATTCCGTCTCTGATCCATTGCTAATCGAGACGGATCAGAGAACGGAATGTAATAATTCTGCCTCTGATCCGTCTCTGATTAGCAACGGATCAAAGACGGAATTATTGCATTCGTATATGATCGGTCTCGATTAGCAACGGATCGAGACGTAATTATTGTATTCGTCTCGATCCGTCTACGATTAGCAACGGATCGAGAGGCGAATTATGCATTCGTCTACGATCGTCTCGATTAGCATAGGAACATTGACGGAATGCAATAATTCCGACTACGATCCGTTGCTAATTCATGTATTCCGTATCTGATCCGTTGCTATTTAGTATCAAAGTTTAGTTTTGCCCAGTTGGGCTCGGCTATTTCCTCGGAAATTAGAGACGGAATAGCAACGGAATCTCTGAATTCCGTTGCTAATCCGTCTCAATTCGCGTTGTTTAGTTTTCAAAACTAAGCTCAATCCAATTGGTTCTCCATAACCTCTAAACACGAAAATACAACCATATGACATACTCCATCACCGCACCACCTCCAACAACTCCTTGGGGGTGCTAACATCCCCCAAAAAAAAAGCGAATTTGACATACATACATCGACAATATATATCAACAAATATTCAAATGAGAGAAAAAAATGTACAATTCGACATTGAAAAAGATTTATATATCCACGAAAGCTTGTCAAGTATAATAAATGTTCCAAATTTCTAAGTATTCATAAAAACCACCAATCCTATTGTTCAACAACCACAAAAAAAACTTACAATCTTCTAAATATGCACAAAAAGAAGTATCAATCTAAAAGTCATGTAAACAACTGTAAAAGTTACATGATATGCTTTAAATTCCTCATATCTCACTTGAAAACCAGATTATGGCAGGTATTGTCACAGGGATATGGGCAATCAATGGCACTAACTCCCACTCGATCGAAGAACCGATCACCTACGATAGGGCCACGCTCTGCAAATATTGCGAAATGGATCAAACCCATGATAAACAAAACGAAACCCCAAAAAAACTATCTCCATTTACAGTGCAAATCTTTCTTCACCGATGAAAATTCATTGTCGTTAACTTAATTCACATGTAGGCTAATATTCCCAAAATGTATTACTTGTGTAAAAGAACCTTCAAAAAATGTGCGTAGTAATTAAAAATGGTGAAAACCAACTCCTCCTCTGACAAGGGATTTTTAAGATCCACTAACTAACAAGTCTCTTCAAGTGGATATTAGTAAATATAGTAAGCCTTTCAGGAAAGCAGGAAGACAATTCATAGCAAAGAAAAAGAACAAGTGCCTTTAGATTAAGGGGGAAAAAAGTACCTTGTCTTGAATCATAGGAGAATCATCTGCAAACCACGTGTCTTGTCTCTCGGATTGGCAGTGAGCAAAACATGAATTTATGAACAACACATTTTTATTGGATTTTGAAACACCCTTAATTGCGTCCAAACATTTGGTTCTGAAGCACTGCTTCATTAGAACAAATGGTAAATCCACATGATTTTACAAGAGAAGCCTGGTCCAATAGAAGCGGTATAATGCAATCAGACAAAGCACGTTGCACTTCGACTACGAAGGATTTCTCGCTTCCGTATAGCTCAACCACTTCCCTAACGCTACTCTGCATCAAAACCAAACCCAAAACCAAAACAATTCAACGTCTTTGGCGCAGCAGAAATAGCATGCTATGTGCCCATTGTTGCACTAAAATTAAATTTCAAGAACACACAGCAAGAAAAAAAATATATATATGCATTTCAGGAAACATATAACCTCATAAGCATAGAATAAATGCTCAATCAAATCGTGAATTGCAGGGTTTACACCGAGGTCGTAGAACAACGTTTTGATTGCATGACACATGCAACACGAACTCTTGCTAAATATCACCGCCGCCTTCTGCGATGCAAACTTCATCACTCGATCCATCTCTAATCGATCCGAGAAGTTGAACCAAATATTGCACTTGATCGATGATAAAATTAATGTAGCTAGGAATGTATGCTGCAAATAAATTAACTTGTGATGTATATTTGAGTAGTGTAAGAAATGGGCTATATATACCTATCAATTGTATTAATGTTTGTATACATATATAGCTAGTTGTATAGAAGAAATTAAAATTGATCTTTCGAGGCTCTATGGGACATAATTCATGATACATATATAAAAGATGTGGAAGTATGGTGAACAATCGGAATGTCAAATTAAAGCATATATATATGGGTGCAGTTCTTTGCAAAAATAAAAGGAATAAAGAGGCGAGTGACATGCATGGTGAGATAAGGAATAATATCTCGTCGGTCACATATGTAGAAAATGATTTCCATTAATTAATTCTATGCTTCGATTTATCATATATACACCACCAATTGATCCCTTATATTTATCTTTTTTTTTTTTTGATAAACGAATCCAACATAAGTCGAATCTGGGACCTCCCCAACTTTATATATCTTGTAGCAAGTGACGCCTTATTCATTTCATAAAAAAAACATTAGTTACTTATCTTGATCCTTCTTGTTAATTTCTTGCTTTTCTATATCTGGTCATCGATTGTTCAAATTAGGATTTTGCCTAAAAAGTCAATTAGAAACTCTTAATGAGTCTCAATTTGACTTGTTTCAACAACAATATCATTCACCATGGTTTAGCAAAATCATTATTCATTCTAACTCAATTGAAACTCATACAAGTCTCGTGTCATCAAGGAACAAATATTTGTCTAACTATATCAACAATCAATGGCATAAATTTTTTCAAATTAAGTTACGAACACTTGAAACAAATTTAAAAGTAGGATCTCATCATTAGAACCCCTTCATTCATATCAATTTAAAACAAGTTAGCTCCTAGTTTTGTCTACCATATTCATGTATGGTTGTGGCTTCTCGTCATATGTTGATTTCAACTATCTTAAGACCTAGCTCGGTACATGACTGATACCAAACAGAGTAGGATACTTGGTCGTAAAAATATAAGAAACAAGGAGTTCAAAAAATATCATAAATCATAACTTATAAGCGGCATACAAATACCACATAGTATCAAAGCTCCTAGTAGTTGTTCACTCGTACCTCCTTAAGGTTAGAGGTTAATTCAAATCTCTAGACGTTTTATGTGAAATAGCAACATTAACTCAAAGGGTGATCATGGTTTTTAGAACCCTACCTAGTAGTAGTAGAAAATATACAATTATAGGTACTATTCATCTATACCTACTCTTTTGGTAGCATTATCTATACATACGCATATACACACAATTGAACCAAATATAGTAGGAAATACATGAAAAAATGTGGCATAAAGATATCAAAGAATGTAAATTAAAACTAAAATATAGCACAAAACCTTACATCTCCGGAACAATTAATGCAATCCAGACAAAACACGTTGCACTTCGACTACGATCCGTTTCTCGCTTAGTATACTTCACCCACTTCCCTAACTCTAATCGCATCAAAACCAAACCCATATCCATAACAATTCAACTTCCTTGGCGCAATGAAATAGCATGCTATGTTCTCATCGTTGCACTAAAATTAAATTCCAAGAACACACGCCCGGGAAAAAAATTACATATGCATTTCAAGAAATATATAACTACATAAGCATATAAGAAATGATTCAAAAAGACTAGTGCAACAATTGATCTAATAAAAAAATATAGTGCAAGTCAATCCTTAAGGCTAGTATGCGCGACGAATCTGCGGCGACGGCTTAGGGTGCGGCAAACAAGCGGCGACGGCTTGGGGTGCGGCGAACACGGCGACGGCAGGGAAACGGCGAAAAAGGGCAACGGGTAAGGGCTTTGGAGGCTCCAATCTCCGACGAGACGGCGACGCAGAGCGACGAAGAAGCCCCAATCGCGCGACGGCAGATAGTTTAGGCTTCGGCGACGACAGAGACACCAGCGGCCCAATCGCAGCGACGAGCGAAAAGTTTAGGCTACGGAGAGAGATTACGGAGAGAGAGAGAGAGCGGTGGGAGAGGGAGAAATAGGAAGCATCGGTGAGAGAGGGAGAAGCGGGAAGGTTCGGTGAGCGGTGAGAGAGGTGAGAGAAAGAGAGAGATCATCACGAGAGATCGGCTTTATGCACGCGAGAGAAAGAGGCGGTGATGGGAGCGGTGAGCAACACATCGATTGCACAATGCAAAAGCGGTGGTCGGCGACCCACGAGAGCGGTGAGCGCGAGAGAGAGAGGCGAGAGGGGTGAGAGAGTGATAGCGAGAGAGTGGTGGTCGGCGACCCACGAGAGCGGTGGGCGGCGATAGAGAGAGAGGGCAAAGAGGGGTGAGAGAGTGATAGCGAGAGAATCGTGGTCGGCGACCCACGAGAGCGGTGAGCGGTGAAAGAGAGAGGCGAGAGAGGGTGATAGAGTGATAGCAGAGAGCGGTGGTCGGCGACCACGAGAGTGGTGAGCGGCGAGAGAAGAGGCGAGAGGGGTGAGAGAAGCGATAGCGAAGAGCGGTGGTCGGCGACCCACGAGAGTGGTGAGCCGCGAGAGAGAGAGGCGAGAGAGGGGTGAGAGAGCGATAACGAAGAGAGCGGTGGTCGGCGACTCACGAGAGCGGTGAGCGCGCGGCGAGAGAGAGAGAGAGAGCGAGAGAGCAAAGATCGGTCGGTGAGCGAGAGAAAGCGAGAGCGGGGATCGGAGAGAGAGCGGAGAATGAGCGAGAGATCGGTGAGCGGTGAGCGGAGAAGAGCGGTGACCGGCGCAGAGAGCGGTGGCCGGGCGAAGAGAGGGTGACGGTGAGAGCGAGACCGGTTATAGAGAGAAAGCGAGAGATCGTTGAGAGAGAGAAAGAGAGTTGAGAGAGAGAGAGATTTTGGTGAGAGTTGTGGTTGGTCCCCCATTTTGGGGCGTCTAGATCGAAGCACGCACAAATCTCGAGACGTAATGGACGGTTCAAAAAAATGAAAGTTTTGGTGGGAATGTTGGTGCCATTTTTTTGACACGGAATTTAATTTCGTCCCAATTCCGTCTCTATTTCCATCTCTGATCTCTCTTTATTCCGTCTCTGAATTAGTCCGTCTCAATTCCGTCTCAAACCATTTTTTTTTAGCAACGGAAGTTAATTCCGTTGCTAATTTCGTCTCTAAATAGCCATTTTTTTGTAGTGTTAGGTATATGCCGTAAAAAGGCGGGATGAGACAACACGTGACTTATACATGAGCGAGAGTAACTCATGATGGCCATAGTCACAGTGTAATGAGATCATATTTCATTGCTTAAATTGGAGTCATGTGTTTTGTGAAGCACTACAACAATACCATGGTTGTGATGGTATGGATACATGCAAAGTTAATGAAAGCACGACTGAAACAATCAGTGTTCGAAGCCTGATAATGAGCATGAACATTGTTGCCTATGTTCAGTGACATGACTCACCTTCAGACAAGGTCGAGTAACAACTAGACCATAACATGTGTATCAAAAGTCCTCGGTCAATGACGATTTGGGCTACTGTACTGGTATATATGTCGGTGTGTCGCGAGTCTATGCCGACCATCGAGAGGATCAGGTATCGAGCCAGTTGGGTGCTCTCACTAGCGGGAACCTGAGAGGGAATCGATAGTACGGTCTAATTGGTTTTGGAAGTGAGTTGGCAATGGTGAATTTTTCTTGCCACAATTTCCTTCCCACGAAAAGTAGAACAGAAGACAGGAGTGAGTGGCATTGTGAATATTTTCTGCCACAATTTCCTCCTCATGAAGATGAAGAGATGAAAGGCTGTATAAAAGGCCTAGACGGGCACATTGGTGCGGGGCACCGCCTGAGGATACAATTATGAGAAAGTTTGTAAGAAGGGTCTTGCTGGGCACATTGCGTGCGGGGCAACGCCTAACGATACATTTATGAGAAGGTCTGTAGGAAGGGTCTTGTTGGGCACATTGCGTGCGGGGCAATGCTTGAGGATACAATTATGCAAATAACTGAAGGGCGGTAGGAAAGGTCTTGCTGGGCACATTGCGTGCACATAACGCATAAGGAATTGACAGCGGCAGCAAGTGTACGGCAAACGTCAAAGTAATTGTGGCACCAACTCGTGTTGGTGTCGGGAATATCGTATCCACAAGGACGGTTATTTGTCAATATTTAGTCTAATTAAGAAATAGAGTTAGGCACTTAAGAGTTGAGTTTTGTAAAAACAAAATTATTAATTAGTTTAAACTAACTAATTGCAAGTAAATAAAATAGGTCTTAAGCAATAAAGAGAATATCATAGGAAATCTAATTCACCCAAATTGTATCATTCGAATCCAATTTAATTATAAAGTCTTCCAATTCAAGCAATGATAGGCGAATTTCTTACAATTCATTCCATCCCGAGGTCTCGGTGATGGAGATTCTAACATCTCACTCGGACTCCGCCGGTCGGCGTGAATAGTTTAAGTGAGATACCGCATTAAAAACCAAATTCAATTGCCTCCCTAGTCAATGACCATCGGTCGATGCGTCATATGTTCTAAGGTTGTGTTTCTCCTAATCCGGATTCAAAAGTCTCAATGGTCATGATGACTCTCAAACCCGTGAATCTACACCTACTTGATCAAGGTAAGTATAGCATAGTACACAAGAACACACAAATCAAAACATTGAATTGAAAGAACAAATATAATCATATTGAAATCAAAAGAATCCAATTTAGGATCCAAAGATCCCTAAAACAAAAGAGATTACCCCATAAGTGGGTTCAATTCAACACAATTCATGATTAGAAAGCAAGAAAACATGAAATCAAACCTACAATGAATATAGAATCCAAGATTTTTAATCACTCTTCTTCAATCTTCACACGTTCTTCTTGGTTCTCCAAAGCAAAAGATATGATTTAAAACCTAATTTTAAGTTCTATTTATACCACCAAGTCCATTTGGTCCCCAAAATTATCCAAAAACCCTTAAAAAATCACTTTTATGCACTTTTCCATAGTGAGAGCTGACCCTGGTGCTACGGCGCCAGCCTCAGCGCCCACTACACATTTCTGGCTGTTTTGGGCGCACTGGTGGCACTGGGTTGGCGCTGCGGCGCCAAGAACAAAATCCTGCGCATATAGTTCACTTTGCAATGCAGTTTTAGACCACTTAGAGCCGGAATTTTCCTTCGCTCGTGAAACTTGAAAACGTTCAGCTCTGAGTTTTCTTTCAAACGGAAGAAACGCCAAGTCATTTGAACTTCAAATGAGGGAGTTATGGCTAAAACACTGAAGCTTGGTCAAAATAAACTTTGTTGAAACTTAGTCACATTGATATCGTTCTTTGCCCGAACCTTGTATTCTCATCCCGAAACTTCCAAACATCTTCAAAACACATGAAACCATGTGAAATATCATCATTTCATCACTCGCCTCCAGTCTCGTTTTCTTCCGCCTCGTGATCCGCATAAGCGCACTTTTTGAGGAAAATATTCTCGGATCTTCAAAATAATCTACGAATGGTCCCACTTTGCTTTCCTCACCTAAAAACCAACAAAATATATCGGATTAGTAGGAAATCACTTATTAATAGCCTAAATTATCAACAAAATGTTACTTATAAAGGTAATAAAATATGTTACGCATCAGGAATGCAGTTATAGAGAGATCAAGAATGATAATCAATCGTACGGAGAAAGAAGACTCGGTGTTGTGATATATACTAGGCCATAACAAGTGTGGCCCAAACATCGTTGAATGAAAACCCGAGCTGCCTTGGTGCACGTATCGGTGACTCAGCGGATTTAGTCAGCACCGCGAAGGCTATTGGGAGATGGGTCAGTGGAGCGGGTTTGAAATGCCCACTGGTGGGTCCCCAATGTATTTTATTATGGTCTAGTGGGGGTCGAAATTGAGTTGGCGAAGTCAGGTGTTCCGCCACTATTTTAGCTTGGTGTAGAAGTGAATTATAAATTCCTCGAGATCTAAATTTTAGGGACGATATTCTTTTAGTTGGGAAGAATTGTAACGACCTTAATTAATTAAACTAAGATTAGCGTTGATCTCGAGGATTAACGGTCGTAATTCGATCGTTACGCGGATAACTCAGTTGAATCAGACACGAGAATCGAGGAAATATATTATTTGTGGATGATGGTTGCTTAGGTGTGATGTTTAAACATTATATTATTGTATTGCATCACACGTGTGTATGTCGCTATCGGGCGAATTGGTGTGACGGGCGTGCCAACGCGGGTATCGGATAGGCGAACTACGAGTACACTAGAAAAACTCAACTAATTCACATTAATATGACTAGTTGATCAATTAAAACCATATGCTAAGTTGATTAAGTTAAAATAATAAGCTATGACGTACCTCGAATTGCGTGCTGAGACGCGGGGCATCGAGTGCCGGGTAGTCGAGGGTTAGTGGGATCACAAAATTTATCAATTTGGTGAATAAAAACACTAACCATATATATTATAATGGGCCTAAGCTAATGTAATTGAATCAAATAAATCTATGCCTATAGTTTGGTTATTTAAATTAGAAACCATGAGATTGTCATATAAATATATGTTGACACATTTAGGAACTATGTAAGTAGCAAATTAGTGTCACTTTGATTGGGTTAGTGGAAGTTAATGGGATACATGTCAAGGTGTGGATCATTAGATGAGCTTCGAGATACGTAAATACATGGGGATCAATGGTTGGAATCAATATTACCTTAATATTTAAAATCAACGCATGCAAGGAAACCATTTTCATTTTCAACTTACGAATCAAGAGAACTTGCTGGATAAGAAGGAGGTCGATGGAGAGAAGGAGTCCATGGAAGATTAGTGAGAATTTCTCAAGCTAGGTGGTACATCAACTAGGCACACATTTATTTATGTCAGATTGAAATCATTTCTGATTTTTGGCTAATTCCAAAAGGTAGATGATTGAATATTTATAATTGGTTTATATATTTGGATTCCTCATTTGAATTTGATAATCCAGCTATATTGAAGTTCTTAATTTGGATTTGAAATCATAAAGATATGAATTTTTGAATTTGCAAGATCGAAACTATAATTCTGCATGTTATATTAGGAATTAGCCTATGTAATTTGGTCATAACTTGCTCATTTTAGATCCGAATTGATCCAAACTGGTGGCATTTGAAATCTTACTCAAAGGGTAACAACTTTACTTAACCGGAGATGTTGTAATTCAATTGTTTTTATGTCCAAAAGTGCTCTACAAATAGGTGCTAGAATTCAGAAGAAAAGTTTTGAAACTAAACTTGTTAAAGGCTGGTCTTTTAGTATGTTGTATTTGAGTATGTTTGCTGCCTTGTGACAAAAAATCACCCTTTTTGGAAACATAGATTGGGAGGAATAGATTTTCTAAGTCTACTGGTCGGATTAGGCTCCAATTAGAGCTATGTTTAGTGTAATCATGATATCCCTTTCATTTTAAATCAAAATTTTGCAAACTAAACCTTTTTGGAAAGCTAAGATACAGACCGACGATTTTTGTATATGTAAGATTTTGAGATTTAGACCATTTCATGCCTAAAAATGCGTTGTAACATAAGACTGAAATTGAGACTTAATTTAGTCTTTAAGGCTGATTTAGGAAGATCGATTTGAAACATATTCAACCAATTTGAATACACAATAAACATACTTAACTGACTTCAGGGACTTAGGGGACCGTAACTTGGGTATTAGGGAGCTTGTCGGGCCGGATTCGCGTGTCTCGGGGAGTCGGAGAGCGTGTTGAGGCGCGTAAAACCCTTGAGAATGTTTTACAAAATTCAGTTCGTTTTTCTTATGCATGTGATGAATGCCGAACTATTTTACTTTACTGTTTTGTTTTACTGATTGATTTGTTCATCGAGATTTTTATACCGGGATGTGTGGACGGACTTGAGCTTACTATAGCATAGCATATGTATCAGAAGTCCTCGGTGGATAACGACCAAAGTTACTTGGTCAGTACATGTGTCGGTGCGTCGTGAGTCTACACCCACCACCGAGAGGAACCAGGTGATGGGCAAGTTGGGTGCGCCCACTAGTGGGGTCCTAAGGAGGGTATCCGAAGTATGGTATAATCTGCTACACGCGATACATTCTTGGATTTTCATCAAAAATGTTTATGCATATATTGACTTAACTATTGTATGTTTACATTCTCGTTTACCTCGTTAACTGCTACTATGCCTTATTATCGAGCATGTTTGGTTGGTATGTACTAGTTGTCAATTACTACTTGTTCGATTATTGTCTGTTGCACTGTGTTACTGTCATTGTATGCTACTTGAATCTTTTGTATTGCCCTACTTTCATGGAAGTATGAATTTATGTTGCCAGATAGCATACTTGCATGTCTCGTAGCTTTATTTGATTTCTTGATGAATATTGTGTAGCCTTCTCTTGGGAATTTACTCACTGGACTCGTCACTGTATTTGTTGAGTGACCGAGTGCAGATTTTTCTACGAGTAGCTGCAAAGGAAAATCTTAGGTGACTATCTCCTTCTGTTGACGGTCTTGGACATACTCGTAGGTGTTTATATTATTTTGTTATTTTGTCATATTATTTTGGGTATTGGGTGACTTGAGATGACACCGTACATGTATATATACACTGTTTTATGGTATTGTCGCTTATATGCATAATACTTTTTCGGTTTTTCCACAGTAGGACTGTTACTTATAAAACCTAAGAGTTAATGAAAATACATATTTAGGCTTATTTATGATTTCCGCTGTAAAATACTGGTTATCTAATTGTAACTCTAAAATATACAAACCACTAGCACGGCTAGGACTTATAAGCTACAAACAGTTGAGTTTAAGGAAATAAATTAAGATTAAAATGAATAATCAGTTAACCAAACTAGTAATACCTACGTGGACATGATTATCGAGACGTGAGATAGACAGGTAGGTGCCGGACACGTGTAGCTGGGCCCACCAGGTGAGGAGTACACGTAGAGACGACGCCCCAGGGTCGCAGGGCCACCACAGTTGGTTTTCATCGGGTGTTTTTGTCACTAATAGAGAGTCGGGATTTATCACTGCAATCCAACAAGTATTTCCTCAATCGTCTCAACTACTTTTTACGTGGCACATAAACCGAAATGTCTTGACCAACACCAAGAAAATGTTTGCAAGAAATGATGACTTCACACTTTTTAATGATAATTGGACAACATTGATGTATTCGAAGTCCGAGGCATCGTTTGACCGTAGGTATAATGACATACGATATGATTATGGCGATGTGAAAGGGTTGGTCGACTACTTGAAGAAGACTTGGATTGAGGAGTTCAAAGAAAGATTTGTTTATGCTTGAACACATAAGATTATGCACTTAGGGGAGACAACGACGCAAATAGTTGAGTCTGCGCATTCAACTCTCAAGAAACATGTTGGGCATTGTCAAGCAAACGTTTAAGCGCATTGGAGTGTGATTGATGGCATGATAGACAACCAACACAACGAGATAATGACATCGTTTGACCGCAGTTTCAATGTGATGCAACACGGCTTCATTAGATCTTTGTATCGTCATTTGCGGGGTTATTTCTTCCTAGCAACACTCAAGTAGATTCGTGAAAAAGTAGAGTGTGTAGAGAATGTCGGTAGCGACCAAATTCATTGTGGTTGTGACATACGCTCTACATATGGTCTTCCTTGTGCACATGAGCTTAATGTACATCTTTTGGTCGATTCACATATACCACTTAAGGATATATATAGTCATTGGCAGAAGTTGAGTTTGATACCTGAGCAGTCCGTGGGTCGGGCTGACAATAACTTCAATGACGAAATCTAGAGAGTCATTGATAAGTTTGGAGGTCGCGTTGATGAGGATGCCCGTTTGAGGATCATTCAACAGTTAAGAGAGATTAGTAATCCTTCATCCACATCGGTGATTCCACCTCCTGCTAAGGAGAAGACAAAAGGGGGACCAAACATCAAAAAAGGAAGTAAAAAATCACTGAAGAGAAAGCCCGATGAAGACGATACATTTACAATAAGACTTCCTAGTGGTTTTGAATATGTGCCCGGTCACGAGGAGTTTGCATGTTCGGGAAAAAAGCAAAGGCCTTCTAGCTAGACTCAGATAATTCAGATTTAGCCCCCTCCCCCCCCCTCACACTCTCATCACGACCAATACGTAGGTCCCGCTCGTGGACCTGTGATGCCTCATCCTGTACACCATGTCCCCTAAGAGAGCATGCACGTGCAACCTTCTTCTCTGTAGCCTTTTATTTCTCCTTTATACGAGGCAGTTTGTGGTTTCCTCCTACTGCGAGTATCCAAAGTACCCACTGCTTGTTCCGTTCTTGAAGACTTCCCACAAAATTGTTCCCTAGAAACACCTGCCTTACTCCGGGCCATATCTGCGAACCAATGAAATAAATAGTGTATTAGAATCATGTCAAAAATCACAATAAATATGACCTTAAACACAATTTTGGTCAACAGGTCCAAAAACTCGCCCCACGTCTCGGTGACTCACAACCGAAAACGTGAGACTTGTCTCGGTTATTGCCCTTCGAGACTTTTCAATATGTTTCGGTTCCTAACAACCGTGACAAACCATAATAAGCAAACTCTACTACATTCGGTGGGGTAATACAAAACAACATGTACTATTACAGTTTCAGGGTTCAGATACCACATGTGTGACGGCCCCCAGTGCCGAGGTTCTCCATGTGGAGAGGCGCGGCCCCCGCAGTCCTGTCAGATCATTGAACCTCTGGGTCCCACACGCCACTAACGTCATTTGCTACAACAAGACTACTCGATATGCGTGTTAACTCATTTCGTTAATCAGTTTAGTTAGACAATTGAATCATTTTTTTAGCATTAAAAACAACGGAAGTCTTAAATTTAAAGCAAGTAAAACAATTAAATTTATCATCATTTAAAACATCATTTGTAAGAGCAACACCTATTGTGGAAAACCCGGGGAAAATACTTTGTATATAGGCGACAATACTAAGCAGTAATATATACAAGTACAGTGTTTATCCAGTTTCCCAATACCTAAAAGTAAAGCAAAATCTCAATATAACACATACTAGTGGGTCATCGACCGCGGGCAATCAGATGAAGTCGCCAAGAATCCCCTTGCCCCTACTAGCATTAGGATCTGCACTCGACCATCACAAAAAGCCAGATGGAGAGTACAGTTAGTAAGATTCCAAATGAAGTACACCGAACATTTATAAGAAAATAAATATATACCAATAATCATGTTAAATAATCATGCGGAAACTAAATGGGCAACTGTACTACGATCATCACATGAATAAATAACACGAGAGAAACAAGGTGTGTACTCGTCCCGATCAAACTAAACTATACTTCGGACCCCCAGGATCCTTTCGGTGGGTGCCCCCACTTCCTTTCACCTGGTTACTCGCGGTGCTTGCCCGACACGTGCACACTTAAGGCAACTCGGGTTGCAATTCACCGAGTGCCTGATCACACGTGCTACAGCCTAGTGTGCCATAAGTACACTACGAATCGGGTGGGAGTAACTCGAACACCAACCCAAATGTATCACGAAATAGAGTACAATAGCAAGGAATATGAAATCAACGATGGAAAAGTAAACCTCAGTGACTTTCAGATGGAATCTTACGTACCTCAAAAACGACTCCGAAGTTCCACTATTGTTGTGTCTCGTCGGGGATCGATCGGTCCGCAACGTGCCACCGCGCGTTGCCTCACGTCGTTCACCGCTGCTGCTGCATTGTCGCTCCTCCTCGCTGGCGCTGTTGCGCTTCTGGCTGGCGCCTGGCTTGGAGTCGCGTCGCCGTCCGACCATCCGCGCCGGAGTTCAGTCGCCCTCGCCGCCGTTGTTGCTCGTTCACGATCTCCTTGCGTCGATCCCTTCGATGGCCGTCGCCGCCACCGCGAAGCGCCGTCC
This sequence comes from Stephania cephalantha, assembly GCA_039657325.1. Taxonomy (NCBI): domain Eukaryota; kingdom Viridiplantae; phylum Streptophyta; class Magnoliopsida; order Ranunculales; family Menispermaceae; genus Stephania; species Stephania cephalantha. The sequence goes on along the minus strand of CM077567.1, from coordinate 64,251,276 downwards.
GTGGCTGCGGCTGACGCAACGGAGGCTCGCCGACCCTCGCCACGGAGTCACTCACCGTCGCCGCCGTCATCGTGCCACCGCGACTGCTCGCCTGGCCGTTCGCGCCGTCGCGTCGTCGCGAGTCGCCTTCTGCGGCCTCCAGTCTTGCTGGAGCCGCTGCTCCTCGCCGGAGCTCCCTTCACCTCTCTCTCTTGGTCGTCTCTCTCTCTTTCTCTCTCCATCTCTCTCTCTTAGTCGTCTCTCTCTCTCTCCCTCTCTTTCTCTTGGTCGTCGCTCTCTCTCTCTTTCCTCTCATCTCTTCTCTCTTGGTCGTCTCTCTCTCTCTCTCTTATCCGATTTTTTTTCCTTTTTGTTCTTTTCTTTATATACTTATCTCATCGATTTTATGTCCGAATTAAACCCCGAAAAATACTCCATTGTTGCTCAAAATTGACGAAAATACCATTGCACTCCGAAATACGGGAACACCACGTCTAAACCTTAACTTGACTCTATTTGGCGTCGATTTCGATTCGGGTCACGACGAGTGGGTCCCACATACGACCCTAAAATGGCACGTGACACGATTTAGATTTTTAGGGTCGTTACAGTCTTCCCAACTAAAAGAAAATTTATTCCTCGAAATTCAAATTTAATTAAATCTTTACCTTGGAACAAGTGGGGGTATCGCCCTCGCACGGTAGACTATCTCTCCCAAGTGAGGCCCTTCAAGGGAGAAACCTTCAAGTAGACCTAATCATCCACTTCATAACTCAGACCATCGCGGTACTTGTTCGCGTACTTCTTTTGTCTATCCTGAGCAGCCTGTAACCTCTGACGAATCAGCCAAATTTTTCGTGTGATCTACAACAATCTCAGGCCCAACGGTAGCTACGTCCTCGGGCTCTGCCCAACAGCTAGTGATCTGCATGGTCTCCAGTATAACGCATCGAATGATGGCATCCCAATACTAGCCTGATAGCTATTGTTGTAGGCAAACTCACAAAGTGGCAAAAACTCCTCCTATGACCCTCCAAACTGTAGCACACAGGCTCTGAGCATGTCCTTAAGAATTTGAATAAGTCTCTCGGATCGCCGTCGTCTAATGCGGATGAAAAAAAGTCGTCTGGGCGAACCGCAATCTGGTACCATATTGCTCCTACATGGTGGCCGCCAAAGCTGCGAAGTAAGTCGACTATCTCGTCGACACTATAGATCGCGGCACTTCGTGCGATCTGATAATTTCTCGCTCAAAGAGCGTGCTCAGCTGTGGAAAGCTATATTTCATGGAGATTGGGATAAAATGCGTTGATTTCGTCGGTCGATCCACGCGCCCAAATGGCATCGTGCTTGTGCAGAGTCGTCGACAACCCATTGACGAAATCCATAGTGATGTGTTCTCGTTTCCACTGTGGGATAGGTTGTGGCTGCAATAGTCCCCCAGGCTTCCTGTGCTTAGCCTTAACCTGCTGACACACCTCACAACTCCTCTCATACTGGCTAACATCTGCCTTCATCCCTGGCCACCAAAATAACCGTCGCATATCATGATACATCTTGGTCCTGCCGGAATGCACTGTGTACCTGGATCTGTGAGCCTCCTAAAGAATACCATCGCGTAACTCTGCCACTGCCGGAATCCACCATCTACCTCGGTGTCTCAAACACTCATCAACAGACTCACGCCAATCTGGGTAATCTGGACTTTGTGTCATATCCCTGAACCTCTGATACATCACATCAGCTCCATGACACTCCAAAACGCGCGGAATAGATACTGTCAGTACTCTCATCTGTCTGCAATTATGTGTCTCTACAGCATCTAGAACCTTTGAGAAACTCATAACTACTGCCGCCTCGAGTAAACCAAACTCGTGGGGTCATCTTGCAAACTATTATCTCACTATCTAGTCCTCTCCTGCTAAGGGGATCTGCTACGACATTCGCCTTCCCAGGCTGATACTCGATGGCGAAGTCGTAGTCTTTCAGCAATTCCAACAACTTTTGTTGTCTCATATTCAGGTCATTTTGGGTGAAAAGATACTTCAAACTCTTATGATTTGTATACAGTGTGAACCTCTCACGATAAAGGTAGTGTCTCCATACCTTCAGTACAAATACGACCATTGCAAGCTCCAGGTCGTGCACTGCATAGTTCCTCTCATGGGTCCTCAACTGACGCGATAAATAAGCTATCACTCTATCTCCCTGCATCAGTACGCATCCCAATCCGGTGGCACGAACATCCGTATGAACAATCGACTCTTTGTCCGGCTCTGGCAACACTAATAACGGTGCAGAAGTCAACTTCTTCTTCAACTCTGTGAAGGCCGCCTCGCATTCACTGGACCAATGGAAAATCACATCCTTCTTGTTAATCTAGTCATCGGCGCTGCAATTTTGGAGAAGTCATGTATAAAGCGTCGATAATATCCTGTCAATCCTAAAAAACTCCTTATGTATATCACGCACTCTGGTGTAGGCCAGTCGATGATAAGGTGAATCTTACTCGGGTCCAATGAAATACCTCTGTCGCTGATAACGTGTCCCAAGAATTTCACCTCAGCAAGCCAAAACTCGCACTTACTGGACTTGGCGTACAATCTGTGCTCCCTCAATCTCTGGTCGGAGTCCTTGAATAAAGTAATGGACCTGAAGTCGCTCGGTCTCAGCTAAGTCCATCGCAAAAGTAAGCAGGTATGTGAATCTCTCCATGTATTGCGACACCGTCCGCCACCCCCGCTCTCAAGAACTTATCTCTCAGTCTCAACTGAATCTCGATCGGGATATACTGATCATAGAAGAATTTCTTGAATTCTGCCCAAATACTCGGCTCTCCGTGGGCAGCTGTATGGGCGGTCCACCATATTGCAGCATCTCCCCTGAGCATGAATCCGAAAATCCTAGCCAGTATACTGTCGTGAATCCTCAAAGTCCGTGATGTTTCTCGTGTGAAAAGATCAACTTCCCAGCTACCTCTGGGTTTCCGCCTCCATGATAGTAGCCTGGCTGAAAACGAACGAACTCCTTAATCAACTTCGCCTCAGCTGATAAGAAGGTCTTGAATGTGATCTCCTGGGGTGGAATCAGTGTCGGTGCCATGGTCGGCGTAGTCAATGGTGTAGTGACTGCTGGCAATATCTCGGTAGTAGTTGTCGTGAGTGGGGTCGTCGAAGAACGTCGGGCGACATGTATCGCTCTCTGATAGTGGCGGCGAAGAGTGTGGCATGGGCCGATGTGGCCGCTGCTTGCGGTCGAAGCAATCGAAGAACCTCTTCGAGCTGTAAACTATGGAGTGCGACCGCGTCGCGCAAGGTCTGATCCGCGTCGGCGGTGTCGAGCTGCTCGTCTGGCCCCCATCATCCGCATGAAGAACTGGTCGTCCATCCATGTCGAATGAGTAAACCGCGAACGTGCCGCATGTCAGCGTCGTACTACGTGTATATAAGTATTACAATCAATATATACACATATAAGTCCTAGTACTACCCGCTCACTTTGCTTCCCAACTAAAGTTCTAAGGCAAGTACATCAGGTTTCCACATCTAATAATTTTTTTATGCTCTTTCAGTTAATTTCTCGAGGTTCCTAGAACTCTCGCTCTGATACCACCTGTGGCGGCCCCCAGTGCAGAGGTCGCCACGTGGAGAGGCGCGGCCCCCGCAGTCCTGTCAGATCATTGACCATCTGGGTCCCACACGCCACTAACGTCATTTGCTACAACATGACTACTCGATATGCGTGTTAACTCATTTCGTTAATCAGTTTAGTTAGACAGTTGAATCATTTTTTTAGCATTAAAAACAGCGAAAATCTTAAATTTAAAGCAAGTAAAACAATTAAATTTATCATCATTTAAAGCATCATTTGTAAGAGCAACACCTATTGTGGAAAACCCGGGGAAAGTACTACGTATATAGGCGACAATACTAAGTAGTAATATATACAAGTACAGTGTTTATCCAGTCTCCCAAAAGTAAAGCAAAATCTCAATATAACACGTACTAGTGGGTCATCGACTGCGGGCAATCAGATGAAGTCGCCAAGAATCCCCTTGCCCCTACTAGCACTTGGATCTGCAATCGACCATCACAAAAAGCCAGATGGAGAGTACAGGTTAGTAAGATTTCAAACGAAGTACACCGAGCATTTATAAGAAAATAAATAGATACCAATAATCATGTTAAATAATCATGCGGAAACTAAATAGGCAACTGTACTACGATCATCACATGAATAAATAACACGAGAGAAACAAAGTGTCTACTCGTCCCGGTCAGACTAAACTGTACTTCGGACCCCCAGGACCCTTTCGGTGGGTGCCCCCACTTCCTTTCACCTGGTTCCTCGCTGTGCTTGCCCGACACGTGCACCCTTAATGCAACTCGGGTTGCAATTCACCGAGTGTCTGATCACAAGTGCTACTGCCTAGTGTGCCATAAGTACACTACGAATATTAGGTGGATGTGACTCAACCACCAACCTAAATGTATCACGGAATAGAGTACAATAGCAAGGAATAGGAAATCAACGATGGAAAAGTAAACCTCAGTGACTTTCAGATGGAATCTTACGTACCTCAAAAACGACTCCGAAGTTCCACTATTGTTGTGTCTCGTCGGGGATCGATCGGTCCGGCAACGTGCCACCGCGCCGTTGCTTCACGTCGTTCACCGCGCCGCTGCTGCCGCTGCCATTGCTTGTGCGCATTGTCGCTCCTCCTCACCGGCGTGCTGCTTTCGCTGGCGCGCCATTGCTGGAGTCGTGTCGCCGTCCAGCCATTCGCGCCGGAGTTCAGGTCGCCTCGTTGTCGCCGCTGCTGCTCGTTCACGATCTCCCTTGCGTCGATCCCTTCGATGGCCCGTCGCCGCAACGCGAACCGCCGTCCGCGCTGCTGATGCAACGGAGGCTCGCCGACCCTCGCCAGTGGAGCCACTCACCGTCGCTGCCGTTATCGTGCCACCGCAACTGCTCGCTTGGCTGTTCGCGCCCTCGCGTCGTCGCTAGCCGCCGTCCGCGGCCTCCAGTCTTGCAGGAGCCGCTGCTCCTCGCCGGAGCTCCCTTCACCTCTCTCTCTCTCTTTCTTGGTCGTCACTCTCTCTCTCCTCTCATCTCTTCTCTCTTGGTCATCTCTCTCTCTCTCACCTTTACGAGCCTTGAAACTTTCATCACACTGTTTATATATATATATATATTTGTGGACAAGTCTAACTATTCCCATGAGTTCATGGTGTAATAAGCCCGAGCGTACTTAGTGTCTCAAAAAATCTTAACGCATCACGGAATCGAATATGAGACCGTGCAACTAACCTACACGATTCCAAGCAGGTCCTTATTGTTAGGCCAACGCGTCAGGGTTAACTTTCAGCGTATTATTTGATGCTATAAAGTGGTCTTTTATAAGCTAGGCTTGATAGATAACTATTAAATTTTCAGTATTAACACCAATTTTCATCAAATTGATAACAACAAAGGAGATAAGAAGACTTTAGGTTCATTATCTTACAGAGTTTCTTCATTTTCTTTAATTGATTTGAATCCAATGTGCAGGAGCAGGAGCAGAATCAAATGAACTACTACAAATGCAATTCATGCCAGGAATGACAATGCTCAGTACTACATGGAATGCGAGGTTGTTTCATTGACAATGCTCTCTCGTGGCGGGCTTTCACTCCCACTCAGCTCCATCTCACTATCTCATCACCTTCACTTCAACAAATTCCTACAAACCAACCAAATCATTTCCTCCACTTTGTGCACTCTAAATGCTGTTCAAAGACACCCTTCAATGGATTTCACAATGCCCATTTCGAATTCTTCCACAAAACTTAATGGGTACCTCAGAAATCGCCCATCTTTCAGTGCTTCCACTTCAATGTCGATGCCAAGTTCCCCAATTGTCCTTGAAAGAGTGACAAACAGAGAAGCTGTTACTGTTACTGTTACTGATCATGTGAGGCCTATCAAGAATTGCAAGGATACACTTAAAAGGTTTTCAGGGTTGTTGAGGATTTGCGCTTCCAGGGGCGCTCTTCGCGACGGGAAGGCGGTGCACGGGCAGGTGATGAGGAGTGAAGTAGACCCAGATGCCCATTTGTGGGTGTCTTTGATTAACATGTATGTCAAATGTGGGGACTTGAGGCGTGCGAGACGATTGCTTGATGAAATGCCTGAAAGAGATGTTGTGGCGTGGACTGTGGTGATTGGAGGGTTGGTTGGAGAAGGGAAGGGTGGTGAAGGGTTTGAGTTGTATTGCGAGATGCGAAGGGAGAATGTGTTGCCGAATAGGTTCACTTATGCGACTGTTTTGAAGGGTTGCACAATGTGCTTGGAGATGGGATTTGGAGAGCAGTTACATTGTGAGGTGATCAAAACTGGGTGTTTAACAGACGTATTTGTCGGGTCTGCGATTGTTGATCTTTATGCGAAATGTGGGAAAGTTGAGTGTGCGGAGCGTGTTTTCTTCACTATGCCGGAGCAGAATGCAGTGTCATGGAATGTGTTGTTGAATGGGTATGCTGAGATTGGTGACTGTGAGAAGGTTTTGGGAATGTTTGGAGACATGGCAGACTCGGAAGCGAGGCTAAGTGAATTCACTTTATCTAGTGTCCTAAAGGGATGCGTGAGCTCTGGAAATGTGAGATATGGTCGGGCAATTCACGCCTCGTGATCAAAATTGGGTCTGAACATGATGGTTTCTTAAGCAGTAATCTTCTTCAGATGTACTCAGTATGTGGAATGGCTTTAGAAGCATCCAAGGTCTTTAATAGGATAAAAATCCGGATGTGGTGGTCTGGAGTGCAATGATTGCTTCTCTTGTTCAGCATGAATACAACGTTGAGGCTGCTAAGTTGTTCAATAAAATGAGGAGGGAAGGTTCAAAACCAAATCAATTTACTCTCTCTAGTGTTATTAGTGCTGCCACTGATATGGGTGATTGTGAATATGGGAATAGCATTCATGCTTGTGTATGGAAGTTAGGATTTGATATGGATAATACAGTCGGTAATTCCTTGGTCAGAATGTACACGAAAAATGGTTTCCTCGAAGATGGTTTCAGGGTATTTGATGCTATGACAGATCAAGATTCAGTGTCATGGAACGCTCTCTTGTCTGGGTTCCATGATGGTGATGCGTGTGGCGAAGGACCAAGAGTCTTCAATCACATGCTTACGGAGGGTTTCAAGCCAAATAAATACACTTTCATAAGCACTCTAAGGTCTTGCTCTAGCATGTCAAACCTTCATTATGGACAGCAACTCCACGGCCAAATTATCAAGAACGACCTTGCCATTGATAATTTCATGGAAACAGCTCTAGTTGACATGTATGCTAAATGTTGTTGCCTCGAAGATGCACTTGAAGTTTTCAATAAAATGAAAGAAAGGGACACATTCACTTGGACAACAATTATAACTGGATGTGCACAGAACAATCATGGGGAGACTGCAATTAGATACTTCCGTCAGATGCAGCGGGAAGGTGTGTGCCCCAACGAGTTCACTCTTTCCAGTTATTTGAGGGCGTGCTGTGCGATGGCAGCTTTAGAAAATGGCAGGCAACTGCATTCCAGGGTTATTAAGTCTGGGCAGTCAGATGATTTAATTGTTATGAGTGCACTTGTTGATATGTACTGTAAGTGTGGATGCCTAAAAGATGCAGAGGCTGTGTTCAACAATTTGGTGTCTCGGGACACAGTTGCATGGAACACAATCATTTGTGGATATTCTCAACATGGGCAAGGAAAGAAGGCTCTAGATGCATTTCAGGGTATGTTAGATGAAGGTGTTCTACCTGACCGGATCACATTTATTGGTGTTCTTTCCGCATGTAGTCATGTGGGATTGGTAGAAGAAGGTAGACGGTATTTTGACTCCTTAAGCAACTCTTACGGGATTGCTCCAACAATTGAACACTATGCGTGTATGGTAGACATCCTTGGTCGGGCGGGAAAACTTGGTGAGGTTGAGAAATTCATTGAGAAAATGCCTCTTACTCCCGATTCCCTGATCTGGCAAACTGTCCTTGGGGCTTGCTGTAAGCATGGAAATATGGATTTGGGGGAAAAGGCAGCTGAACAGCTCTTAGAGCTTGAGCCCCAAATGGATTCAACTTATATTTTGCTTTCTAATATCTATGCAAGCAAAGGAAGGTGGAAAGATGTTTCCAAGGTGAGAGCAAAGATGTCCAGCCAAGGTGTGAAAAAGGAACCTGGTTGCAGTTGGGTAGAAGTGGATGGTCAAGTTCATGTTTTTCTTCCAAATGATGCTTCTCACCCAATGGTCCCGGAGATCTACCAAAAGTTAGAGGAGCTTGGTCAGGATCTTGTTTCAGCAGGTTATATTCCAAACACTGATTACGTACACCATAATGTTTCTCATGGCGAGAAAGTGAAAAGCCTCTTATATCACAGTGAAAGGTTGGCCCTTGCTTTTGCAATTATCAGTGGAGGACTACAAAAGCCGATTCGGATATTCAAGAATCTACGCATTTGTGGAGACTGTCATAATGCTGTCAAGCTCATTTCAAACATCACTAATAGAGAAATTATCATCCGAGATGTTAGTCGTTTCCACCACTTTCAGAATGGCTCTTGCTCTTGTCAAGATTATTGGTGATTTGCAAAAAGGTAGAAATGTCTTGATGGCCTTTCTACTGCCTTGAAAATGTGCTGTTGGTAACAGAATTGGTCTGCTAACGAAAGGTCAAACCAGCGCCATTACTCGGTGTCTTGGACCTTCTACTCCACATTGCTCTTCATCCTCCAGTGACTTCTACTTCACGTAAGTGCGAATTAGTGCTTAACATTATCATGGGGCTATTTCTGTATATAAGAAGTTAGACTCTAGAAAGAGCAGGTATTGTCTTACTATTATTAATATTATCATTAATATTTTTGAACAGCATGGAATGGATCCCTGTCGTTTACAGAAGCTTTACCGTGCAATTATGCTGTCGGACATTGTATATTGGAATCTGAAATTGTTTGAATGTTATACTTTATAGATTTTGTTTTTGGTTGTGGAGGGCATTATAGCCTTATCTTCTAAGTGAAATAGTACCATTGGTTCCTCAAATGCCCATTGTGATATGCCATCTTCCTTCCAACTCATCCTATTTACCTCTCACAATTTGTATAACAGTTTTTAACTTGCTTGCAGACACTCAGGCCTCTTTATTAGATATTATGTTCTTGAACTTTTTTGTGGGGTTTACTTCAATGTATGAACATTGTTCAGGGATTCCAGCTTGTGGCGCTGATGCAATAGCTGGTTTTCATCCATCCTTTAATGAAGGCTGCTGCATCACCTAATTTCCTGGAAATCTCTTGAACAAGTGAATATGGCATAATTGAATTCCTTCTCCAATGGAAGGATAGAAATAGTCCTGCTCCTTTGCCACTAGCTGCTCGGTATTAGCTGTAGCTTGTGGTTTCCAGAAGTATGTTGAACAGTGGGTTTTCAACAGTTTCTACTCAGCCAAAAGAGAGGCCACAATAACCACTTTTTCCCGTATCGTCAATGAACTCGAGGTGAGCTTGTGTGGTTTTAATTTTAAATCATCAGTAATTCAGTGACTAATTCAAGATGTGTTTTTGCATATCAAAAGAAACCTATTTTGATGAGGCCACTTGTATACCCTTCTTTTTAAACAAGGGGGAAAGAAAACAAATGTTATAATATGGATACTATTATGCCGGGGGTGAAGGAAATGCTTTGTAGCTCATTGAGACCTCCAATTCATAAATATTTAATCCTGCTTGTATCTCATGTTCTCGTCATCTTTGTTTAAGGAGTTGCTGGATTCAGAAATGTGATATACCTGTATAATTTAATGGCTCTGTATTACGGGAGAACCATATGGTTCATAAATTTAAGTTGTAACTAACATTTGCACCGTTCCTTCACACTCTTATGTCTATAGTTTATATGATTTATGTTGTATTGTTATGCTACCAAGTGTTTCCAAAACCTTTGTTCTAATTGTCTTATTAATAGAAAGTTTTAGAATGTTGACAAGCACGCCAAATGGCTATATCCCTGTTTGTAACTATCGTGATTGCATGATTATTAAAATGGGGCCTTGTTCATGACATTCAAGCATTGTGCTTGTACTCGGTTTCAATTTTTGGCATGTGCTGTATCTGGAAATACTCTGGCCATGATTCATCGTTGTTGATCATGTGTTATTTGGTATGCAGGAGCATCATCATGAAAGCTTTGGTTTGATATGTTAATTTTTCTAACCATATGGTCTATCCTGGTCTTTCTGCTGCTAGCTTATCGGGCAAAGTTAAAGGTAACAGTACTATACTTGATCTGAGATCTATGGTGTCCACAATTTCAGTCCTCATGGGGTATTTAGGAAGTCAGGACTGGCTTCTTTTATTTTCCTATATAAACAATGATTTCATTAATTATAATTATCTTAGAACTCTTCTAATAAATAAAAAAATATGTAAAGTATTGATTCATAAAACGAGACAAATGACAATGTGGTTTTGGAAGGAAATCGTCTGATAATAGTTACTAAAATCTAACTCGGAAAGGAAAAAAGAAAAAGAAAAAAAGGAAAACAACTGCTAAAGATGGCCTGTACATTGTAAGATTTTATTGTGATTGCGAATCACATTTAACGTTGAGTTTCTTGAGGTCTCCCTATGCATCCACCCAAAATTCGGGCATGGTAGGTTTTGCATGCTCAAGTTTCAATGAGAGCAACTGAAGTACATCTGATGACAGAAATGTAGATAGCTTAAAGAAGCACAAAACAGAAAACATAACATGTGCAACCTCGTTACTTTGATCACCGAATTTGTTATAATCTTCTTTGTTGAATCCATATGGTTTTTGAGTGTCATCTCTCTTCCTTGCAAGTTTATGCGAACAAGCCCATGTTTGGTTTTCCAAATGTACGAACTGCACAAGCTGTAGCCATACTGTGCTGTAGAGATGATGAAACAAATAAAAAGACACATAGAGGGTTTCTTTCTCATTAGAACGAAGTTCAACCATCTCCGTTTTCTGTATTAATGTTCCTGACTGGTCCCTTGAACCATTTTCTTGCATCCAACACCCACCAAATCATGATGAGTGACAAGGCTATGCCTAGCGCCACAGGTGCGTAGTTGAAATTGTTCCACTTTATTGGATAGAGAGTTGGGAGAAGGAATGCAGAGCAGGTATAGCAGATCCACAAGAAAGCTACCAAGCAAATTGGTCTACTAGCTTTACCCAAATAAAATGGTCCTGGTTTGAAATTCTTCTCATCCATGACCATCCTTGCAAAAATTGGGACTGCATATCCACCAACCCAGCCTACTGTGGATATTGAGGTGATTGCAGTGAAAATCACATTCAGTTTTAAGATGGGTAGTCCAAGAAGAATAGAGATCGCAGCACACAGCCACACTGCATTCATGGGAACCTTGTATTTTGGATGCACTTTTTCCATATAGACGAATAGGGAATTCCATTATCCCTTGATAGAGCATACACCTGTAATCAAACATGCGTAATCAGCATTAAAGCCATGTTTAGGCAATTTATCCTCAATAGGTGGGACAGCGGCCAGGTATTGCGTTGGTGTTGCCTATGATATATATACAACATAGCCTCAATCCCAAATTAGTTGGGGTTGGCTACATGGATCAAACTCTTCCATCGTGCTCGGCTTAGTGCTTGTATACATATGCGTGTGTGACGGTGCGTGCGTGATACCAGTATCTATAGTGTGTGTGTGTGTGTGTGTGTGTGTGTGTGTGTGTGTGTGTGTGTCTGTGTGTGTTTTAATACAAGTATCTATAATTGTGTAATCGTTTTAAAACCAGATAAGCTCAAACAATTTCTTACAACTCTAGCTGCACCAGTAGTGACCGAAAGGCCACAGAAAAAGAAGGATCCCCATATGATGAAGAGAAAAATTATAGCACCGGTGGAATTATGAAATCTTCCTTGGAATGCATCATAGATTATTTGTGCGGGTACGAGTGAACCTGCAGTCTCATTATTTACATCATACAAATAGATAGGGTCCTGCAAACAATTGCAGGCCGTATTAATTAAAGAACTTGCATTATAATGAATGTAAAGGCCCAAGAGTGATAATAGTTCACAGAAAATTACTCGAATGCTGAAAGTAAGAGCAAGTAAATATCCCCATCCAAAGAGCGAAGCCAGGCCTATTGTCAAAAGAATAGCAATAGGACCATTCTTATCTGCACCTTTTGTTTCCTCAGTTAGATGTGCTGCTGTATCATAGCCATACAATGAGAATTGACTATAAAGTACAGATAGAATGACTGCATATGCTTTGCTGTGAACACCAGTTGAAACTTGGTTTATTTCATAGTGAGTGAAGACATAGGAAGCTGATTGAGTTGTTTTTGCCACCATGGGAAGCATTATGATTATGACTGACCCTCCAACCACCTGAAAATAATGGCGGTGATGGTGATCGTAAAAGAATAGATGAAATATAAGCCTCCTTCACTAACAACCGTGGATTAAGCGTTGAAAAGCTTTTAATCTGGCTATCTTTTGGATAAGATCTCAGAGTGAGTTTGATGTTGTGATGCTGTCATTTTTGTCGAAAAATCTGAGATCATTCATAACATGTGTTTTATAGTTATATTATTGCTCTTATGCATAATTATTTTCTTGCGCGGAGAGCATAGAGATTTGATAGTATACCTGCCACCAGACTGATATTATGTCAAGGAAGGCAACAACTTGAAGAGCAAATGTGTTGAGTACTGCCCAGATGATGGTAAAGGCAATATACATACACAAAAATAACCAACGGGGAGCCAAGTAGCCACCACCTTTGTTAGTTCCTGTGCATATTAGAATAATAACTTGCATCATCTGTGCTCCTGAGTAAGCCTACAAACATTCAGTAGAGATATTTTATTTAGGAACCACAAGTCTAAAATCTTAGTGTTTGTTTCAAAATGTTTGTATGTCTCTAAGTTAAGTTTTAAGCATATGCTTCAATAACCAGAGAAAAGGACTTGTGCTATGTAGTTTTAGCCAAAATACAGTATCAGTGCCTACTGAATACCAAATGAATGAATGAATGAATGGATGGGCTGGGTTCTCACCAAAGAAAAGGCATAATCTGCAAAATAAAGGTAGGGGTGACTGTATTACCTGTGCTCCTATGCCGGCGATTACGCCGATGGTTTCCAACCAAGCACAACACCATGAAGCCAAAGGAGCCCATTTGGGACTAGCTAAATGTGCAGCCCAAAAGTAGAGAGACCCAGTAGTCTGTTGATTCATTATCAATTTCCGCAACTTGATTAGTTCAATTTCCAATTACTAACAAATGCATAGTCTTTGACAGGACAGAAACAAATCAACACAGAAGATAGAGGGGCTAAATTGGGGAAAGCAAAAGAAGTAAGCAGAGACCGGAAACGAAGAGCATATCTCAGCCATGGCGATCCCAACAAACCAAGTGAAAAAGGTAACCACAAAATACCCCCATATTAAACTGGCTGGCCCTGCATAAAGCAAGCTTGATCCATAGAGAGGTGTTCCAGGGAAGATAGCCATTACTGAAAAAGTAATTGCTAGTGTCTTGAACATGTTCTGCAATAAAATTCACAAATAACTTAACCAATATCAAGCTGATGATTCACTAAGTGCAGTCAAGTTTTGGACCAAAAGAAGATTTTAGAAGATGAACCATTTCTCTTCTCAGTTCTTGCTTGTAACCAAGTTCGTTGAGACGCTTCTCTCCTGAATCCATTTCAAACGCAACTGAATTCCCTTTAAGTTTAATCTCTCTGGAGTCCGTCTCTCAATAGCCCAAATATTTTATGCTGATTATGGATCTTGCATCTTCTTATAGGAAAACTATAAGGCTGTCTATCATAGCAGTACAACAACAAAAACGAATGTTTCAATCCCAAATTAGCCGGGGTTGATCACGTGGATCAAACTCTTGCAATCTGTTTGATCCATTTTATGGAGAGTAATAAATGTATTACGTGGGCTGTCAACCTATCACAAACTATCGCAAACCCTCATCCTGTAAGTAGACTTGGGACCGGCTATGTAAACCATAAGAGAAGCTCTTATTTTCTACATAGGTGGAGTTTGTCTCACCTTGCAGTGTGATAACTAATTTTTGTCTGGCCTGTGGCCTGCGACCCGTACTTACTTTGCCAACACGTCAGAATCTCAAAAACTTGGTCTATATATTTGTATATTGTGAACTGTGTATCAAAAGTCAAGTTTATAAAGATGACAAAAAGCAGCAAAACCATTATTTAATGGTCACAATCTATGACTTAATTCACAGTCAAGATTTGAGCCTGCACGTGGAATATTCTCTGAATGGGATCTTTTGAATTAATTGAAGTTGTTTTTTAATAAGCCAAAAGAAGTTTGTTCTGGGAGTAAGTTAATTAGCACTAATAAAAGCATAGAAGATGGTAAGTGGGTTTGAATTTTAGTTACCAGCCGCCTAAATGGAACACAACAGTGATATAATAAATTGGTGGATTGAGTTGCGTGTATGGTGATTGCATGGTGATATTGCTCGACTTTCAACTGCTTTGCTCATGTCTTCTTGTCTTCATTTAGAAATCAAGAATAGCTTTTTTTTTTTTTTTTTTTTGACGCTTTGTGATTCAGAAAGGTTTGATTGGTAGAATAGCTTAATGATGGTAACAAATAGACAAATACACCAAACATCGCCTTGGCACAGTGGTTGGGGCCACTAGTTGTTTATTTGTGCACGGGTTATCTTCTAATCTTTAAGGACTTGGAAAACGCACCATCTGTTAGTGTATAAATTAACTGTCATCATTTGCACAATACAAGTTTTAGATGTGAAGTCGTAAATCGTTGCAACGAGGGGAGTTCTAAACAAAACAGATTTGCAACCGGATGATTGGAAACAAGACAGTTGTAAGCTGGAGCGACTAGAAACGTGCAAGTTGCAATTGATACGAAAATAGAAGTTTCTTTATAACGAAATTTCTATTCCGAATTTAGATCCTAATTAATCTCTAAGAAGATTTTGGACAACTTTCTAAACGTGTGAAGAGAGGATCAGCACATCCATGCTATTTCAGGATTTAGAAAGCTCACATCAACGTTGGTTTTTGAGAAGAAAACAATTATATATCAATGATCATGTTATGTTCTTCTCGTGGGTTTTTGGTTCACATGTTGCAACTAGCAATTCTTTTGAAATTTTCTTTTCTTGATTTGTAATTACCAAGGGGATCTTGAGGTGAACCAGTCAAGGGGACTTGACATTACCAAGGGGATCTTGGGGTAAGAGTTCATTGTGAAGGTAAAGAGTAGTGTAGCAAGCCTGGTGAGGGATCATTGGTTGGGTCTTGCATAATTTTGTAACTCTTTATCATTAGTGGATTCTTTACATGCAGGCGTGGCTTAGCAGATGTAGATCATGGGACCGAGCTGCGTCAACATCTCTTTGTATTGTGGTTTGCTTTAAAATTCAGTTTTAGTTTTGTGGTGTGTTTATTGTTGTGTGATTGCCATTAGCGATTCAAAACTTACACCATCCATTGCACTAAATCAAGTGTAATGGAAGAGTTTGATCTAGTGACCCAACTAATTGGGATTGAGGCTTTGTCGAAGTGGTGTTATATGTATTAAGAAGGGACAAAAAGTAAATTGCATATTATCATCATACCGGGTTATATTAATTGCTCTGCAATGGCGTAATTATAGAACTCTATTTAGTAAATAAAAAGTAAGGTAAGTATTAATTCGTGAACAAGACATGAATGAAAATGGGGTTTGGGACGGAAATGACCTGATTATAGGGGTGTCAATTTTTGTCCGGCCAGCCGGCCTGGTTTTGTCCGACCCGGAAAAAAAGGGTTTGGACAATAATTTTTTAAATCTAGGCCGAGTCTGGGCAAGGCTTTGATGTCCAAATTAAAATCTGGGTCGGGTCTGGACAAGACCCTCTAAGCCCGGACGCGGCCCGGATTTCAAAAGATACCTATTTTATTTTGAAAATATGCTTTCATACATTCAATAATTCACAAAAACAACAATAGAAACAAAGAATCGCATAACTTGTATAGAAACATACTATTTTTAGTTTTGAGACTTAGTTAAATTGCTTGAGACAACATAATGCATTTTGTCTTTTACCAAAAAAAAAAAAAAACATTATTATGTCTTGCAATTTAAAATATTAAATGCAACTTGAACATTACTTTTTAAAATTATGTTAAAGAAGATTATATTACGAGGAATTTTCAATGATTTTAATAATTAAAAAAGATTTTAAACATAAAATATTTTTTAAAAAACTCGACAAAATTCGGGCATTTGGAGAACCTAGATTAAAAGTAAACCGGGTCGAGCAAGGCATTTTTGTCCGAATTTATAACGGGCTGGTTTTGGACAATGCAAATGCTCGTTTATATCAAGGGCACCCCGGTCCCAGAAAAATTGACACCCCTACTTGATTACAAATTTACAATAACTAAAACCTGATGTACAAAGAAAACAGAAAACAAAAATAAACTACGAAAATAATCTGTATGATACTATGAATGTGAATCACATATAATTGCCAGTTTATTGAAAATCTCTTCACAAATCCACCTAAACTTGAGAATGGAAGGTTGTGCTCAAGTTTCAATGAGCATAAGTACGTCTGGTAACGGAAATGTAGATAGCTGTAAATACTAAAAAGCACAAACCAGAAAACATAACATTTGCAACTTAGTAACAGCAATAACCTAAATTTGTTGTAATCTTTCTTGTTGAATCCAACTCCACCTATGTTGTACACTATGTGCGCTACATAGCCGGTCCCAAGTCCGGATAAAGGAGGAGGGTTGCGATAGGTTGACAAGCCGAGCGTAAAACTTTTGTCACTTTTCATGAAATGGATCAAACATATATAAACGTTGGGGCGTTCCCACCTAGCGACGCGCTTGTTTGCATCGGAGCCGGGTGTAGTGAGAAATGAGCAAGGGTGTGTTTCACATCGCCGCCTGGTTGTTGTTGTTGTTTTCTTGTTGAATCCATACAGTTTTTGAGTGCCGTCTCTCTTCTCTTGCAAGGTTATGCAAACATGCTTACATTTAGTTATCAAATGTATGAACTGCGCAAGCAGTAGCTGTACCATGCTATAGGGTTGGTGAAAAAAATAAAAAAGACTCAGCAGGTTTCTTTCTCACTAGAACAAAGTTAAACCATCTCCATTCTCTGCATTAATGTTCCTGACAGGTCCCTTGAACCATCTTCTTGCATCCGACACCCACCATATCATGATGAGTGGTAAGGTTATGCCTAGCGCCATTGGAGCGTAGTCGAAATTGTTCCACTTTATTGGATATAGTGTTGGAAGAAGGAATGCAGAGCAGGTATAGCAGATTGGTCTACTAGCTTTATCCAAATAAAATGGTCCTGGTTTGAAATTCTTCCCATCATTGACCATCCTTGCAAAATTGGGATTGCATATCCACCAACCCAGCCTACTGTGGCTATTGAGGTGATTGCAGTGAAAATCACATTAAGTTTCAGTATGGGTAGTCCAAGAAGAATAGAGATTGCTGCATACAGCCACACTGCATCGTGGGAACCTTGTACTTCGGATGCACTTTTTTCCATATAGATGAATATGGAATTCCTTTATCCCTTGATAGAGCATAGACCTGTAATCAAACAGGTAAGCATTAAAGCCATGTTTAGGCAATTTATCCTCACTAGGTGGGACAGCGGCAAGGTATTGCGTAGGTGTTGCCCTGTTGCCTAAGCATAAATAGGTAAATGTATGATATATATGTTTGTGTTTGTAATACAAGTATCTGTAATTGTGTAATCTTTTTAAAACCAGAAAAGCTCAAACAATTTCTTACAACTCTAGCTGCGCCAGTTGTGATTGAAAGTCCACAGAAAAAGAAGGTTCCCCATATGATGAAGAGAAAAATCATAGCACCGGTGGAATTATGAAACCTCCCTTGGAATGCATCATAGATTATTTGTGCAGGTACGAATGAACCTGCAGTCTCATTATTTACATCATACAAGTAGCTAGGGTCCTGCAGACAATTTCAGACCATGTTAATTAAGAACTTACATTATACTGAATGTAAAGGCCAAGAGTAGTAATAGTTCATAGAAAATTACTCGAATGCTGAAAGTAAGAGCAAGTAAATATCCCCATCCAAAGAGCGAAGCCAGGCCTATTGTCGAAAGAATAGCAATAGGACCATTCTTATCTGCACCCTTTGTTTCCTCTGTTAGATGTGCTGCTGCATCATAGCCATACAATGTGTACTGATTATAAAGCATAAATAGAATGACTGCATAAGCTTTGCTGTGGACACCAGTTGAATCTTGGTTTATTTCATAGTGAGTGAAGACGTAGGAAGCCGATTGAGTAGTTTTTGCCACCAATGGGAGCATTATGGTTATGACTGACCCTCCTCGCACCTGGAAATAATGATGGCGATGGTGATTGTATAAGAATAGATGTGCCACAGTCCTCCTTCACTGACAAAATGCGAATCATGCATTTAAAAGTTTGTAATATGCTTATTATTTGGCTAAGATCTCAGAATAAATTTAATCTTTGTGAAAATTATGTCATGGTGCTGTCATTTTTGTCGAAAAACCTGAGATTACTTCATGGCATGTATTTCATAGTTATATTATTGCTTTCGATAGAAAAGAAACAATTGTAATTGTGCTCACTGCTCTTATATGTGTAACCAGTAACTTGCATGTAGAGAATAGAGATGAAAATAGTACCTGCCACCAGATAGACATCATATCAAGGAAGGCAACAACTTGAAGAGTAAATGTATTGAGCACTGCCCAGATGATGGTAAGGGCAATATACATACACAAAAGTAACCAAGGCGGAGCAAAGTAGCCGCCACCTTTGTTAGTCCCTGTGCATATTAGAATATATAATAACTTGCATTATCTGTGCTCCTGAGTAGGCCTGCAAGCATTCCGAAGAAAGTTTTTAGTTAGAAACCACTAAACTAAAATGTCAGTGTTTGTTTCAAAATGTTGGTAATGCCTTTAAGCATGCTTCAATAACAAGAGAAAGGACTTGTGCTGTATAGGTTTTGGCTAAAATGCAGTGTCGATGCGTACTGAATACTGTTCGAATGAATGAATGGGTAGGATCCATGATTCTCCACAAAGAAATGGTATACTCCTAAAACAAAAAATAGCAGGTGTGAGGTTAATACCTGTGTTCCTATGCCGGCGATTACGCCGATGGTTTCCAACCAAGCACAACACGATGAAGCCAAAGGAGCCCACTTGGGACTGGCTAAATGTGCTGCCCAAAAGAAGAGAGACCCAGTAGTTTGTTGATTCATTATAAATTTCCGCAACTTGATTAGTTCAATTTCCAATTACTAAGAAATGCTTACTCTTTGACAGGACAGAAACAAATCAAAACAGAAGACAGAGGGGCTAAATTTGGGAAAGCAAAAGAAGTAAGCAGAGACCGGAAACGAAGAGCATATCTCAGCCATGGCAATCCCGACAAACCAAGTGAAAAAGGTAACCATTAAATACCCCCGTATTAAACTGGCTGGCCCTGCATAAAGCAAGCTTGATCCATAGAGAGGTGTTCCAGGGAAGATAGCCATTACTGAAAAAGTAATTGCTAGTGTCTTGAACATGTTCTGCAATAAAATTCACAAATAACTAAACCAAAATCAAGCTGATGATTCACTAAGGGCAGTCAGGTTTTGGACCAAAAGAAGATTTTAGAAGATGAACCATTTCTCTTCTCAGTTCTTGCTTGTAGCCAAGTTCATTGAGACGCTTCTCTCCTGAATCCATTTCAAATGCAACTGATTTCCTTTTAAGATTCATCTCTCTTGAGTCCATCTCTCGATGGCTCAAATAGTTTATGCTGATTAGCTAATCTCACCAAGCATATACACATATAGAGCTAGATATAAGTGATCATGGATCCTAAATAGTTCCACATGCTATATCTTTTTATAGTAAATCTAATAGGCCATGTCAGCCGCAGTACAACAACAACAAAGTCTCGCTCCTAAATTAGTTGGGGTTGGCCAGGGACGAAGCCAACATATACACATGCATCTCCAAAACAAAAATATAGATAGTGATAAAAATTGTACGTACGAAGTGAACTTCATATGATTATCACAGATTCACAGGGTTATATGACTTTTCTCACCCTTGTATATGTGTTCTCCTTGAGCAATGATTTTGTCATAGTCAAGTTTCCTTTTAGTTTTAGTAATTGATCACCTTTTTTTTTCTTTTTTGAGAAAGATCACCTTTTATTTTCAAAAAACAAAAAAAAAAAAAAAATCTCTCAATATTCCTTTTTTAATTGCCCTAAATTTTTCATCATGGTCGGGCAAGTAATGGAAAATAAGGCCTTTTTGTAAAATATGTATAAAATTTTTTGAAACAAAATATATTAACTTTTTAATCATAGCTACGAAATAAGTGTGTTTTGGAAAATAATAATTTCACACTTGCATGTTGGAGTAGTGTGAAAACAATTAAACCACGGATTCATTTACATAATTTATCTTTTAAACCAGCCAATGCCACAATTCAAAAATAAAAAACTAGAGTAATTAATTGTATAACTCTATTTTCTCAAAAAACAAATTGTACAACAGTACCACAATAATTATGTATTATGTGTTGAAACAACTTTGGGAAAAAAAAAAAAAAAAACTTGGAAAAAATGATAGGGGGGCCAAAATGGGCATAAAGTGATATCACAATACTATGTGATACATGCATATAGGGTGTGGGGCGGGGTTGGGGGCCTTGGCCTCCTCACCACACATGTAGCTTCGTTCTTGGGGTTGTTGCATGGATCAAACTCTTGCAATCTGCTTGATCCCTTTCATAGAGAGAGTGGCATTTGTTTGAACATGGTTGTCAATCTATTGCAATTCTCCCCTTTATCGGACTTGAGACCGGCTATATAGAGCACAAGAGAAACTCTTGTTAGCTCTTATTTTCTTCATAGGTGGAGCTTTTCTAGCCGTGCAGTGTTATGACTAATTTTTGTCTGGCCTGTGGTCTCAACCTACTAGTTTACGTTGACCAACAAGAATTTGGTTAGCAATAGGTTCGACCATGCCATGGTTCACCATCCCATGTTGGCCGCCGTGCTGCTCTTATTGGCTTGTCTGTTTTCCGTAAAACTTGTTGCTTGTGATATAGTGAACTGTGTATCAAAGGTCAAGATGATAAAGATGGTAACAGCAAGAAAGACCATAAAGGCATAAACTACTGGTCACAGTTTACAACTTAATTAACATCAAGATTTGAGTCTGCATGTGGAATCTATGATTGGGATCTTTTGAATCAATTAAAAAAAGGTTCAAAAGAATATGTCCATTCTTTTATAAAACAAAAGAAGTGTATTCAGGGAGTTAGTTGATTAACTCAATAGAAGCATAGAAGATGATGGGTAGGTTTGAATTTCTGTTCTGGGAGTTAGATAATAAATTAATGAATTTATTTGCTTGTATGCTTATTAATTAGTAAGATTTCTCGACTTTTGACAGATTTGCTTGTCTTGTCTTCATTTAGATTTTATTAGAAGTAGCTTTTCTTGCACCTGGTGATTGATAATGTTTTGATTGTTAGGATAGTGTTATGAATATTCTGATGGTAACAAGTAAAATCCTAAACCAAACACTGTTTTGGCGCAATGGTTGGGACTCACTATTTGTTTGCTTGTGCCTTACTGAGGTCACGAGCTCGAATCTCTTAATTTTCCAAGGCATGTCTCTTGCGGGGTGGAGTATGTCTTCTGTGAAATAGTCGCAACAAGTAATCTTGGACACGGCAGATCCCCAAAAAATGGATAAATAAAATTAGGAAAATTATTAGTTGATGTGCTGTACATTTGGTATACATGAAAAGCAATTTTGCACCATTTGTTGCTTTGCCTAGACTCATGCCAAGCTTCAGCGAAATGAACTGGAGACTGGTATAAGCTGTTGCTAAGACTGGCGAAAAACATTTGTTACATGGAGGTACTGTAATAATTCAAAAGAAAACTAAGCAATCAAATTGAGTTTTTGCTCATGCTGCTAAATTTGCTGATACTTGAATGAATCATTGGTATCAAATTGAGTTTTTGCTCATGCTGCTAAATTTGCTGATACTTGAATGAATCATTGATTGTTGAAGTGCTGTTGCTATATGCAGAGAAGATCTAAAGGATTCATGACTGAGAGGCAGTGGCCTGTCTGGCAACTTTGGTATATCAATGTCACCTTCCAACATCTTGAGAGCCTCTGCAATGGTAGGCCTGAAAGCAACCATCACATGTGCACAAAGGATCCCAACAAACACAAATCTTTTCATAATCTCTCTTGGTCCTCCATCCCTTATCATTGAAGGGTCGAACACCTCTTCGATGCGTCCGGACTTTATAAGCATCCATGCCCAGTCTGTGATCAGAACTGCAGTTGGTGATGTGATCTCAAGCACTCTTCTTCCACTCATGATCTCAAGAATCACAATGCCAAAACTGTAAACATCACTTTTTTCCGTTAGTTGCCCATACAGGGCATATTCTGGTGCTAGGTATCCATGAGTCCCAGCAACCCTAGTTGTCAAATGAGATTGGTCTTCTTTACTGATTTGCTTGGCCAATCCGAAATCGGCCACTTTGGCTTTCATTTCAGAGTCCAAAGAATATTGGTGGCCTTGATGTCTCTATGATAGATTGCAGGTTTGATTCCATAATGCAAGTAGGCAAGACCCTTTGCAACATCTAGGATTATATTCTTTCTCTCAGGCCAACTCAACCATCGCTTGTTAGTATTACCGCCGTCACGTCTCGAGGTATAGAAGAGGTGATCTTCTAAGCTTCCATTGGGCATGTAATCATATACAAGAAACCTCTGCTTGCCTTTCAGATCATCACTAGCTGCACAGCAACCTCTGAGAGGTAAGAGATTTCTGTGCCTTATCCTGCTAATTATTTCAACTTCATTAGAGAACTCTTCATCCCCTTTAGAATCCAAATCAAGAATCCTTTTCACTGCAACTACAGATCCATCTGATAGAGTCCCCTTATGCACCACTCCATTGCCACCTTGGCCAATCAAGTTCTTCTGAGAGAATCCGTTTGTGGCATTTTCTAGTTCTCTTAACTGAAACCATGCGGCGCCCGTGTTAGGTCTCAAACTAGACTTGAGATTGTTCACAAAGTTCGCATGAGCTGCTCTTCTCTTCCTTTTCTTGTCCAATATTCGATAGAGTAAAACTAATCCTAACACGAGTATGATAACCACGACGGCACTTCCAAATGCGAAAACCCATTTTAAATGATGTCCATTCTTTATGCTAATGGAGTTTTTGTTTGCAGGTCTGGTGGTCAGTGGCAAGCCTAATATGCAACTAGCAGTCTCTACATTCTCTGGACCAAGTTCATTTACAATGCCAGCAGCATATAGAACTGTGAAGTAAAAGCAGTTATTACTAGCATTCCTTCCTAGAGACACCAGTTGTGAAGTCACCTTCATACCGGCGACAAAACACGAATAGCAAGCAGTCGCGTCGGACAGCCCTCGCCTGCAACTTTCATCCAACTCCGTCGTTGTCAAACCGAGCTTCTGCTCCCAATCTTGAACTGTGACAATGCCTGCACACTTGGAATTGCTCGTGATGAACTGGTTGGAGTCATTGAAGCAAGTGGGCACCAATGAAGGCTGCAGGGACATGGATTGGAGCCTAGTTTGGAGGTCAATTCGACATGCCGAGGCGGCAACTTGGTTTGGCAGTTGGAACATGAGAGTGCTCTTTAGGTGCCTGGCAAGCCCAATTCCAAATAGACTGAGCACGGTTTGGCAGCAATCAGAGTGGTTGTTTTGACACAGGGACTTGTCCCATGGAATGGTCTCGACGTAGCTGAGATCGATCGGGCAAGCAGAGTTCGCAGCGGCAGCAAGAGCTGGTAATGAGATGGAGAAGAAGATGGTGATGAGAGAAGCCAAAGACATGGCTGTAAGTAAGGTTGTGTTATGAACTAATTAGCTTTGTTAGTTTTTGTTGACACATAATGAAGTAGCTGTGTTAGGAGCCTTTTTTGAGTTTTCAGTTACATTTTCTCTCTTAACATCAAAATTGGCTGGCTGGAATAATATATTCTCATAAAGGAAGGAAAAGCATGTGTTCAGTTGATTTAAAGCTTAAAATATTGAAATGTGAAGTTAGCATCATTTGGGACATTGAATATATGCGAGGTCTTTATTTATTCATCATTTGATGCACCTCGAATCACACGATAGACGCAATTCGATGATCATCTAACAGCTGAAAGGGAGCTTGCGATGTCTCTGATGTAGATGTTGAAGTGGAAGGTTCGTTCTGTTGTTCTGTTAAATATAGTCAAAATCAAGCAGCTTTGCATGAGATTCATCTTTATCTGCAGTGATGTCTGACGTTTGACCCAACTTTGGCATTGTAGTCCTTAAATAATTGTTTTTTTTTTTTCCTTTGACTGGAGTTGAACTCACCACCTCCTTAAATTGCAAAATATCTCGCCTCTTTATATACTTTAAAGAGCTAGTTCAAAATGGATCGTGGGTTTCAAGTCCATTAATATACATGTATTATGAAATGAATATTTGATCTTATACTACAACAACAATAACTACTACTACTAAAGCTCAATCTCAAATTAATTGGAGTTAGCTATATGAATCAAACTCTTTCATTATAGTCGATTTAGTGTAAGAATGTTTAATCTTATTATGATTATTTAAAATTTTAAATCAAACACTAAAAATTGTAGAAGAGATGGTTTTCAATTTTCCGTTTGAGATGTTTCATTATTTTGTTTTTCAAAAGAAGAAAGATACAGCTAGAAAAGATACTAGGAGATATTAAACATAATCATCAAACAAATACAATGATATGAAGCCCCTCAACAATAAATAACAATACAAAAAACAAAAATTGGTTCCGTTGCCGGGACTCGAACCCGGGTCTCTCGGGTGAGAGCCGAGTATCCTAACCAACTAGACTACAACGGATTTGTGTACATAGCCACAAGCCTTTATATCATCATTTGTAGTTCATGCTAAAGTTTTTTTTCCCTTAGTCTCATTATGTGCACCCTACTGATTACTCAAGCACCGAAAAAGACACGTTTGCTCCTCCCAACCCAAATGATTAACTAGGCCACCCCATTCGTGCTATGGTGTTTGTCTCGATTGCTGATAGCCGAGACTTCAATAACAAGTCTCAGTAGGTACCCACAAGACTAATTTCATACATACCTTCTTGATGAGACTCGGCTGAAGTTAATTGAGATAAGAGCTAATGTTTCGGTGATAGGTCACTGAGACCAAATGCGTAATCTCGATGGTAAGCAACCACAGAATATCCTTGGGGTCCCCACTTAATTAAGATTCGGAAAGTTTTGATCAACACTTACCGAATGGTCTCGGTAATGAATGACCGAGACCACAATACAACTCACGGCCCTGTGTGCCCGAGAGATGAGTATGGTAAGACGAGAGAGGAGTAGGGTTTGGTTTGGTAGACGAGAGATGAGTAGATCATGACGAGAGGTTTGGACGATTTTATGGGTTTCACGCAATTTTATTTTGATTTGGTGGTAAGGCGCGATGCTTGACAAAGGAAGGCATTTTGCCCTGAGAGAAACGTTTGATGCCTTTGTAAATGGAGTGCCCTGAGTAATCGGTGGGTGTGTTAGATAGTTTTGAAAATTATCTTGTAGAAAACACAATTTACGTACGAAAAAACTTTCAAAGAAAATTTTTTTAAAGATATTTTTCTAGAAGGTGTTTGATAAAAAAAAATAAATAAAATGTATTAATATACGACCGATCACATCGCTCAAACAATGCTACACTGCGCTTTCACTGGCACCACTGCGACCGCTTTCCTCGTCCTCATCCTCCGCCTCCCCGCCTTTCAACCCACCACCAATTCTCCAATGCATTAGGTGAGGTAAGAAGAAATCCTTCACAATCACTCTTACTTTCTTTGCTTCAATTTTGTTGCATCATTTTTAGGGGTTTTATGGATCATAATCTTAGGGTTTTCTTTTTTTTTGACAAATGGAGGCAATACTCGAGTGTGTGTATATATATATATATATTCCTATTATATAAAAGCATGAATAGAAAAAGATTCTTTCGTAACTTGAAATTCTAAAATTACCTTTTTATATTTTCGGTCCCCGACTCCCTATTTTTGTATTCAATTTATCTATTTTCTTTCCTAATTAATTCATTTGGATAAATATTTAACTTTTTGAAAAAGGATAACTATTTAACTTAAACTCAAACTTATCTTAATTATGGTTGTATATCTAAAGTAAAATATAGAACTCTAAAATTTTAATTTATTGGTGTGTGTTTAACGTATAGTTTGTACGTTTCTTCAAAAAATGTATAGTTATACATATTTACATTCACTATTTTATCAAAAGATATATAGGCACATTATTAGCACCACTTCGTCTCAACAAAAAAATATCATTGTATATTAAATGACCAATTTCCTTTTATACTTAATAAATCAACGAAAAATATCATTGTACCTACTTTTAAACGATAATTCACTAGCGGATTAGTGCATTTTATTTCAATTAAAACAATTATATTATGAAAAAAAATATTATTATGTTTTATAGAACTTAAATATATCCTATTTTGAAGTAAAACAATGTATCTTATTTAAATTAAAACTGACCTTCTCATTGTATCCTATTTCAATTAAAATTGAATATTCTATTCAAAAGTTTTTTTGTTGTATAAATATAATATAACTAATATAATAGGCGATAGTAATACATTTAATTTGCACTTTTGGAATAATAACAAGTTGTTGAAATATTATATAAGTATAAATTACAAAATACAGAGTAATACGAGGGTATGTAGAAACTGCCAAAATACCAAAAAATTGTGGCCATCGACCAGCCATGGCCTAAACAAAAATGCCGCTGCGACTGAAGAATAGGGTGTCCAGTCCCCTCGATGTGCGGATCCTACGTAAAAATAAATGCGCGCAAAATAATTTCCAATGCATAACACGCGTGGTGTGTATCTCGAAGCGCGCACGACGGCTCCCATGGATGTGGGCCATCATGCTATATCACATTTTACGTGGGACCCTCATGTCACATTATAGGGGTGTCACTTGGGGTGTCATTTAGAGTATGCGTAGTGTGTATCTCGAAGCGGGCACGACGGCTCTCATGGATGTAGGCCAGCACGCGATATCACAATTTTACGTGGGACCCGCATGTCACGTTATAGGGGTGTCACTTGGGGTGTCATTTAGAGTACGCGTGGTGTGTATCTCAAAGTGGGCACGACGACTCCCATGGATGTGAGCCAGCACGCTATATCACATTTTTACGTGAGACCCGCATGCCACGTCATAGGGGTGTCACTTTGAGTGTTATTTAGAGTTTTCCAGAAATGCGGGTCCCACGTAAAAATGAGTGCGTAAAATAATTTTCGGTGCATAACACGAGTGGTGTATATCTCTAAGCGCGCACGACGACTCTCATGGATGTGAGCCAACACGCTATATCACATTTTTACGTGAGACTCGCATGACACGTGATAGGTTGTCACTGTTGTAAATTGAGTTGGAACTTGGTAAGAACTAGAGAAGGAAAATAGAAGACTAAGAACTTATACTACTACAAACTACTACTACAAATGAGAAGAGAAGAAATGAGATAGTTGGAATGAGAAGTTTTCATTCAACTTGGTGTGTGAATTACAATGAGGTTGACACCCTTTATATAGGCCATTTGGTGATGATGATAATTGTACTTATACAATGTGTACAAGTTATACATACACCACAAGTCATACAACACATCACAAGCAACATAGACAATACATGGAAGAGTTGGTGTACATTGGAGATGATTACAAGTTACATGACAATACATAGACAAGTGGAGGTACTATTAAGTGAGAAATACAAGTTACATGACTACACAATATGTTGGTGTACATGCATGGTCATCCATATTCCACAACACTCCCCCTTGGATGACACTTGCTTAGAGATTGTGCATCGTTAAAACCTGTACTAGAAAAACCATGTGGGAAAAAATCTAGTATAGAAAAAAGAGTACAATGTTCTCGTCAATCTTGATTTGTAGTATAATATTGTTGATTGCCTCATTAAAAACCTTGCTAGGAAAACCCAGTGGGATAAAACCATAGCTAAGGAAAAGAGTGCAACACATTGATACACTTTGAGAGAATATATATATGCCTCATTAAAACCTTTACTAGAAAAACCCTGTGGGAAAAAATCTAGTATAGGAAAAAGAGTACATTATTTGCTTTCATAATTTTTTTTTTTTTTCTTTTTATATGGAGTATAATAATGTTAGGATCACCTCATTAAAAACCTTGCTAGGAAAACCCAGTAGGATAAAACCATAGCTAAGGGAAAAAGAGTGCAATGCACTAATCAATAACTCCTTTTGATTCTCCCCCTCATGTTCACATGGGTGATACATCTTGTGCATTTTGTTGCACATTTACATCGTTTTCTATATGAACCATTTAATGTTGAAGCATATGATTGTCACTCTTTTGCGTATAGTACTTGCATCAAGTAATTGATTCATAACTTGTTGCACTGAATGATCCTTTGAACTTTGAGTTCATATTAATTTATACATGGATCATAATACAACAAATTTAATGCAATTTGATGTGTTTCAAGCAATTTCACGCCATTCCTTTTGAATTGGCTTATATCTCCCCCTAATGGTGGGAAAATTGCTTCATCAAAGTGACAATTAGCAAAACTTGCTATAGATAATTTCCCATGGAGAGTTAAATCAATATACGTCTCCTATTGATTTGCCTTGAGATAATCTCCAGCTGATAAAAAAAAAAAGTTCGATAAAGGATGTCCGTGCGAATTTTCGATATTTTCGCATTATCGATGATTATGGATAATCAAATAGATCTTTCCACAAAACGAATGTCATTTGATTTATGACGACATTCGTTTTAATATCCCTTATATATTCCAGAAGTTAAAGACGTGAATATTATACTCAGATTAAATCATATTCATATAGATAAATTTTCTATTATTCTGAGTATACTTCTTCTTAACAAGACATTAACAATAAAATTGTTGTACCCGATATTGCCTGAACATTAGCCTCCGCTAAGTTCGAATTCGAGAAATATTCACTTTTATATTATAATGTACATGCATGTAGCACGATATACAAGACATAAACTCATCGCCCATATTTAGGTCACGATTTAAACACATCTCGATGTGCCTGTTTTATCGAGCCATTTTCAATGATAAAATTCATAATATTTTGCCTTTGATTTTGAAGGCATGGTAAAGATCACAAAAATATCCGGGTATATATATGACAATATTTAGGCAAAATAGTCTTTCATATATGACCAAAAAAATGTCACAATTATGAGCGTTCATTGTCAATAATTATTTGTCATTTGTAGTGGTGCACCACTTTTATTCCAATTTTTGGTGGAATTGTCAATACGACTTACCTGATATTTTCACATTTTCCACGTCCATAAATTTATTATTGCGATCATGATCATTATATGCAACATATGCTTCTTAATTTGAAGCTGAACTAATTGGACGGGATCGATATTATATTTATAATATCTCATTATTTTACTTCGACTACCATGAGACAAAAAATCAATCCTTAATATTTATTGGATTGACGTGCGCACTCGATATTTGTTGCAGCAATAAATCGATGCGGGTCACGTGACCTTCTTTTTATTGTCTCATTAGTCATATTTCCACATAGCCTCAACATAGAGGTAATTAAAATTGTGAAATTAATATTTGAGTGATTAAATTTTGTAGCATGAGACCAGTAGCTCATTTTGAGCTTTTGGAGCATTACCCTTTTGGTATGTATATATATAACTCCATAAGGTGAAAAGATATATAAAGTGAAATATTCACTTTTCAAATCTCTAAAGAGAAATTGGCGAATGATTGTGTATAACACACAGTTTTGCATATATGGTTCATTCACAAATTGTAGTATCTAATTGTCATGACAAGTAATTCTTGTCGGTAATATAATAAGGCAACAAGTTCAACTATGGTTGAATAATATTTTGAAAATAAATTTAATATAAAATAGTTTTCCCCTTTTTATGTAAAAACATAACATATGATTAAATATATGTTCACAACTTGATTCATTAATAAACAAAATGTATTATTCGTATGAGTTGGTGGGACAACCTCCAGGTTGGGTGGTAAGACATAGTCTACTTAATATCATGCATCCTCGAACGGGATAACCTGTCTCCCTTTCAATGTTTAGCTTTACAGGGGACAAGGCTTACCCACTATCAACTCAAACTTGTAGCATTATTTGTATTATAAAATCAAGAATAGAACAATAACTAATCGTTTGTAGTTTTAAGAGCAAAACTATATGTCGCACATTGACTTTTGATTTCTGATGTAGAAGATCGTACAAGACGCAACTACAGAGCATACTTTCGCAATCAGTGACGTTATAATGCACAGTATATGAATAAAGTATGTATGTAGAAGTGATGTATGTAATAAAGGAAGCAACCATGATAATATAGAAATAAATTGAACTTATTTAAATAACAAAAGTTATACCTTCCTAGCTTTGTCTCCTTAACAAGCCTTCTTGAACTTCAAGATCTTCTTAATGCTAGAGCAAGCTCGTGCTGATAACGTGTTGTAAATTGAGTTGGAACTTGCTAAGAACTAGAGAAGGAAAATAGAAGACTAAGAACTTCTACTACTATAAACTACTACTACAAAGGAGAAGAGAAGAAATGAGATAGTTGGAATGAGAAGTTTTCATTCAACTTGGTGTGTGAATTACAATGGGGTTAGCACCCTTTATATAGGCCATTTGGTGATAATGATAATTGTACTTATACAATGTGTACAAGTTATACATACACCACAAGGCATACAACACATCACAAGCAACATAGACAATACATGGAAGAGTTGGTGTACATTGGAGATGATTACAAGTTACATGACAATACATAGACAAGTGAATGTACTATTAAGTGAGAAATACAAGTTACATGACTACACAATATGTTGGTGTACATGCATGGCCATCCATATTCCACAACAGTCACTTGGGTTGTAATCATTGTAAGCATTTTCCCTCACTTTATAGGAACAAATACTCACCATCCTTACAGCACTCCAGCGCTGAAGAGAGGGCTTCCGCAGGTGCCGTCCCAACCCACCAATCTCGCCATGCTTCGGACTGCTCCAGGTATGTGCGCCTTCAATTGAGAAAAAGCTTCTACCCATTTGAATGTTGAGATTTCGTCGCTTATTTTATTGCATCTATTTAATGGTGTTGGAGGAACATTGAGTTAGTTGTTGCAGAAAAATGGTCTCTTGCTTTGTATTTGAGCGAACTATTTATTTGTTTCTGCACATATTCTGTTTGATGAAATGCCCAAGTGTGAGCTATTAATTGTTACAAGAGTTTGTAAGCATTCTTAAACGTACTCAAAATAATCAAATAAAGAATTACCTGCGGAAGCGATTATATAGATAGACTCATAAAACCCAAGATTTTATCACCTTCGAGAGCCTTGAAAGCTAGCGCTCTTTATAGGCTTCAGGGAGAACCATTGAACTTCCGTAATGGAGCTTAGAAGACTTTAGGTTCATTGCATATTATTATCTTACAGAGTTTCTTCATTTTCTTATTGACTTGAATCCAATGTGCTGTGGCAGGAATGACAATACTCAGTACTACATGGAATGCGAGGTTGTTTCATTGAGAATGAGTCTCGCTTTTGCGGCAGTTGAGTTAGGGCACAACTGGGTCACAGTTGGCAAATCACATTCTGTTTCGGTGAGGTAAGAAGAAATCCTTCACAATCACTCATTAATTTCTTTGCTTGAATTTTGTTGCATTATTTTTAGGGGTTTTATTCCATCATAATCTTAGGGTTTATCATCGTGTTGTGAATCTCAATGTTTCTTAGGTCACCTAAGAATCTAGATTTTGATCTTATTTCCAGTTAATTCTAATCACTACTTGTTTTTGTTTCGATCGGCATTGTCGTTAAGTTTGCCGACATGATTCAATCCTTTGCTGCATTCATGTTTAAATTGACTCCATTTGAAAAAAAAAAATTGACAAATGAAAAAAGTAGAGCTTGATTCAGTTCTCACTTGTTCATGTCCCAGATTTTACGCTTTTCCAAAATGATTAACCGGATCCAGGATAAACTGATAATAAGATCAAAACAGGAATGAATTACCTTCTAATAGCTACATTTTATATGCGTGTATTTGTGT
Organism: Stephania cephalantha; assembly: GCA_039657325.1. Classification (NCBI taxonomy): domain Eukaryota; kingdom Viridiplantae; phylum Streptophyta; class Magnoliopsida; order Ranunculales; family Menispermaceae; genus Stephania; species Stephania cephalantha. The sequence continues at coordinate 64,218,940 of CM077567.1, read as the reverse complement.
ATTGACATGTAAAAAAAAACGTTGCCGCGTTCACGTCTCATGTATGCATGTAACAATAGATACAATGGAATGAATTACCTTTTTTTAATTTAATTTTGTTTTTCGTTTAACGTTTCAATTTCAAAGCAGAATTTGGTTTGGGATGGACAGCGGAACCCGCGAAAATGAATACCCAAGATTTCAACTGCTTTAACCTTCTCGTCACTTCAACAGTCTATAGTATTGATATTTCAGATATGAGGAGATCAGAATCAATTTATTTGTCTTTAGGAGTCTCATTGAAGTACTCTCCAATTTGTTATGGGCTCTAGATTTTATGGTGCTGTGGCAATGTCAATTATGTGCTTGCCGGTAAGACTCAATTTCAGGACACCTTTTAGAGGAACAAGGACATTTTGTACTCAATGTGCGGAACTCTTGAATAGAAGTTATGAACCAGTGACTGCACTGGAGGAAATCAATGAGGATACATTCGAGGGCAACACGCGCTTGAAACGTCTGATCAAAACTGGGCACCTTAATGATGCGCGGGATTTATTTGACAAAATGCCTAAAAGAGATGCAATTTCATGGACGACAATGATTTCTGGATATGTCAGCGCGTCAAATGCTTCTGAAGCATTGGTTTTGTTCTCAAATATGTGGGGGGTTGACTCTGAAGTCCAAATTGATCCATTTGTACTTGCTCTCGCACTCAAGGCTTGTGGGCGCAATTCAGAGTTGAGAGAGGGGAGAGTAATTCATTGTTACTCGGTGAAGACTGGGTTTGTGAATTCTGTATTTGTTGGGAGTGCCCTTTTGGACATGTACACTAAGTGCGGTTTTGTTCAGATGGGTTGTCAAGTGTTTGATGAGATGACAGAGAGAAATGTTGTTACTTGGACATCTATGATCAGTGGGCTTGTTCATGCTGGTCACTATCAGGAAGGACTAATGTACTTCTCGGAAATGTGGGGCTCAGATGTACATTGCGATTCTTACACATTTGCTAGTGCACTAAAGGCATGTGCTGATTCCAAATCTCTCGACCATGGGAGGGAAATTCACTGTCAAGCCATTAAAGCAGGTCTCGATTCGACTTCTTTCATTGTAAACACTCTTGCTACAATGTATAACAAATGCAGGAAGTTAGATTATGGTTTGCGCTTGTTTGAAAGGATGAAGGTTAGAGATGTGGTTTCATGGACTACTATTATTGCGACGTATGTGCAAATGGGTCAAGAGAATTATGCAATTCAGACATTCCTTCAAATGAGAAAATCTGGTGTTATTCCTAATGAATTTACTTTTGCTGCAGTTATCTCAGGCTGTGCCAACCTTGGAGAAATTGAGTGGGGTGAGCAACTACATGGTCATGTTCTACACATGGGTCTCGCGGATTCTCTCTCCGTTGCAAATGCCATCGTGGTCTTGTATTCAAAGTGTGAAAGATTGGATTCAAGTTCAATGTTGTTTCATGGGATGACACGGAGAGATGTTATCACATGGAGTACCATAATTGTAGGCTGCTCTCAAGCTGGACATTGTGACGAGGCCTTTCAGTTTTTCTCTAGAATGAGGAGGGAAGGACCAAAACCAAATGAGGTTACTTTGGCAAGTCTATTGAGCGCCTGCGGAAACGTCGCAAATCTTGAGCAAGGCAAACAACTGCATGCCCTGGTCCTGTCTCTCGGCCTAGATGAGGATGTTTTGATAAACAGTGCCTTGATCAATATGTACTCCAAATGTGGGAGCATAGTTGAGGCTTTAAGAATATTTGACGCTACTGGAAATGAAGAGATCGTTTCGTGGACAGCAATGATTAATGGTTTTGCTGAGCATGGCCACAGCAAAGAAGCTATCGATCTGTTTGAGAAGATGACCAGGATTGGCCTTCAACCAGACTATGTGACTTTCATTGGTGTTCTTAGCGCTTGTAGCCATGCTGGACTTGTTGATCTGGGATACTACTATTTCAACTTGATGAGTAGCAAGTACAAGATTAAGCCTGGGAAAGAGCACTATGGCTGCATGGTTGATCTCCTATGTCGTGCAGGAAGGCTTAGAGATGCTGAGCAAATGATCCTTAGCATGCCATTCAAACAAGATGATGTTGTTTGGTCAATGCTGCTAAGAGCCTGTAGGGTCCAAGGTGATGCTGAATGTGGGAGACGCACAGCAAAGCGCATTCTCGAATTGGAGCCAAATTGTGCAGGGACTCACATTACCTTGTGTAATATCTACTCTGCGGAAGGAATGTGGAGGGATGCGGCGGAAGTGAGGAAGTTAATGAGATCAAAGGGGGTGATGAAAGAACCAGGGTGGTCTTGGATAAAGGTGAAGGATCATGTCTCGAAGTTTGTGGCCGATGATAGATTGCACCCACAGAGTGAGGACATATGTTGTATGTTGGAATTCTTGGCATCAAAAGCTGAGGTGCCTGATATTGGTCAAGAGTTGGATTTACTTTGTGCAGGATGCTAAGTTTTTTAATAAGGAAAGAATAATTTTGTGATTGGTCCAGAAGATACATATACTTGCAATAATTCAATTGGAAGAACCAATTCTTTGTTGGGTTGAATAGAACTCAATGCCTCTTGACAGCACAACTTCCTGTTCGAGCGGGAATTGGAAACTTAGGATACTACAAGGTCATTGTTACTGGGCAGTGAGCTATAGCTGAATGGCTGTGGCATATTAGAAATGGAAGGTACCTCTTTGTTCTTTAAAATAAGAGCTTTTTTGGTATGTGTTTTGATTTACTTTAGTTGATGGACATTGTTGAATTCCTTGTTTCATTCATTGTTAAAATTGTCTGCAACAAGATAATAACTACCACTCCCATGATCCCCTCTTGAAAAAAGAACAAATAAAAACAGTAGAGCTTGATTCTTGCCTCTACTCCATTCAATTCTTGTTCATGCCTACAAACCCAGATTCTACAGATTCACTAAATGATGAGCCTAATCCAGAATAAACTTATACTAAGATCAAATAGAAATCCTTCCGAAATTGTGGACCATTAACCTGCTTCTGTCCACATTTTATCTAGTACTCATGGTAGAGGCATTTGATGGTCATAGATATAGATGAGTTAATCCCAGACGAAAAACAAAACACCTCTTTACTATATATTTTTTTTTTTCAAAACTTTTCTACTAGATGAATATATAATATTATTAGAAAAGAAAGCAGTATATGCAGAATCGAGTAATGACCCCCAGCAGATATTGGTATAACTCAATTCAATATTTTGTTTTTTCAGACTGTGAAGAATCCACAACTTTGAAAACATGGGTTACAAGAGGATCATCGAGTTTGGGGAGTGCATTTTAGCTGAATGGTTGTGGCATGTTGGAAACAGGAGGCACTTCCATGTCTCCTTCTAGCATTCTCAGTGCGTCTAAGGCGTTAGGCCTGAAAGTCACACTTTCGTGAGCACAACGGACACCAATCAAGATGAATCTCTCCATGTTTTCTTTTGGGCTGGTTGAACCCGAATATTGGTCCAACACCTCATGTATCCTTCCCCCCGTTATGTGTTTTAGCACCCAATCACTAATAAGGAATGGTTCTGGGAGTGAGGACCCTGAGGCAGATGAATTGATCAGTGCCTTTCTTCCAGTCATTATTTCTAGAACTACCGTGCCAAAGCTGTAGACATCACTCTTCTCAGTCAGTCTTCCATAGAGAGCATACTCTGGCGCTATAAATCCATGTGTACCACCTACTATGGTGGTGGCATATGACTGCCCTTCGGTCATCCGCTTTGCCATGCCGAAATCTGTTATTTTGGCCATCATGTTTTCATCCAACAGTATATTGGTGGATTTGATGTCTCCATGACAGATTGCAGGTTTGACTCCGCAATGAAGATAAGCAAGCCCTTTTGCTATATCCAAGATTATGCTCTTCCTTTGAGGCCAACTCAATGGCTTCTTGTTGCTGCCATTGCAGAAAAGATAATCATGAATGCTCCCATTGGACATGTAAGCATAGACAATGTATCTTTGCTTTCCTGGTTCTTCATACTTACCTTGATTGTCGTTAGTTGTGCAGCAGCCTATAAGAGGAACTAGATTTTGTGCTTCAAAGACAAGTAGGAATAGCACCAATTGATACAAAGATTAGGGAAGGGCGGTTGCGGTGGTTTGGTCACCTGCAAAGACAGCCTACAAATGCCCTAACTAGAAAACTTGACTCAATAGAAACTGTAGAAATTCAACGAGGTAGGGGCAGACCAAAGTTAACATGGGATGCATTAATTATGAGGGATTTGAATGGTTTGAAAAGTTCACCATCAATTGCACTTAATCGAGCACAATGGAAAAGTTTGATCCATGTAGCTGACCCCAGTTAATTTGGGACTGAGGCTATGTTGTTGTTGTTGTTGTTGTAAATTGCTGCTGATCTCAACTTCTTTGAAGAATTCTGTATCTCATTGGAAATCAGATTCTCTGATTTTCTTTATGGCCACTAGAGTCCCATCAGAAAGAGCCCCTTTGTACACTATACTGAAACTCCCTTGTCCAACTATATTCATAGGTGAAAAATCAGTGGTAGCTCTTTCAAGCTCTTTAATGCCTAACCAGATTGCCCCCAATTTAAGTTTTATTTGAAGTTTGGCGGTGTCTTTCTTTACATCTAATGATTGAACCTGAACTTTTCTCTTCCTTCTGTACTTATTCCACCAACAATACAAGCTGAAGAAACAAGATAAAGAAACAACAGTAAGTGCAACACCAGATAAGCTGTAAATAAGGGCTATGCGATTTTTCCTCTTTGAAGGCAATGGCCGCACAAATGGCATCCAAAATAGACAAGCAGCATTGAATATACTTTCTGGGCCGAATTTATTTACGACACCAGCTGCATAAAGAAGTGAAAATGCAAGGCAACTAGTAGCATGGGAGATGTTTAATTGGGCTTGAACTTTCAATGAACTCATTGCTACCAGTGGAGTAGATAGTGCTGACAATATCATCAACAATATAGCCATCCTTGAATCTCTCTGTATGTTCCTCTCTCCCTAACGTAGTCTCTTCAAATTAGAAGGGACTGCGTGGATGGTCTTGGTATTCAATTTATTGATATCAAGTCTATGATTTTAACATAGAAGTCTTTAAAAATTCTTGTTAACTTCCTTTGTCCACTAAAGAAATGAAAGCTTCATTTCATCTAATCTTCAATAATCAATTTCATCCTTTCCTGGAATTTCTGAAGGCTCTTCTTTTAATACAAATTATGATTTCTTCTCTCATAAGTTTCAATTTTGTGCTATTTCCCAAGCTGCACTTGTTAAGACTTTGCTTTTCTATTGTCACCGTTGTTTGTCGTTCAACCATATGCAAGAGCATTTCCAGTCTTTTTTGGCAACAAGACTAGCAAGTTTAACTGGTCTTCTTGATTTTTATCACATGTTAAACCTTTAGAAAATTTTCCTTCTACAGGTTTGTTTATTTACACTTGTGAAATGGCCAATTCATTAACTGACAGTATTTTATTATTTTTTTCTTTTTGATTTTGGAAGATATTTTTCTGAAAAAGAAGTTACATACCCTAAATTATGTCGAAATTAGTTGAGAAATGTTATAGAGTTTTTTTATTGTCCCCATGTATGCTACAATTCTCAAATATTGAATGGTACAGGTGGCAATTTATGTATAATGGTCACTAAACCATGCATTGAGGGACCGTAAAGTCTTGAACTATGTGTGCGTGTGTGTGTTTTTTATTAATATTTATTTTTTCTTTGTGCTGTTTGATGTCATCATCTTTATTATCTATTCCAAATGCATTTTCTAATACAAGATTGACTCAATCAAAGCACTTTGATTGGCTGCCTAATCTTAATTTAGGACATGGGGACTCTTCCAATATTGTCCAAAAATTTGAACATGTGCTTCGATATATGTTTCATTGTTTGTCTAATAGTATAGGGCTTGCCTATTCTTTTTTTTCTTTTTTTCTCTCTTGCGTTTAGGCTCTTCTATTTTATTCTCCATGTCTTATTTTTGTGTTGGACATATGTCAAGTTTCCTGACTCTGGTACTTTGGATTAGAGTGAAGGATCCAATTAACTTAGCCCCAGCCTAGACTACAATTTCATCACCACAAGCACAGGACTGGCCTAACCTGATCGGGGGTTTGGACTTGGGACATATGTACAATATTCGTTAACAAGATACTGTATCAGTAGGTCTTCCAAATTTCCAACACATGCCAACTTGATAAACTCACCAGTAGAAACAAAATTCGTAGTCTTCCTCATTCATCCAATATACCGTATTCTTGTTTGCGGAAATGAGTGCGTTTTTTTTGGGCCAATGAGTTGTAATGCAGCATAAAGAAATGTGAAGTTAAAGCATTCAATAGCAGAATTGTCTCTTGAATTATTGAATTGTCTCGTCTCTAGGCTTTCAGTTGATGTGGTTTTGCACATTGTTTGTACTAAAAAAAATGTGCACTTATGAAGGGGGTAGTCTACATTATATCTCAAGCAACACAATGTAAACAAGGTTAAAACCTTACTATCAAGGAACGAAAATTCAATAAAATCAGTCGGATTTTAGGCGAAGTTTATTGAGGTTGAAGGGATCGAAATGAAGTTCACGGATAGTTTAAAAACTACAAAACTTTACCGAATTAATTTAGATTATCAAGAGGGTGAATTATAAGGTGAAACCAAGTTTTGATCCTTGCTTACATTATTTTTATGCTTGGACTGCAGCCGCGTTTGGACTGCAGCAGAGAAGATAAAGTCTTGCAAATTAAGAAAGGAATATTGGCTCAAACAAAAAAGAAATATATATATATATATATATATATATATATATATATATATATATATATATATATATATATATTTCTGCAAGGGAGCAGTGCATATCCCACTTATGCTATTTTTGTTTTTTTAAGATACTCTTCAAATCACAAAAATTGGATTGAAGGCACTTCTAATGACAAGAAAAGAATGGTCATCCTAGCATGACCTAAAGGAATAATCCAAATTAGGTGATGGCAATGAAGGGACATGTTTCAGTTAAGAAAAAAAAAATGGAGAAATAATAATAAAAAAAAAGATGTCGAAGAATTACTATGCGAGAAATTTCATGTAGCATCCCTAATATTTATTTGGCCTAACTGTAAGTTAAGTCCATTGGGAAACAGGTTGCTTCCACGCTACCTCTGGAAGTGCTGCCAGTGAAATTCTCCAATTTCTCCAAATGATTCCTAAAACTGAAATCATGCTCGATTAACCATTTGAACAGAAAATAAAGACATCAACTCCGGAGTATGTATATATGATTCTTGTTTGATTTTTAGCAGATTCATTTCCATTTTTAAAAAAGAAATAATACCAAATTTACTGTCCAAAACTATTCACACTAATATGTAACTCACAAGCATGCTTGTTATGCAGTTACCCTTATGTTTTCCTTACTTGATTAAGAAAACTATATTTGAATGTCTCTATGAGAATGGTGTGGTAAGCCTGCTTAATGACCATAGTCCTTAAACAAATAAGATGTCTCTCTTTCACCTGATAATTTGTTCCATGGGAGAGGCTTAACTAAGCCAAGCCATTAAAATTGAATCTAACGGAAGACAAAATTTTCAGGAAGAAAAATGAGGCATTTGTGTATGAAAAGACCTTTCTTCTACAAAAGTTTCCTTGTCACTAAAGCACAGCCACATCTAATATCACACCTCCTTCATCTTTGCATGTGTGGTCAAGCTATTGTTCATTTCCATTGTATGGATTTTTTTACCCTTTTCGCTCATTGAGTTGCTTTATTTCATTTGCAGTGCAAGAATTGTTGCTCTAGTGCATTGGTGATGAGAGTGGAGGTTTAGAATACATGATAAAATAGAAAAATATTGTTGCAGTAACAAAGAATATGTGCATACAAAGAAACAAAGAGGTGTATGGTTCAGCAACAATGGTACAGGTAATCTCATCTCACTGTTTCTGAGATAATCTGTGGATGTAGGCTCTTGTTTTTATGTCCAAAAACTCTGATTATCATATGCTCCTTTTAAATTTATTTGCTTTTTTTTTTTTTTTTTTTTTTTTTTTTTTTTTCCTGGTATGTTTTTGTTTTACTAACATGCTTGAATGCTTTGCTCTACTTGTATATCTTCAAGTTTTCTGCTACAACAACTATTTCCCCTTCTTGAAAAAGGAAAAAAAGAATAATAATAAAGCAAACGACACAGTACAGAATTCAACTCTTGCCTTCGTTCATTAAGTTCATACTTTTTCTTCTTGCGTATAAAATAGATCATGCAGTTTCCACATGATACGAGGATGAACCCATTCTGATGTAAATTATGTAGGCAAGCACTTATTAAATCACTTATTAAATCAACAATAAGAATACTAGTTACAATTCTTCTTATCCAATTAGAATCCTACTGACAGCTTTGGCCATTTATCCACTTTCTCCACATTTTATTAATTGTTCATGTTGGAAACTATCAACAAGCATATAAATAATGAAATTAGTTACTACCAAATAGGATACAAGAATAAAATGAAAACTTTTTCTATTAATTAAACATATAAGTTTTGAATACATTTATGTACAAAATTTGGCAATGATTTGTACTAAATTGGTCAATCCGTTTGTTCAGGCTTGGAATAGCCCCCCCCTCGATTTCTTAGGACTTTGGCTGCTACAGGTCACTGTGATTAGGAAGTAAGCTGTAGCTGAATGGTTGTGGGATGTTAGAAATGGGAGGAACTTCTCTGTCTCCTTCTAACATCTTTAATGCATCCAGGATGTTTGGCCTGCAAACCACCCTTCCATGTGCACAGAACAAACCAACCAGGACAAATCTCTCCATAATTGCTTGTGGACTGGTGGAAACCAAATATGGGTCTAAGACCTCATGTGTCTGTCCCAATGTGATTTGTTTTAGCACCCAGTTGCTTAGTAGGAATGGTTCTGGGGACCCTGTGGAGGATGAAATGAGTGCTTTTCTTCCAGTCATTATCTCTAAAATTACCATGCCAAAGCTGTAGACATCGCTCTTTTCCGTTAGCTTTCCATAAAGAGCATATTCTGGTGCTATATATCCGTATGTTCCACCAACTCTGGTACTGATAAGTGACTGCCCTTCTGTTATCTGCTTTGCTAAGCTGAAATCTGTTATTTTTGCCTTCATATTTTCATCCAGCAGTATGTTGGTGGCTTTTATGTCTCCGTGATAGATTGCGGGTTTGACTCCGTAATGAAGATAGGCGATTCCTTGTGCAATATCCAAGATAATGCTCTTCCTTTGAGGCCAACTCAATGGCATTCTGTTGCTGCCTCCAAAACGATTCTCATCGTAGAAAAGATGATCCTGAAGGCTCCCATTGGGCATGTAAGCATAAACAATGTATCTTTGCTTTCCTAGTTCTTCACCCTTACCTTGGTTGCCATCAGTCATGCAGCAGCCTATAAGAGGAACAAGATTTTGGTGCCTCAAATTGCTGCTGATCTCAACTTCTTTGCAGAATTCAGTGTCTCCTTGGAAATCAGATTCTCTGATCTTCTTTATGGCAACTAGAGTCCCATCAGAAAGTGTTCCTTTGTAGACCAAACTGAAACTCCCTTCCCCAACCATGTTCTTTTGTGAAAAATTATCTGTAGCTCTTTGAAGCTTTTCACTGTCCAACCAAATTGCCCCTAATTTAAGATTTAATTCAATTGCGTCGCTCTCTTCCTTCACGTCTATTGATTGAACCTGAACTCTTCTCTTCCTTTTATACTTGTCCCACCAACAACGCAAGCTGAAGAAACAAGATAATAGAACAACAGTAAGGGCGGCACTAATTAAGCTATAAACAAGAGCAATGTGATTTTTCCTCTTTGAAGGCCATGGTGACAAAAATGACATCCAAAATAGGCAAGCAGCATCCAATTTACTTTCTGGGCCGAATTTATTTGCGACACCAGCTGCATAAAGAAGTGAAAGGGAAAGGCAGTTAGTAGCATGGGATATGTTGCCATCAAGGGAAACCAATTGGGCTTGAACTTTCGACGCAGCTTGGAAACAGGCATCACAGGAAGTGAGGTCAGACAAGTCTGATTGACACAATGAATCAATCAAAGTGGATTCTCCAAGCTTGCTTATCCAATCTTGCTTTGATTGGATTCCAAAGCAAGGAAATGATTGAATGATGTATTCATTAGGATCACCAAGGCAGAGGGATGTGAGATTTGGAGAGAGCGAGAGAGCATTGAGTTTTGATTGGAAATCGACAAAGCAGGCTGCAGCAGTGAAGTAGTCTGGTAGAAAGAAGAGCGAGCCGTCTCTCAGCCGTTTGGCTAGGCCAATGCGGAAGAGGCCAACAAGGGTTGGACAACAAATATCCATGGAGGTCTCTGGGGAGTTTTGACACTGCGTGGTGTTCCACGTTAGTCTCTCAATATAGCTCAGATCTAAGGGACATGGAAAGGTATTGTTTGTGGGTGAAACTGAACTGATTGCTACCAATTGAGAACATATCACTAACAGCAGTGCCAACATTATTGCCATCTCTAAATCTCTCTGTATGTCCTCTCCCTCTAACTTGTTGGTCTGTTTCTGCTTAAAGTCTTGAAGAGAAAAAAATGAGTATTTTCAAATTAGAAAGGCCCACGTGGTTTGTGATATGGTTTTTGAATTCATTATTTTCTATGGAGGCTGTCAGTTCACCGTAGAAGTTTTTAAAAGCTCATGTCAACTTCTTTTTTTAACCGAAGAATTGAATGTATCATTTCATCCAATTTTAATTTTTAATTTTATTCTGTCCTACGAATTTCAGAAGGCTCTAAGTCAACTAATAAAAAATTATCATTGGTTAGTTGCATTAAGTGAATTGATCTTGTTTTCTTCTTTCATGACTTTTAGTTTTGGTCATTTTCTTGTATTGGGTGCTCTTCCAGGTAGCATCTGTCAAGTTAAAGCCTTTTTTTTTCACTTCTGTTTGTTTTCAATCATATGCAACTTGTTTCCAGTGTGTTTAGGCTTTTAATTCTTAGCAAGTTTGAGTGTTCTTGTTAATCTATGTCACAACTAAGAGAGCTTATATGACACTTTGAACCATTAGACTACCTTTCTTTCTTACAGGTTTGTACTCATTATTCACACTACTACTTGAAATAAACAATTCTGTCCCTAACAATACTGCTTTTTTTTTTTTTTTTCAAGAGTTTGGAAAATATTTTACTTAAAAAGAAGATCCAGACACTAAATTATGATTTAACAAATTCCTTGAAATTTTTTATTGAATTTTTTTTCCATTATGTATGCAGCAACTCTCAAATATTGAGTGTTATTTTATTTTATTTTATTTTATTGATAAGAAAGAAACAATTATTGGTGGTCATGTACTAAAACACGATACCATCTTTTGATTGATTTGATATTTAAATTATTCGGTGTCCATGTATATCGGTCACTAAGCTATGCGTTAAGTGACCTTGTATGATGTTGATTTTTTTTCTTTATGCTGGTTCATGTCATCATCTTCATTATCTATTTCAAATGTATTTTCTAATATATATTGACTCAATCAAAGTACTCTGATTGGCCAAATCTGGATTTTAAGCAATTTAAGGTAACTCAACCTTTCTTCTGACTTTTACCTATTCTATCTTTCATAATAGATAAATAACTGGGAATTCTGATGCATGTCAGGATAAGATTTATTATAGGATCAAAACAATTTTTGACAAAATAAAAGATAACTTGGTTTGAAATTCTTTAAATGAAGTACTGGGTGTGCATTCAGGAAATATTATCAATTCCAAGTGATGCCTAAAAAGTTGAACTTATATGCTATCAATACCTGGATGTATTTGGCAACGTATATATGCCATCTTATAAGCCTAAATTCCATTTTATTCTCATGTTCTTATACATCAAGAAGGTTTTTTTTTTTTTTTTTTTTTTTTTTTTTTTTTTTTTCTGTTTCTTTTCCAATTTACAGTCTTCTGTATACAAAATTCCTTTCAAAAGGAGTATCCATTTAAATTTTACTTTGGAACATGTATCATGTTTCTGACACAGGTGCTTTGAATTAGAGCAAAAGGTAAGTTAGCCCCATGCTAAACTACAATCACAACATCGCAAGCTCAGGGTGGTCTAAACCTGGCAATATTCATTATTAAGACTAAGACCCTGGACTAGTAGTTCTTCCAAGTTTCCAATATATGCCAACTTAAGGACAGTAAAAATTTTGACAGTAGCAATATAATATGCTTTCTTGCACATTCATCAAAATATGGGGGTCCCTTTAGAGTTGCTCTTACTGTATTCTATTTTGCAGAAGTGCATATGTAAACTGCATTCTGTTTTTCTCTGGGCCAATGGGTGGTAGCAGTGCCAGCAGCGTAAAGAAATGTGAAGTACAAGCAGTATTAAGTTGCAGAATTTTCTCTAGAGAGACCAGATTAGAAGCCATCTTCATACAATCTAGTCATAGTCCAATTCGATTATTGTTGAGCTGAGCTTCTGCCAACAATTATGGGCTGTGACTATACCTGCATAGCTAGAACCACTGGATATAAAGTAAGAACCAATTTAGAAGATGATCAGAGAAGTGAAAGACGTGGTGAAGGAAATGACAACCAGGGATGTCTCTGCTATCCGTCTCCAATTCCCTAGTGAATGGTGATATCATAATAGGTATGGTAGTTTATTTTAAGTGGTATAGTCTGTGTCAGTTTTATGTGGATTTGTCCACTGCTTGGACCTATTTTACCCGAACTCTTCACTCTAACCCAAAGTACCCATGTTTTACACATTTCAGTGTCCGACTCTTCAAAAAATCTGGACACTCCATTTCATTAGCTTTATGTATAAAGAAGTTTCAAAGTGCAAAAAAAGAAAGAAAAAATAATAAGAACTTCCTAGTGTATAATAAGAATGGTAACTAAGAAAGAATATAGACTTATAGGCTATATTATATACATAACTACATATATCTAAGCATATGTGCCTATATTTTTACATACTTTTTGTCGGCCTCCATACCCTTAAATTATAGATTAGGCGGGTTCGACCTTTAGACACATACCCACACCCAACACCCATACCTGAGTCCGAGTAACATAGGTGTGGACTAAATGCGTCATCCAATGTGAAGGGAACTTTGTCTGCATTACATCTCAAGCAACATAATGTAAAAAAGGTTGAAACTTTCAATATTTTTATGCTTGGATTGCAAAAGAGTTGACAAAATCTTGTAAACTAAGAAATGAGACAAAATTGCGTTCATTTCTCGGGAGGGAGCAATGCATATTCCTTTTGTAGTATTTTTAGATACTCCTCAAATCACAAAAACACTTCAACAACAACAAAGCCTCAATCCCAAACTAGTTGGGGTCGGCTACATGTATCAAACTCTTCCATTGCACTCAATTGAGTGTTACTGATGGTGCGGTTTCCAAATCCTCCTCCTAATCAATGCTCTCCAAATCACAGAAACACTTGATAGGAGGAATATCTAATAACAAGCAAGAGAAGTGTCATTTTAGCATTACCTAAAGGAATAATCCGAGTTGAATGATGCCCATGAAAGGACATTTTTCTGTATTTTTTTTTAAAAAAAACAGTGAAATTCTCCAATTTTTCCAAATGATTCAATAGAGCTGAAATTAAGGTTGAATGCTTGATTACCCAACTGAATGAAAAATAAAGACATCAACTCACATACATATGTAGATGATTCTTAGCAGAAGAATGCTTTGCCATTTTCCAAAAGAAATAACACTAAAGTAATTGTCCAAAACTATTCGCACTAATATGTAAGGCCCAAGCTGCACCTTTCTGTCTTCCTGACTTGATCAAGTAAACTATATTGGAATATCTCTATGAGAATGGTGTGGTAAGCCTGCATAATGACCAGAGTCCATGCTAGGGCTTAACTAATTGTAAACCATACAAATTGAATCTAATGGAGGAAAAAATTTTAGGAAGCAAAATGGCGAATGTAGCATGAGAAGGCCTTTCTTCTACACAAATTACCTTGTGACTAAAGCTCTCCCACATCTAATTAATACCGCACTTCCTTTATTTTGCATGTTTGCTAACACCATTGTTCATTTCCAATGTATGCATTTTGTTTTACCCTTTTTTGCAACTGTACATTGTGTTGCTTTAATTCATTTAGTGCCAGAATTGTTGCTCTTGTCCATTGTTTATGGGAGTAAAGATTTAGAATAAATTGTAAAATTGCAAAATATTGTTGCAGTGACCGAGAATATGACGATATACAGATACAAGGAAATGAAGAAGAGGTGTATAACTGGTAACAAAGCTATAGGTAATCTCATCTTATTGTTTCTGAGCTGATCCTTGGGTGTAGGCTAATTCTTTTATGTTCAGAAATTTTTTAATAAATGACAGTATTTTTTTTTTCTGGATTGTATTTTTGTTTTACTTACATGCATGAATGCTTTGCTCTTTCCGTCTATTTTAAATTTTCTGCCATGAAACTATCTCCTCATCTAGAAAAAAGAAAAAGAAAGAAAGTAATCGGCACAATACAGAATTTGACTATTGCCTTCACTTGGCTTAAGTTCATGTGTTCATGCCTACAACCTAGATCATACAGTTACCTCAAGCACGAACATAGTCTGATGTGAACTGTATAGGAAAGCACATATCAAACAATAATGTGAATACTGGTTTCAATTCATCATATGACTTTTATTCGATGAGGATCCTTTTGATAGCATTGGCGATTTATCCACTACCCTCCACATTTTATCAATTGTTCATGTTAGAAACAATCTACAATCGTTGATAATAGTGGGATGAGTTATTCCTGAATAGGATAAAAGAATGAAATTGGAAACTTTTCTATTAATTAATTAAACGTGTAATTTTAGAAGAACAAAGTACATACAAAATTTAGTGACAAAACTCCCTTTTAATGATTTGAACAATTTAATGTAACATTTCATTTGTTTGTTCGGACTTTGAAAAGTCCCCCATTTTTTTACTACTTACAGGGCCATTGTGATTAGGAATTGATGTGTAGCTGAATGGTTGTGGGATGTTGGAAATGGGAGGAACTTCTCTGTCTCCTTCTAACATCTTTAATGCATCCAGGATGTTTGGCCTGCAAACCACCCTTCCATGTGCACAGAACAAACCAACCAGGACAAATCTCTCCATAATTGCTTGTGGACTGGTGGAAACCAAATATGGGTCTAAGACCTCATGCGTCTGTCCCAATGTGATTTGTTTTAGCACCCAGTTGCTTAGTAGGAATGGTTCTGGGGACCCTGAGGAGGATGAAATGAGTGCTTTTCTTCCAGTCATTATCTCTAAAATTACCATGCCAAAGCTGTAGACATCGCTCTTTTCCGTTAGCTTTCCATAGAGAGCATATTCTGGTGCTATATATCCGTATGTTCCACCAACTCTGGTACTGATATGTGACTGCCCTTCTGTTATCTGCTTTGCTAAGCTGAAATCTGTTATTTTTGCCTTCATATTTTCATCCAGCAGTATGTTGGTGGCTTTTATGTCTCCGTGATAGATTGCGGGTTTGACTCCGTAATGAAGATAGGCGATTCCTTGTGCAATATCCAAGATAATGCTCTTCCTTTGAGGCCAACTCAATGGCATTCTGTTGCTGCCTCCAAAACGATTCTCATCGTAGAAAAGATGATCCTGAAGGCTCCCATTGGTCATGTAAGCGTAAACGATATATCTTTGTTTTCCTAGTTCTTTTTCTTGCCTGAGTTTTCATCGGTTACGCAGCAGCCTATAAGAGGAACAAGATTTTGGTGCTTTAAATTGCTGCTGATCTCAACTTCTTTGCAGAATTCAGTGTCTCCTTGGAAATTAGATTCTCTGATCTTTTTTATGGCAACTAGAGTCCCATCAGAAAGTGTTCCTTTGTAGACCAAACTGAAACTCCCTTGCCCTACTATGTTCTTTGGTGAAAAATCATCTGTGGCTCTTTGAAGCTTTTCACTGTCCAGCCAAATTGCCCCTAATTTAAGTTTTAATTCAATTGTGGCAGTCTCTTCCGTCAAATCTAGTGACTGAACATGAACTTGAACTTTGATCTTCTTTTTATGCATGTTCCACCAGCAACACAAGCTGGCGAAACAAAAAAGAAAAACAGCTAGTGCAGAAGTGGTTAAGCTGTAGGTGAGATGAATTTGATTTTCTCTATTTGAAGGCAATGGTGACAGGAACGGCACCCAAAATATGCATGCACCATTGCTCATGCTTTCTGGGCTGAATTTGTTGACAACACCAGATGCATAAAGAAGTGAGAAATCGAGGCAGTTCATAGCATGGGAGTTGTTGCCATCCAATGATAACAGTAAGGCTTGAGCCTTAAATATATCACGCTGACAAGCATCGCAGAAGGAGGTGAGATCCGACAAGTCTGACCGACACGAAGAATCAATCGGATTGGATACTCCAAGTTTCTGTATCCAATCTTGCTTTGATTGGATTCCATAACAGGGAACTGATTGAACGACGTATGTTTGAGGACTACCGAGGCAGAGTGGAATAAGACTCGGCGAGAGAGAAAGGCCACTTAGTTTAAATTGGAAATCAGAAAGGCATGCTGCAGAAGAGGCATAGTCAGGGAGGAAGAACTGGGAGGTGTCTCTCAAGTGCTGAGCTAGGCCAATGCCGAAGAGGCTTAGAAGAGTCGGGCAGCAATAGTACTCGATGGTTTCTTCAGAGTTTCGACACTGTGACGTGTTCCATGCGAGTCTCTCAACATAGCTCTGATCGAATGGACATGATGTATTGTTTGTATGTAAGACCAAATTCTTGGCTGCCGACGAATAAATCACTGCTAACAGCATCATCGTCAACAACGCCACCATCCCCAGATCTCTTGGTATGTTCCTTTCCCTCTCAGGTAATTTGATCTGATTTCTACTTAAATTATGAAAGATGAAAAAAAAAAAAAGAAAAGTCTTCCAATTTGAAAGGGCCATATGAATGGTCTTAGAATTCAATAAATACATTTAAGTCTATGAGTTCACATAGAAGAAACTAAGAAATTTATGTTAATTCTTTTTGTCAAGAAATGAAAATAGCATTTCAACTACCGTGTTTTTTTTTGTTTTTTTCTACGAACATTTTAATTTAGGCTTTGTTGTTTTTTTGAAAATCTTAATTGACTAATATGATAATATGGTTCATTATCAGTTGGTTGGTTGCTTCAATTGAAAATTCTCTGATTTCCTTCTCTCGCGGCCTTTACATAATTCTCAGTATTTTTCTAGTACAAGGCGCTATATCTTTTTAGTTCCCCTGGCAGAACCTATCAAGATTAGTGGTTTTTCTTCTTCTTCTTTTTTTTTTTCCCTTTGTTTTGTTTTGGTTTTTTCTCTTTAACTTCTGCCTGTTTTGCAAATTTTATTTGAGTAGGAGTGTTCCCATTGCTATTTAGGCTATTAGTGACTAGCGAGTTTGATTGATCTTGTGAATTCTTTTACAAATAAGTGAACATGCTTACTTTTGCTTTATATGTTTATTTTTGATAAACCTGCACTGGAAAAACAAGTATAGAAGTCATGGAGATATAGTTTGCAAATTTAATGAGTTTTTTTTTTTTTTTTTTTTTTTTTTTTTTTTTTTTCCTATATGGTAACTCTTACAAGACTCAGTTTTCTTTAAGCAAGGTCTTGAATTCAAGTCTCGTGAATGAAAAAATCGGGTTGGGAGATCGAGGGTCGCCCCTGTATGTGGCCCAATAGTGTCCAAGTGTGGATTAGTCGGTGTAGTTGGCGCCAGACACCACGTGGGAAACCTATAAAAAACAATCATCTATATTTCATTTTTACTTGAGAAATTTGGTATCCATCGTTGTCAGTACGTAATTATGCGCCAAGGTTACTTGGAATGATGATGGTTTCTTTTTCTTCATCACACTCGACCGCAACTCAAATTGTTTACTCTTTAGAAATATGCACCAACGTACTTCAAAGAACATCAATTTCTTTTTCTTCATCATCCCATTTGACTGCAACTCTTTCATTCTTTATTCCTAATGTGCAATTTAGTCAATCATATTGCTTTGGCCAAATCTTAATCAAGACATTTCAAATGGGACCTCGCTATTGTAACTCAGGAAATACGTCTACTTGTTGGCATCCTTGCAATGCACATCAGAGATATGTGCACACATACATTGTTGAGTTGTTAATTATGTAATATTATATATAGGTCATTTATATATTTTTATTGTAAGTCTCCAAAATACTAGCTTAATTACATTTATTTATTATTTTCAGGATTTTTGGGATGTGCGGTTGAATTCGTGACGAAAAACCATGCGAAATAGACTATTTATAAATTTTATATGCAGGGATCAGATACTGGAGGATTTGCCTCGAAGTACGCATTGCACAGTTGAGTAGGGGTGACCAGCATCAGACACGTGGCGGTCCTCCACTGGTTCAGCGCTTCACCAACTCCCACATCTTCGCACAAAAATCGTGCGAGTTATTCCTTGCCTCAGCTGCCTCCACGTGTCGCCACCACAGCTTCCAGCATGTTGCACCAACAGCTTCCTCGTCCATTCGCAGCACGCCACATCAGACGCGCCAGCAGCCTCACCAATCAATGAACGCCACGTGTACAAGACCATTTTTCAACCACAAAACAACCACAGATTGTCCTCGGCGCAAGTGTCACGAAAAATAGACTGCAGGGACCAATTTTAGTAGTTTTTCACTATTAGAACTTTAGGGATTTTTTGAGTAAGGATCGACTTCTATTTTATTCGGCCTCTCTAGCTGAACCTCCTTCTCCCCCATTCTTATTGTTTTTCTTTGTTCTTGGTGTTCTTCTTCCATGAATGGCTACGTTTATAGCCTAGGCAAGACTGCGAGGGATGTTCAACTGAGCGTATCAATGGATTTGTGAGATTTATATATTTTAATTTCAATCTTTTCATTATTATTTTATTTTTTTTGGTATTATTTGAACAATTGAGGTTAAACACTTGTTTAAACCTTGATTTATTTGTCAGTGAGTCGTAAGCACCCGTCCTTATGCAATAAGACCACACTAGTGGCAATTGATTTTACCAATTGATTAGTCTCTTTTGGGACCGGTTGAATACCTTAAAAATCTAGGCTAAATTGGACATACGAGTGATCCGATTGTCTAGGTTTAGTGTCTTCACTAAACTTATTGCGGTCAACTTGTTAAACCCAATACGCTTGAGTATAGGGTTATACGTTTGATTAGGGAAATAGTCACCGTCGTACATTGGATATCGAGATTAGGAAGTGCGAGGAACCGCGTACGTTAACGGTTCTATAGCTACACTAAGATATTTTGATTTGCATATTTTACATAAATCGACGACCAAATCCAATCTTTTATCGAACCGAACTTGTATGTCTTGACCTAAGTGTTTTTTTATTAATTGCTTTCAAATTATTTCCATTGTTTTATTTATTTTGTTGATATTTAGATTAGCTATATTATTCACTCTTAAACCCCGATTTCCCTTTTTGTTCTTTTTAAACCTTAGAAAGAATATCAATCCATGTGGGATCGACTCTTTGCCACTATTATGCAAATAGTTGGTTTAGGTAATTTTATTTTATTGACGCGTTCGGCGCGAAAATCAAGGGACGACAACAAGTGTGTGTCTTTTGTCTTTCCTGGATTACAAATGCATTTGTTGGCAACACAATTGGTCATCATACTCTCTGGGCTGAATTTGTTGGGAACACTAGATGCATAAAGAAGTGAGAAATTGAGGCAGCTCATAGCATTGGAGTTGTTGCCATCCAATGATAAAAGTAGGGCTTGAACCTTAAAATACTATAGATCGTATACAAATTGGCTAAACATATGTTGTAAATTGGATGGCCCTTTAACCAAGCTTATGAATGAAGCTTATGAATGATCACATTGTCAAGCATAGCTCTCACATTGAATTGTAACATCAAGCATGACTTCCACATTGAATGTAACTTGTATTCATCTCCAACGTATAATCACTTGCCAATGTATTGTCACGTAACTTGTAATTTTATATGACATGAGACTTTGGTGTAACTTGCACACTTTGTGTAAGTACTCATTCTCATCATGACTAAGGGCCTATATAAGGGGGTTCCTTCACTTGTAAAAAATACACCAATGTTGGAATGAAAATCTTTACATTTCTCAACTCTAGCTCTCTTCTCTCTTGTCTCATCTTCTCTACTTGTTCTAGTAGTTCTTAGTTTATGTCTTCTATGCTTAACTCTCTAGCAAGTCCAACTTAAGTTCTAGTTGGCTTACAACTTAGTTTACAACACGTTATCAGCACGAAATTGCTCTACAAGAGAAGGGCTTGAAAATCAAGAAGCTTTTCAATGAGACAAAGCTAAGAAGGTATAATTTTTGTTAATATAGTTCAATTTATTTCCATGTTATCATGGTTAATTTCTTTTTTGTTATATGCATTATTTATGTATATGCACTTTATTCATATATTAAGCATTGTAAAGTCATCGACTACGAAAGTATGCTCTGTAGTTGCGTCTTGAACGATCTTCTACATTAGAAATCAAAAGTCAATGTAACATAAATAGTTTTTTTTTTCTATATACTATAAACGATTAGCTACGCTCTATTCTTCAATTTTATAATGCAAATAATACTATAAGTTTGAGTTGATAGTGGGTAAGCCTTATCCCCGGTAAAGCTAAACATTGAAAGGGAAACGGGTTATTCCGTTCGAGGAGGCATGGTTGCTAAGTAAACTTTGTCTCGCCACCCAACCTGGAGGTTGTCACACCAACTCATACAAATATTATATTTTGTGTATAAAATAATCAAGTCGTGAACATTCATTTAATCGTATATTATATATTTTACATAAAAAAAGGAAAACTATTTATATCGTCTTTATTTTTAAAAAATTGTATACTTGATTGAATTAGTTGCCTTAATGTTGTTGACAAGAATATATAGTTATTTGTCAAGGCGACGAGTTGCTAAAATTATATATAAAGCATCTATGCAAGGCTACGTGTGTAGCACTTATATTCTTCGCCAATATCTCTTTAGAGATTTAAAAAGTGTATATATTTCACTTTCTATTATCTTTTCACTTCATGGAGACCACAGTTGGTGATGCTCCAAAAATCTCAAAATGAGTGGTTGGGTCTCATGCTACAAAATTTAATCGATCGAATACTAATCATAACTCGCAATTTTAATTACCTTTATGTTGAGGCTAAGCAGAAATATAAGCGATGAGACAATAAAAAGAAGGTCACGTGATCCGCATCGATTTATTCGCAACAAATATCGAGTGTGCACGTCAATCCAATAAATATTAAGAATTGATTTCTTGTCTCATGGTAGCTGAATATAATAATGAGATATTATAAATATAATATCACTCCCGTCTAATTGGTTCAGCTTCAAGTTAAGAAGCATATGTTGCGTACAATGATCATGATCACAATATCAAATTTATGGATGTGGAAAAAGTGAAAAGATATGGTAAATGTCGTATTGAGAATTCCACTAAAAGCTGGAATAAAGGTGGTGCACCACTAGAAAGAGCAAATAATTATTGACAATGAGCGCTCGTCATTGTGATATTTTTCATTACATATGAAAGGCTGTTGTGCCAAAATATTGTCATATATATACCTGAATATTTTTATGACCTTTAGCATGCCTTCAAAATCAAAGACAAAATTATGAATTTTATCATTGAAAATGGCTCGATAAAATAAGCACATCGAGATGTGTTCAAATCATGAGCTAAATATAGGCGATGAGTTTATTGCTTGTGTATTGTGCTACATGCATATACATTATAGTATAAAAGAGAATATTTCTCGAATTTGAACTTAGCTGAGACTAAAGTTCAGACAATATCTGGTACAACAATTATATTGTTAATGCCTTGTTCAGAAGAAGTTTACTCAGAATAATAGAAAATTTCTCTATATGATTATGATTTAATATGAGTATAAAATTCACGTCTTTAACTTCTGGAATATATAAGACATATTAAAACGAATGTCGTCATAAATCAAATGACATTCATAATATGGAAAGATCTATTTGATAGTCCATAATCGTCAATAATGCAAAAATATCATAAATTCGCATGGACATCGTTTATCGAACTGGCGATTATCTCAAAGCAAATCAATAGGAAACTTATATTGATTTAACTCTCCATCAATCATATTATAAGATGTCTTGGGTCCCTAACATGGAATTTATTTATAACAAGTTTTGCTAATTGTCACTTTGATAAAGCAATTCTCCCACCATTAGTGGGAGATATAAGCGAATTCAAAAGGAATGGCGTGGAATTGCTTGAAACACATTAAATTGCATCAAATATGTTGTATTATGATCCATATATAAATTAATATGAACTTGAAGTTCAAAGGATCATTCATTAACAACAAGTTATGAATCAATTACTTGATGCAAATACTATATGTGAAAGAGTGACAATCGTATGTTCCAGCATTAAAAGTTCGCGATAAAGTGATGTCCATGTGCAAATAAATGTACAAGAACCAACAAGACGCTTAAGGCATAAAAGACAAGCTGGTTCAATTGACACAAACCCTTGAAAAATAAGGTAAGAGTAAAAATAAATAAAATACTGATGGTATAAGAATTATTTGGTAAGGATTTAATATATATTTTGGGTTTATGTCTTCATTATAATATCATTGTATATTGATGATTTAAATATTATAAGAAATCACGACGACATCGTTATATCATTCGAATCTATGAAAAGGGAATTCAAGATGGAAGATCTTGGGAAAAACAAGATTTAGCCTTGATTTGGAAATCAAGTATTTTCCAAGTAAAATAATTGTCAATCATATAATTTATTCAAAAAGAGAATTTGGGTTTGCAAAGGTTTGTTGCAAAATAATAAGATGCTCCACTCATGTCAACATGAGGGGGAGAATAAAAAGGAGTTATTGATTAGTGCATTGCCCTCTTTTCCCCTTAGCTATGGTTTTATCCCACTGGGTTTTCCTAGCAAAGTTTTTAATGAGACAATCCTAACATTATTATACTCCATATAAAAAAAGAAATTTACGAGAGCAATTGATGTACTCTTTTTCTATACTAGATTTTTTTCTCACAGAGTTTTTCTAGTAGAGGTTTTAATGAGGCATATATATATTCTCTCAAAGTATATCAATGTGTTGCACTCTTTTCCTTAGCTATGATTTTATCCTATTGGGTTTTCCTAGCAAGGTTTTTAATGAGACAATCAACAATATTATACTACAAAGCAAGATTGAAGAAAACATTGTACTTTTTTTCCTATACTAGATTTTTTTCCCATATGGTTTTTCTAGTAGAGGTTTTAACGAGACATATATTCTCTCAGCAAGTGTCATCCAAGGGGAGTGTTGTAAATTGGATGATCCTTTAACCAAGCTTATGAATGAAGCTTATGAATGATCACATTGTCAAGCATGACTCTCACATTGAATAGTAACATCAAGCATAACTTCCACATTGAATGTAACTTGTATTCATCTCCAATGTATAATTATTTGCCAATGTATTGTCATGTAACTTGTAATCTTATATGACATGAGACTTTGGTGTAACTTGCACACTTTGTGTAAGTACCCATTCTCATCATGACTAAGGGTCTATATAAGGGGGTTCCTTCACTTGTAAAAAACGCACCAATGTTGGAATGAAAATCTCTATATTTCTCAACTCTAGCTCTCTTCTCTCTTGTATCCTCTTCTCTACTTGTTATAGTAGTTCTTAGTTTATGCCTTATATGCTTAAGTCTTTAGCAAGTCCAACTTAAATTCTAGTTGACTTACAACTTAGTTTAGAACAAATATTATTATGTACATTCTAAGGGAATAATAGCGTTAAGAGCAACTTAATAAAGGAAAACTAATAATTCGGACGGGTTGGCCGAACGAGGGTTAGGCCCACAATCTCATGTTCGATTCTTAGTTGCGTTAAGATTGTTTAGGTTACTGGGTACGTTGCACTTGGGCCTTGTGAGAATAGTCAAGCTCGCCCGAATACATGCTGATATTAAAAAAAAAAAAAAAATTAAGGAAAGCTAATTGAGCCACCTACATTCCGATGACAGTCTCTAAGAAAAACTGAACACTTATTAGTTAAGGAACCTAGAATCTGTTCAAAAAGAAAGTAAAAACTCTTTAATTAGTTTGCAAAATGTGAACAACCCCTTCATATACCTTCCTAGCAATATTTATGAGTAAGTTGCCCCAATTGAGAACTGCAAGATCACACGAGTTGTGCAAATATTGATAAAGCAGTACAGAAATTTCTTAGAGCTGAACACAATAATACCAAAGAAATACTTCACGGCACATGAGCTTCTATTATATTTACTGTTTTTTTGTGTAATTCTTATTTACTATTTATTATGAACAAAAAAAAAACTTTTTTTTTTCTTTCTAGCTCAGATGAAACATGGAGTTAGCAGTGATGAATTTATGTTTAATCTATATTATATAAATGTAATTTTTATTTACTATTTTTTGTTTAATTCTTATTTAATATCTATTGTATAAAAAAGGGGAAAGAATGAAAAATAAGGATAAATGAGATCTAATTAGAGCATCTCGAAGGAATTATGGATTAGGGTCAAAAGGATGCCTCCTTGAATGGATTGACATTGAACTACATAAAGTCTCTCTAAATAAAAGAAGAAATAACAATCATTTACTTATTATGTAAGAAAAGAAAAACAAAAATATACTTATTTGTGCTAAAAAAATTAATCATTTCCATAATAAAAAATTAAAAAGGATATGCCAGATCCGCGTGATTAATATATAAATTAAGAGCAAACTATTAGACATTATTAATTCTATAATATTTATTTATCGTTGACAAGATGATGAAACACTTGCCATTATTTTTTATGGATAACATTATGTCTTTTACATACATTCAACAATGTCGAAGGGAAAAGAGGAAGAAGCATCATCGAAGATGAGGATTTAGAGTTGGAGATACAGCTCAAGATCATAAATAAACCCGCCAACGTAACAATTGAGGTTGTTGAAAAATTTAATTGTATTTATATGTCATTTGAATTTGATTAATTAGGTGTTTGATATTTGAGTTGGTTTAAAAATTTCTATTTTTTAGATAATATCGATCTAGTCTTTTAGTGATAGATATTAGAGAGCATCTCATTTGTTTGTTTGTTTGTTTTTTTTAGTTCTTGATTGAATATTAATATATTATATTATTTATATGCAATTGAAATGTGTGTTTATTGTTATATTACTACAGACAGACACAGGGGATGTGTATGCTTGTGTTCATATTCAACACCAACCCGCGCTTCATCACCCTAAGCTAAAGAATCATATAGTTCAGGTATGTTTAAGTGTCAAGCCCTTAAACAAGTATCTCATATTTTTCTTAGAATTGTATAATTTGTATTCATCTAAGTTACAAGTTTTTTTTTTTTTTGTATTGAGCTTGTGCAATAATATTATTCCTCGTGCTCAAAGTGTAGCATTATTTGCTATATTTTTAAAACGAAAGTTGATGCCGGCCAACAGAAAAAGTCAAAATAATATTTCTTGAGTCATATATAATTTGCATAAACTTTACTTTTTTTATAAATATATAATATATAATCCATGCCAAGTGTCAAAGTATATGGTGAAATGAGATATCCTTGTTCCAAAAGGTCTGACTTGAAATCATTTAATAATTTGACACAATCTCTAATTAATACCACCTCCAAAAGATGAGATATCCCTGTTCTTGTCTCTGAGAGCTTGACCACCTAGCGCATCCAATTCCATCTGCTCCTATAAGTACTTAATTTCTTTAAAAACTTAATTAATACTTGAAAAGTCTTTTGTTGATTGACACAATTTAACTTGGATGACATATGAATGCAGTTGAGACCTACGTCATTACAGAATGAGTTCTTAGACGCAACTCCATAAAACGAATAGATTGTTCTTAAGGTACAATTATAATAAAAAAAGTTGAAAAAGAAGAGCTAAGGGCAGCAAAACATTTTTATGAATCACTTTCATCGCGACCAAATTAAGTTAGTCTACAAGCATCTAAATACCCTGGAGTATATTTTGGCTCATCTTGCCAACTTATAGTTACCGTGCGGAGAGATTTAATTCTTTTGAGTTAATTTACAATGAAAGATCATATTTTCATGTTTGGTTCAACTTAAAACTTGCAGGGAAGTTGCAAAGTTTTAGACAATAAAAAAATCGATATTAATTTACATAAAATACCATTCAAATAAAAGAGATGGATGTGATTAGGGGTGGGCAGTGGTTTCCATAAAACCACCCCCAAACCGCGTGGTCTGGTGTGGTTTTTTAAAATCGTGGTTTGGAGGTGGTTTAAAAAACTTGAAAACCGCGATTTGCCGATTTCGCAGTTTGGTGGTGGTTTTCATCTATGAAAAATCGCGGTTCGCCAAACCGCAAACCACCCTCAAACTTGGAATTGAGTTGAAGCGTTTTAATGTTGTTTTAAATTTGAAAATAAAGTAAGACTCCTAATTTTGATTGAGTTAATGTGTTTCACTATATTTTTGGTGGTCATGTATTGACATCTATATGTTTTGTTGCATGTTTTGTTAATGGACATGTATGGAATATGTGCATTTTATATTTTTTTATTTTTTAAATATGTTGCGGGAAAATCGCAAAACCAAACCGACCAAACCGAGTAAACCGCGGTCGGTTTGGTTGCGATTTTGAGGGTTCGTGGTTTGGTGGTGGTTTGCAAAAAGACCAAACCGTGAACCCCTGGTTTGGTCGCGGTTTGATGGTTTTCACCAACAAACCCCGGTTCGCCCACCCCTAGATGTGACTCATGTGCGTAATAATAAGGTAATTAATGAAAGTAATTGTATCAACAAACTCTTGGGAGATAACTTCCATAGGGAGTGGAAGAGAGTGGCTGATCTTGACTACCTCGGCAACATACGCCTATGCCTCAGGGTAACACTACGTTCCCTGCTATGGGAGTAGTGGGGTGTTCAAGGGACTGTAGAAAGGGACTATCAAGGTGTGAGGAGTGGTCACACGGGGATAGGATAGTTACACAAGAGTATACTCGAGATTTAAATTTTGAGGACGAAATTATCCTAGTTGGGAAGAATTGTAACAGCCCAAATTAGTTAAACCAAGATTAACGTTAATCTTGGATATTAATGGTCGTAAATCGGGCGTTACGTGGACAATTCGGTTGACTAGGACACGAGAACCGAGGAAATATGTTATTTTTATGGATGGTGGTTGTGTATATGTGGTGTTTAAAAATTATTATTATTATATTGCACAACATGTGTGTACGTTGCTATCAGACGAGTTTGTGTGACGGGTGTTCGCCTCGAAAGAAGTGTCAACGCAGGTGTCGGGTAGGCGAACTACGGGTATGCTAGGAAACTTTACTAATCCATGTCAAGATGAATAGTAAATCAATTAAAATGGGTAATGTGACCATAGGCCAAGTAAATTCAAATTTAAACAATAGGCTATGAAGTGCCTCGAAATGCCTGTCGAGACGCGGGGCACTGGGTACCGGGTAGTCGAAGGTTAGTGGGACCACAAGTTGGTTGATTTTGATAAATAAAACACTAACCATATGTAGTAAAATGGTCCTAAGTTAATGTGATCAAATTAAAATAAATAAAGGCCTATAGTTTGGGTTAATAAATGAAAACCATATGATTTATCTTGAGATACACATTAGCATATCTAGGAGTCATGTGAGTAACAAAATGGTGTCACTTGAGTTTGAGTTAGCGGGAGTTAGTGGGATACATGACAAGAGATGGATCACTAGATGAACCTTGAGATACGTAAAAATATGAAGATCAATGGCCAAGAATCAAGCTCACCTTAATATATATCGCATTAACCATGCAAATGAAAACAAAACCAAGTCATCTAAATTTGTTGGAGAAGAAGAAGGAGGTTGCTGGAGAGCTGGAATTCAAGGCTTTGGAGGACAAATCAAAGGATTAAATTAAGGTAATCATCATCTCCATCATCTCCTCTATCTAATGAACTCATTTGTTATAAGTTTTGATCAAATTGTTGTTTTGAGGTTGTGTAGTTGCTGTTTTGGGGTAAATTGGGTATGGAGAGTGTATTAGATAAGTTTAGGTAGGTAAATTTGAGGGGGAAAATAGAATTTTCGACTTGAGAATTCTGTCTCAGAGGCTAGGGAGCGCACTACCTGGAATGGTTAGTACACTAATCGTTCTGGGTTTCTCATTGTTCTTCAGGATGAAGAAGAGTAGCACGCTACACCAATTACCTAGCGCGCTACAATTACATAACGCGCTACATCAGGCCCATATCGTGCTAACGACATTAAAACTGAAATTAAAAGGCTATTTCAGGATTTTTGACTAATATATATCACAAACACCTATTAACATACTAAACATGTAAAATTGAACTTTAGGGACTTAGGGGACCGTAGCTCGGGTATCGGGGAGGTAGCCGGGTCGGATACGGGAGTCCGAGAAAGTCGGAGCGCGGATTGAGGTGCGTAAACCCCTTGAAATGCTTCACATAATTTCAATTTGGTTTTTCTTGTACGTGTGATGGGTGTCGAACTGTTTATTTTACTGGTTTGTCAGACTGATTAATTGGTTTATCGAGGTTTTTACACCGGGATGTGTGGATGGACTTAGATACACTATACCATAGCACGTATGATCATGCCCTCGGTGAATTGCGACCCGAGCTGCACTCATATGCACGCGTCGGTGACTCAGCGAATTTGGCCAGAGTCGCGAGGACTAAGGAAACGGGATTGTGGAGGTTGTCATAAAAGCCCACAGGAGAGACCTTATCTCCGAAATATGGTATAGTCTGCTACACACGATACATCTTTGGGTTTTCATCAAAGACAATTATGTGCACATTGACTTAGTTGTTGTATGTTTACGTTCTCGTTTACCTCGTTAACTGATACTTGGTTTTATTATTGTCTGTTGTGCTCTATTACTATTATTGTATGCTGCTTGAATCTTTTGTATTGCCCTATATTTATGGAAGTATGTATTTCTGTTGCTAGATAGCGTACTTGCATGTCTTGTAGTTTTATTTGTTTTCTTGTTGATTATTGTGTGGACTTCTCTTGAGATTTTACTCACTGAACTCGTCACTGTATTTTTTGGGTGACTGAGTGCAGATCCTTCGACGAGCAAGGGCAAGGCCAAGGAAGTACTAGGCGACTACCTCTGAGATTGTGGAGCCAGCTCGTGTGTGATATCAGTATGTATTTATTTTACTTTTGTTGGGTTTCGGGGACTATAGAACACTGATTACATGTATATGAAACTTTTGTTATACTTATCTCGCCTTAACATATACATGGTATCTTTTGTCGGGTTTTTCACTACTTATGATTGTTAAACATTGCATAAGTTACTCATTAAAAAGACTTTTGTTGTAAAATTATAATATAACTTGATAAATTGAGTAACTAGTTAAATAAATTATTACTACTTATGTGAAGATTAATTAGCGTAACTAGGGTTAGCCGAAATAGTGTAAGCATTCAGGTGGGTCGCGGTGCGTCAAGGATAAGCAGGCCATGACGTGGCAAGGCTTGATGACGTGGAATGCGACATGGCGAGTAGCAAGGTGTACTGTCACGACCCAAATTTCTAAATTTTAGTTAATTCTTTAATCAGGATTATTGACCGCATATAATGATGTGGGACACGCATCGAGATGCGTGCACCGACCAAAGCATATAGATTAGGTATATGTTAAATTTGTTGTTGTGTATGCCTAGTGTATTGTATGTGTGTAGGCTATTAAGTCACTCCTACTTATGTTTAGGTGTCAAGACGTGAGTAAGAACGCTCATCGAGATGCATGTCGGCAGACATGAGTAGAGAGTGATGTGGTAAGTTGGTTTAATTTAGCTTAAATAGTTGTATTAATGTGGCTATAGTTGATTTTATATTAAATGAACATAAGTTAACAAGTTAAAATAATAGCCATTTGATGATTCTTGAGATACGTGTTGACACATCAAGAGACCAATTGAGTTTTAATTTATGTTAGCTAGATGGAGATAGTGGAGAGCTAGTGGAAATTGTGTCAAGATGTAGACTATTAGATTAGTCTCGAGATACGTGTGTACATAAAGATTAATGGCTATTAATCAACCTTATCCTAATATATAAGATTGAATAGATCAACCCATGCAATTCTTTTCATTTCAAAACTTAGAAGTTAAGTAAAGTTGGAGAAGACGAATCAGAAGAAATCATCAAGGACTGTTGGAGAAATCTCGTAGGTTTGGTAAAGGATTGATTAAGCTATAGGTGTTCATCAACTAGGTAATTCTACTTACACTAGTAACTTAGTTTAATTGATGAGTTTATGAAGTATATGAGGCGTGGCTAATCTTATGGTGTTAGTGGGTATCTTATGGTCTCTGATAGGTTAGAAAAGAAATCTCAAGGTGTTAGAGCTGGCCATGTATAGAGAAAACTTAAAATTCAAAGTGCAGAATTATGAGTTTTCCTGCATATAGCGTGTTAGACGTGCTAGCTAGTGCGCTACTGCGTGTAGCGCGATAATAAAGTTGACTAGCGCGCTAATGAGGTCACTAGTATGCTAGACAAAACACCCAACGCGCTAGATGCTTTGACGACACAAAATCTGCAATTTTCTAATTATAACTTAAACACTTTAAACAAGTCCAATACTCTAATTGAAGGTCTAAACACACTCTAAAACATGTTAAATGATATCATGAACCTAAAAAAGAGTCTTGGGGTTCAGGTACATGTTTTGAGGTGTCGGGAGGCCGGATTAGCTAGGAAATTTGCGTGGATTGTAAGTAAACTGATTGAGATATTTATTTACATTTCATTCCTGTTTTGTTATTCAATTCCAGTCATTTGGATTGATTTGTCTATTGTACTCTAGATACCATGACTTGTTTTCTCTCTTATTTTATGAGTTTGCTATCATGGTATTAGTTGTTGGTTAAATAGTTTCATTAACTTCAAATCATGTGCTATGTCATTCTTGATTGTTGCTATATGTGGTCAAATTAAATAGCATGCTATTAGGCAGGTAATGATGGTATTGTAAATCTAAATTCCTTTGTGCATTAGATATACAACGGGTGGAATTTTCTCGCCCAACGTTACCTCTGTCGCTAATTTAGTCAAATGGTCAAACGGACTCCTCGTCGCCATCCCCTCGCCGATTAGCGACGGGAAATAGTCCGTCGCTAATATCAACACATTCTTGTAGTGATACTAAATTGAAAAAGTCATAATATAATTGATAAATTTCAAAAGTTATGATATAATTGATATAATTTGTAAAGATTGGGATTTTTTTATCATTAGACCTTTTTTTATTCATGATTTTAAAAAGGGTATTTTTAAAGAAAGAAACTCTTACTGCAAGAAATTGGGGTCATTATTAAAAAAGAAATTAATTCATTTTCAAAAAAAGAAGAAATTATTTCCTTGACACAAAAAAAGAAGTCGGAATTTTTATTTTATTTATTTATTGCTCATTTGATCCAATATTTTCTCTTAAGAAAGTCGGTTAATTTAATTACCAAATCGTGTATGTAGGGTTTTCAAAAAAAAAATCGTATATATAGGGATTCTATATATTCCTATTTTTTGTAGTTCTCATATATCTTCACCATAGTGTGGTCAGACCCGCCGCCTCGTATCAAGCATCTCACCAGATCAAGCCACATACGATGCAACACTCGATCAAATATTCCAAATCCTGATCCACTTTAATTGGGCATCAAATTTACAGCTGTATATATCCGCATAAACCCCTTTTGCAATCCCACCGCTAACCTCTTCACTCCCAAATCATAACAACCGTCCATCCCATCCGAATCACATCCTTTGGCGATCCCAATGCTTCATCTCAATCCCCTATAAAAGGAGAGCGAGTCACATATACAAAACACACATAATAATATCAGTAAAAACCATTCAGATCAAAGTGTTGATCGATCGATGTTATCATGATCGATCTTTGATATGAATATTTTATTAATTAGTAGTGATTGTTGTTTATGGTATGGTTGAGTTTGTGTTATTATTATTGCTAGTAGTATGTGTTTATGGTTTTGATGTTGATTGTGTTTGTCGGGTTGTTGTGCGTGGGTGCATGTACGTTATGGGCCGGTTCTTGCATGTGAGAAGTTGTTTTAAGAAATATACTCATGCTTAACATTATTTTTTAGTACTGTAGCGTTTAGGATTAACTCCTAATTGTACTACAGAAACCACACATTCTTTCAAAAAAATTAAGATATTTAAACTTAAGAGTTAACCCAAGTGAATAATTCATATATAGGGCTCAACCTCTCTGTCAGTTGTTGCGAATTGAGCTCGTTTTCTCAACCTTTTTATTTTTACCACACCCCTCATCCTCAAGTTTAACATTTATTTTTAATGTCTTTGCTTAAAAAATTGTTTTTTTGTTTTTTGCCTAAAAAATGTCTGTTTTTTTGTTGAGGATAAAAAAAAAAAAATTGTTTGTTGAAGTAAAAGATTTTACATGGATCAAATAATGTAAAAAATAAAAATACTGGTTACAATCTAATTAATTTGTGATTGAGGCGTGTTGAACCTGTAGATCTCTTCAAATCTTGTCTTTTAGTAAATGAATCATCAAGTGATGCCTCATTCACATCTCACTAGAGATTTGTTAAGGGTTCTTGAGATAGACATCAAGACACCCATATATATCCGTATTTTTTTTTTTTTTGTAAACCTTTGGATAGACATCGAGACGCCCATCCTGTTATCCATTCCAATCCATTACTAGAGAACAAAATGCTTAAAACTTTGAAGAGATAATGCATAGAATTAGTCTACATCATATAGGGCAAAGTAGTATGTATGCTGGCTTAATTGTTTAACCACGCATGATCATATATATGCACATGGCATGATCTTGATCTATGTCCGAAAGGAACTATTCAACTATGTTTGATCCAGAGATCCAGTTCAAACTGAGAATTAATGGCAACAATGCTGTCCAAGATATCATAACTGTACTTGCTTATTTACCAAGTCTTTTATTCTTCTTCTGCCTCTTTTTCTTTTGGAAGATGCTAGAGTAATCCACTTTGGACATTCACTTTGGACACTCACTTTGCGCACCTAGTGAGTCCAAGTGGATGTCCAGCCGTGCGATACATCTTGAAGTTTGAGTATAACACCTTGAGATGTGCACTCACGCTCCTCGATGTGTATTACATGGAGAGACATCCGCTTAGGCTCACTAGGTGTACATCCAAAGTGGATTGCCAAAACATTTTCTTTTTCTTTTTTAATGAAAAAAGAGGAGCAGAAGAATAAAAGTCTTGTACATAAGTATTACACATTTTACGCCATCAGAGCCTTCTATAAACGTTGTTTTAGTATATGAACGCGCGTGTGCACGTCTCGAGGTGTATCGCACTGGTATCGAGCGGATAGGTGCCAAAATCTTGGTGCTCAAAGTTGGTCAATCTAATATTGCCTATATTCTAGTAAGTTTTTAACTAATATATGAACTGGTCTCTATATTTTACTCATATTTACCAACCATTGCCTTGGTGTATAGTGTGATTAAGGCCTAATAGTTGTTTGCTTAATTAAGTTGGCCTTCATGAAGTCTCAATTTAGCATTTTTCTTATATTGTATTTATATTTAGGCCCTTTTTTATTACAAAGAAAATTCTTCATAGAAAAATATCATTTTCTTAAGAAATCTTTCCCCGGTAAATGTTCGGAAGAAAATTCTCATATATGTGTTTGATTATACATATAAGAATCTTTTCTCTCAAAATTCACAAACAACAAGTTTTGAAATAAATATGAAACTTACCATATATATTAAATATATTAATTTTCATATTTACAATATAAATTCAGCGTGTCTTAATATGAAACTCACATTTTCTCAATAGAAAACTCAATTTCCCCACCATAATAGGTAGAAAAATGTATGTGTCATAATATAAAAAATCGACAATTATGAGAAAATATTCCGTGAAAAAATCTTGGCTATCAAACGCATGAAAATGTCATTTTTTCACAAAATTTGTCATTTTTCTTGGAACATTTTCTTTTTCCATCCAATGAAACAGGGCCTTAACGTATTTTAAATACTTCACTCACTAGATTCAACTTTTTATTAAATTTAACAACTAATGAGGATAAAATATGGAAGGACAAAATTGGAAGGAAAAATTAAATTAAATTATAGTACATGAAATTGCTGATTTTTTGGGTACATTTTAATCGTTAGTTTTTTTTTATTTTAATAATTGGCTTTATTAAAAATTGGAGAACAAAATTGGAAAGACAGAGTATATGGCATTTTTGGAGCCATCTTTCTCACTAGTCGTTGTCCCGCGCTTCACTCGTGGAAGAGATTGAGTATTAGTAGTAGATAAAAATAATTTAATATACAACTCAAAAAAAATGATAAGAATAAATAAAGTGAATAAATGAATAAAGTACTTACTATGTAGTCTAGGATGTACTTAAAGATGAGAAGAATATATACCATCTAATAGTTATAAAAAAAGAACCTTTCTTCTCCAACATAATAATAGAATCATTCAAAAAATCAACTAAGTGATTTTCTAATAGCAAATGAGAGATCAACCAACAAAAAAAGAAAGAAAGTAGAAGAATAAAATAAATAAAACTTGAACCTTACTTACTTGTCTCATGGCTATTGATGAGTTTCGATATGTAGACCTACAACTAAATTGCACGTCGTTGTATTCATCAATGAATGTGAATATGATACTCTTCTAAAAAAATACAATAGCCTTCCTAAATCAAAATATTTTATAAAGTAATGGTCACAAAAAATAATATAAATTACTACAGATCATTCCGAAATTTATGAGAAGCAAAATTTACATTGATGATTGTGGATAAAAGTAATGGATTCACTGTCTACATTCTAAAACTAAAGCCCACTAATGAAGATAGCAAAGCTAAAACCTTTAAGAAATAGAAGAGTATAGAAACAAAATAAGTAATTGTCGCAAAAAAGAATAATATAAAGTAATACATATCATTTCAAAATTTATGAGAAGTAAAATTTACATTGTTGATTGGAGATCAAAGCAATGGATTCACTATTTGCATTCTAAAACTAAACCCACTATTGAAGATATCAAATCTAAAATCTTTGGCCTCAATTTCCTACAACGATGTAGGATTGAAGTCACCTTCGATTGTCGAACGTTGTAGGCGGGTGATGCACAGATGGAGTTGCTGAAGAGATTGTTGTTGTTGATAAGGAGATCTAGGTGTCTGGGGTGGTGGTGAAGTAGATGTTGTAGTGGAGCATGAGAATGACGACCCGGACAACAATATAATATGACCAATAATCTTGAGGAAAGTGATGATAGTTGTGTCGACACCAATTGAACCTAATCATGTTTATTTATAAATTCATATATTAGACTTTTTTTTTACTTAAAGAGGGACACTTCATGCTAAAAATGTAATTTAATGCATTACATGACTTTTATTGGGAAAAATAAATTTTATAGAAGTTACAAATAAATGCATGGAATTTGAAAAGCTCATGAAGAAGTTACCATTACTTCAAAATTTGAAAAGCCTTATTGTAACGGCCCAAATTAATTAAATTAGGATTAGCGTTAATCTCGTGGATTAATGGTCGTAATTCGGGCGTTACGTGGACAACTCGGTTGACTTAGACACGAGAACCGAGGAAATATGGTATTTTATGGATGGTGGTTGTGTATATGTGGTGTTTAAATTATTGTTATTATATGGCACCACATGTGTGTATGTTGCTATCGAGCGAGTTTGCGTGACGGGGGTTCGCCTCGAAAGGCGTGCCAACGTAGTTATCGAGTAGGCGAACTACGAGTACACTAGAAAACTCGACTAATTCACGTTAAGTTGACTAGTTAAACAATTAAAATGGATAATGTAACCATAGGCTAAGTTGATTAAATTAAAACAATAGGCTATGGCGTACCTCGAAATGCGTGCCGAAATGCGGGGCATTGAGTGTCGAGTAGTTGAAGGTTAGTAGGACCATAGTTGGATTATTTTTTATGAATAAAAACACTAACCAAATGAATTATAATGGGCCTAAGCTAATGTAATTGAATCAAATAAATCAAGGCCTATAGTTTGGTTAATTAATTGAAAACTATATGATTGTCCTTGAGATACACATTGGCACATCTAGGAACCATGTGAGTGTTAAATTGGTGTCACTAGGAGACAATTAGTGGAGTGTAAGTGGATTAAGTGGCAAGAGATGTGTCATTAGATAAACCTCGGGATACATAAATTCATGAAGATCAATGGCTAGAAATAAATCTCACTTTGATATATATAGGATGATTGATCAAACACATGTAAAGTAAACCAACTACATTGCTGGGAAATCAGAGAGAAGAGAGAGATTTGGAGCTGGATTTCAGGAATTTGGAGGTCAAATTGGTGGATAAAACCTAGGTAATCTTCTTCTTCATCTCTGCGTATTTTCATTTGAACCCAAATTTGGTGTGTTCTTGATAAAATTAAAATTAGAGGGTTAGATCCTTGGTTTTGATAAAAACTTGATGAAATATATGTTTTGTGATCATTTTTATTGAGGATTTACAACTGGTTTTGAATAAATTGGTGTTTTGGATGAAATTGAGAAAACTAATGAATTTATGGGATTTGAGGAAATTGATCAAATTGTTGTTCTGAGGTTGTTCTAATTGTTGTTTTTAGGTCAATTTGATATAGAGAGGGTGTTAAATGGGTCTAGTTAGCTAATTGGGGAGTTTGGGACATAATTCTAGAGTTGAGAATTCGGTCACAGAGGGCAATTAGCGACCTAACTAGACTAGTTAGCGCTAATAAGTCTGGGCACTTAACTGTTTTTCAAAATGAAGAACAGTAGCGCGCTAAACAGATCCCCCAGCGCGCTAAGTAGACCCATTAGCTTGCTAATACCAGATAAAAATGAATTTTAAGGGACTGTTTTGGAATTTTTAACTTAAATACATACTCAAACACCTATAATCATACTAAATATGTAGAATTA
Organism: Stephania cephalantha; assembly: GCA_039657325.1. Taxonomy (NCBI): domain Eukaryota; kingdom Viridiplantae; phylum Streptophyta; class Magnoliopsida; order Ranunculales; family Menispermaceae; genus Stephania; species Stephania cephalantha. The sequence goes on along the minus strand of CM077567.1, from coordinate 64,181,870 downwards.
GACTTCAGGGACTTAGGAGACGGTAGCTCAGGTATCGGGGAGCTAGTCGGATCGGATTTTGGGAGTCCGAAGAAGTCGGAGCGCGGATTGAGGTGAGTAAACCCATTGGAATGCCTCACATAATTCATGTTTTGTTTTATCGATGACTGATTACATGTGTGACTGCTAGTGGGCATACGTAGGGTTTCACTCCTATTTCAGTTTGCGTATATATTAGTTGTGGCTAAATCGCTTGCACGGGTTACTTGTGTTTAGTGCTCGTGTCAACGGCAGTAGGATATACTTACGACCGTTGGGAGAGATTTAGGGTGTTCCCTTGACTTGAAATAGCGTATGGAGAGGTTCATCCGGTAACTGAAGTTGGGATTTAGTCACTGTATGAATAAAAACACTAACCAAATGAATTATAATGGGCCTAAGCTAATGTAATTAAATCAAATAAATCAAGGCCTATAGTTTGGTTAATTAAATGAAAACTATATGATTGTCCTTGAGATACACATTGGCACATCTAGGAACCATGTGAGTGTTAAATTGGTGTCACTAGGAGACAATTAGTGGAGTGTAAGTGGGTTAAGTGGCAAGAGATGTGTCATTAGATAAACCTCGGGATACATAAATTCATGGAGATCAATGGCTAGAAATAAATCTCACTTTGATATATATATATATATAGAGGATGATTGATCAAACACATGTAAAGCAAACCAACTACATTACTGGGAAATCAGAGGGAAGAGAGAGATTTGTAGCTGGATTTCAGGAATTTGGAGGTCGAATTGGTGGATAAAACCTAGGTAATCTTCTTCTTCATCTCCTACATTTTCATTTGAACCCAAATTTGGGCATAATCCACCCTTGATCTTGCTTTCCCATCATGTTCTTGATTGTTTGATTGATTTTGGAAAGTGGGGTCTTAGGGTTTTGATTTCCAAGACTGAATTGGGGTTTAAGATCTTGAGCACTAGCAGTTTGTTGAAATGCTTGCAGGACATCTTCTAGCATGCCAGTCAGCTGCTTTGCTTCAATTCCCAAGTTCTCAGCCATCATATCCATCAGTTGGATCGCAAGTTTGTTTTCCTTTGTTGAGTATTTCTCAAGTATTTCTCTTGAAAAAACTTTGATTAACAATTATATATTAAAAACAGATGCCTGTTTAAAAATAACTTCATATTTTCTACAACACTGATATTGTCTCTCATCGACATCATTCGTCAAACCTCCTATTTTTCTTCAATAATCTTTCTTTATTTCTTAAGGTTTCTATCGATCTTGCTTTCTTATACTTTTCGATTAATTGTAGTTATAACTCCTCTCCTTGTACATGCAAAAGTATATGTATGGAAGGAAGAGCTATCTATCATGAAAAAAACTTGGGAGATAGTGAAAGTCAAATTGTTAGGTTTGATTTGTTAGTTTAAGCTTTAATTAAGACAAGTGTTACATTACATGACCTTGTAACTAAAACTATAGTAGCTAGTGACAAAAAGCAGGAAAATAGCATGTCTGGTAGCTCTTCACATGTTTGATACGTTCGAGCTAGCGTTATATTACAATGTCTTTGGGTTCTAGATGCAATGTTTCATTGATTATTGATAACACTTGTTCTTTGAAACAATGTAAGTTTCATATTAGATATTGTCTTCGTTATAGAATCATGTATGAAATTTTTTGTTTTAAGTATGTGTCATGACTGCTTTTGATTTAAGTTACACTGAATAACTGTTGCTTGGGCCTCTCATTTAATTCTCTGTTGATTATTTATTTGGATAACCACAGTTAGCAATATGTCATTGCTATCAATATCCATCTTATTGGAGGTTTTTTTTTTTTTTTTTTTTTTTTTTTTTTTAGAACGCCAATTTGAAATTTTTTAGTTATCTTGATGCATTGCAAACTTTTGAGCTTCTTTGGACCATACCATATCCAAAGATGACATGCAAATGCCATAATTAGAAAACTAAAGGAGAAATGGAAGAAATTGGAAGGTAACTTGTTTGAGGCGAGGCTTAGACCTAAATAAAAACATTGGATCCATGTAGTGACCTCAACTAATTTGGGATTGAGGGTTTGTTGTGGTTCTTGTTATTGCAAACCTTAACCCCCGCTCGCTTTACTTCCAAGCTAACTCCTCTAGGGTGATTTTTTTTTTGTGTGTGTTTTTTTTTTGGTATTCTTTGGCGAGTGTAGTACTGAAACTATTGATATTACACTGCACTAGATATGCAAATCATGATTTAATGGAAATGGATTCTTTCCTTCAGTAGTTACATTCCAGTGCATACATGCATGTCCCCAAAGCTTCAGTAACAAGCAAATATCCTTTCAAGTTCACTTACATTAATAAATGAACAAATGTCCATGTTGTTTTCTCTCCACTTCTGTTTTAATTTGCTTTTCTTGTGTGTTTGTTTTTCTCGTAATTCAGGTTAAAGGTTGTGGAGAGGTATCATATGACTCACTTTTCTCAGCACCACTTCAAGAAATCTTGGCGTGCTAGAGCTTCTTTTCATGTTTGTCTTGAAGAATATTTCCATGCTTGAAAGCTTTTTTTTTTTTTACTAGAACTCATCCCTAACTGACTCAAGGTTAGTGAAGTCAAAAAGAGGAATAAAAAAAACGATTAGGTGGTCACTCATCTCTAATTGAAGATAATTTATTTCATTGTCATGGAATTGAGTTTTTTAATTACTTTTTGTTTTTATAGAATTTTTGTTTGACTGACTTTTCATCTTACTATATTTTAGAGAAGCAATAGATTCACCTACTTCCGCAATTTGGGCAAGCCATGAGGGCCATTATTGAAAGTCCCGACAATCATCAGGTAGAAGTCTATTATGTGAATGCAGGCGTGCATTGGTTATTAAATGAGGCTCATAACTTTTTTTATGTTTAAAACTCGACATGAAATTGTTTATGAATCACTTAGAACAAATAGTGGTATAAATGGTGGTAAAGCTTAGTAAGTATTGGCTCGATGTTAATCAAAGTGGTGACCAGATCCGAGGTTGTGGTAAAGGCCGGAGAATCCTCGAGAGGTTATCAAATCTTAGTTAGAGTTGGATGATGCTCTCGGCCATGCACTTGCGGGATTTGGATAACTAATTGGAGAATGCTTCTCTCGATGACGATATTGGAAGAGAAGTGGTAGATTTTTGTAAAGCTAATTTTTTTGGTGTTGTGATTTGGGTGGTTTTTTAATTATTTCGTTGGAGTTATAAGTGTCATTAGTAACTAGCAAGTAAGTTTTCCTTCCTCTCTATCTTGCTCCCAAATGATGGGTAACTTGTGATTTTACAATTTCCAAATTACAATCCATTATCAAATCATCAAGCTATGAAAGAAATAGAAGGTTGCTCAATTGTTTGTATATCTTCTTTTTCACTTTTTTTTGCCAATAATCGTGTTATAGACGAATGACTAATTTTGATTCCTTGAAACTTTTAAGGCAATTAACATATTATCATATTTTATGTCTTCTTCGTAGAGAGTGTGAAAATTGCATTAGCCCTTTTGATGCCTAAATTAATTTGTATGAGCATCTTTAGCTTGAAAATGTTATTATGCCATAACTCGAATTTTGTGGGTTATTATAGTCATGTTCTATTTTTGCAGTTAATAGAGAAGTCAATGACTCATAAAGTTCTAGACGGGTAGCACTTTGAAGTATTTTTCTTTAATCTTTTAGGGCTATATAGTATTATGTCATTTAACTAAAGATCTCGCTTGTTACGAAGCAACACAATGTTGTAACAAAAAATAATATTGATCCGGATAACATGACGTATTTGAGGTGAGCTTGTGCAATTAATTTTCTTTGGAAGTGCATCGAATAGAGGTCGATATGTTGTTAGCATAGTCGTCATGTCCCTCGATTTTTTACGGTGGCAACACAATCATTGATATGCAAGTTCTTCCTTTTAATATTCATTATGTTTGATCTAGATGATTTCACTTAAGTTCCTTTTGCACCCTTCAATCTAAATCCCTTCATGCCTTATTCATCCATATTTAAAGCCTTGACTGCACCATTCGCTTCCCATTGTGGTTTGACATTCTTAACTCACCTAGGCAAGCTATTACTCCTTTTATAAATTCTTTGAACCTTCTTTTTAGTCATTCATTTATAAAATTGCTTATTATTTTTATTCAAATAAAGTGGTCAAATGATTAAGCCTTAATATAGAATTGTTATATTAAATTGAGAACTACATTGTTGACCATTCTCGAGTTTCTTGTTCAAATTTGGAGTTGTAAGTTTAATGCATTATTTAGTCGTGTGAACTCAGCTCACACATCCATTATAAAAGAAGGGGTTTAATTGTACTTGGCAAAATTGTCATCTTAACTTAGCTTAGATGTGACATTGCCATAAAGAAGGTGAAGATTTTATAAACCTTCCATTAAGATTGGATGATTATCAATAACAAATTCTCAATTTTAAAACGTCAACAACCTTCCTATCGAGCATGGTTGCTAGAAATTTGAAATCTTGATTTGGATTTAGAATTTTGTGATTGTATGAACTCTCAATGTGTGCAGCACAATTTAGTTATTTTTTGAATGGAGCCATTGGAATCCTGATCTCAGCCTTTTGATCTTGTGGAATATAAGATCTTATACTCATTTATTCTTCCTCATTCATTTACTTTTTCTTAATTATAATAATTGTCATTAAGTTGCATTTCGTGCATAGAAAAAAAAATACTTTGCATGTGGTTCACAAGTATTTAACGCGTCATTGGAGGAATCAATCTTCTTGAATCTAGGGTGCTTGTAGCCATTCAAGACTCAACAGTCTCATATGCGTCAAACATTATAAGAAAACATCTTGAATAATTTTATTTATCAATATTGATATAATTTTTCCATGTGTTTATCATGTTTAATCAACATTGCTTTCAGCCGACATTGAATGTCTCAATTGTGGTAATCAAATTTACCTATTTGCCCATATTTCTTTTTTTCATCTCCAAATAAACATTTTCTTTTGTCTCCAAATCAAACTCTAACTCCTTATCAATCCATCACACGTTTTTTTCTTTTTTTTTCTTATCTCCAAATCAATCCCGAACTCCTTATCATCAATCCAATACACGGTTTTCTCTTTCTCTCAGTCTTCAATCGATCACTCTCGTGTTTCGGACGAACTCCTTCTCATCAATCCAATACACGGGACGGAGAGGTTGATAAATTGATAGAGACTTCTAAATTAGAGTGTGCACTTGTTTCTGGGGCAAATCGGTTTATATGAATATTGTATCTGTTGAAAGCTTGAATTGCATGCTACCATTTGATACATTTTAAGGGGGTGCATACCCACGGTCATCGTCTTCATCATTCTCACTCAAACCCTCATTGTTCTTCCCCATATATATATATATATATATCGGTTGGAGATCAAATTCAAGGAAAGTCGTTAGTGTTGGTGGTGTTGTTGAAGAACGAGTTGAAGGTGAGATAATATTTCAATTTTTGATTTTAGTGACTGTGGGTGGTTTTTTCTATGAGTTCGAAATAGGAATTAGGAGGGGTTGTTGTGGTTGGTTGTTGATTGTGTGATGAAGAGAGGAGAAACTTCGGTTATATATATATAAACAATGAAGAAGAGAGAATCCGAGAGAGGAGAAGAAGAAGGTGGGGTTGAAGAAGAAGGTGGTTTGAAGAAAGTGTTGGGGGAGGGAACAAACCCAAAACCCAGAAGAAATTTGAATGAAAAAAATTCGATTAATCATGTGAAAAAAGGTGTCTAAAGCTTTAATCCCAAGTAATTCAATTATTTACATTCATAATTTAAAAATTATCCTTTCTATCTATAGAGTTTGAGGTAAAGATTGAACTTTATGTACAATTCTACGGAATCTCCACAAGCAAGTGTTTACAAATTGATGGGTCAAACCATTTGTGTTTTTTTTCCTTGTTTCCTTTTTTTTTTTTGAAGAAGTAATGTCCTAGCATGACTAGCTTGTTTTTTCATTCACATCTTATCTCAATCACATTAGAGAATATTGATAAGCTAAAAAAGGTACTTGTATTTCTAATTTTTAAATTTTAATTACAATTTTGAATTTTATTAATAAATTCTTAGAAATTAATTCCGCGAGCGACGAAGCGGCAGCGGGTCAATCGTGCGTAGCACGTTCGAAACTAGTATATATATATATATATATGTTAGAGTTGAGTTGATGATGTGGCATAAGAGTTGAAGACATGGCGAGTAAGAAGCTTGAGAGGAAGCCATGTGACACTCCAAGATCTTCCTTATATATATATATATATATATATATATATATATATATATATTAGAGTTGAGTTGATGACGTGACATAAGAGTTGAAGACATGACGAGTAGGAAGATTGAGAGGAAGCGGGTGGCACTAAGGTCTTCCTTTAATATATATATATATATATATATATATATATATATATATATATATATATATATATATATTAGCTACTGAGAGAGAACAAGATAAATTATATTAATGTACTCACATAAATTTTCAAAATCGTCATCATAAATTTAAATAAATGGCGATCTCATTTCAAGATACCTTGTGCAACATCAATAGCAAGTCTTTGGACAGTAATATTGACTGCTAGTGGTACTCTTATTGTAATGATCAAACTCTGACAATAACGCATGTCAAACAATAAGCCTATCTTTGTATCGATTCATTGTTCACATGTAAAACTAAATAATTGTCACAAGTTTACCATCACAGGTGTGTAAGCAATACAGCTAAGTATTAATCTTCATTTGGGCCGATTAATACCCGCATATACATATACGCAAACATTCGACATTTTTCATAGACAACCTAGACGAGAGAGGTCACTTTGGCGACTTTTTGTTTCAATTAACTCACTTAAAATGTCAAACAATGTACTTAATACATTATCCGTAGTCATTATTGAATTATAATTATAAAATCATATTAAAAAAAAAATATGTATGTGAGGTCTCTTTAATATACGTGCATGCATTAAAAGATTTTGAAAGCTTATAAACATATGCACATTAATATATGTTACTAAAAACAAGTCACACAGTGACTATTTGCATTTTTTTAATTTAAAAAAGTTAAATCAAAAGTGGTGGGACCCACTTCATTTGACAAGCATACCTATGTATATCATGATCTTTATCTAATCCTTTTGTTTGGAGTAAAACGTGGGATTTTTTGCTTGATTAACACATTTGGGGAGAATATTTATCAAGCTAATACACCCACAAAAATATTTCTCAATCTAACACATTTCTTTGCCACATCACCGCCACGTCACCGCTTGCACAAAAAGCAACGAGACTTTGTTTTAAAGGAAGTCGTTGTCGTAAATTGAGTTGGAACTTGCTAAGAACTAGAGAAGGAAAATAGAAGACTAAGAACTTTCACTACTATAAACTACTACTACAAAGGAGAAGAGAAGAAATGAGATAGTTGGAATGAGATGTTTTCATTCAACTTGGTGTGTGAATTATAATGGGGTTGGCACCCTTTATATATGCCATTTGGTGATGATGATAATTGTACTTATACAATGTGTACAAGTTATACATACACCACAAGTCATACAACACATCACAAGCAACATAGACAATACATGGAAGAGTTGGTGTACATTGGAGATGATTACAAGTTACATGACAATACATGGATAAGTGATTATACATTGGAGTTGAATACAAGTTATGTAGAGTGTACAAGTTACATTCAATGTAGAAGTCATGCTTGATGTTACAATTCAATGTGAGAGTCATGCTGTTTGACAATGTGATCATCCATAAGCTTAGTTAAAGGGTCATCCAATTTACAACACTCCCCCTTGGATGACACTTGCTTTGAGAGAATATGCCTCGTTAAAACTGTACTAGAAAAAACCCTGTGGGAAAAAATCTAGTATAGGAAAAAGAGTACAATGTTCTCGTCAATCTTGATTTATAGTATAATATTATTGATTGCCTCATTAAAAACCTTGCTAGGAAAACCCAGTGGGACAAAACCAAAGCTAAGGAAAAGAGTGCAACACATTGATACACTTTGAGAGAATATATATGCCTCATTAAAACCTTTACTAGAAAAACTCTATGGGAAAAAAATCTAGTATAGGAAAAAGAGTACATTATTTGCTTTCATAATTTTTTCTTTTTATATGGAGTATAATAATGTTAGGATCGCCTCATTAAAAACCTTGCTAGGAAAACCCAGTAGGATAAAACCATAGCTAAGGGAAAAAGAGTGCAATGCAATAATCAATAACTCCTTTTGATTCTCCCCCTCATGTTCACATGGGTGAGACATCTTGTGCATTTTGTTGCACATGGACATCGTTTTCTATATGAACCATTTAATGTTGAAGCATATGATTGTCACTCTTTTGTGTATAGTACTTGCATAAAGTAATTGATTCATAACTTGTTGCTACTGAATGATCCTTTAAACTTTGAGTTCATATTAATTTATACATGGATCATAATACAACAAATTTAATGCAATTTGATGTGTTTCAAGCAATTTCACGTCATTCCTTTTGAATTGGCTTATATCTCCCATAATGGTGGGAAAATTGCTTCATCAAAGTGACAATTAGCAAAACTTGCTATAAATAATTTCCCTATTAGGGATCCAAGACATCTTATAATATAATTAATAGAGAGTTAAATCAATATACGTCTCCTATTGATTTGCCTTTAGATAATCTCCGGTGATAAAAAAAAATTAGTTCGATAAAGGATGTACGTGCGAATTTTACGATATTTTCGCATTATTGATGATTATGGATGATCAAATAGATTTTTCCACAAAATGAATGTCATTTGATTTATGACGACATTCGTTTTAATATGCCTTATATATTCCGAAGTTAAAGCGATAATATTATACTCAGATTAAATCATATTCATATAGATAAATTTTTTATTATTATGAGTAGACTTCTTACGAACAAGACATTAGCAATTAAATTGTTGTACCGAGATATTGCACTGAACATTAGCCTCGCTAAGTTCGAATTCGAGAAATACTCATTTTTATATTATAATGTACATGCATGTAGCACGATACACAAGACATAAACTCATCGCCCATATTTAGGTCACGATTTAAACATATGTCGATGTGCTGTTTTATCGAGCCATTTTCAATGATAAAATTCATAATATTTTGCATTTAATTTTAAAGGCATGGTAAAGGTCACAAAAATATTCGGGTATATATATGACAATATTTAGGCAAAATAGCCTTTCATATATGACCAAAAAATGTCACAATTATGAGCGCTCATTGTCAATAATTATTTGCCCTTTGTAGTGGTGCACCACTTTTGTTCCAATCTTTGTAGAATTGTCAATACGACCTTTACATGATATTTTCACCTTTTCCACGTCCATAAATTTATTATTGCGATCATGATCATTATATGCAACATATGCTTCTTAATTTGAAGCTGAACTAATTGGACGGGAGCGATATTATATTTATAATATCTCATTATTTTACTCCGCTACCATGAGACAAGAAATCAATCCTTAATATTTATTGGATTGACATGCGCACTCGATATTTGTTGCAGCAATAAGTCGAGGCGGGCCACGTGACCTTATTTTTATTGTCTCATCAGTCATATTTCCACATAGCCTCAACATAGAGGTAATTAAAATTGTGGAATTATAATTAATATTTGATTGATTAAATTTTGTAGCATGAGACCCAGCCGCTCATTTTGAGCTTTTGGAGTATTACCCTATTGGTATGTATATATATAACTCCATAAGGTGAAAAGATATATAAAGTGATATATTCACTTTTCAAATCTCTAAAGAGAAATTGGCGAATGATTGTGTATAACACACAGTTTTGCATATATGCTTCATTCACAAATTGTAGTATCTAATTGTCATGACAAGTAATTCTTGTCGGTAATATAATAAGGCAACAAGTTCAACTATGGTTGAATAATATTTTGAAAATAAATTTAATATATAATAGTTTTTCTCTTTTTATGTAAAAACATAACATATGATTAAATATATGTTCACAACTTGATTCATTAATAAACAAAATGTATTATTCGTATGAGTTGGTGGGACAACCTCCAGGTTGGGTGGCGAGACATAGTCTACTTAATACCATGTCTCCTCGAACGAGATAACCCGTCTCCCTTTCAATGTTTAGCTTTACCGGGGACAAGGCTTACCCACTATCAACTCAAACTTATAACATTATTTGTATTATAAAATCAAGAATAGAACAATAACTAATTGTTTGTAGTTTTAAGAGAAAAACTATATGTCACATATTGACTTTTGATTTCTGATGTAGAAGATCGTACAAGACGCAACTACAGAGCATACTTTCGCAATCGGTGACGTTATAATGCAGAGTATATGAATAAAGTATGCATATAGAAGTGATGCATGTAATAAAAGGAAGCAACCATGATAATATAGAAATAAATTGAACTTATTTAAATAACAAAAGTTATACCTTCCTAGCTTTGTCTCCTTAACAAGCCTTCTTGAACTTCAAGATCTCCTTAATGCTAGAGCAAGCTCGTGCTGATAACGTGTTGTAAATTGAGTTGGAACTAAGAACTAGAGAAGGAAAATAGAAGACTAAGAACTTTCACTACTATAAACTACTACTACAAAGGAGAAGAGAAGAAATGAGATAGTTGGAATGAGATGTTTTCATTCAACTTGGTGTGTGAATTACAATGGGGTTTGCACCCTTTATATAGGCCATTTGGTGATGATGATAATTGTACTTATACAATGTGTACAAGTTATACATACACCACAAGTCATACAACACATCACAAGCAACATAGACAATACATGGAAGAGTTGGTGTACATTGGAGAGGATTACAAGTTACATGACAATACATGGATAAGTGATTATACATTGGAGTTGAATACAAGTTATGTAGAGTGTACAAGTTACATTCAATGTAGAAGTCATGCTTGATGTTACAATTCAATGTGAGAGTCATGCTTGACAATGTGATCATCCATAAGCTTGGTTAAAGGGTCATCCAATTTACAACAGTCGTGACCCACGGTCACGACTTCTTTAATTTTGATTTTTTAGTTTTTTTTTCCTTTTAGATCTTTTAAAAAAAAACTGAACGAAAAAATTTTAAAAAAATGCAAGTCGTGACTTAAAGTCACGACTTGTATTTTTTCTAATTTTTTAATTCGGTGTTGTTTTTTTATTTTTTATTTTGTATTGGCACGCAGTACTACCGCCGATTCGTACATGACTTTTCCTCGATTGCAAAGACTGATGACTAGGACCGACCAAGAAGGATGTTAGATTTGATTGGTCGAGAGGAGTGTGAGCAAGCTTTTCGGGAGTTGAAGAGGAGATTGACTTACGCACCAATGTTGACATTGCCGAGCGGGCAAGAGCTTGTCGGTGTATACGGATGCATCGGGCATTGGACTTGGATGCGTTTTGATGCGGGAGGGTAGACCGGTAGCTTACTTGTCCCGACGATTGAGACCCCACGAGGTTAACTATCCGGTGCATGACTTGGAGCTTGCGCGATCGTTTTTGCACCGAAGGCACTGGATGCATTATCTCTACGGAGAGCGGTTTGTACTCTACGCGATCATCGAGTCGAGACACATTTTCACTCGAGAGAGATGCGAACATGCGTCGAGGATATGGCTTGAGTTGCGAAGGACTACGACTTCACTATTAAGTATCACCCAGGGAAAGTGAACGTCGTAGGCGACGCATTCGACAGAGCGGTATTGTGATCGAGACGGTAGTGCGACATATGACGCACGAGCATGGCTTATTACGAGCGGCGTCGTTATGTGCTGACCCGATGTTTTTACTACAACCGAGCCACATATTTGTTGTCGGATGAGAGTTCCAACGGTATCTATCGAGCGAGTTCCGAGTGTCGAGGGCGATGGGCTCTATGAGCGGTTCGATGGTATGGCTCGGGATCGGAGTGTACGGATTAGGCGAGTCGACATATCGGTGTTTGAGACACCGGGGGAGGTTGTGGATACATGTAGTTTCGGAGATACGGGACGAAATTTTGGAGGACGCATACAGGTCTCGCTACACGGTTCATCCTGGTCGGACCAAGATGTATCATGATTTGAGGCGATTATTCTGGTGGCCAGGGATGAAGGCTGACGTTGGCGAGTACGTCAGGAGTTGTCATATCTGCCAGCAAGTCAAGGCTGAGCACAGGAGACCAGGCGGTTTACAACAGCCACTATCAATTCCAGAGTGGAAATGGGAGCACGTCACTATGGATTTTGTCAGTGGGTTACCGCAAACTACGAGGAGACACGATGCGATTTGGGTTGTAATCGACAGACTAACGAAATCGGCGCATTTCATTCCTATTCATATGAGATATTCGTTCCCACAGCTGAGCATTATCTTAGAGAGGGAGATCGTTAGATCGCATGGGGTGCCAATCTCTATTGTATATGACCGAGATCCTAGGTTGACTTCGAAATTCTGGGAGGCGATGCGAGAACGATTTGGCACCGAGTTGCAATTTAGTACAACTTACCATCCTCGACAGACGGACGATCGAGAGGCGATACATATTACGGAGGATATGCTCGGCGCTTGTATTTTGCGGTTTGGAGGTTCGTGGGAGGATTATTTAGCGCGTGTGAGTTTGCATACAATAACGGCTATCGGGCGAGTATCGGGATGCCTCCGTTTGAGGCGTCGTATGGCGAGCCCTGCGCAGATCACCTGCGTGTTGGGCGGCGCACGAGGATACGACGACGATTGGGCCGAGAGATAGTTGTTGATCACACGAGAGAAGATTATACATATTCGACAAAGACTTCGGGCAAGACAAGACAGACGAGAAGAAATATGCGGATAAGTATCACGAGGGTCCGAGCTATGAAGAGGGCGACATGGTTTATACGAAGGTTTCCCCAATGGAAGGGCCGACGAGAGATTTGGTATTAATGGGAAATTGGCGCCGAGATACATAGGACCGTTCGAGTCGCAAAGCACGAGTTGGCGAGTGGCTTACAGATTGGACTTGCCAGCAGAGTTAGTGGGGTTCATCCTACGTTTCATATCTCAATGTTAAGGCGGCTAAGTCGGGGCCGAGACCGATGGTTGACTGAAACAGATCGAGGTTCGACGATGTAACATATGAGGAGCGACCAGATAGCAATTATGGATCGCGCAATTCGACTCTTAGGAACGGGAGATCCCTAAGGTGTTGGTTCGTTGGCGGCATCATGGTATAGAGGGACCCACTTGAGAGTTAGAGTCTACTATGCGGGGACCGTTACCTTCGACTATTTCATGGTACGAAACATCAAGTCATTTAAAATTTCGGGACGAAATTTCTTTTCTAGTTGGGAAGAGTTGTAACGGACCAAATTTTAATTACGCCGTTATTATTGATTATTTTCGAGACTTTGACGACGGCTCGAGATCCGCGTGGATGCCGCAAATAGGTCGGGCACGCCCGACTAGGTAAATAGTGATTTTGTGTGATTGTTTACCTATTTGCGACGTTGTGTATTAAGTTATTTACCTAGCATCGCATGTGTGTATTTATATCATTGAATCGAGCGAGATAGTGTAACAGGCGTTCGCATCGAGAAACGTGTCGAGGCAGTGCGAGGAGCGAGCGTGGGTACACTAGGTCGGGAAACTAAAACACACACAAAAAAGAAGATTGGTCAAGTCAACTAGCTTACCTTACTTACACTCCACCACACACCACCATCATTTTCTCCTCTCCCTCACGTCACTCACACACACGGGCGGAGAGGGAGAAGAAGAAACAGGGAGGAGGAGGAGGAGAAGAGGAAGCGGGAATGAGAGAAGAGAGGGCGGATCGAAGCGAGAAGGAGGTAAGTCGTTGCTTTTGTTGTGGTTTCGGTGTGTCGGCCATGGTGGCCACGAGGAGGTTCGGCCATGAAGGCCGAACCGATCGCGAGAGGTGATGGCGGGGGTGTCTCCCCTGCCATCGAGTCCACCGGGTTGGGGTGGAGAGCAACCCCGACCCAAACCACAATGGGAAAAAGAAAAAAAAAAAAAAAAAAAAACCGAAACTTAACGTCTCTGTGGAGAAGAAGGAGATGGGGTGGGGGAGGGTGCACGCACGCCGTGCGTGCGTTCGTCCCTGGGACCGGTTGGGCGGTCGGGCCCAACTCGGTTGGGCGTCGAATCCAACCGGACCCGACTCGCAGTGGGCTCTGAACCGCGTCGGGCGAGCCGGTTGGATCGAGTCGAAGCCGACCCGATTGGACTGGTCAAACCGGTCCAGGGACCCACCCATCTATTTAAATAATATAATATTAAATTTTAATTTAAAAACAGTTTTAAATTGAATAAATTACAGAAAAATAAGAAAAATAGGTGAAAAATTATGGGAAAATCTAGAAAATCAGGAAAAATATTAAAAATGGTTTAATTGGACAGGGAATTTAGGAGACCACGATCGGGAGTCGAGTGCGTATCTCGATACGTGAGTGGAACTTCGGAGTGCATTTTTAGGTACGTAAGATTTCATCCGAAAGTCACCGAGGTTTACTTTTCTATTGTTGATTCTTATTCTTTGTTATTGTATTATATTAAGTGATACATTTGGGTTGGTGGTCGAGTTACTCCCACCCGATATTCGTAGTGTACTTATGGCACACTAAGCCGTAGCACGTGTGATCGGCACTCGGTGAATTGCGACCGAATTGCATTAAGGGTGCACGTGTCGGGCAAGCACCGCGAGGAACAGTGAAAGGAAGTGGGGGCACCCACCGAAAAGATCTGGGGTCCGAAATACTGATTTAGTCTCGACGGGACGAGTACACACTTTGTTTCTCTCGTGTTATTTATTCATGTGATGATCTTAGCACGGTTATACTGTTTAGTTTCCGCATGATTATTTGACATGTTTATTGGTATCCATTTACTTTCTTATAAATGCTCGGTGTACTTCGTTGGAATATTACTAAGCTGTACTCTCCATCGGCTTTTGTGATGGTCGAGTGCGAGATCCCAGATACTAGTAAGGGCAAGGAGATTTTGGGCGACTTTATCGATCGCCCGCATGAGGCGAGGACCTACTAGTACGTGCGATTTTGATATTTTGCTTACTTTTGAGAAATGGGAGCGGATAGACATTGTATTTGTATATATTATTGCTTAGTATTGTCGCCTATATACGAGAGTATTTTCCCCGGGTTTTCCACAATAGGTGTTGCTCTTACAATGATGTTTTATATGATGATAAATTTAATTGCTTTACTTGCTTTAAGTTTAAGACTTCCGCTAAACTATAAAATTTGAAAATTACTAATAACTCAACTTAACATTATGAATTTACTTAAAATGATGGATTGGAAGGCTGACTAGGCCTACGTTGACCTTGCGAAACTGGCTCGGGGGTCCACGTGGGCTTAGGCCGGGCGGTGCCCAATTTGTGAGAAATTGGGGTCGTCACATCTATCGTGCTCTATTACTATTAGTGTATGCTGCTTGAATCTTTTGTATTGCCCTATATTTATGGAAGTATGTATTTATGTTGCTAGATAACGTACTTGCATGTCTTGTAGTTTTATTTGTTTTCTTGCTAATTATTGTGTAGACTTCTCTTGAGATTTTACTCACTTGAACTCGTCATTTGTATTTTTGGGTGAATGAATGCGAGATCCTTCGACGAACAAGGGCAAGGCCAAAGAAGTATTAGGCGACTACCTCTCGAGATTGTGGAGCCGGCTCGTGTGTGATATCGGTATATATTTATTTTACTTTTGTCGGTTTGAGGACCATAGAACACTGATTGCATGTATATGGAATTTTTGTTATATTTATCCTTACTTTTGTTATACTTAGTTTAATTGATGAGTTTATGAAGTATATGAGGTGTGGCTAATCTTATGGTGTTAGTGGGTATCTTAAGGTCTCTGATAGGTTAGAAAAGAGATCTCAAGGTGTTAGAGCTGGCCATGTATAGAGAAAACTCAAAATTCAAAGTGCAGAATTATGAGTTTTCCTGCACATATCATGTTAGACGTGCTAGCTAGGGCGCTACCTGCGTGTAGCACGATAATAAAGCTGACTAGAGCGCTAATGAGGTCACTAGTATGCTAGACAGAACACCCAACGCGCTAGATGCTTTGACAACACAAAATCTGCAATTTTCTAATTATAACTTATACACTTTAAACAAGTCCAATCACTAGAACATTTTTGGCCTTTAATAGAGGTTTTAAAACCCCTATTAAATAGAGTGTTATTAAATGTCATGTGAAAATGTGTTATGTTTTAATTTTTAATACATGTATTACATATATGTTTTTTAAAACTCCTATCATTTAGGTGTTATTTAATAACACCCCCCTTTAATAGGGGTTTAAAAACCTTTATTAAATACCGAAATTGTTCTAGTGAATACTCTAATTGAAGGTCTAAACACACTCTAAAACATGTTAAATGATATCATGAACCTAAAAAAGAGTCTCGAGGTTCAGGTACAAGTTTTGAGGTGTCGGGAGGCCGGATTAGCTAGGAAATTTGTGTGGATTGTAAGTAAACTGATTGACATATTTATTTACATTTTATTCATGTTTTGTTATTCAATTCCAGTCATTTGGACTGATTTGTCTATTGTACTCTAGATACCATGACTTGTGTTCTCTCTTATTTTATGAGTTTGCTATCATGGTATTAGTTGTTGGTTAAATAGTTTCATTAACTCCAAATCATGTGCTATGTCATTCTTGATTGTTGCTATATGTGGTCAAATTAAATAGCATGCTATTAGGCGGGTAATGATGGTATTGTAAATCTAAATTCCTTTGTGCATAGATATGCAACGGGTGGAATTTTCCGCCCAACGCTACCCGTCGCTAATTTAGTCAAATGGTCAAACGGACTCCTCGTCGCCATCCCTCGCCAATTAGCGACGGAAATAGTCGTCGCTAATATCAACACATTCTTGTAGTGATATAATTGTTACTAAATTGAAAATGTCATAATATAATTGATAAATTTCAAAAGTTAGGATATAATTGATATAATTTGTAAAGATTGGGATTTTTTTATCATTAGACCTTTTTTTATTCATGATTTTAAAAAAGGGTATTTTTAAAGAAAGAAACTCTTACTGCAAGAAATTGGGGTCATTATTAAAAAAGAAATTAATTCATTTTCAAAAAAAGAAGAAATTATTTCCTTGACACAAAAAAAGAAGTCGGAATTTTTATTTTATTTATTTATTGCTCATTTGATCCAATATTTTCTCTTAAGAAAGTCGGTTAATTTAATTACCAAATCGTGTATGTAGGGTTTTCAAAAAAAAAATCGTATATATAGGGATTCTATATATTCCTATTTTTTGTAGTTCTCATATATCTTCACCATAGTGTGGTCAGACCCGCCGCCTCGTATCAAGCATCTCACCAGATCAAGCCGCATACGATGCAACACTCGATCAAATATTCCAAATCCTGATCCACTTTAATTGGGCATCAAATTTACAGCTGTATATATCCGCATAAACCCCTTTGCAATCCCACCGCTAACCTCTTCACTCCCAAATCATGACAACCGTCCATCCCATCCAAATCACATCCTTTTAGCGATCCCAATGCTTCATCTCAATCCCCTATAAAAGGAGAGCGAGTCACATATACAAAACACACATAATAATATCAGTAAAAACCATTCAGATCAAGAAGTGTTGATCGATCGATGTTATCATGATCGATCTTTGATATGAATATTTTATTAATTAGTAGTGATTGTTGTTTATGGTATGGTTGAGTTTGTGTTATTATTATTGCTAGTAGTATGTGTTTATGGTTTTGATGTTGATTGTGTTTGTCGGGATGTTGTGCGTGGGTGCATGTACGTTATGGGCCGGTTCTTGCATGTGAGAAGTTGTTTTAAGAAATATAATCATGTTTAACATTATTTTTTAGTACTGTAGCGTTTAGGATTAACTCCTAATTGTACTACAGAAACCACACATTCTTGCAAAAAAATTAAGATATTTAAACTTAAGAGTTAACCCAAGTGAATAATTCATATATAGGGCTCAACCTCTGTCAGTTGTTGCGAATCGAGCTCGTTGTCTCAACCTTTTTGTTTTTACCACACCCCTCATCCTCAAGTTTAACATTTATTTTTAATGTCTTTGCTTAAAAAATTGTTTTTTTTTTTTGCCTAAAAAATGTCTGTTTTTTTTGTTGAGGATAAAAAAAAAAAAATTGTTTGTTGAAGTAAAAGATTTTACATGGATCAAATAATGTAAAAAATAAAAATATTGGTTACAATCTAATTAATTTGTGATTGAGGCGCGTTGAACCTGTAGATCTCTTCAAATCTTGTCTTTTAGTAAAGGAATCATCAAGTGATGCCTCATTCACATCTCACTAGAGATTTGTTAAGGGTTCTTGAGATAGACATCAAGACACCCATATATATCGTATCCATTTTTTTTTTGTAAACCTTTGGATAGACATCGAGACGCCCATCCTGTTATCCATTCCAATCCATTACTAGAGAACAAAATGCTTAAAACTTTGAAGAGATAATGCATAGAATTAGTCTACATCATATAGGGCAAAGTGGTATGTATGCTGGCTTAATTGTTTAACCATGCATGATCATATATATGCACATGGCATGATCTTGATCTATGTCCGAAAGGAACTATTCAACTATGTTTGATCCAGAGATCCAGTTCAAACTGAGAATTAATGGCAACAATGCTGTCCAAGATATCATAACTGTACTTGCTTATTTACCAAGTCTTTTATTCTTCTTCTGCCTCTTTTTCTTTTGGAAGATGCTAGAGTAATCCACTTTGGACATTCACTTTGGACACTCACTTTGCGCACCTAGTGAGTCTAAGTGGATGTCCAACCGTGCGATACATCTTGAAGTTTGAGTATAACACCTTGAGATGTGCACTCACGCTCCTCGATGTGTATTACATGGAGAGACATCCGCTTAGGCTCACTAGGTGTACATCCAAAGTGGATTGCCAAAACATTTTCTTTTTCTTTTTTAATGAAAAAAGAGGAGCAGAAGAATAAAAGTCTTGTACATAAGTATTACACATTTTACGCCATCGAGCCCTCTATAAACGTTGTTTGAGTATATGAACGCGCGTATGCACGTCTCGAGGTGTATCGCACCGGTATCGAGCGGATATGTGCCAAAATCTTGGTGCTCAAAGTTGGTCAATCTAGTATTGCCTATATTCTAGTAAGTTTTTAACTAATATATGAACTGGTCTCTATATTTTACTCATATTTACCAACTATTGCCTTGGTGTATAGTGTGATTAAGGCCTAATAGTTGTTTGCTTAATTTAAGTTGGCCTTCATGAAGTATCAATTTAGCATTTTTCTTATATTGTATTTATATTTAGGCCCTTTTTTATTACAAAGAAAATTTTTCATAGAAAAATAACATTTTCTTAAGAAATCTTTCCCCGGTAAATGTTCGGAAGAAGATTTTCATATATGTGTTTGATTATACATATAAGAATCTTTTCTCTCAAAATTCACAAACAACAAGTTTTGAAATAAATATGAAACTTACCATATATATTAAATATATTAATTTTCATATTTACAATATAAATTCAGCGTGTCTTAATATGGAAACTCACATTTTCTCAATAGAAAACTCAATTTCCCCACCATAATAGGTAGAAAAATGTATGTGTCATAATATAAAAAATTGACAATTATGAGAAAATATTCCGCGAAAAAATCTTGGCTATCAAACGCATGAAAATGTCATTTTTCCACAAAATTTGTCATTTTCCTTGGAACATTTTCTTTTTACATCCAATGAAACAGGGCCTTAACGTATTTTAAATACTTCACTCACTAAATTCAACTTTTTATTAAATTTAACAACTAATGAGGATAAAAAATGGAAGGACAAAATTGGAAGGAAAAATTAAATTAAATTATAGTACATGAAATTGCTGATTTTTTGGGTACATTTTAATCGTTAGTTTTTTATTTTAATAATTGGCTTTATTAAAAATTGGAGAACAAAATTGGAAAGACATAGTATATGGCATGTTTGGAGCCATCTTTCTCACTAGTCGTTGTCCCGCACTTCGCTCGCGGAAGAGACTGAGTATTAGTAGTAGATAAAAATAATTTAATATACAACTCAAAAAAAAATTGATAAGAATAAATAAAGTGAATAAATAAATAAAGTACTTACTATGTAGTCTAGGATGTACTTAAAGATGAGAAGAATATATACCATCTAATAGTTATAAAAAAAGAACCTTTCTTCTCCAACATAATAATAGAATCATTCAAAAAATCAATTAAGTGATTTTCTAATAGCAAATGAGAGATCAACCAACAAAAAAAGAAAGAAAGTAGAAGAATAAAATAAATAAAACTTGAACCTTACTTACTTGTCTCATGGCTATTGATGAGTTTCGATATGTAGACCTACAACTAAATTGCACGTCGTTGTATTCATCAATGAATGTGAATATGATACTCTTCTAAAAAAATACAATAGCCTTCCTAAATCAAAATATTTTATAAAGTAATGGTCACAAAAAATAATATAAAATTACTACAGATCATTAGAAATTTATGAGAAGCAAAATTTACATTGATGATTGTGGATAAAAGTAATGGATTCACTTTGTCTACATTCTAAAACTAAAGCCCACTAATGAAGATAGCAAAGCTAAAACCTTTAAGAAATAGAAGAGTATAGAAACAAAATAAGTAATTGTCGCAAAAAAGAATAATATAAAGTAATACATATCATTTCAAAATTTATGAGAAGTAAAATTTACATTGTTGATTGGAGATCAAAGCAATGGATTCACTATTTGCATTCTAAAACTAAACCCACTATTGAAGATATCAAATCTAAAATCTTTGGCCTCAATTTCCTACAACGATGTAGGATTGAAGTCACCTTCGATTGTCGAACGTTGTAGGCGGGTGATGCACAGATGGAGTTGCTGAAGAGATTGTTGTTGTTGATAAGGAGATCTAGGTGTCTGGGGTGGTGGTGAAGTAGATGTTGTAGTGGAGCATGAGAATGACGACCCGGACAACAATATAGTATGACCAATAATCTTGAGGAAAGTGATGATAGTTGTGTCGACACCAATTGAACCTAATCATGTTTATTTATAAATTCATATATTAGACTTTTTTTTTTACTTAAGAGGGACACTTCATGCTAAAAATGTAATTTAATGCATTACATGACTTTTATTGGGAAAAATAAATTTTATACAAGTTACAAATAAATGCATGGAATTTGAAAAGCTCATGAAGAAGTTACCATTACTTCAAAATTTGAAAAGCCTTATTGTAACGGCCCAAATTAATTAAATTAGGATTAGCGTTAATCTCGTGGATTAATGGTCGTAATTCGGGCGTTACGTGGACAACTCGGTTGACTTAGACACGAGAACCAGGAAATATGGTATTTTATGGATGGTGGTTGTGTATATGTGGTGTTTAAATTATTGTTATTATATGGTACCACATGTGTGTATGTTGCTATCGAGCGAGTTTGCGTGACGGGGATTCACCTCGAAAGGCGTGCCAACGTAGTTATCGAGTAGGCGAACTACGAGTACACTATAAAACTCGACTAATTCACGTTAAGTTGACTAGTTAAACAATTAAAATGGATAATGTAACCATATGCTAAGTTGATTAAATTAAAACAATAAGCTATGGCGTACCTCGAAATGCGTGCCGAAATGCGAGGCATTGAGTGTCGGGTAGTTGAAGGTTAGTAGGACCATAGTTGGATTATTTTTTATGAATAAAAACACTAACCAGATGAATTATAATGGGCCTAAGCTAATGTAATTAAATCAAATAAATCAAGGCCTATAGTTTGGTTAATTAATTGAAAACTATATGATTGTCCTTGAGATACACATTGGCACATCTAGGAACCATGTGAGTGATAAATTGGTGTCACTAGGAGACAATTAGTGGAGTGTAAGTGGGTTAAGTGGCAAGAGATGTGTCATTAGATAAACCTCGGGATACATAAATTCATGAAGATCAATGGCTAAAAATAAATCTCACTTTGATATATATATATATAGGATGATTGATCAAACACATGTAAAGTAAACCAACTACATTCTTGGTAAATCGAGAGAGAGAAAGATTTGGAGTGGATTTCGGGAATTTGGAGGTCAAATTGGTGGATAAAACCTAGGTAATCTTCTTCTTCATCTCCTGCATTCTCATTTGAACCCAAATTTGGTGTGTTCTTGATAAAATTAAAATTAGAGGGTTAGATCCTTGGTTTTGATAAAAACTTGATGAAATATATGTTTTGTGATCATTTTTATTGAGGATTTACAACTGGTTTTGAATAAATTGGTGTTTTGGATGAAATTGAGAAAACTAATGAATTTATGGGATTTGAGGAAATTGATCAAATTGTTGTTCTGAGGTTGTTCTAATTGTTGTTTTTAGGTCAATTTGATATAGAGAGGGTGTTAAATGGGTCTAGTTAGCTAATTGGGGAGTTTGGGACATAATTCTAGAGTTGAGAATTCGGTCACAGAGGGCAATTAGCGACCTAACTAGACTAGTTAGCGCTAATAAGTCTGGGCACTTAACTGTTTTTCAAAATGAAGAACAATAGCGCGCTAAACAGATCCCCCACGTAGCTAAGTAGACCCATTAGCTTGCTAATACCAGATAAAAATGAATTTTAAGGGACTATTTTGGAACTTTTAACTTAAATACATACTCAAACACCTATAATCATACTAAATATGTAGAATTAGACTTCAGGGACTTAGGAGACGGTAGCTCAGGTATCGGGGAGCTAGTCGGATCGGATTTTAGGAGTCCGGAGAAGTCGGAGCGCGGATTGAGGTGAGTAAACCCATTGGAATGCCTCACGTAATTCATGTTATGTTTTATCGATGATTAATTACATGTGTGACTGCTAGTGGGCATACGTGGGGTTTCTCCTATTTTAGTTTGCGTATATATTAGTTGTGGCTAAATCGCTTGCACGGGTTACTTGTGTTTAGTGTTCATGTCAACTAGCAGTAGGATATACTTACGACCGTTGGGAGAGATTTAGGGTGTTCCTTGACTTGAAATAGCGTATGGAGAGGTTCATCCGGTAACTGAAGTTGGGATTTAGTCACTGTATGAATAAAAACACTAACCAAATGAATTATAATGGGCCTAAGCTAATGTAATTAAATCAAATAAATCAAGGCCTATAGTTTGGTTAATTAAATGAAAACTATATGATTGTCCTTGAGATACACATTGGCACATCTAGGAACCATGTGAGTGTTAAATTGGTGTCACTAGGAGACAATTAGTGGAGTGTAAGTGGGTTAAGTGGCAAGAGATGTGTCATTAGATAAACCTCGGGATACATAAATTCATGGAGATCAATGGCTAGAAATAAATCTCACTTTGATATATATATATATATATATATATATATAGGATGATTGATCAAACACATGTAAAGCAAACCAACTACATTCTCGGGAAATCGAGGGAAGAGAGATTTGTAGCTGGATTTCAGGAATTTGGAGGTCGAATTGGTGGATAAAACCTAGGTAATCTTCTTCTTCATCTCCTACATTTTCATTTGAACCCAAATTTGGGCATAATCCACCCTTGATCTTGCTTTCCCATCATGTTCTTGATTGTTTGATTGATTTTGGAAAGTGGGGTCTTAGGGTTTTGATTTCAAGACCGAATTGGGGTTTAAGATCTTGAGCACTAGCGGTTTGTTGAAATGCTTGCGGGACATCTTCTAGCATGCCGATCACCGCTTTGCTTCAATTCCCAAGTTCTCAGCCATCATATCCATCAGTTGGATCGCAAGTTTGTTTTCCTTTGTTGAGTATTTCTCAAGTATTTCTCTTGAAAAAACTTTGATTAACAATTATATATTAAAAAACAGATGCTGTTTAAAAATAACTTCATATTTTCTATAACAACGATATTGTCTCTCATCGACATCATTCGTCAAACCTCCTATTTTTCTTCAATAATCTTTCTTTATTTCTTAAGGTTTCTATCAGTACTGCTTTCTTATACTTTCAGTTAATTGTAGTTATAACTCCTCTCCTTGTACATGCAGTATATGTATGGAAGGAAGAGCTATCTATCATGAAAAAAACTTGGGAGATAGTGAAAGTCAAATTGTTAGGTTTGATTTGTTAGTTTAAGCTTTAATTAAGACAAGTGTTACATTACATGACCTTGTAACTAAAACTATAGTAGCTAGTGACAAAAAGCAGGAAAATAGCATGTCTGGTAGCTCTTCACATGTTTGATACGTTCGAGCTAGCGTTATATTACAATGTCTTTGGGTTCTAGATGCAATGTTTCATTGATGATTGATAACACTTGTTCTTTGAAACAATGTAAGTTTCATATTAGATATTGTCTTCGTTATAGAATCATGTATGAAATTTTTTGTTTTAAGTATGTGTCATGACTGCTTTTGATTTAAGTTACACTGAATAACTGTTGCTTGGGCCTCTCATTTAATTATCTGTTGATTATTTATTTGGATAACCACAGTTAGCAATATGTCATTGCTATCAATATCCATCTTATTGGAGGTTTTTTTTTTTTTTTTTTTTTTTTTTTTTAGAACGCCAATTTGAAATTTTTTAGTTATCTTGATGCATTGCAAACTTTTGAGCTTCTTTGGACCATACCATATCCAAAGATGACATGCAAATGCCATAATTAGAAAACTAAAGGAGAAATGGAAGAAATTGGAAGGTAACTTGTTTGAGACTGAGGCTTAGACCTAAATAAAAACATTGGATCCATGTAGCTGACCTCAACTAATTTGGGATTGAGGGTTTGTTGTGGTTCTTGTTATTGCAAACCTTAACCCCCCGCTCGCTTTACTTCCAAGCTAACTCCTCTAGGGTGATTTTTTTTTTGTGTGTTTTTTTTTTTGGTATTCTTTGGCAGTGTGGTACTGAAACTATTGATATTATACTGCACTAGATATGCAAATCATGATTTAATGGAAATGGATTCTTTCCTTCAGTAGTTACATTCCAGTGCATACATGCATGTCCCCAAAGCTTCAGTAACAAGCAAATATCCTTTCAAGTTCACTTACATTAATAAATGAACAAATGTCCATGTTGTTTTCTCTCCACTTCTGTTTTAATTTGCTTTTCTTGTGTGTTTGTTTTTCTCGTAATTCAGGTTAAAGGTTGTGGAGAGGTATCATATGACTCACTTTTCTCAACACCACTTCAAGAAATCTTGGCGTGCTAGAGCTTCTTTTCATGTTTGTCTTGAAGAATATTTCCATGCTTGAAAGCTTTTTTTTTTTTTTTTACTAGAACTCATCCCTAACTGACTCAAGGTTAGTGAAGTCAAAAAGAGGAATAAAAAAACGATTAGGTGGTCACTCATCTCTAATTGAAGATAATTTATTTCATTGTCATGGAATTGAGTTTTTTAATTACTTTTTTATTTTTATAGAATTTTTGTTTGTGACTTTTCATCTTACTATATTTTAGAGAAGCAATAGATTCACCTACTTCCGCAATTTGGGCAATAGCCATGAGGGCCATTATTGAAAGTCCCGACAATCATCAGGTAGAAGTCTATTATGTGAATGCAGGCGTGCATTGGTTATTAAATGAGGCTCATAACTTCTTTTTTTTTTTGTTTAAAACTCGACATGAAATTGTTTATGAATCACTTAGAACAAATAGTGGTATAAATGGTGGTAAAGCTTCCGTAAGTATTGGCTCTGATGTTAATCAAAGTGGTGACCAGATCCAGGTTGTGGTAAAGGCCGGAGAATCCTCAGAGGTTATCAAATCTTAGTTAGAGTTGGATGACGCTCTGGCCATGCACTTGCAGGATTTGGATAACTAATTGGAGAATGCTTCTCTCGATGACGATATTGGAAGAGAAGCTGGTAGATTTTTGTAAAGCTAATTTTTTTTGGTGTTGTGATTTGGGTGGTTTTTTAATTATTTCGTTGGAGTTATAAGTGTCATTAGTAACTAGCAAGTAAGTTTTCCTTCCTCTCTATCTTGCTCCCCAAATGATGGGTAACTTGTGATTTTACAATTTCCAAATTACAATCCATTATCAAATCATCAAGCTATGAAAGAAATAGAAGGTTGCTCAATTTGTTTGTATATCTTCTTTTTCACTTTTTTTGCCAATAATCGTGTTATAGACGAATGACTAATTTTGATTCCTTGAAACTTTTAAGGCAATTAACATATTATCATATTTTATGTCTTCTTCGTAGAGAGTGTGAAAATTGCATTAGCCCTTTTGATGCCTAAATTAATTTGTATGAGCATCTTTAGCTTGAAAATGTTATTATGCCATAGCTCTGAATTTTGTGGGTTATTATAGTCATGTTCTATTTTTGCAGTTAATAGAGAAGTCAACAGCTCATAAACTTCTAGACGGGTAGCACTTTGAAGTATTTTTCTTTAATCTTTTAGGGCTATATAGTATTATGTCATTTAACCAAAGATTCTGCTTGTTCTGAAGCACAAGCTGTAACAAAAAATAATATTGATCCAGATAACATGACGTATTTGAGGTGAGCTTGTGCAATTAATTTTCTTTGGAAGTGCATCAAATAGAGGTCGATATGTTGTTAGCATAGTCGTCATGTCCCTCGATTTTTTACAGTGGCAACACAATCATTGATAGCTGCAAGTTCTTCCTTTTAATATTCATTATGTTTGATCTAGATGATTTCACTTAAGTTCCTTTTGCACCCTTCAATCTAAATCCCTTCATGCCTTATTCATCCATATTTAAAGCCTTCAGCCTGCACCATTCGCTTCCCCATTGTGGTTTGACATTCTTAACTCACCTAGGCAAGCTATTACTCATTTTTTTAAATTTTTTGAACCTTCTTTTTAGTCATTCATTTATAAAATTGCTTATTATTTTTATTCAAATAAAGTGGTCAAATGAGATTAAGCCTTAATATAGAATTGTTATATTAAATTCAGAACTACATTGTCGACCATTCTCGAGTTTCTTGTTCAAAATTTGGAGTTGTAAGTTTAATGCATTATTTAGTCGTGTGAACCCAGCTCACACATCCATTATCAAAGAAAGGGATTTAATTGTACTTGGCAAAATTGTCATCTTAACTTAGCTTATATGTGACATTGCCATAAAGAAGGTGAAGATTTTATAAACTTTCCATTAAGATTGGATGATTATCAAGAACAAATTCTCAATTTTAAAACGTCAACATCCTTCCTATCGAGCATGGTTGCTAGAAATTTGAAATCTTGATTTGGATTTAGAATTTTGTGATTGTATGAACTCTCAATGTGTGCAAGCACAATTTAGTTATTTTTTGAATGGAGCCATTGGAATCTGATCTCACCTTTTGATCTTGTGGAATATAAGATCTTATACTCATTTATTCTTCCTCATTCATTTAATTTTTCTTAATTATAATAATTGTCATTAAGTTGCATTTCGTGCATAGAAAAAAAAATACTTTGCATGTGGTTCACTCGTATTTAACGCGTCATTGGAGGAATCAATCTTCTTGAATCTAGGGTGCTTGTAGCCATTCAAGACTCAACAGTCTCATATCGTCAAACATTATAAGAAAACATCTTGAATAATTTTATTTATCAATATTGATATAATTTTTCCATGTGTTTATCATGTTTAATCAACATTGCTTTCAGACGACATTGAATGTCTCAATTGTGGTAATCAAATTTACCTATTTGCCCATATTTCTTTTTTTTCATCTCCAAATAAACATTTTCTTTTGTCTCCAAATCAAACTCTAACTCCTTATCAATCCATCACACGTTTTTTTTTCTTTTTTTTTCTTATCTCCAAATCAATCCCGAACTCCTTATCATCAATCCAATACACGGTTTTCTCTTTCTCTCAGTCTTCAATCGATCACTCTCGTGTTTCGGACGAACTCCTTCTCATCAATCCAATACACGGGACGGAGAGGTTGATAAATTGATAGAGACTTCTAAATTAGAGTGTGCACTTGTTTCTGGGGCAAATCAGTTTATATGAATATTGTATCTGTTGAAAGCTTGAATTGCATGCTACCATTTGATACATTTTAAGGGGGTGCATACCACTGGTCATCGTCTTCATCATTCTCACTCAAACCCTCATTGTTCTTCCCATATATATATATATATATATATATCGGTTGGAGATCAAATTCAAGGAAAGCCGTGAGTGTTGGTGGTGTTGTTGAAGAACAGTTGAAGGTGAGATAATATTTCAATTTTTGATTTTAGTGACTGTGGGACTGGTTTTGTCTATGAGTTCGAAATAGGAATTAGGAGGGGTTGTTGTGGTTGGTTGTTGATTGTGTGATGAAGAGAGGAGAAGCTTCGGTTATATATATATAAACAATGAAGAAGAGAGAATCCGAGAGGGAGAAGAAGAAGGTGGGGGTTGAAGAAGAAGGTGGTTTGAAGAAAGTGTTGGGGGAGGGAACAAACCCAAAACCCAGAAGAAATTTGAATGAAAAAAATTTGATTAATCATGTGAAAAAAGGTGTCTAAAGCTTTAATCCCAACTAATTCAATTATTTACATTCATAATTTAAAAATTATCCTTTCTATCTATAGAGTTTGAGATAAAGATTGAACTTTATGTACAATTCTACGGAATCTCCACAAGCAAGTGTTTACAAATTGATGGGTCAAACCATTTGTGTTTTTTTTTCCTTGTTTCCTTTTTTTTTTTGAGGAAGTAATGTCCTAGCATGACTAGCTTATTTTTTCATTCACATCTTATCTCAATCACATTAGAGAATATTGATAAGCTAAAAAAGGTACTTGTATTTCTAATTTTTAAATTTTAATTACAATTTTGAATTTTATTAATAAATTCTTAGAAATTAATTCCCGCGAGCGAAGCGAGCGGGTCAATCGTGCGTAGCACGTCCTGAAACTAGTATATATATATATATATATGTTAGAGTTGAGTTGATGATGTGGCATAAGAGTTGAAGACATGGCGAGTAAGAAGCTTGAGAGGAAGCCATGTGACACTCCAAGATCTTCCTTATATATATATATTAGAGTTGAGTTGATGACGTGACATAAGAGTTGAAGACATGACGAGTAGGAAGATTGAGAGGAAGCCGGGTGGCACTAAGGTCTTCCTTTAATATATATATATATATATATATATATATATATTAGCTGCAGAGAGAACAAGATAAATTATATTAATGTACTCACATAAATTTTCAAAATCGTCATCATAAATTTAAATAAATGGCGATCTCATTTCAAGATACCTTGTGCAACATCAATAGCAAGTCTTTGGACAGTAATATTGACTGCTAGTGGTACTCTTATTGTAATGATCAAACTCTGACAATAACGCATGTCAAACAATAAGCCTATCTTTGGATCGATTCATTGTTCACATGTAAAACTAAATAATTGTCACAAGTTTACCATCACAGGTGTGTAAGCAATACAGCTAAGTATTAATCTTCATTTGGGCCGATTAATACCCGCATATACATATACGCAAACATTCGACATTTTTCATAGACAACCTAGACGAGAGAGGTCACTTTGGCGACTTTTTGTTTCAATTAACTCACTTAAAATGTCAAACAATGTACTTAATACATTATCCGTAGTCATTATTGAATTATAATTATAAAATCATATTTAAAAAAAAATATGTATGTGAGGTCTCTTTAATATACGTGCATGCATTAAAAGATTTTGAAAGCTTATAAACATATGCACATTAATATATGTTACTAAAAACAAGTCACACAGTGACTATTTGCATTTTTTTTAATTTAAAAAGTTAAATCAAAAGTGGTGGGACCCACTTCATTTGACAAGCATACCTATGTATATCATGATCTTTATCTAATCCTTTTGTTTGGAGTAAAACATGGGATTTTTGCTTGATTAACACATTTGGGGAGAATATTTATCAAGCTAATACACCCACAAAAATATTTCTCAATCTAACACATTTCTTTGCCACATCACCGCCACGTCACCGCTTGCACAAAAAAGCAACGAGACTTTGTTTTAAAGGAAGTCGTTGTCGTAAATTGAGTTGGAACTTGTTAAGAACTAGAGAAGGAAAATAGAAGACTAAGAACTCTCACTACTATAAACTACTACTACAAAGGAGAAGAGAAGAAATGAGATAGTTGGAATGAGATGTTTTCATTCAACTTGGTGTGTGAATTATAATGGGGTTGGCACCATTTATATATGCCATTTGGTGATGATGATAATTGTACTTATACAATGTGTACAAGTTATACATACACCACAAGTCATACAACACATCACAAGCAACATAGACAATACATGGAAGAGTTGGTGTACATTGGAGATGATTACAAGTTACATGACAATACATGGATAAGTGATTATACATTGGAGTTGAATACAAGTTATGTAGAGTGTACAAGTTACATTCAATGTAGAAGTCATGCTTGATGTTACAATTCAATGTGAGAGTCATGCTTGACAATGTGATCATCCATAAGCTTGGTTAAAGGGTCATCCAATTTACAACACTCCCCCTTGGATGACACTTGCTGAGAGAATATGCCTCGTTAAAACCTGTACTAGAAAAACCCTGTGGGAAAAAATCTAGTATAGGAAAAAGAGTACAATGTTCTCGTCAATCTTGATTTATAGTATAATATTATTGATTGCCTCATTAAAAACCTTGCTAGGAAAACCCAGTGGGACAAAACCAAAGCTAAGGAAAAGAGTGCAACACATTGATACACTTTGAGAGAATATATATGCCTCATTAAAACCTTTACTAGAAAAACTCTATGGGAAAAAAATCTAGTATAGGAAAAAGAGTACATTATTTGCTTTCATAATTTTTTCTTTTTATATGGAGTATAATAATGTTAGGATCGCCTCATTAAAAACCTTGCTAGGAAAACCCAAAAGTAGGATAAAACCATAGCTAAGGGAAAAAGAGTGCAATGCACTAATCAATAACTCATTTTGATTCTCCCCTCATGTTCACATGGGTGAGACATCTTGTGCATTTTGTTGCACATGGACATCGTTTTCTATATGAACCATTTAATGCTGAAGCATATGATTGTCACTCTTTTGTGTATAGTACTTGCATAAAGTAATTGATTCATAACTTGTTGCTACTGAATGATCCTTTAAACTTTGAGTTCATATTAATTTATACATGGATCATAATACAACAAATTTAATGCAATTTGATGTGTTTCAAGCAATTTCACGTCATTCCTTTTGAATTGGCTTATATCTCCCCCTAATGGTGGGAAAATTGCTTCATCAAATTGACAATTAGCAAAACTTGCTATAAATAATTTCCCTATTAGGGATCCAAGACATCTTATAATATAATTAATAGAGAGTTAAATCAATATACGTCTCCTATTGATTTGCCTTTAGATAATCTCCAGCTGATAAAAAAAATTAGTTCGATAAAGGATGTCCGTGCGAATTTTACGATATTTTCGCATTATTGATGATTATGGATGATCAAATAGATCTTTCCACAAAATGAATGTCATTTGATTTATGACGACATTCGTTTTAATATGCCTTATATATTCCAGAAGTTAAAGCCGATAATATTATACTCAGATTAAATCATATTCATATAGATAAATTTTTTATTATTATGAGTAGACTTCTTCTGAACAAGACATTAGCAATTAAATTGTTGTACCAGATATTGCCTGAACATTAGCCTCCGCTAAGTTCGAATTCGAGAAATACTCATTTTTATATTATAATGTACATGCATGTAGCACGATACACAAGACATAAACTCATCGCCCATATTTAGGTCACGATTTAAACACATGTCGATGTGTCTGTTTTATCGAGCCATTTTCAATGATAAAATTCATAATATTTTGCATTTAATTTTAAAGGCATGGTAAAGGTCACAAAAATATTCGGGTATATATATGACAATATTTAGGCAAAATAGCCTTTCATATATGACCAAAAAAATGTCACAATTATGAGCGCTCATTGTCAATAATTATTTGCCCTTTGTAGTGGTGCACCACTTTTGTTCCAATCTTTGTAGAATTGTCAATACGACCTTTACCTGATATTTTCACATTTTCCACGTCCATAAATTTATTATTGCGATCGTGATCATTATATGCAACATATGCTTCTTAATTTGAATTTGAATTAATTGGACGGGAGCGATATTATATTTATAATATCTCATTATTTTACTCGCTACCATGAGACAAGAAATCAATCCTTAATATTTATTGGATTGACATGCGCACTCGATATTTGTTACAGCAATAAGTCGAGGCGGGCCACGTGACCTTATTTTTATTGTCTCATCAGTCATATTTCCACATAGCCTCAACATAGAGGTAATTAAAATTGTGGAATTATAATTAATATTTGATTGATTAAATTTTGTAGCATGAGACCCAGCCGCTCATTTTGAGCTTTTGGAGTATTACCCTATTGGTATGTATATATATAACTCCATAAGGTGAAAAGATATATAAAGTGATATATTCACTTTTCAAATCTCTAAAGAGAAATTGGCGAATGATTGTGTATAACACACAGTTTTGCATATATGCTTCATTCACAAATTGTAGTATCTAATTGTCATGACAAGTAATTCTTGTCGGTAATATAATAAGGCAACAAGTTCAACTATGGTTGAATAATATTTTGAAAATAAATTTAATATATAATAGTTTTTCTCTTTTTATGTAAAAACATAACATATGATTAAATATATGTTCACAACTTGATTCATTAATAAACAAAATGTATTATTCGTATGAGTTGGTGGGACAACCTCCAGGTTGGGTGGCGAGACATAGTCTACTTAATACCATGTCTCCTCGAACGAGATAACCCGTCTCCCTTTCAATGTTTAGCTTTACCGGGGACAAGGCTTACCCACTATCAACTCAAACTTATAACATTATTTGTATTATAAAATCAAGAATAGAACAATAACTAATTGTTTGTAGTTTTAAGAGAAAAACTATATGTCACATATTGACTTTTGATTTCTGATGTAGAAGATCGTACAAGACGCAACTACAGAGCATACTTTCGCAATCGGTGACGTTATAATGCAGAGTATATGAATAAAGTATGCATATAGAAGTGATGCATGTAATAAAAGGAAGCAACCATGATAATATAGAAATAAATTGAACTTATTTAAATAACAAAAGTTATACCTTCCTAGCTTTGTCTCCTTAACAAGCCTTCTTGAACTTCAAGATCTCCTTAATGCTAGAGCAAGCTCGTGCTGATAACGTGTTGTAAATTGAGTTGGAACTAAGAACTAGAGAAGGAAAATAGAAGACTAAGAACTTTCACTACTATAAACTACTACTACAAAGGAGAAGAGAAGAAATGAGATAGTTGGAATGAGATGTTTTCATTCAACTTGGTGTGTGAATTACAATGGGGTTTGCACCCTTTATATAGGCCATTTGGTGATGATGATAATTGTACTTATACAATGTGTACAAGTTATACATACACCACAAGTCATACAACACATCACAAGCAACATAGACAATACATGGAATAGTTGGTGTACATTGGAGAGGATTACAAGTTACATGACAATACATGGATAAGTGATTATACATTGGAGTTGAATACAAGTTATGTAGAGTGTACAAGTTACATTCAATGTAGAAGTCATGCTTGATGTTACAACTCAATGTGAGAGTCATGCTTGACAATGTGATCATCCATAAGCTTGGTTAAAGGGTCATCCAATTTACAACAGTCGTGACCCACGGTCACGACTTCTTTAATTTTGATTTTTTTAGTTTTTTTTTTCCTTTTAGATCTTTAAAAAAAAAATAAACGAAAATTTTTTAAAAAATGCAAGTCGTGACTTAAAGTCGCGACTTGTATTTTTTCTAATTTTTTTAATTCGGTGTTGTTTTTTTATTTTTTATTTTGTATTGGCACGGTACTACCGCCGATTCGTACAGGACTTTTCCTCGATTGCAGCACCGATGACTAGACTGACCAAGAAGGATGTTAGATTTGATTGGTCAGAGGAGTGTGAGCAAGCTTTCTGGGAGTTGAAGAGGAGATTGACTTCTGCACCAGTGTTGACATTGCCAGAGCCGGGCAAGAGCTTGTCAGTGTATACGGATGCATCGGGCATTGGACTTGGATGCGTTTTGATGCAGGAGGGTAGACCAGTAGCTTACTTGTCCCGACGATTGAGACCCCACGAGGTTAACTATCCAGTGCATGACTTGGAGCTTGCAGCAGTCGTTTTTGCACTGAAGGCCTGGATGCATTATCTCTACGGAGAGCGGTTTGTACTCTACGCTGATCATCAGAGTCTGAGACACATTTTCACTCGGAGAGATCTAAACATGCGTCAGAGGATATGGCTTGAGTTACTGAAGGACTACGACTTCACTATTAAGTATCACCCAGGGAAAGTGAACGTCGTAGCTGACGCATTCAGCAGGAGCGGTATTGACATCAGACGGTAGTGCGACATATGACGCACGAGCATGGCTTATTACAGGCGGCGTCAGTTATGTGCCTGACTGATGTTTTTACTACAACCGAGCCACATATTTGTTGTCAGATGAGAGTTCCAACGGTATCTATCGAGCGAGTTGCCGAGTGTCAGAGGACTGATGGGCTCTATGAGCGGTTCAGTGGTATGGCTCGGGATCCGGAGTGTACGGATTGGGCAGAGTCGACATATCAGTGTTTGAGACACCGGGGGAGGTTGTGGATACATGTAGTTTCGGAGATACGGGACGAAATTTTGGAGGACGCATACAGGTCTCGCTACACGGTTCATCCTGGTCGGACCAAGATGTATCATGATTTGAGGCGATTATTCTGGTGGCCAGGGATGAAGGCTGACGTTGGCGAGTACGTCAGGAGTTGTCATATCTGCCAGCAAGTCAAGGCTGAGCACAGGAGACCAGGCGGTTTACAACAACCACTATCAATTCCAGAGTGGAAATGGGAGCACGTCACTATGGATTTTGTCAGTGGGTTACCGCAAACTACGAGGAGACACGATGCGATTTAGGTTGTAATCGATGGACTAACGAAATCGGCGCATTTCATTCCTATTCATATGAGATATTCGTTCCCACAGCTGAGCATTATCTTAGAGAGGGAGATCGTTAGATCGCATGGGGTGCCAATCTCTATTGTATATGACCGAGATCCTAGGTTGACTTCGAAATTCTGGGAGGCGATGCAGGAACAGTTTGGCACCAGGTTGCAATTTAGTACAACTTACCATCCTCGAACAGACGGACGATCGAGAGGCGAAACAGTTCGGAGGATATGCTCAGGGCTTGTATTTTGCAGTTTGGAGGTTCGTGGGAGGATTATTTAGCGCTGTGTGAGTTTGCATACAATAACAGCTATCAGGCGAGTATCGGGATGCCTCCGTTTGAGGCGTATTTGTATGGCGAGCCCCTGAGATCACTTGCGTGTTGGGCAGCGCCTGAGGATACAGCGGCGATTGGGCCAGAGATAGTTGTTGATCACACAGAGAAGATTAGACATATTCGACAGAGACTTCGGGCAGCACAAGACAGACAGAAGAAATATGCGGATAAGTATCACGAGGGTCTGAGCTATGAAGAGGGCGACATGGTTTATCTGAAGGTTTCCCATGGAAGGGCCAGCAGAGATTTGGTATTAAAGGGAAATTGGCGCCGAGATACATAGGACCGTTCGAGTTCCGCAGCACGAGTTGGCGAGTGGCTTACAGATTGGACTTGCCAGCAGAGTTAGCTGGGGTTCATCCTACGTTTCATATCTCGATGTTAAGACTGGCTAAGTCAGGACCGAGACCGATGGTTGACTGAGAGACAGATCGAGGTTCGACCGATGTAACATATAAGGAGCGACCGATAGCAATTATGGATCGCGCAATTCGGACTCTTAGGAACAGGGAGATCCCTAAGGTGTTGGTTCGTTGGCGCATCATGGTATAGAGGGACCCACTTGGGAGTTAGAGTCTACTATCTTGGGACCGTTACCTTGCCTATTTCATGGTACGAAACATCAAGTCATTTAAAATTTCGGACGAAATTTCTTTTCTAGTTGGGAAGAGTTGTAACGGACCAAATTTTAATTACGCCGTTATTATTGATTATTTTCGAGACTTTGACGACGGCTCGGATCCGCGTGGATGCCGCAAATAGGTCGGGCACGCCCGACTAGGTAAATAGTGATTTTGTGTGATTATTTACCTATTTGCGACGTTGTGTATTAAGTTATTTACCTAGCATCGCATGTGTGTATTTATATCATTGAATTGAGCGAGATAGTGTAACAGGTGTTCGCATCGAGAAGCGTGTCGAGACGGGTACTGAGGAGCGAACTGTGGGTACACTAGGTCAGGGAAACTAAAACACACACAAAAAAAAGAAGATTGGTCAAGTCAACTAGCTTACCTTACTTACACTCCACCACACACCACCATCATTTTTTCCTCTCCCTCACGTCACTCACTCTCACACCCACAAACACACTGGGCACTCACACACACGGGCGGAGAGGGAGAAGAAGAAACAGGGAGGAGGAGGAGGAGAAGAGGAAGCAGGAAAGAGAGAAGAGAGGGCGGAGAAGCCGGGAAGGAGGTAAGTCGTTGCTTTTGTTGTGGTTTCGGTGTGTCGGCCATGGCGGCCACGAGGGGGTTCGGCCATGAAGGTCGAACCAATCGCGGTGGTGATGGCAGGGGTGTCTCCCCTGCCATCGAGTCCACCGGGGTTGGGGTGGAGAGCAACCCCAACCCAAACCACAATGGAAAAAGAAAAAGAAAAAAAAAAATCGAGACTTAACGTCTCGTGGAGAAGAATGAGATGGGGTGGGAGAGGGGTGCAAGCACGCGTGCGTGCGTTCGGCCCTGGGCCGATAGCAGGCCGGTCGGGCCCAACCGGACCCGACCGGGTGGGCCGAACCGGTCAGCCGGCCGGTTGGATCGGGTCAAAGCCGACCCGATTGGACTGGTCCAACCCGGTCCAGGGACCCACCCATCTATTTAAATAATATAATATTAAATTTTAATTTAAAAACAGTTTTAAATTGAATAAATTACAGAAAAATAGGTGAAAAATTATGGGAAAATCCAGAAAATCAGGAAAAATATTAAAAATGGTTTAATTGGACACCGGAATTTAGGAGACCACAAATCGGGAGTCGGGCGCGTATCTCGATACGTGAGTGGAACTTCTGGGAGCGCATTTTTTAGGTACGTAAGATTTCATCGAAAGTCATTTGAGGGTTTACTTTTTTATTGTTGATTCTTATTCTTTGTTATTGTATTCTATTCCGTGATACATTTGGGTTGGTGGTCGAGTTACTCCCACCCGATATTCGTAGTGTACTTATGGCACACTAGGCTGTAGCACGTGTGATCAGGCACTCGGTGAATTGCGACCCGAGTTGCATTAAGGGTGCACGTGTCGGGCAAGCACCGCGAGGAACCAGGTGAAAGGAAGTGGGGGCACCCACCGAAAGGATCTGGGGTCCAGAAATCTACGATTTAGTCTCGGCGGGGACGAGTACACACTTTGTTTCTCTCGTGTTATTTATTCATGTGATGATCTTAGCACAGTTGTCTGTTTAGTTTCCGCATGATTATTTGACATGTTTATTGGTATCCATTTACTTTCTTATAAATGCTCGGTGTACTTCGTTGGAATATTACTAACTGTACTCTCCATCCGGCTTTTTGTGATGGTTGAGTGCGGATCCCGATACTAGTAAGGGCAAGGGGATTTTGGGCGACTTTATCGATCGCCGCGGCGGGACCTACTAGTACGTGCGATTTTGATATTTTGCTTACTTTTGGGAAATGGGAGACTGGATAGACATTGTATTTGTATATATTACTGCTTAGTATTGTCGCCTATATACATAGTATTTTCCCCGGGTTTTCCACAATAGGTGTTGCTCTTACAATGATGTTTTATATGATGATAAATTTAATTGCTTTACTTGCTTTAAGTTTAAGACTTCCGCTAAACTGTAAAATTTGAAAATTACTAATAACTCAACTTAACATTATGAATTTACTTAAAATGATGGATTGGAAGGCTGACTAGGCCTACGTTGACCTTGCGAAACTGGCTCGGGGGTCCACGTGGGCTTAGGCCGGGCGGTGCCCAATTTGTGAGAAATTGGGGCCGTCACATCTATTGTGCTCTATTACTATTAGTGTATCTTTGCTTGAATCTT
Organism: Stephania cephalantha; assembly: GCA_039657325.1. NCBI lineage: Eukaryota > Viridiplantae > Streptophyta > Magnoliopsida > Ranunculales > Menispermaceae > Stephania > Stephania cephalantha. The sequence continues at coordinate 64,143,615 of CM077567.1, read as the reverse complement.
TTGTATTGCCCTATATTTATGGAAGTATGTATTTATGTTGCTAGATAACGTACTTGCATGTCTTGTAGTTTTATTTGTTTTCTTGCTAATTATTGTGTGGACTTCTCTTGAGATTTTACTCACCGAACTCGTCACCTTGTATTTTTGGGTGAATGAATGCGAGATCCTTCGACGAACAAGGGCAAGGCCAAAGAAGTACTAGGCGACTACCTACGAGATTGTGGAGTCGGCTCGTGTGTGATATCATTATATATTTATTTTACTTTTGTCGGGTTTTGAGGACCATAGAACACTGATTGCATGTATATGGAATTTTTGTTATATTTATCCTTACTTTTGTTATACTTAGTTTAATTGATGAGTTTATGAAGTATATGAGGTGTGGCTAATCTTATGGTGTTAGTGGGTATCTTAAGGTCTCTGATAGGTTAGAAAAGAGATCTCAAGGTGTTAGAGCTGGCCATGTATAGAGAAAACTCAAAATTCAAAGTGCAGAATTATGAGTTTTCCTGCACATATCATGTTAGACGTGCTAGCTAGGCGCTACTGCGTGTAGCACGATAATAAAGCTGACTAGAGCGCTAATGAGGTCACTAGTATGCTAGACAGAACACCCAACGCGCTAGATGATTTGACAACACAAAATCTGCAATTTTCTAATTATAACTTATACACTTTAAACAAGTCCAATCACTAAAACATTTTTGGCCTTTAATAGAGGTTTTAAAACCCCTATTAAATAGAGTGTTATTAAATGTCATCGAAAATGTGTTATGTTTTAATTTTCAAAAAAAGAAGAAATTATTTCCTTGACACAAAAAAAGAAGTCGGAATTTTTATTTTATTTATTTATTGCTCATTTGATCCAATATTTTCACTTAAGAAAGTCGGTTAATTTAATTACCAAATCGTGTATGTAGGTTTTTCAAAAAAAAAAAATCGTATATATAGGGATTCTATATATTCCTATTTTTTGTAGTTCTCATATATCTTCACCATAGTGTGGTCAGACCCGCCGCCTCGTATCAAGCATCTCACCAGATCAAGCCACATACGATGCAACAGTCGATCAAATATTCCAAATCCTGATCCACTTTAATTGGGCATCAAATTTACAGCTGTATATATCCGCATAAACCCCTTTTGCAATCCCACCGCTAACCTCTTCACTCCCAAATCATAACAACCGTCCATCCCATCCAAATCACATCCTTTTAGCGATCCCAATGCTTCATCTCAATCCCCTATAAAAGGAGAGCGAGTCACATATACAAAACACACATAATAATATCAGTAAAAACCATTCAGATCAAGAAGTGTTGATCGATCGATGTTATCATGATCGATCTTTGATATGAATATTTTATTAATTAGTAGTGATTGTTGTTTATGGTATGGTTGAGTTTGTGTTATTATTATTGCTAGTAGTATGTGTTTATGGTTTTGATGTTGATTGTGTTTGTCGGGATGTTGTGCGTGGGTGCATGTACGTTATGGGCCGGTTCTTGCATGTGAGAAGTTGTTTTAAGAAATATAATCATGTTTAACATTATTTTTTAGTACTGTAGCGTTTAGGATTAACTCCTAATTGTACTACAGAAACCACACATTCTTTCAAAAAAAATTAAGATATTTAAACTTAAGAGTTAACCCAAGTGAATAATTCATATATAGGGCTCAACCTCTGTCAGTTGTTGCGAATCGAGCTCGTTGTCTCAACCTTTTTGTTTTTACCACACCCTCATCCTCAAGTTTAACATTTATTTTTAATGTCTTTGCTTAAAAAATTGTTTTTTTGTTTTTTGCCTAAAAAATGTCTGTTTTTTTGTTGAGGATAAAAAAAAAAAAAATTGTTTGTTGAAGTAAAAGATTTTACATGGATCAAATAATGTAAAAAATAAAAATACTGGTTACAATCTAATTAATTTGTGATTGAGGCGTGTTGAACCTGTAGATCTCTTCAAATCTTGTCTTTTAGTAAAGGAATCATCAAGTGATGCCTCATTCACATCTCACTAGAGATTTGTTAAGGGTTCTTGAGATAGACATCAAGACACCCATATCGTATCCTATTTTTTTTTGTATACCTTTGGATAGACATCGAGACGCCCATCCTGTTATCCATTCCAATCCATTACTAGAGAACAAAATGCTTAAAACTTTGAAGAGATAATGCATAGAATTAGTCTACATCATATAGGGCAAAGTAGTATGTATGCTGGCTTAATCGTTTAACCACGCATGATCATATATATGCACATGGCATGATCTTGATCTATGTCCGAAAGGAACTATTCAACTATGTTTGATCCAGAGATCCAGTTCAAACTGAGAATTAATGGCAACAATGCTGTCCAAGATATCATAACTGTACTTGCTTATTTACCAAGTCTTTTATTCTTCTTCTGCCTCTTTTTCTTTTGGAAGATGCTTTAGAGTAATCCACTTTGGACATTCACTTTGGACACTCACTTTGCGCACCTAGTGAGTCCAAGTGGATGTCCAGCCGTGCGATACATCTTGAAGTTTGAGTATAACACCTTGAGATGTGCACTCACGCTCCTCAATGTGTATTACATGGAGAGACATCCGCTTAGGCTCACTAGGTGTACATCCAAAGTGGATTGCCAAAACATTTTCTTTTTCTTTTTTAATGAAAAAAGAGGAGCAGAAGAATAAAAGTCTTGTACATAAGTATTACACATTTTACGCCATCAGAGCCTTCTATAAACGTTGTTTGAGTATATGAACGCGCGTATGCACGTCTCGAGGTGTATCGCACCGGTATCGAAGTGAGATAGGTGCCAAAATCTTGGTGCTCAAAGTTGGTCAATCTAATATTGCCTATATTCTAGTAAGTTTTTAACTAATATATGAACTGGTCTCTATATTTTACTCATATTTACCAACCATTGCCTTGGTGTATAGTGTGATTAAGGCCTAATAGTTGTTTGCTTAATTTAAGTTGGCCTTCATGAAGTATCAATTTAGCATTTTTCTTATATTGTATTTATATTTAGGCCCTTTTTTATTACAAAGAAAATTTTTCATAGAAAAATAACATTTTCTTAAGAAATCTTTCCCCGGTAAATGTTCAGAAGAAAATTTTCATATATGTGTTTGATTATACATATAAGAATCTTTTCTCTCAAAATTCACAAACAACAAGTTTTGAAATAAATATGAAACTTACCATATATATTAAATATATTAATTTTCATATTTACAATATAAATTCAAAGCGTGTCTTAATATGGGAACTCACATTTTCTCAATAGAAAACTCAATTTCCCCACCATAATAGGTAGAAAAATGTATGTGTCATAATATAAAAAATTGACAATTATGAGAAAATATTCCGCGAAAAAATCTTGGCTATCAAACGCATGAAAATGTCATTTTTCCACAAAATTTGTCATTTTCCTTGGAACATTTTCTTTTTCCATCCAATGAAACAGGGCCTTAACGTATTTTAAATACTTCACTCACTAAATTCAACTTTTTATTAAATTTAACAACTAATGAGGATAAAAAATGGAAGGACAAAATTGGAAGGAAAAATTAAATTAAATTATAGTACATGAAATTGCTGATTTTTTGGGTACATTTTAATCGTTAGTTTTTTTTATTTTAATAATTGGCTATATTAAAAATTGGAGAACAAAATTGGAAAGACAGAGTATATGGCATTTTTGGAGCCATCTTTCTCACTAGTCGTTATCCCGCGCTTCGCTCGCGGAAGAGACTGAGTATTAGTAGTAGATAAAAATAATTTAATATACAACTCAAAAAAAATGATAAGAATAAATAAAGTGAATAAATGAATAAAGTACTTACTATGTAGTCTAGGATGTACTTAAAGATGAGAAGAATATATACCATCTAATAGTTATAAAAAAAAGAACCTTTCTTCTCCAACATAATAATAGAATCATTCAAAAAATCAATTAAGTGATTTTCTAATAGCAAATGAGAGATCAACCAACAAAAAAAGAAAGAAAGTAGAAGAATAAAATAAATAAAACTTGAACCTTACTTACTTGTCTCATGGCTATTGATGAGTTTCGATATGTAGACCTACAACTAAATTGCACGTCGTTGTATTCATCAATGAATGTGAATATGATACTCTTCTAAAAAAATACAATAGCCTTCCTAAATCAAAATATTTTATAAAGTAATGGTCACAAAAAATAATATAAATTACTACAGATCATTCCGAAATTTATGAGAAGCAAAATTTACATTGATGATTGTGGATAAAAGTAATGGATTCACTTTGTCTACATTCTAAAACTAAAGCCCACTAATGAAGATAGCAAAGCTAAAACCTTTAAGAAATAGAAGAGTATAGAAACAAAATAAGTAATTGTCATAAAAAAGAATAATATAAAGTAATACATATCATTTCAAAATTTATGAGAAGTAAAATTTACATTGTTGATTGGAGATCAAAGCAATGGATTCACTATTTGCATTCTAAAACTAAACCCACTATTGAAGATATCAAATCTAAAATCTTTGGCCTCAATTTCCTACAACGATGTAGGATTGAAGTCACGTTCGATTGTCGAACGTTGTAGGTGGGTGATGCACAGATGGAGTTGCTGAAGAGATTGTTGTTGTTGATAAGGAGATCTAGGTGTCCTGAGTGGTGGTGAAGTAGATGTTGTAGTGGAGCATGAGAATGACGACCCGGACAACAATATAGTATGACCAATAATCTTGAGGAAAGTGATGATAGTTGTGTCGACACCAATTGAACCTAATCTTGTTTATTTATAAATTCATATATTATACTTTTTTTTTTTACTTAAGAGGGACACTTCATGCTAAAAATGTAATTTAATGCATTACATGACTTTTATTGGGAAAAATAAATTTTATAGAAGTTACAAATAAATGCATGGAATTTGAAAAGCTCATGAAGAAGTTACCATTACTTCAAAATTTGAAAAGCCTTATTGTAACGGCCCAAATTAATTAAATTAGGATTAGCGTTAATCTCGTGGATTAATGGTCGTAATTCGGGCGTTACGTGGACAACTCGGTTGACTTAGACACGAGAACCGAGGAAATATGGTATTTTATGGATGGTGGTTGTGTATATGTGGTGTTTAAATTATTGTTATTATATGGTACCACATGTGTGTATGTTGCTATCGAGCGAGTTTGCGTGACGGGGTTCACCTCGAAAGGCGTGCCAACGTAGTTATCGAGTAGGCGAACTACGAGTACACTAGAAAACTAGACTAATTCACGTTAAGTTGAGTAGTTAAACAATTAAAATGGATAATGTAACCATATGCTAAGTTGATTAAATTAAAACAATAAGCTATGGCGTACCTCGAAATGTGTGCCGAAATGCGAGGCATTGAGTGTCGGGTAGTTGAAGGTTAGTAGGACCATAGTTGGATTATTTTTTATGAATAAAAACACTAACCAAATGAATTATAATGGACCTAAGCTAATGTAATTAAATCAAATAAATCAAGGCCTATAGTTTGGTTAATTAATTGAAAACTATATGATTGTCCTTGAGATACATATTGGCACATCTAGGAACCATGTGAGTGATAAATTGGAGTCACAAGGAGACAATTAGTGGAGTGTAAGTGGGTTAAGTGGCAAGAGATGTGTCATTAGATAAACCTCGGGATACATAAATTCATGAAGATCAATGGCTAAAAATAAATCTCACTTTGATATATATATATAGGATGATTGATCAAACACATGTAAAGTAAACCAACTACATTGCTGGTAAATCAGAGAGAAGAGAAAGATTTGGAGCTGGATTTCAGGAATTTGGAGGTCAAATTGGTGGATAAAACCTAGGTAATCTTCTTCTTCATCTCTTGCATTCTCATTTGAACCCAAATTTGGTGTGTTCTTGATAAAATTAAAATTAGAGGGTTAGATCCTTGGTTTTGATAAAAACTTGATGAAATATATGTTTTGTGATCATTTTTATTGAGGATTTACAACTGGTTTTGAATAAATTGGTGTTTTGGATGAAATTGAGAAAACTAATGAATTTATGGGATCGAGGAAATTGATCAAATTGTTGTTACGAGGTTGTTCTAATTGTTGTTTTTAGGTCAATTTGATATAGAGAGGGTGTTAAATGGGTCTAGTTAGCTAATTGGGGAGTTTGGGACATAATTCTAGAGTTGAGAATTCGGTCACAGAGGGCAATTAGCGACCTAACTAGACTAGTTAGCGCTAATAAGTCTGGGCACTTAACTGTTTTCAAAATGAAGAACAATAGCGCGCTAAACAGATCCCCCAGCGCGCTAAGTAGACCCATTAGCTTGCTAATACCAGATAAAAATGAATTTTAAGGGACTGTTTTGGAATTTTTAACTTAAATACATACTCAAACACCTATAATCATACTAAATATGTAGAATTAGACTTCAGGGACTTAGGAGACGGTAGCTCAGGTATCGGGGAGCTAGTCGGATCGGATTTTGGGAGTCCGAAGAAGTCGGAGCGCGGATTGAGGTGAGTAAACCCATTGGAATGCGTCACATAATTCATGTTTTGTTTTATCGATGACTGATTACATGTGTGACTGCTAGTGGGCATACGTAGGGTTTCACTCCTATTTCAGTTTGCGTATATATTAGTTGTGGCTAAATCGCTTGCACGGGTTACTTGTGTTTAGTGCTCGTGTCAACGGCAGTAGGATATACTTACGACCGTTGGGAGAGATTTAGGGTGTTCCTTGACTTGAAATAGCGTATGGAGAGGTTCATCCAGTGCGAAGTTGGGATTTAGTCACTTTGTATGAATAAAAACACTAACCAAATGAATTATAATGGGCCTAAGCTAATGTAATTAAATCAAATAAATAAAGGCCTATAGTTTGGTTAATTAAATGAAAACTATATGATTGTCCTTGAGATACACATTGGCACATCTAGGAACCATGTGAGTGTTAAATTGGTGTCACTAGGAGACAATTAGTGGAGTGTAAGTGGGTTAAGTGGCAAGAGATGTGTCATTAGATAAACCTCGGGATACATAAATTCATGGAGATCAATGGCTAGAAATAAATCTCACTTTGATATATATATATATATATATATATATAGAGGATGATTGATCAAACACATGTAAAGCAAACCAACTACATTACTGGGAAATCAGAGGGAAGAGAGAGATTTGTAAATTTGGATTTCAGGAATTTGGAGGTCGAATTGGTGGATAAAACCTAGGTAATCTTCTTCTTCATCTCCTACATTTTCATTTGAACCCAAATTTGGGCATAATCCACCCTTGATCTTGCTTTCCCATCATGTTCTTGATTGTTTGATTGATTTTGGAAAGTGGGGTCTTAGGGTTTTGATTTCCAAGACTGAATTGGGGTTTAAGATCTTGAGCACTAGCAGTTTGTCGAAATGCTTGCAGGACATCTTCTAGCATGCCAGTCAACTGCTTTGCTTCAATTCCCAAGTTCTCAGCCATCATATCCATCAGTTGGATCGCAAGTTTGTTTTCCTTTGTTGAGTATTTCTCAAGTATTTCTCTTGAAAAAACTTTGATTAACAATTATATATTAAAAAAACAGATGCCTGTTTAAAAATAACTTCATATTTTCTACAAAACTGATATTGTCTCTCATCGACATCATTCGTCAAACCTCCTATTTTTCTTCAATAATCTTTCTTTATTTCTTAAGGTTTCTATCAGTACTGCTTTCTTATACTTTCAGTTAATTGTAGTTATAACTCCTCTCCTTGTACATGCAGTATATGTATGGAAGGAAGAGCTATCTATCATGAAAAAAACTTGGGAGATAGTGAAAGTCAAATTGTTAGGTTTGATTTGTTAGTTTAAGCTTTAATTAAGACAAGTGTTACATTACATGACCTTGTAACTAAAACTATAGTAGCTAGTGACAAAAAGCAGGAAAATAGCATGTCTGGTAGCTCTTCACATGTTTGATACGTTCGAGCTAGCGTTATATTACAATGTCTTTGGGTTCTAGATGCAATGTTTCATTGATTATTGATAACACTTGTTCTTTGAAACAATGTAAGTTTCATATTAGATATTGTCTTCGTTATAGAATCATGTATGAAATTTTTTGTTTTAAGTATGTGTCATGACTGCTTTTGATTTAAGTTACACTGAATAACTGTTGCTTGTTGCTTGGGCCTCTCATTTAATTCTCTGTTGATTATTTATTTGGATAACCACAGTTAGCAATATGTCATTGCTATCAATATTCATCTTATTGGAGGTTTTTTTTTTTTTTTTTTTAGAACGCCAATTTGAAATTTTTTAGTTATACCGATGCATTGCAAACTTTTGAGCTTCTTTGGACCATACCATATCCAAAGATGACATGCAAATGCCATAATTAGAAAACTAAAGGAGAAATGGAAGAAATTGGAAGGTAACTTGTTTGAGGCGAGGCTTAAACCTAAATAAAAACATTGGATCCATGTAGTGACCTCAACTAATTTGGGATTGAGGGTTTGTTGTGGTTCTTGTTATTGCAAACCTTAACCCCGCTCGCCGCTTTACTTCCAAGCTAACTCCTCTAGGGTGATTTTTTTTTTTTTTGTGTGTTTTTTTTTTGGTATTCTTTGGCAGTGTGGTACTGAAACTATTGATATTATACTGCACTAGATATGCAAATCATGATTTAATGGAAATGGATTCTTTCCTTCAGTAGTTACATTCCAGTGCATACATGCATGTCCCCAAAGCTTCAGTAACAAGCAAATATCCTTTCAAGTTCACTTACATTAATAAATGAACAAATGTCCATGTTGTTTTCTCTCCACTTCTGTTTTAATTTGCTTTTCTTGTGTGTTTGTTTTTCTCGTAATTCAGGTTAAAGGTTGTGGAGAGGTATCATATGACTCACTTTTCTCAAGCACCACTTCAAGAAATCTTGGCGTGCTAGAGCTTCTTTTCATGTTTGTCTTGAAGAATATTTCCATGCTTGAAAGCTTTTTTCTTTTTTTTTTTTTTTTTTTTTTTTTTTACTAGAACTCATCCCTAACTGACTCAAGGTTAGTGAAGTCAAAAAGAGGAATAAAAAAACGATTAGGTGGTCACTCATCTCTAATTGAAGATAATTTATTTCATTGTCATGGAATTGAGTTTTTTAATTACTTTTTGTTTTTATAGAATTTTTGTTTGAGTGACTTTTCATCTTACTATATTTTAGAGAAGCAATAGATTCACCTACTTCCGCAATTTGGGCAAGCCATGAGGGCCATTATTGAAAGTCCCGACAATCATCTGGTAGAAGTCTATTATGTGAATGCAGGCGTGCATTGGTTATTAAATGAGGCTCATAACTTTTTTTTTTGTTTAAAACTCGACATGAAATTGTTTATGAATCACTTAGAACAAATAGTGGTATAAATGGTGGTAAAGCTTAAAGTAAGTATTGGCTCTGATGTTAATCAAAGTGGTGACCAGATCCAGGTTGTGGTAAAGGCCGGAGAATCCTCAGAGTTTATCAAATCTTAGTTAGAGTTGGATGACGCTCTGGCCATGCACTTGCAGGATTTGGATAACTAATTGGAGAATGCTTCTCTCGATGACGATATTGGAAGAGAAGCTGGTAGATTTTTGTAAAGCTAATTTTTTTTGGTGTTGTGATTTGGGTGGTTTTTTAATTATTTCGTTGGAGTTATAAGTGTCATTAGTAACTAGCAAGTAAGTTTTCCTTCCTCTCTATCTTGCTCCCCAAATGATGGGTAACTTGTGATTTTACAATTTCCAAATTACAATCCATTATCAAATCATCAAGCTATGAAAGAAATAGAAGGTTGCTCAACTGTTTGTATATCTTCTTTTTCACTTTTTTTGCCAATAATCGTGTTATAGACGAATGACTAATTTTGATTCCTTGAAACTTTTAAGGCAATTAACATATTATCATATTTTATGTCTTCTTCGTAGAGAGTGTGAAAATTGCATTAGCCCTTTTGATGCCTAAATTAATTTGTATGAGCATCTTTAGCTTGAAAATGTTATTATGCCATAGCTCTGAATTTTGTGGGTTATTATAGTCATGTTCTATTTTTGCAGTTAATAGAGAAGTCAACAGCTCATAAACTTCTAGACGGGTAGCACTTTGAAGTATTTTTCTTTAATCTTTTAGGGCTATATAGTATTATGTCATTTAACCAAAGATTCTGCTTGTTCTGAAGCACAAGCTGTAACAAAAAATAATATTGATCCAGATAACATGACGTATTTGAGGTGAGCTTGTGCAATTAATTTTCTTTGGAAGTGCATCAAATAGAGGTCGATATGTTGTTAGCATAGTCGTCATGTCCCTCGATTTTTTACAGTGGCAACGCAATCATTGATAGCTGCAAGTTCTTCCTTTTAATATTCATTATGTTTGATCTAGATGATTTCACTTAAGTTCCTTTTGCACCCTTCAATCTAAATCCCTTCATGCCTTATTCATCCATATTTAAAGCCTTCAGCCTGCACCATTCGCTTCCCATTGTGGTTTGACATTCTTAACTCACCTAGGCAAGCTATTACTCCTTTTTATAAATTCTTTGAACCTTCTTTTTAGTCATTCATTTATAAAATTGCTTATTATTTTTATTCAAATAAAGTGGTCAAATGATTAAGCCTTAATATAGAATTGTTATATTAAATTCGAACTACATTGTCGACCATTCTCAGAGTTTCTTGTTCAAGCTGGAGTTGTAAGTTTAATGCATTATTTAGTCGTGTGAACCTAGCTCACACATCCATTATAAAAGAAGGGATTTAATTGTACTTGGCAAAATTGTCATCTTAACTTAGCTTAGATGTGAGATTGCCATAAAGAAGGTGAAGATTTTATAAACTTTCCATTAAGATTGGATGATTATCAAGAACAAATTCTCAATTTTAAAACGTCAACAACCTTCCTATCGAGCATGGTTGCTAGAAATTTGAAATCTTGATTTGGATTTAGAATTTTGTGATTGTATGAACTCTCAATGTGTGCAGCACAATTTAGTTATTTTTTGAATGGAGCCATTGGAATCCTGATCTCAGCCTTTTGATCTTGTGGAATATAAGATCTTATACTCATTTATTCTTCCTCATTCATTTACTTTTTCTTAATTATAATAATTGTCATTAAGTTGCATTTCGTGCATAGAAAAAAAAATACTTTGCATGTGGTTCACTCGTATTTAACGCGTCATTGGAGGAATCAATCTTCTTGAATCTAGGGTGCTTGTAGCCATTCAAGACTCAACAGTCTCATATGCGTCAAACATTATAAGAAAACATCTTGAATAATTTTATTTATCAATATTGATATAATTTTTCCATGTGTTTATCATGTTTAATCAACATTGCTTTCAGCCGACATTGAATGTCTCAATTGTGGTAATCAAATTTACCTATTTGCCCATATTTCTTTTTTTTCATCTCCAAATAAACATTTTCTTTTGTCTCCAAATCAAACTCTAACTCCTTATCAATCCATCACACGTTTTTTTTTTTTTTTTTTTCTTATCTCCAAATCAATCCCGAACTCCTTATCATCAATCCAATACACGGTTTTCTCTTTCTCTCAGTCTTCAATCGATCACTTTCGTGTTTCGGACGAACTCCTTCTCATCAATCCAATACACGGGACGGAGAGGTTGATAAATTGATAGAGACTTCTAAATTAGAGTGTGCACTTGTTTCTGGGGCAAATCAGTTTATATGAATATTGTATCTGTTGAAAGCTTGAATTGCATGCTACCATTTGATACATTTTAAGGGGGTGCATACCACTGGTCATCGTCTTCATCATTCTCACCCAAACCCTCATTGTTCTTCCCCATATATATATATATATATATATATATATATATATATATATATATATATATATATATATATATATATATCGGTTGGAGATCAAATTCAAGGAAAGCCGTGAGTGTTGGTGGTGTTGTTGAAGAACAGTTGAAGGTGAGATAATATTTCAATTTTTGATTTTAGTGACTGTGGGACTGGTTTTGTCTATGAGTTCGAAATAGGAATTAGGAGGGGTTGTTGTGGTTGGTTGTTGATTGTGTGATGAAGAGAGGAGAAGCTTCGGTTATATATATATAAACAATGAAGAAGAGAGAATCCGAGAGGGAGAAGAAGAAGGTGGGGGTTGAAGAAGAAGGTGGTTTGAAGAAAATGTTGGGGGAGGGAACAAACCCAAAACCCAGAAGAAATTTGAATGAAAAAATTTCGATTAATCATGTGAAAAAAAAGGTGTCTAAAGCTTTAATCCCAAGTAATTCAATTATTTACATTCATAATTTAAAAATTATCCTTTCTATCTATAGAGTTTGAGGTAAAGATTGAACTTTATGTACAATTCTACAGAATCTCCACAAGCAAGTCTTTACAAATTGATGGGTCAAACCATTTGTGTTTTTTTTCCTTGTTTCCTTTTTTTTTTTTTTTGAAGAAGTAATGTCCTAGCATGACTAGCTTGTTTTTTCATTCACATCTTATCTCAATCACATTAGAGAATATTGATAAGCTAAAAAAGGTACTTGTATTTCTAATTTTTAAATTTTAATTACAATTTTGAATTTTATTAATAAATTCTTAGAAATTAATTCCCGCGAGCGAAGCGGCGAGCGGTCAATCGTGCGTAGCACGTCCTGAAACTAGTATATATATATATATATATGTTAGAGTTGAGTTGATGATGTGGCATAAGAGTTGAAGACATGGCGAGTAAGAAGCTTGAGAGGAAGCCATGTGACACTCCAAGATCTTCCTTATATATATATATTAGAGTTGAGTTGATGACGTGACATAAGAGTTGAAGACATGACGAGTAGGAAGATTGAGAGGAAGCCGGGTGGCACTAAGGTCTTCCTTTTATATATATATATATATATATATATATATTAGCTGCAGAGAGAACAAGATAAATTATATTAATGTACTCACATAAATTTTCAAAATCGTCATCATAAATTTAAATAAATGGCGATCTCATTTCAAGATACCTTGTGCAACATCAATAGCAAGTCTTTGGACAGTAATATTGACTGCTAGTGGTACTCTTATTGTAATGATCAAACTCTGACAATAACGCATGTCAAACAATAAGCCTATCTTTGGATCGATTCATTGTTCACATGTAAAACTAAATAATTGTCACAAGTTTACCATCACAGGTGTGTAAGCAATACAGCTAAGTATTAATCTTCATTTGGGCCGATTAATACCCGCATATACATATACGCAAACATTCGACATTTTTCATAGACAACCTAGACAAGAGAGGTCACTTTGGCGACTTTTTGTTTCAATTAAATCACTTAAAATGTCAAACAATGTACTTAATACATTATCCGTAGTCATTATTGAATTATAATTATAAAATCATATTTAAAAAAAAAATATGTATGTGAGGTCTCTTTAATATACGTGCATGCATTAAAAGATTTTGAAAGCTTATAAACATATGCACATTAATATATGTTACTAAAAACAAGTCACACAGTGACTATTTGCATTTTTTTTAATTTAAAAAAGTTAAATCAAAAGTGGTGGGACCCACTTCATTTGACAAGCATACCTATGTATATCATGATCTTTATCTAATCCTTTTGTTTGGAGTAAAACATGGGATTTTTTGCTTGATTAACACATTTGGGGAGAATATTTATCAAGCTAATACACCCACAAAAATATTTCTCAATCTAACACATTTGCTGCCACATCACCGCCACGTCACCGCTTGCACAAAAAAGCAACGAGACTTTGTTTTAAAGGAAGTCGTTGTCGTAAATTGAGTTGGAACTTGCTAAGAACTAGAGAAGGAAAATAGAAGACTAAGAACTCTCACTACTATAAACTACTACTACAAAGGAGAAGAGAAGAAATGAGATAGTTGGAATGAGATGTTTTCATTCAACTTAGTGTGTGAATTATAATGGGGTTGGCACCCTTTATATACGTCATTTGGTGATGATGATAATTGTACTTATACAATGTGTACAAGTTATACATACACCACAAGTCATACAACACATCACAAGCAACATAGACAATACATGGAAGAGTTGGTGTACATTGGAGATGATTACAAGTTACATGACAATACATGGATAAGTGATTATACATTGGAGTTGAATACAAGTTATGTAGAGTGTACAAGTTACATTCAATGTAGAAGTCATGCTTGATGTTACAATTCAATGTGAGAGTCATGCTTGACAATGTGATCATCCATAAGCTTGGTTAAAGGGTCATCCAATTTACAACACTCCCCCTTGGATGACACTTGCTGAGAGAATATGCCTCGTTAAAACCTGTACTAGAAAAACCCTGTGGGAAAAAATCTAGTATAGGAAAAAGAGTACAATGTTCTCGTCAATCTTGATTTATAGTATAATATTATTGATTGCCTCATTAAAAACCTTGCTAGGAAAACCCAAAGTGGGACAAAACCAAAGCTAAGGAAAAGAGTGCAACACATTGATACACTTTGAGAGAATATATATGCCTCATTAAAACCTTTACTAGAAAAACTCTATGGGAAAAAAATCTAGTATAGGAAAAAGAGTACATTATTTGCTTTCATAATTTTTTCTTTTTATATGGAGTATAATAATGTTAGGATCGCCTCATTAAAAACCTTGCTAGGAAAACCCAGTAGGATAAAACCATAGCTAAGGGAAAAAGAGTGCAATGCAATAATCAATAACTCCTTTTGATTCTCCCCCTCATGTTCACATGGGTGAGACATCTTGTGCATTTTGTTGCACATGGACATCGTTTTCTATATGAACCATTTAATGTTGAAGCATATGATTGTCACTCTTTTGTGTATAGTACTTGCATAAAGTAATTGATTCATAACTTGTTGCTACTGAATGATCCTTTAAACTTTGAGTTCATATTAATTTATACATGGATCATAATACAACAAATTTAATGCAATTTGATGTGTTTCAAGCAATTTCACGTCATTCCTTTTGAATTGGCTTATATCTCCCCCTAATGGTGGGAAAATTGCTTCATCAAATTGACAATTAGCAAAACTTGCTATAAATAATTTCCCTATTAGGGATCCAAGACATCTTATAATATAATTAATAGAGAGTTAAATCAATATACGTCTCCTATTGATTTGCCTTTAGATAATCTCCGGTGATAAAAAAATTAGTTCGATAAAGGATGTCCATGCGAATTTTACGATATTTTCGCATTATTGATGATTATGGATGATCAAATAGATCTTTCCACAAAATGAATGTCATTTGATTTATGACGACATTCGTTTTAATATGCCTTCTATATTCCAGAAGTTAAAGCCGATAATATTATACTCAAATTAAATCATATTCATATAGATAAATTTTTTATTATTATGAGTAGACTTCTTCTGAACAAGACATTAGCAATTAAATTGTTGTACCAGATATTGTCTGAACATTAGCCTCCGCTAAGTTCGAATTCGAGAAATACTCATTTTTATATTATAATGTACATGCATGTAGCACGATACACAAGACATAAACTCATCGCCCATATTTAGGTCACGATTTAAACACATGTCGATGTGCCTGTTTTATCGAGCCATTTTCAATGATAAAATTCATAATATTTTGCATTTAATTTTAAAGGCATGGTAAAGGTCACAAAAATATTCGGGTATATATATGACAATATTTAGGCAAAATAGCCTTTCATATATGAGCAAAAAAATGTCACAATTATGAGCGCTCATTGTCAATAATTATTTGCCCTTTGTAGTGGTGCACCACTTTTGTTCCAATCTTTGTAGAATTGTCAATACGACATTTACCTGATATTTTCACATTTTCCACGTCCATAAATTTATTATTGCGATCGTGATCATTATATGCAACATATGCTTCTTAATTTGAAGCTGAATTAATTGGACGGGAGCGATATTATATTTATAATATCTCATTATTTTACTCCGCTACCATGAGACAAGAAATCAATCCTTAATATTTATTGGATTGACATGTGCACTCGATATTTGTTGCAGCAATAAGTCGAGGCGGGCCACGTGACCTTATTTTTATTGTCTCATCAGTCATATTTCCACATAGCCTCAACATAGAGGTAATTAAAATTGTGGAATTATAATTAATATTTGATTGATTAAATTTTGTAGCATGAGACCCAGCCGCTCATTTTGAGCTTTTGGAGTATTACCCTATTGGTATGTATATATATAACTCCATAAGGTGAAAAGATATATAAAGTGATATATTCACTTTTCAAATCTCTAAAGAGAAATTGGCGAATGATTGTGTATAACACAGTTTTGCATATATGCTTCATTCACAAATTGTAGTATCTAATTGTCATGACAAGTAATTCTTGTCGGTAATATAATAAGGCAACAAGTTCAACTATGGTTGAATAATATTTTGAAAATAAATTTAATATATAATAGTTTTTCTCTTTTTATGTAAAAACATAACATATGATTAAATATATGTTCACAACTTGATTCATTAATAAACAAAATGTATTATTCGTATGAGTTGGTGGGACAACCTCCAGGTTGGGTGGCGAGACATAGTCTACTTAATACCATGTCTCCTCGAACGAGATAACCCGTCTCCCTTTCAATGTTTAGCTTTACCGGGGACAAGGCTTACCCACTATCAACTCAAACTTATAACATTATTTGTATTATAAAATCAAGAATAGAACAATAACTAATTGTTTGTAGTTTTAAGAGAAAAACTATATGTCACATATTGACTTTTGATTTCTGATGTAGAAGATCGTACAAGACGCAACTACAGAGCATACTTTCGCAATCGGTGACGTTATAATGCGAGTATATGAATAAAGTATGCATATAGAAGTGATGCATGTAATAAAAGGAAGCAACCATGATAATATAGAAATAAATTGAACTTATTTAAATAACAAAAGTTATACCTTCCTAGCTTTGTCTCCTTAACAAGCCTTCTTGAACTTCAAGATCTCCTTAATGCTAGAGCAAGCTCGTGCTGATAACGTGTTGTAAATTGAGTTGGAACTAAGAACTAGATAAGGAAAATAGAAGACTAAGAACTTTCACTACTATAAACTACTACTACAAAGGAGAAGAGAAGAAATGAGATAGTTGGAATGAGATGTTTTCATTCAACTTGGTGTGTGAATTACAATGAGGTTTGCACCCTTTATATAGGCCATTTGGTGATGATGATAATTGTACTTATACAATGTGTACAAGTTATACATACACCACAAGTCATACAACACATCACAAGCAACATAGACAATACATGGAAGAGTTGGTGTACATTGGAGAGGATTACAAGTTACACGACAATACATGGATAAGTGATTATATATTGGAGTTGAATACAAGTTATGTAGAGTGTACAAGTTACATTCAATGTAGAAGTAATGCTTGATGTTACAACTCAATGTGAGAGTCATGCTTGACAATGTGATCATCCATAAGCTTGGTTAAAGGGTCATCCAATTTACAACAGTCGTGACCCACGGTCACGACTTCTTTAATTTTGATTTTTTAGTTTTTTTTTTCCTTTTAGATTTTTAAAAAAAAACTGAACGAAAAAATTTTAAAAAAATGCAAGTCGTGACTTAAAGTCGCGACTTGTATTTTTTCTAATTTTTTTAATTCGGTGTTGTTTTTTTATTTTTTATTTTGTATTGGCACGGTACTACCGCCGATTCGTACATGACTTTTCCTCGATTGCACACCGATGACTAGACTGACCAAGAAGGATGTTAGATTTGATTGGTCAGAGGAGTGTGAGCAAGCTTTCTGGGAGTTGAAGAGGAGATTGACTTCTGCACCAATGTTGACATTGCCAGAGCCGGGCAAGAGCTTGTCAGTGTATACGGATGCATCGGGCATCGGACTTGGATGCGTTTTGATGCAGGAGGGTAGACCAGTAGCTTACTTGTCCCGACGATTGAGACCCCACGAGGTTAACTATCCAGTGCATGACTTGGAGCTTGCAGCAGTCGTTTTTGCACTGAAGGCCTGGATGCATTATCTCTACGGAGAGCGGTTTGTACTCTACGCTGATCATCAGAGTCTGAGACACATTTTCACTCGGAGAGATCTAAACATGCGTCAGAGGATATGGCTTGAGTTACTGAAGGACTACGACTTCACTATTAAGTATCACCCAGGGAAAGTGAACGTCGTAGCTGACGCATTCAGCAGGAGCGGTATTGACAGTCAGACGGTAGTGCGACATATGACGCACGAGCATGGCTTATTACAAGGCGGCGTCAGTTATGTGCCTGACTGATGTTTTTACTACAACCGAGCCACATATTTGTTGTCAGATGAGAGTTCAAACGGTATCTATCGAGCGAGTTGCCGAGTGTCAGAGGACTGATGGGCTCTATGAGCGGTTCAGTGGTATGGCTCGGGATCCGGAGTGTACGGATTGGGCAGAGTCGACATATCAGTGTTTGAGACACCGGGGGAGGTTGTGGATACATGTAGTTTCGGAGATACGGGACGAAATTTTGGAGGACGCATACAGGTCTCGCTACACGGTTCATCCTGGTCGGACCAAGATGTATCATGATTTGAGGCGATTATTCTGGTGGCCAGGGATGAAGGCTGACGTTGGCGAGTACGTCGGGAGTTGTCATATCTGCCAACAAGTCAAGGCTGAGCACAGGAGACCAAGCGGTTTACAACAGCCACTATCAATTCCAGAGTGGAAATGGGAGCACGTCACTATGGATTTTGTCAGTGGGTTACTGCAAACTACGAGGAGACACGATGTGATTTGGGTTGTAATCGACAGACTAACGAAATCGGCGCATTTCATTCCTATTCATATGAGATATTCGTTCCCACAGCTGAGCATTATCTTAGAGAGGGAGATCGTTAGATCGCATGGGGTGCCAATCTCTATTGTATATGACCGAGATCCTAGGTTGACTTCGAAATT
Source organism: Stephania cephalantha (assembly GCA_039657325.1). Lineage (NCBI taxonomy): Eukaryota > Viridiplantae > Streptophyta > Magnoliopsida > Ranunculales > Menispermaceae > Stephania > Stephania cephalantha. The sequence continues at coordinate 64,124,674 of CM077567.1, read as the reverse complement.
CTGGGAGGCGATGCAGGAACGGTTTGGCACCAGGTTGCAATTTAGTACATCTTACCATCCTCAGACAGACGGACAGTCTGAGAGACTGATACAGATTCTGGAGGATATGCTCAGGGCTTGTATTTTGCAGTTTGGAGGTTCGTGGGAGGATTATTTAGCGCTGTGTGAGTTTGCATACAATAACAGCTATCAGGCGAGTATCGGGATGCCTCCGTTTGAGGCGCATGTATATGGCGTGCCCCGCAGATCACTGCGTGTTGGGCCGCGCTGATGATACAACGACGATTGGGCCAGAGATAGTTGTTGATCACACAGAGAAGATTATACATATTCGACAAATACTTCGGGCAAAGCATAAGACAGAGACGTAAGAAATATGCGGATAAGTATCACGAGGGTCCGAGCTATGAAGAGGGCGACATGGTTTATACGAAGGTTTCCCATGGAAGGCCACAGAGATTTGGTATTAATGGGAAATTGGCGCCGAGATACATAGGACCGTTTAGAGTCGCAGCACGAGTTGGCAGAGTGGCTTACTGATTGGACTTGCCAGCAGAGTTAGCTGGGGTTCATCCTACGTTTCATATCTCGATGTTAAGACTGGCTAAGTCAGGACCGAGACCGATGGTTGACCTGAGACAGATCGAGGTTCGACCTGATGTAACATATGAGGAGCGACCGATAGCAATTATGGATCGCGCAATTCAGACTCTTAGGAACAGGGAGATCCCTAAGGTGTTGGTTCGTTGGCAGCATCATGGTATAGAGGGACCCACTTGGGAGTTAGAGTCTACTATGCGGGACCGTTACCTTCAGCTATTTCATGGTACGAAACATCAAGTCATTTAAAATTTCGGGACGAAATTTCTTTTCTAGTTGGGAAGAGTTGTAACGGACCAAATTTTAATTACGCCGTTATTATTGATTATTTTCAGACTTGGACGACAGCTCGGATCCGCGTGGATGCCGCAAATAGGTCGGGCACGCCCGACTAGGTAAATAGTGATTTTGTGTGATTGTTTACCTATTTGCGACGTTGTGTATTAAGTTATTTACCTAGCATCGCATATGTGTATTTATATCATTGAATCGAGCGAGATAGTGTAACGGGCGTTCGCATCGAGAAACGTGTCGAGACGGGTACTGAGGAGCGAACTGTGGGTACACTAGGTCAGGGAAACTAAAACACACACAAAAAAAAGAAGATTGGTCAAGTCAACTAGCTTACCTTACTTACACTCCACCCCACACCACCATCATTTTCTCCTCTCCCTCACGTCACTCACACACACGGGCGGAGAGGGAGAAGAAGAAACAGGGAGGAGGAGGAGGAGGAGAAGAGGAAGCAGGAATGAGAGAAGAGAGGGCGGATCGAAGCCGAGAAGGAGGTAAGTCGTTGCTTTTGTTGTGGTTTCGGTGTGTCGCCATGGTGGCCACGAGGAGGTTCGCCATGAAGGCCGAACCGATCGCGGTGGTGATGGTGGGGGTGTCTCCCCGCCATCGAGTCCACCGGGGTTGGGGTGGAGAGCAACCCCAACCCAAACCACAATGGGAAAAAGAAAAAAAAAAAAAAAAAAAAACCAGAAACTTAACGTCTCTGTGGAGAAGAAGGAGATGGGGTGGGGGAGGGGTGCAGGCACGCTGTGCGTGCGTTCAGCCCCTGGACCGGTTGGGCCGGTCCGGGCCCAACCGGACCCGACCCGGGTGGGCCTGAACCGAGTCAGGCCGACCCGGTTGGATTGGGTCAGGCCGACCCGATTGGACCTGGTCAAACCCGGTCCAGGGACCCACCCATCTATTTAAATAATATAATATTAAATTTTAATTTAAAAACAGTTTTAAATTGAATAAATTACAGAAAAATAAGAAAAATAGGTGAAAAATTATGGGAAAAATCTAGAAAATCAGGAAAAATATTAAAAATGGTTTAATTGGACACCGGGAATTTAGGAGACCACAGTCGGGAGTCGGGCGCGTATCTCGATACGTGAGTGGAACTTCGGAGTGCATTTTTTAGGTACGTAAGATTTCATCTGAAAGTCACTGAGGGTTTACTTTTTTATTGTTGATTCTTATTCTTTGTTATTGTATTCTATTCCGTGATACATTTGGGTTGGTGGTCGAGTTACTCCCACCCGATATTCGTAGTGTACTTATGGCACACTAGGCTGTAGCACGTGTGATCAGGCACTCGGTGAATTGCGACCCGAGTTGCATTAAGGGTGCACGTGTCGGGCAAGCACCGCGAGGAACCAGGTGAAAGGAAGTGGGGGCACCCACCGAAAGGATCCTGGGGGTCCGAAGTACAGTTTAGTCTGACCGGGACGAGTACACACTTTGTTTCTCTCGTGTTATTTATTCATGTGATGATCTTAGCACAGTTGTCTGTTTAGTTTCCGCATGATTATTTGACATGTTTATTGGTATCCATTTACTTTCTTATAAATGCTCGGTGTACTTCGTTGGAATATTACTAACTGTACTCTCCATCTGGCTTTTTGTGATGGTCGAGTGCAGATCCCAGTACTAGTAAGGGCAAGGGGATTTTGGGCGACTTTATCTGACTGCCCGCGGGCGAGGACCTACTAGTACGTGCGATTTTGATATTTTGCTTACTTTTGAGAAATGGGAGACTGGATAGACACTGTATTTGTATATATTACTGCTTAGTATTGTCGCCTATATACATAGTATTTTCCTCGGGTTTTCCACAATAGGTGTTGCTCTTACAATGATGTTTTATATGATGATAAATTTAATTGCTTTACTTGCTTTAAGTTTAAGACTTCCGCTAAACTGTAAAATTTGAAAAATACTAATAACTCAACTTAACATTATGAATTTACTTAAAATGATGGATTGGAAGGCTGACTAGGCCTACGTTGACCTTGCGAAACTGGCTCGGGGGTCCACGTGGGCTTAGGCCGGGCGGTGCCCAGTTTGTGAGAAATTGGGCCGTCACATCTATTGTGCTCTATTACTATTAGTGTATGCTGCTTGAATCTTTTGTATTGCCCTATATTTATGGAAGTATGTATTTATGTTGCTAGATAACGTACTTGCATGTCTTGTAGTTTTATTTGTTTTCTTGCTAATTATTGTGTGGACTTCTCTTGAGATTTTACTCATCGAACTCGTCACTGTATTTTTGGGTGAATGAATGCAGATTCTTCGACGAACAAGGGCAAGGCCAAAGAAGTACTAGGCGACTACCTCTGAGATTGTGGAGCCAGCTCGTGTGTGATATCATTATATATTTATTTTACTTTTGTCGGGTTTTGAGGACCATAGAACACTGATTGCATGTATATGGAATTTTTGTTATATTTATCCTTACTTTTGTTATACTTAGTTTAATTGATGAGTTTATGAAGTATATGAGGTGTGGCTAATCTTATGGTGTTAGTGGGTATCTTAAGGTCTCTGATAGGTTAGAAAAGAGATCTCAAGGTGTTAGAGCTGGCCATGTATAGAGAAAACTCAAAATTCAAAGTGCAGAATTATGAGTTTTCCTGCACATATCATATTAGACGTGCTAGCTAGGGCGCTACCTGCGTGTAGCACGATAATAAAGCTGACTAGAGCGCTAATGAGGTCACTAGTATGCTAGACAGAACACCCAACGCGCTAGATGCTTTGACAACACAAAATCTGCAATTTTCTAATTATAACTTATACACTTTAAACAAGTCCAATCACTAAAACATTTTTGGCCTTTAATAGAGGTTTTAAAACCCCTATTAAATAGAGTGTTATTAAATGTCATGTGAAAATGTGTTATGTTTTAATTTTTAATACATGTATTACATATATGTTTTTTAAAACTCCTATCATTTAGGTGTTATTTAATAACACCCCCCTTTAATAGGGGTTTAAAAACCTTTATTAAATACCGAAATTGTTCTAGTGAATACTCTAATTGAAGGTCTAAACACACTCTAAAACATGTTAAATGATATCATGAACCTAAAAAAGAGTCTCGAGGTTCAGGTACAAGTTTTGAGGTGCTCTCGGGAGGCGGATTAGCTAGGAAATTTGTGTGGATTGTAAGTAAACTGATTGACATATTTATTTACATTTTATTCATGTTTTGTTATTCAATTCCAGTCATTTGGACTGATTTGTCTATTGTACTCTAGATACAATGACTTGTGTTCTCTCTTATTTTATGAGTTTGCTATCATGGTATTAGTTGTTGGTTAAATAGTTTCATTAACTCCAAATCATGTGCTATGTCATTCTTGATTGTTGCTATATGTGGTCAAATTAAATAGCATGCTATTAGGCAGGTAATGATGGTATTGTAAATCTAAATTCCTTTGTGCATTAGATATGCAACGGGTGGAATTTTCCCGCCCAACGCTACCTCTGTCGCTAATTTAGTCAAATGGTCAAACGGACTCCTCGTCGCCATCCCCTCGCCAATTAGCGACGGGAAATAGTATGTCGCTAATATCAACACATTCTTGTAGTGATATAATTGTTACTAAATTGAAAATGTCATAATATAATTGATAAATTTCAAAAGTTAGGATATAATTGATATAATTTGTAAAGATTGGGATTTTTTTTATCATTAGACCTTTTTTTATTCATGATTTTAAAAGAGGGTATTTTTAAAGAAAGAAACACTTACTGCAAGAAATTGGGGTCATTATTAAAAAAGAAATTAATTCATTTTCAAAAAAAGAAGAAATTATTTCCTTGACACAAAAAAAGAAGTCGGAATTTTTATTTTATTTATTTATTGCTCATTTGATCCGATATTTTCTCTTAAGAAAGTCGGTTAATTTAATTACCAAATCGTGTATGTAGGGTTTTAAAAAAAAAATTCGTATATATAGGGATTCTATATATTCCTATTTTTTGTAGTTCTCATATATCCGCATAAACCCCTTTTGCAATCCCACCGCTAACCTCTTCACTCCCAAATCATAACAACCGTCCATCCCATCCGAATCACATCCTTTGGCGATCCCAATGCTTCATCTCAATCCCCTATAAAAGGAGAGCGAGTCACATATACAAAACACACATAATAATATCAATGTTTTAAGAAATATAATCATGTTTAACATTATTTTTTAGTATGTAGCGTTTAGGATTAACTCCTAATTGTACTACAGAAACCACACATTCTTGCAAAAAAATTAAGATATTTAAACTTAAAGAGTTAACCCAAGTGAATAATTCATATATAGGGCTCAACCTCTGTCAGTTGTTGTGAATTGAGCTAGTTGTCTCAACCTTTTTGTTTTTACCACACCCCTCATCCTCAAGTTTAACATTTATTTTTAATGTCTTTGCTTAAAAAATTGTTTTTTTGTTTTTTGCCTAAAAAATGTCTGTTTTTTTTGTTGAGGATAAAAAAAAAAAAAAATTCGTTTGTTGAAGTAAAAGATTTTACATGGATCAAATAATGTAAAAAATAAAAATACTGGTTACAATCTAATTAATTTGTGATTGAGGCGCGTTGAACCTGGAGATATCTTCAAATCTTGTTTTTTAGTAAAGGAATCATCAAGTGATGCCTCATTCACATCTCACTAGAGATTTGTTAAGGGTTCTTGAGATAGACATCAAGACACCCATATCGTATCCATTTTTTTTTTTTTGTAAACCTTTGGATAGACATCGAGACGCCCATCCTGTTATCCATTCCAATCCATTACTAGAGAACAAAATGCTTAAAACTTTGAAGAGATAATTCATAGAATTAGTCTACATCATATAGGACGAAGTAGTATGTATGCTGGCTTAATTGTTTAACCACGCATTATCATATATATGCACATGGCATGATCTTGATCTATATATGTCCGAAAGGAACTATTCAACTATGTTTGATCCAGAGATCGATCCAGTTCAAACTGAGAATTAATGGCAACAATGCTGTCCAAGATATCATAACTGCACTTGCTTATTTACCAAGTCTTTTATTCTTCTTCTGCCTCTTTTTCTTTTGGAAGATGCTATTTTGGGCATTCACTTTACACACTTAGTGAGTCCAGCCGTACCATACATCTTGAAGTTTGCATATAACACCTCGAGATGTGCACTCACACTCCTCGATGTGTATTACATGGAGAGACATCCGCTTATGCTCGCTAGGTGTACGTCCAAAGTGGATTGCCAAAACATTTTCTTTTTCTTTTTTAATGAAAAAAGAGGAGCAGAAGAATAAAAGTCTTGTACATAAGTATTACACATTTTACGCCATCAGAGCCTTCTATAAACGTTGTTTTAGTATATCAACGCGCGTGTGCACGTCTCGAGGTGTATCGCACTGGTATCGAGCGGATAGGTGCTCAAAGTTGGTCAATCTAATATTGCCTGTATTCTAGTAAGTTTTTAACTAATATATGAACTGGTCTCTATATTTTACTCATATTTACCAACCATTGCCTTGGTGTATAGTGTGATTAAGACCTAATAGTTGTTTGCTTAATTAAGTTGGCCTTCATGAAGTCTCAATTTAGCATTTTTCTTATATTGTATTTATATTTAGGCCCTTTTTATTACAAAGAAAATTTTTCATAGGAAAATAACATTTTCTTAAGAAATCTTTCCCCGGTAAATGTTCAGAAGAAAATTTTCATATATGTGTTTGATTATACATATAAGAATCTTTTCTCTCAAAATTCACAAACAACAAGTTTTGAAATAAATATGAAACTTACCATATATATTAAATATATTAATTTTCATATTTAAAATATAAATTCAACGTGTCTTAATATGGAAACTCACATTTTCTCAATAGAAAACTCAATTTCCCCACCATAATAGGTAGAAAAATGTATGTGTCATAATATAAAAAATTGACAATTATGAGAAAATATTCCGTGAAAAGATCTTGGCTATCAAACGCATGAAAATGTCATTTTTCCACAAAATTTGTCATTCCTTGGAACATTTTCTTTTTCCATCCAATGAAACAGGGCCTTAACGTATTTTAAATACTTCACTCACTAAATTCAACTTTTTATTAAATTTAACAACTAATGAGGATAAAAAATGGAAGGAAAAATAAAATTAAATTATAGTACATGAAATTGCTGATTTTTTGGGTACATTTTAATCGTTAGTTTTTTTAATTTAATAATTGGCTTTATTAAAAATTGGAGAACAAAATTGGAAAGACAGAGTATATGGCATGTTTGGAGCCATCTTTCTCACTAGTCGTTGTCCCGCGCTTCGCTCGCGGAAGAGATTGAGTATTAGTAGTAGATAAAAATAATTTAATATACAACTCAAAAAAAATTGATAAGAATAAATAAAGTGAATAAATAAATAAAGTACTTACTATGTAGTCTAGGATGTACTTAAAGATGAAAATAATATATACCATCTAATAGTTATAAAAAAGAACCTTTCTTCTCCAACATAATAATAGAATCATTCAAAAAACCAATTAAGTGATTTTCTAATAGCAAATGAGAGATCAACCAACAAAAAAAGAGAGAAAGTAGAAGAATAAAATAAATAAAACTTGAACCTTACTTACTTGTCTCATGGCTATTGATGAGTTTCGATATGTAGACCTACAACTAAATTGCACGTCGTTGTATTCATCATTGAATGTGAATATGATACTCTTCTAAAAAAAATACGATAGCCTACCTAAATCAAAATATTTTATAAAGTAATGGTCACAAAAAATAATATAAATTACTACAGATCATTCCGAAATTTATGAGAAGCAAAATTTACATTGTTGATTGTGGATAAAAGTAATGGATTCACTGTCTACATTCTAAAACTAAAGCCCACTAATGAAGATAGCAAAGCTAAAACCTATAAGAAATAGAAGAGTATAGAAACAAAATAAGTAATTGTCGCAAAAAAGAATAATATAAAGTAATACGTATCATTTCAAAATTTATGAGAAGTAAAATTTACATTGTTGATTGGAGATCAAAGCAATGGATTCACTATCTGCATTCTAAAACTAAACCCACTATTGAAGATATCAAATCTAAAATCTTTGGCCTCAATTTCCTACAACGATGTAGGATTAAAGTCACCTTCGATTGTCAAACGTTGTAGGTGGGTGATGCACAGATGGAGTTGTTGAAGAGATTGTTGTTGTTGATAAGGAGATCTAGGTGTCTGGGGTGGTGGTGAAGTAGATGTTGTAGTGGAGCATGAGAATGACGACCCGGACAACAATATAGTATGACCAATAATCTTGAGGAAAGTGATGATAGTTGTGTCAACACCAATTGAACTTAATCACCTCTATTTATAAATTCATATATCATAACTTCTTTTTACTTAAGAGGGAGTTTCACACTAAAAATATAATTTAATGCATTACGTGATTTTTAATGGCGAAAATAAATTTTATAGAAGTTACAATAAATGCATGGAATTTGAAAAGCCCATGAAGAAGTTACCATTACTTCAAATTTTGAAAAGCCTTATTGTAACGACCCAAATTAATTAAATTAGGATTAGCGTTAATCTCGTGGATTAATGGTCGTAATTCGGGCGTTACGTGGACAACTCAGTTGACTTAGACACGAGAACCGAGGAAATATGGTATTTTATGGATGGTGGTTGTATATATGTGGTGTTTAAATTATTGTTATTATATGGCACCACATGTGTGTATGTTGCTATCGAGCGAGTTTGCGTGACGGGGGTTCGCCTCGAAAGGCGTGCCAACGTAGTTATCGAGTAGGCGAACTACGAGTACACTAGAAAACTTGACTAATTCACGTTAAGTTGACTAGTTAAAGAATTAAAATGGATAATGTAACCATAGGCTAAGTTGATTAAATTAAAACAATAGGCTATGGTGTACCTCGAAATGCGTGTCGAAATGCGAGGCATTGAGTGTCGAGTAGTTGAAGGTTAGTAGGACCATAGTTGGATTATTTTTTATGAATAAAAACACTAACCAAATGAATTATAATGGGCCTAAGTTAATGTAATTAAATCAAATAAATCAAGGCCTATAGTTTGGTTAATTAATTGAAAACTATATGATTGTCCTTGAGATACACATTGGCACATCTAGGAACCATGCGAGTGTTAAATTGGTGTCACTAGGAGACAATTAGTGGAGTGTAAGAGGGTTAAGTGGCAAGAGATGTGTCATTAGATAAACCTCAGGATACATAAATTCATGAAGATCAATGACTAGAAATAAATCTCATTTTGATATGTATAGGATGATTGATCAAACACATGTAAAGTAAACCAACTACATTCTTTGGGAAATCGAGAGAAGAGAGAGATTTGGAGCTGGATTTCAGGAATTTGGAGGTCAAATTGGTGGATAAAACCTAGGTAATCTTCTTCTTCATCTCCTGCATTTTCATTTGAACCCAAATTTGGTGTGTTTTTGATAAAATTAAAATTAGAGGGTTAGATCCTTGGTTTTGATAAAAACTTGATGAAATATATGTTTTGTGATCATTTTTATTGAGGATTTACAATTGGTTTTGAATAAATTGGTGTTTTGGATGAAATTGAGAAAACTAGTGAATTTATGAGATTTGAGGAAATTGATCAAATTGTTGTTCTGAGGTTGTTCTAATTGTTGTTTTTAGGTCAATTTGATATAGAGAGGGTGTTAAATGGGTCTAGTTAGCTAATTGGGGAGTTTGGGACAGAATTCTCGAGTTGAGAATTCGGTCAGAGGGCAATTAGCGACCTAACTAGACTAGTTAGTGCGCTAATCAGTATGGGCACTTAACTATTTCTCAAAATGAAGAACAGTAGCGCGCTAGACAAATCCCCCAACGCGCTAGGTAGACCCATTAGCTTGCTAATACTAGATAAAAATGAATTTTAAGGGACTGTTTTGGAATTTTAAACTTAAATACATACTCAAATACATATAATCATATTAAATATGTAGAATTAGACTTCAGGGACTTAGGAGACGGTAGCTCAGGTATCGGGGAGCTAGTCGGATAGGATTTTTCCAGTCCGGAGAAGTCGAAGCGAGGATTGAGGTGAATAAACCCATTGGAATGCCTCACATAATTCATGTTTTGTTTTATCGATGACTGATTACATGTGTGACTGCTAGTGGGCATACGTGGGGTTTCACTCCTATTTCAATTTGCGTATATATTAGTTGTGGCTAAATCGCTTGCACGAGTTACTTGTGTTTAGTGCTCGTGTCAACGGCAGTACGATATACTTTCGACCGTTGGGAGGGATTTAGGGTGTTCCCTTGACTTGAAATAGCGTATGGAGGGGTTCATCCGGTAACTGAAGTTGGGATTTAGTCACTGTATGAATAAAAACACTAACCAAATGAATTATAATGGGCCTAAGCTAATGTAATTAAATCAAATAAATCAAAGCCTATAGTTTGGTTAATTAATTGAAAACTATATGATTGTCCTTGAGATACACATTGGCACATCTAGGAACCATGTGAGTGTTAAATTGGTGTCACTATGAGACAATTAGTGGAGTGTAAGTGGGTTAAGTGGCAAGAGATGTGTCATTAGATAAACCTCGGGATACATAAATTCATGGAGATCAATGGCTAGAAATAAATCTCACTTTGATATATATATATATATATAATGATTGATCAAACACATGTAAAGTAAACCAACTACATTACTTGGGAAATCGAGAGAAGATAGGGATTTGGAGTGGATTTCAGAATTTGGAGGTCGAATTGGTGGATAAAACCTAGGTAATCTTCTTTTTCGTCTCCTACATTTTCATTTGAACCCAAATTTGGTGTGTTCTTGATAAAATTCAAATTAGAGGGTTAGATCCTTGGTTTTGATGAAAACTTGATGAAATATATGTTTTGTAAACATTTTTAATGGAGGGTTCATCCGATAACCGAAGTTGGGATTTAGTCACCGTAAGCTTGTAAGTATATACGTGGTTCTTATTCGATTTTATCGACATCGGCTGGTTTATGTCGTGGTTTTCTCGTGATTATACGGTTTGTGTACTTATTAATGCTTTATTTTCGAGCATGTTTAGTTGGTATGTGTTGTTTATTTATTTCATGCTACTGGTTTTGCTTGTCGTGTGCTGCCTACATTCATAGGAATATGAAGTACAGTTGTCATGTGTTATATCCGCATGTATTGTAGATTACGAGTTTTATTTCATGAATATTGTATGGACTTCTCTTAGGATTTTATTCACTGGACTCGTCATTGTATTTTTTGGGTGATCGAGTGCAGATCATTCGACGAGCAAGGGCAAGGGCAAGGAGGTACTGGGCGACTATCTCTGAGATTGTGGAGCCAGCTCGTGTGTGACTACATTATGTACGTATTTATATTTTTGTCAGGTTTTAGGGACTGTAGAACACTGATTACATGTATATGGAAACTTTGTTATACTTATCTCGCCTTGATATATACATGGTATCTTTTATCGGGTTTTTCACTACTTAGGATTGTTAAATATTGCATAACTTACTCATTTAAAGACTTCCTCTGTAAAATGGTATTATAACTTCATAAAATGATTAACAAGCTAACCAAATCAGTAATACTTATATAAAGATTAATTAGCTAGGTTAAGGTTAGCTGAAAAAGTGTAAGCACCCAGTTAGGTCGCGATGTGTCAAGGATAAGATGGTCATGACGTGGCAGGGCTTGGTGACGTGGAATACGACATGGCGGGTCCCAAGGCGGCTCGGAATTTGGAGCCGCCACACTCATAAAGAATGTATAATGTGGCAGTTGAAGATATTTCCATGGAATTTGAAAAGCCATTGTTTAAAAATTTAAACTCGAAATATATAAAATTTCTACTGATTGATTAGCGAAACATCTTATATTTAATCGATTAAAAGTTTAAATCGAAAACCGTAACATAAAATCAAATTAGTGTTGAAACATTCTTTTTTTTTTAATAAGGAACAATACCAATAATAGGCTAAGATATAGGCCTCGTTACGTTTCATATGATTTTTTTTATTGATTCTCATTAGAGTTGAGTTGATGACGTGACATAATAGTTGATGACATGGTGAGAAAGAAGCTTGAGAGGAAGTCTCGTGGCACTCCAAGGTCTTCTTTTAATATATATATTAGAGTTGAGTTGATGATGTGGCATAAGAGTTGAAGACATGACGAGTAAGAAGCTTAAGAGGAAGCCATGTGACACTCCAAGGTCTTCCTTATATATATATATATATTAGAGTTGAGTTGATGACGTGACATAAAAGTTGAAGACATGATGAGTAGGAAGCTTGAGAGGAAGTCGGGTGGCACTAAGGTCTTCCTTTAATATATATATATATATATATTAGCTGCAGAGAGAACAAGATAAATTATATTAATGTACTCACATAAATTTTCGAAATCGTTATCATAAATTTAAATAAATGGAGATCTCATTTCAAGATACCTGGTGCAACATCAACATCAAGTCTTTGGACAGTAATATTGACTGCTAGTCGTCTCTTATTGTAATGATCAAACTCTGACAATAACACATGTCAAACAATAAGCCTATCTTTGGATCGATTCATTGTTCACATGTAAAACTAAATAATTGTCACAAGTTTACCATCACAGGTGTGTAAACAATACAACTAAGTATTAATTTTCATTTGGGCCGATTAATACCCGCATTGATATACATATACGCAAACATTCGACATTTTTCATAGACAACCTAGACAAGAGAGGTCACTTTGGCGATTTTTTGTTTCAATTAACTCACTTAAAATGTCAAACAATGTACTTAATACATTATCCGTAGCCATTATGAATTATAATTATAGAATCATATTTAAAAAAATATGTATGTGAGGTCTCTTTAATATACGAGCAGGCATTAAAAGATTTTGAAAGCTTATAAACATATGCACATTAATATATGTTACTAAAAACAAGTCACACAGTGACTATTTGCATTTTTTTTAATTTGAAAAAGTTAAATCAAAAGTGGTGGGACCCACTTCATTTGACAAGCATACATATGTATATCATGATCTTTATCTAATCCTTTTGTTTGGAGTAAAACATGCAAATTGTGGGACCCACTATACTTACATAACAAGTGTGGGCCTATGTATTAAAAAAAAAAAAAACCATTGTGCTTTCTTTTAAAAACAAGAGAGAAAACTTATAGGGGTGTTGCATAACAAAAAGTTTCTTGATGGGCCCTTAAACTAAAGAAGCCTGTTTAGAAACCCTAAAAGTTTTCTTCAATTTCGTCTTACTGATGCGTGATTGAAAGATAATCGAACGTCCATGACTTATCTTCTTCACCAAAAGATTAATATAACACAACAATGAACAAGCCGCTGCCGCCCCCACCATGTGCGGCCATACCTGTGTGGCTTTGGTGCCACACGCGTTGGCCACCCTCCCTCCAGTGCTATTGCGGCACCCAGACATCTACACCGTAGCCATTATGAATTATGATTTCAAAACCATATTTGAAACATATGTATATGGGGACTCTTAAATATTTACCGACTTGCATTAATTAATTAGTCATTCTTAATGAAAAACAGAACTTTGGATTATAACAAAAAAATGTCATAATATGAAATCCATCTTAAGATATCAGACATTCCATTACTATTTCATCTAGTATTTCATCCCTGGATGAAATAGTAACTTGTAATTGATATCCCATTTAATTATAATAAACACTGATAATAAAAAATAACACGTCGAATAATAAACCTTTCTTTAGGCCGATTTACTATTCACATGTAAAATACACTAAATAATTATAATGTGTTTATCAACATAAATGTACATCTAATTTGTAACGTCCTGTTTTAATCGATCCCGATTAACTGACAAATTACAGATTAAGATCCTAATCTCAGACCCACGTGGATGTCGCGGAAAAGTCTATGACACGCCCAATGGGTGAAATATGTTATTTTTGTGCGTGAGTGTTTATTTATTTTACTATTATTTAATAGTTCGCGCCGCGTTAATTTTGAATTACGTTTGGTCGCGTTGTGCGCGTGTAGTGACGAGAGTGTACAACGTCGCGGTGTGCGCGTACCTCGGGTGTATGGGGTAGTTTGGGATTGAGTTGTCACATCACTCATCCCATTACATCACACATCACATCAAACCCATCACTCATCATTACCCCATCTCATATCCAAATGATTAAAAAAAGTTCCTTTAAAAAGGGGACATAGAGAGAGAGAGAGTGGGAGAGAGAGAGTGAGAGACAACAAGAGAGAGAGAGAGGTGGAGGGAGCTCCGGCGAGGAGCACCAGCGGCGCCGGCGGACCCCAGCGGCGACTCCAGTGCTGCGCGGACGGCGGAGCTCCCCAATGGCGGACGGCGGATAAGGCAAGAAGCGGCGAGGAAGAGAGGAGAGATGGAGAGAAGCTGCAGCGAATGGCGGAAGGCTCCGGGACGCCGGCGAGGGAGACGCAGCATTTGCACGACGATGGTGGCGTGGAGGAGGCAGCCAGCAGCGGGCAGCAGCAGGCAACGACACGGCGGCAGCGGCGGCGCGACGACTGCAGCGCGACAGACAGCGGCAAGCAAGAATTTGGCCAGCTAAGTGGCAAAGTCAGCAGCAATGAGGCGGCGGCGGCGGTGAACGACGTGGAACAGCGGCGCGGTGGCGCGTTGCCGGCACAATCGATCCCCTAGTATGGTTCGAAAAGTGTGCAAAGTATTAAACTTTTTGGGAATACTCACACTATAAATTCATTTAATGAGACTCTAAAATAATAAAAATTGTATAATTGGACACCAGGGACTTAGGCTACCATAGTCGGGTGTCGGGTACGTATCTCGAGGTCAGTGCAGGACGTTTCGAATGCATTTTGTGATTTGTTTGAGGTAAGTAAACCCACGAGAAAATTAGTTGAAATTCATTTATGATACTTACTTTATTTCACATTTCAATTATTCAATTGTGATATTCATCGTTGTTCATTTACTGTTCATCCACTCCCACGTGTGTATGCGTGTTTGTCGACGGGGTCGGGCATGGCACGGACTCACACCCCGGTGCTAGCTACCCCGCGCTGTTCGAGTAATTGGTCATGTTAGGGCTATGCGGTGATTATTTTCCGCAAGACCCGTAGGTTGAGAGATGTTTAACGAAGACTAGTCTTCGTCATGGGTTCCTCTCGAGAGATGTTTGGATGGTGTTTCTTCCGTTCAATGGTTCCTCTCATTCGACCGTGAGATGTTTAGCGAGGTGGTCATCAATGGTTCCTCTCGGTTTAGCTAAGACGATTCCCGGATGTCGACCAGGGTTCTCTGTCACGCTACACTCGTGTCCAAATTCGACTTCTCAACGACTTATTTTCATGCGAATTTCCATATTCTTGTCTTTTATTTAAATTGCATGAATTGTAGCCGTTTTATTGGATTTCGTGAATATTAACCAACGTTCTCTGAGATATACTCACCAGGGATTTGTCATTGTTTTTTGTGACAAATCGGAGATCTTGCGACGAGCCGGGGCAAGGGCGTCTCAAGCGATTACGTCTGAGTTAGGAGAGCCCGTCATTTTTGCGTAGGTGTTGTATGTATCTATTTATTGTTTTTATGAAATTTTTGGGAGGACTTGTATACCTGATACATGTATATGTTAACCTTTTGTACTTTTGTCGCTCATTAATATACATGGTATCACATGCCGGGTTTCCACACTATATGGTTATTTATACAAATGCAAATTTATATTTCCTACGGTGTTTGCATGTTTTAAAAGGCTTTCGCTTGATGTTTAATAATTTAATAAATCGTGAACAACTTAACTTAGTCAATTTAATGTGAATATCCATAAAATATCCACAAATACTAAGTTAAGGCGAATAAGATACGTATAAAGGTGTAGGTCGCGGACAGTTAAAAAGTAAGTATGCGGTGACGTGGCATGCTTGGTGACGTGTCTGGCGACGTGACGGTACTCAGTTTGCCTCGGAGTTTGGGGCCGTCACATAATTTTATTAAATATTGGCCTTCCTTTGGGCCGAGCAATATCGACAAAAATTAAATGTATATATCATTATGGATTTCAAAATTAAATTAATCACCACAAAAGAGCTCACTTTGGTGAGGTATTACGTTAATCAATTTATTTCATAATGCTTAAAACCTTATTTGCCTTTATTTAAATAATCTAATCCGAACAACTACCAAAATAAAAT
This sequence comes from Stephania cephalantha, assembly GCA_039657325.1. NCBI lineage: Eukaryota > Viridiplantae > Streptophyta > Magnoliopsida > Ranunculales > Menispermaceae > Stephania > Stephania cephalantha. The sequence goes on along the minus strand of CM077567.1, from coordinate 64,108,572 downwards.
TTGCTTTGACATTACTTTAATTAAGTTTTGTTTCATATAAACTTTAATCAAAAAATTGATTTTGCAACTGTTATTCAAAATTTTGATTTTCATTAGCTATGAACCAAATTTAATTTTATAAAACTTTAGTCAAATTTTGATTTTCAAGTCTTTAATCAAGTTTTGATATAGCAAATTTTATTTATAAAACAAATAGTGACAAATAATTACTTACTTTTACATGGTGTCATGCATTATGTAACAACATACACAAAAAATGAGCAACATGTGCAACATGTAAATATTACGTAATCCTTAGATTTTTGAATTCATAACCACAATGTTGTGGGGCCCACATCCCAAATTGTAGTCTTTGTCATGCACATGAATTGAGATTATATCACAACATGTGGGGCCCACAACAAAGTAAGGTTAAGGATAGTTATAAATTCCACAATATACAATATATGTGTACCTATCTTTTAGGGGAAAAATTACAAAAGTACATTTAAGAATAAAATAAATTAGTAAAATAAGTTAAATTTTTTTTTTATTACAAAAGTAAGGTAAATCGGGTTTTGCAAATGCGTTTTTATTGGGGCAAAATTTTTACACTAATGGCGCATTTGGAGAATGCGCCATTAGTGTCCTATGTGGCGGGGAAAAAAGACACGAATGACGCATTAATAGAATGCGCCATTAGTTTAAGGTTCTAATGACGTGGCGTCCACGTGGGCTAAACGTGCGCGCCACGTGTATCGAATGCGCCAGTAATGGCCGATCCACGTGGCGTCCGCGTGTGCGCCACGTGGACTGGTCACGGTAGTTGGCTATCGACGTGTCCCCTTATTTGTTTCCTCATAGTCGAGTGGCATCGACCTGAAAGAGTTTTGAGACAATTCGTAATGATACAGGCCGTGCCACCAAACTGTCATTACGACACCCGACTGCACCGCATCGAGATGAGAGGACGCGTTCAAGAAAATTGGGCGGCTTTTCACGCAAACTATATACAGATGTGGGAAAATCGTGGTGACAACATAGTCACAGCGGAACAAGAAAAATGCCACGATCAACAAGACTACATGACATGGTATCGATCAGTCACTAGAAGATTCATTGAACATGACGGGGCTTTACGTGACTATTTGGTAATCTTTAAACTATTATTCTTCTTTCCTCATGATTTACATCATAAATTGTGTGTACTAACCTCCTATTTTTATATCAGTGTAACTTAGCGCATCGACTGCAGCGAGTTTTCATTGACGATGGGTACGAGCAAGGTCTTGTTGCGCTTGATGAAGGCATCAAAATTTTAGATGAAGATCATAGGCAAAGGTCTACTCTATGGAATAGTGGAATTGATGTCGAAGATGGCATCAATGAGGATAATGAAGATGAAGATGAAGAAGATGATCAGGGCGAATCGAATCGAGAGGTGAGAAGAAGAAAAACACAAACACAAACTGTGGGTGGGAGCACTAGACGTCCTCGTCCACCACGTCCTTCTCGTCGGACAAAGACTGCTGCTGAGAGCAGTAAACGTTCTCCTACACTACGTTCATCTCGTCCGAGAGGGAGAACAACATAGACTGTTGGTGACAGTAGCCAACGCTCATCCCCACCACGTCATTTTTCTCATGGGCACATTCCTACAATTTCCCCAATGCAACCAGAACCTCAAATGTTTGTACCTAGCACGCCGATCATAAATCTTCCTCCTTACCATTTTAATCCTTATGCACCCTAGCCGTCGTCTTCATATATGGACCATGGAATGCCTAAACATCTAATGTATCCTTCATTGCCTCAATAAATGTCGAGCCCATTTACTCCACCATGTTATAATTATAATATGTCATATAGTGGAGATGGCTCATTCATGAACATATTAAGCATGTCGCCGCCGCCTCATGTTCCTCTCAGCCAACCACATACAGGAAGCCAGTTTTTTGGGACTGTTCAACCTCCTATTTTTGGGAGCATTAGTACCAGAGGTGAGTCGAGTGAAGCACCAAAGGAAGAACATCAATCGACTCGACGACATTCAATGCAAGATCAGCAACCTCGACAAACTCAACCGGATGTACAAACACAACGTCCAACTCGACATAGAGTACGTCCGGTTTGCATCACAGAGCAACAACGTCAACGTAACCGTCGATAGACCTGTATGATAAGTATTTTTTTATGGAATGAAATTATAGTTTCAAAACTTGTTTATTTCTTTAATTTTAAATTCTAGACAAATATATAACGTGGTTTTGGCGTTTACAGTTTTTCATCTACAAATTTCTTCTTATGATCACGATTGTGTTGCATGGTTTATAGTAGATATGCATGGGTTGCCCCCTGGAGATACGTGCGTAACGTTTGCATGGATTGTCAACCTTGAGATACGTTCGTGTTGTTTGCATGGGTTGCCCACCACCATATACGTGCGTGTCATTTGCATGGGTTGTCCCATCGAGATACGTGCGTAATGATTGCATGGATTGTCAACCTCGACATACGTGCATGTTGTTGGCAAGGGTTGTCCACCGCGGATACGTGTGTGTCGTTTGCATGAGTTGGCCCTCGAGATACGTGTGTAACGTTTGCATGAATTGCACGAGGTTGCATGCCACCTCGACATACGCGCGTCGTTTGCATGGCTTCTCCGCCACGAGATACATGCGTGGCGTTTGCATGAGTTGTCCACGTCCATATACGTACGTGTCCTTTACATCATTTGTCTACCTCGATATACGTGCTTAATGCGGGTTGTCCATCTCGAGATACGTACGTGATGCGGCTTGTCCATCTCGATACGTACATGACGTTTGGATGGGTTCACCGCTTCGAGTTGAACAAAGTACTCCTTTTGAGGAGTAAAATAGAGGTTGTGTATTTTGTATAGATTACACATTTTCAAAAGGTGTCATTCATTTTGTATAGATGACTCCTTTTCTAAAGGAGTCATTCACTCCACCTCATCAACACACATGCCACATGGAGCCACATCATCATCAATGACTCCTTTTCAAAAGGAGTCATACCTAGTCCTCTAGCTCAGCCTAACAAGATGGTGAACGACATGGTCTGCCACATAAAGCCTCGAATGGCGTCATCTCAATGCTAGCCTGATAATTGTTGTTGTATGCAAACTCACACAATGGAAGGTACTCCTTCCATGATTGGAGAAATTCAAGTACACAAGCCTTGAGCATATCCTCAAGAGTCTGAATCAACCTCTCAGTCTGCCCATCAGTCTAAAGGTGAAAGGTTGTGCTGAACTGTAGGCACGTACCATACTGTTCTTACATACTCCACCACATCCTAGACATATACATAACATCTCTATCTAATGTGATAGTCAATGGTACCCCATGTAGCTAAATATTCTCTCCATCGAACAATATACTCAACTGGTTAAATGTGTAGTGAGCTGCAACAGGTATGAAATGGGCAGATTTCGTCAATCTGTCCATAATCACCCAGATGGAATCATGTCGATGGGTAGTCCTCGGCAATCCTCTAAAAAAATCAATGGCTATGTCTTTCCAATTCCATTGTGGAATATGAAGCAGCCGTAACAATCCTTTAGGCCTGCGATGCTCGTCCTTCACCTACTGACAAATCCTGCAGTTCTTAATAAACTCCGATACGTCCACTTTCATCTCAGGTCACCAAAATGTCTCTTCATTTCATGGTATACCTTGGTCCTACCTGAATGAATAATGAACCGGGAACGATGTGAATCTTGAAGAATTTCATCTATAAGCTCTGCAACTATCGGTATCCATAATCTGCATATAAATCTCAGACACTGATCTGTCATCTCCATCCAGTCAGTACAATTAGTACTCTGGGCTAACTCACTAGATCTTGAGTACAGAATGTTGCAAGTCTATCTTGGAGAAATACTACACTCCTCTCGGTTGTCTAGATGCACAAGCCACCGTGCCTTGATATATATATATATATATATATATATTATATATACACATGGTATCTTTTTGCTGGGTTTTCCACTACTTAAAATTGTTGGGATTGTAGATATGGATCTTTTTTTGTACTTATCCTTGGGTTTTAAATACCTCTTCACACTACTCTTATGCATCCAGATAACAAAAGATACTCGATCGTAAGAGTTTGATCACTGCAGTCTGGCTATCTGGAGGCACGGTGTATGGAGAGAGGTTCACACTATCACTGATCATAAGAGTATGGAGACATCATATGTATAGAAATAGTGTGAATCTCTTTCTGTGTGAAAAGGTATTTCAACCTCTTATGTCTAGTTCTTTTTATTGGGATTATATACATGGTATTTTTTGTTGTCTGGCTGTTTGGAGGCACGGTGCATGTATTTACTTTTTGTTGGGTTTTGGAGACTGTAGAACACTGAATACATGTATATGGATCTTTTGTTGTACTTATCTCGCCTTGATATATATACATGGTGTCTTTTTGCTAGGTTTTCCAGTACTTAGGATTGTTAAATATTGCATAAGTTAATGTGATCAAATTAAAATGGGTGATGTGACCATAGGCCAAGTAAATTCAAATTTAAACAATAGGCTATGGCGTGCCTTGAAATGTGTGTCAAGACGCGGGGCACCGAGTACCGGGTAGTCGAAGGTTAGAGGGACCACAAATTGATTAATTTTGATAAATAAAACATTAACCATATGTAGTAAAATGGGCCTAAGTTAATGTGATCAAATTAAAATAAATAAAGGCCTATAGTCTGGGTTAATAAATGAAAACCATATGATTTATCTTGAGATACACATTAGCATATGTAGGAGCCATGTGAGTAACAAAATGGTGTCAGTTGAGTTTGAGTTAGTGAGAGTTAGTGGTATACATGGCAAGAGATGGATCACTAGATGAACCTCGAGATACATAAAAACATGAAGATCAATGGCCAAGAATTAAGCTCACCTTAATACATATAACATTAACCATGCAAATGAAAACAAAACCAAATCATCTAAATTTTTGGAGAAAAAGAAAGAGGTTCTTTGGGAGAGCTGGAATTCAAGGCTTTGGAGGACAAATCAAAGGATTAAACTTGGTAATTATCATCTCCATCATCTCATATATCTAATAAACTCATTTGTTAGGAGTTTTGATCAAATTGTTGTTCGAGGTTGCGTAGTTGCTTTTTTTGGGATAAATTGGGTATGTAAAGTGTATTAGATAGATTTAGGTAGGTAAATTTGATGGGAAAACAGAATTCTCAACTTGAGAATTTTGTCCCAAAGTATAGGTAGCATGCTACCTGGAACGGTTAGCGCATTAATTGTTCTGAGTTTCCTACTGTTCTTTAGGATGAAGAACAGTAACACGCTACATAAATTACCTAGCACGCTACAATTACATAGCGGCCTACACCAAGCTCATAGCATTCTAACGACATATTAAAACTAAAATTAAAAGGTTGTTTCAATATTTTTGACTTAATACATATCCCAAACACCTATAAACATATTAAACATGTAAGATTAGACTTCAGGGACTTAGGGGATCGTAGCTCGGTATCGGGGAGCTAGTTGGGTCGGATACGGGAGTCCGGGGAAGTCAAAGCATGGATTGAGGTACGTAAACCCCTTGAGAATGCTTCACAGAATTCAGTTCGTTTTTCTTGTACATATGATGGGTGCCGAACTGTTTATTTTATTGGTTTGTCTGACTAATTAATTAGTTTATCGGGGTTTTTACACCGGGATGTGTGTACGAACTTGGGTACACTATACTATAGCACGTGTGATCATGCCCTCGGTGAATTGTGACCCGAGCTGCACTCAGATGCACGTGTCGGTGACTTTGCAGATTTGGCCAGCGCCGCAAAGATTAAGGAAACGGGAATGTGGAGGTTGTTGTAGAAGCCCACATGAGAGACCTTTAGCTCTGAAGTATGATATAGTCTGCTACACACGATACATCCTTGGGTTTTCATCAAAGACATTTATGTGCATATTGACTTAGTTACAATATGTTTACGTTCTCGTTTACCTCGTTAACTGATACTTGGTTTGATTATTGCATGTTGTGTTGTATTACTATTGTTGTATGCTGCTTGAATCTTTTGTATTGCCCTACATTCATGAAAGTATGTATTTATGTTGCCATATAGCATACTTGCATGTCTTGTAGCTTTATTTGTTTTCTTGTTGAATTTTATGTGGACTTCTCTTGGGATTTTACTCACTGGACTCGTCACTGTATTTGTTGGGTGACTGAGTGCAGATCCTTCAACGAGCAAGGGCAAGGGCAAGGGCAAGGAGGTATTTGGTGACTACCTCTGAGATCGTGGAGCCAGCTCGTGTGTGATATCAGTATGTATTTATTTTACTTTTGTTGGGTTTTGGGGATTATAGAACACTGATTACATGTATATATAACTTTTTTTATATTTATCTCGCCTTGATATATACATGATATATTTTGCCAGGTTTTCCACTACTTAGGATTGTTAAACATTGCATAAGTTACTCATTAAAAAGACTTATGCTGTAAAATTATAATATAACTTGATAAATTGAGTAACTAGTTAAATAAATTATTACTATTTATGTGAAGATTAATTAGCATAACTAGAGTTAGTCGAAATAGTGTAAGCAACCAGGTGGGTCGCGGGAGTCAAGGATAAGCAGGTCATGATGTGGCAAGGCTTGGTGACGTGGAATGCGACGTGGCGAGAAGTAAGGTGGCCAGAAATTTGGGGCTGTCACGATTTGGTATCAGAGCTAAGTCGAACCCATTGGAGGAAGCGTAGTTGTTCTTTAACCTGATACTAACTCCACAGTTTGGTATCAGAGCAAGGTCGATCCCATGGGAAGAAGCGTAGTTGTCCTTAACTTGATACCAAACGTCACAGTTTGGTATCAGAGCAGAGGTTTCGAGGAAGCCTCGGGAGTAATTTAAAGAAATTGAATAAAACTTAATAAACAAACCTTAGATGTGGAAACCCGAAGATCCTGACTAAGAATCCTAGTTGGGAAGCAACTTGAGTCAGGTAGCGATAGGGTTTATATATGTGTTATGTTTTTTATTTTATATATTATGTACATGTATACGAAAGGTGATTCGATGCACACTTTTCGATGTGGATCTTAATGATTGGTCAGCCGACTACACCTACTACAGATGTTGGACAACGAGCGACCAGACTAGATATGGGGGTTTGGATTCGACAATAGCCGCACGATTCGTAGCTCACGATAGATAGTTTGAGGTATTGATAGATATGATGCGCGGACAAAAAGCAGCGATTGCATCACTCACCGTCGCCGGGTATAGAACACGACTGAGACGACAGTTGCTTCGACGACGAGTCCATCAACTATTCAGGTTATACCAACACATGCAGTGGTACAGGAGACTCCGGAAGTGGTTGCTACACCGACTATGGCACCGACTGAAATGTCGACTGCTACACCGACACAGGCAGACATGTTTGAGACTTCGAGGACGGGAGATGTAACGACCTGAATATAATTCGTCGTTATTCATTACGTGTTTGCAGACGTGGCTGACAGCTCAGATGCTCGTGGGACCTGTAGTTAGGCTTGTGCGGGTCTGGAGCTAGGTAAATAGTAATTTTTGTGTGTTAAATTATTTAAATTGTGAGACAGATAACGTACCCTCGACTAGCTGTCTGGTCGCCTCCCTGTCCTGCTGCGCGACTCCTAATGCTTCGGATTGAGCCTTATCTCTGGCCATCTCCGTCTGTGGTGGTACTGGTGCTTGTCTGGTACAATCTATCACAATATGCCTCTCATGATCACATTGATAACATGTGCGAGTCTCGGATCTGCCAGCGCTCCTCTGACTCATCGTCTGACTCTGGCCTCTCGGACCTCTGTCCTGCTTCTGTTGCCTAAGCTGATCGAAAGGTGTAGAAGCCATGGAATATGCCAACTGACAATCATCATATCGTGAATCGCTCTGTCACCTCTTCTACCCTGACCAGTCTGCCAATCTCCTTGGTGTCGTCTCTGGCTTTGTCTCTGCCGATCTTAATCCCTCCTCTATTTCTTCGGCCTCTAATTAGACCGAGAACTTGATGTCGGCTGACTCTACTGACCCTGCGGCGCAGCGTGAATCGCTCGTCGATTGGCCCTCTAAACCATCTAGGTTTCATGTGCGAGGCACCTTTCGTAGAACTTAGTCAGAGTACGAGCTCCACTAGATACAACCGTGCTCGCTATCCGCTCGTCCAGACCTCGAACAAAATAGTAGATCTCTGCAGTCGGTCAGTACCAGCTATGCCCATGAAGTATGACAGTAAATACCGGTACCTCTCCATGTATACGGTGACCAATATATCACCCTGCACCAGGGACAAAAACTTCTCCCTCAAGCGAACCCTGACCTCCATCGGTATATACTCATCCATGAACAACGTCCGGAACTCTGCCCACGTAGTCACAGTAGGATGAGTCGCAGTGTAAGTAGTCCACCAGATCGCAGCATCGGCTCTGAAACAGAAACTCGATAACCGCGGCCGATCAATATCCTCGACCCGAAGCAAGTCGTGTAGCCGCTCATGTGATAACATCCACCTCGGCTACCTCTGGATCTTCCCCGTAAAAATATCCCGGAGAGAACTTATGGAAGTCATTCATCTTCGTAGCCTCTACTGTCATCTAGCTCCCAGAAGTCGATGCCACAGGTGGCTGCTCGGTCGTAGCAGGTGTAACCACCACTGCAGCCTCTACTGCTACTGTGGTTGGTGTAGCCCTCTCTGTCTTTGATACTGCCGCTTGCACATGAGCCTCGGCTATAGTAGAAGCTACGACTACCTGCGCAGTTGTCGGTGCAACCACAATGGTGGTAGGAGCAACAGTAACCTCCCGTGCCCTCAACATATCCATCAGCAATGCGAACCTATCGTCCATAGTCTATGCCAACGGCTCCAAAGTCAAATTCGGTCTCGTCGGATCACTAGTATCTCCGACCTCAGGTTGAGGGGTATTTGATGGCTGTCTGTCCATCGGTATCTGCATCGAAGAACGTGCACCCAATCAGCCTTAATACCAATATACGTGTATCGTATATATAATACACTCAAAATATAACACGTATATCCCCGATGTCTACCCATCTTACCTCTCTTAATAAGAACTCTAAGAACAAGGGCGAGTGTGCCAAATGTGTCCCAATTGGAGTCATAAGGGGTTAGAATATGAGCAAATAAGGTTCAAGAGATGTACAAGTGAGATAGGATGACATTTGACTATAAAAGTCAAGTTGGACCTCATTTTTCCACCACCTTTTCTCTCTCCTCATTTTTTATCCGAGATTGGAAGAAGAAAAACAAAGATTTAGTGATTTCTCTTAGAGATTCAAGGAGCTTGTAGGTGTGAAACATCAAATCCAAGGTGAGAATCACAAACATCGCACATTTCTCTATCTTTTGATCTTAATTTGAAAGATGTTGGTGATGTTTTGGTGGATGTTGAGTTATTTTTTAGATAGGTTTCTAGTGTTTTGAAGTGTTATTGTTATGGTTGTTGTTGGGTTGGTAGAGTGGTGTAAAACCCAGAAACTTTCAGCAGTTTTACTATCCAGAGCGCGATTAGCGCTAATGACAATTAGCGCGTTAGGTCTAGAAAGTTAACGCGCTAATGTTCTTCTGGGTGAAGAATGTATAACTGTCTGGGCATCTAGCACTCTAATGCCCAAACCTAGCGCACTAATGTACTACTGTTTTGACATAATTTGTGTGAAATGACTTAAAACACATACAAATGACTAAAAATCACCTACACATGGAAATAGGTCATTACGGGCTGTAATTTGGGATATCGGGGTTTAGGCGAAGTCGGACCGGGGGTGATTGACGGGATAAGGAGTGCGGTATGAGGTGTGTAGTATCTCAACTAAGATTTCTTGAGAAGTACTTTATTTTGCTTTTGAATTCATATTTTGTCTTTCATTACTCTATTCCTGGTGTGTTGTAATGGATGGATGTTGAAGCTCTCCCTCCGTGCCATTTATGTGTGTACGTCCATTAGGCCATAGCACGTGTGTCATCTCGGTGAATAGGGCTACCCGAGATAGTGACGTGCACGTGTGGGTGCGTCGTAGGTTCCACGCCGACCATCTAGTGGATCCCAATAATGGCCTTGCTTGAGTGCTACTCGCCGGCAGTAGTTTGTAGGGAGTCCGAAGTATGGCGCTAGTTTGACCCTAGGGGCTAGGAACACACACTTTGAGCTTTCACTATTACATATGCATTCGATTAGCACAGTTGCATGTTTATATTTCCGTATATTTATTTAATAGTTTTGTTTAAATTCTAGTATTTACTTTCGTATTGCTCATTTAATTTCCTTGGGAATACTCACTCTGGACTCGTCATCTGTCTTTTGTGATGGCTTGAGTGTAAGTCCTAGTACGAGCCAGGGCAAGGGCAAGCTACCGGAATACAGAGACGTTTAGCCAAGCTTGTACGTTTGTATTGTATATATTTTGTTTTATTTTAGGATTCGGGATTGTGTGATACACTAGGACTCTATACTATTAATACATTGAGGTACTTTTTTATCTATGATGATATATGGGTTTTCCACACTAGGTATCAGAGTTATTGCATGACTTTACTGTTATATATATATTTTGTCATGCTAAAGACTTCCGCTGTGATTTATTTGGGTCTAACATGTTCTTAATAGATTACTTGAGTTCAGTAACAATTTAAACAGTAAATTGTTATCATTTGAGGTTAATAATGATTAAATGATGGATGAGTTGGCATGTGGGACACAACTGGCGTTTGTAGGCCAAGTTGTAGGCCCGCATCGGCCCCCGTGGCGGTCCATTTGAAAAATAGGACATTACAACAGAGGTCAAGTTGATGAGGGAGTTCATTAAATTCGGTCCCGGATACTTTCATAGAGGCGGAGACCCAAAGGCAGCTTAGAAGTGGTTAATTGCACATCAGAGGTTACACAAGCTACTGCGGATTCAAGAGAGCATACAGGCCAGGATATTAGGGCATATGCTGAGAGGGGATGTTGTTGTGTGGTGGACAACGTACACGGATACTCACCCAGAGCCGACAACATGGGCAGAGTTCAGAGAGTTATTTTACAATCAATACATATCCATGAAGGTGAGGTTGAGGCTGAGAGAGGAGTTTCTAGCGTTGAGACAGGGTAGCCGATCAGTGTTACATTACATGGATAGATACCGATACTTGATACAGTTTGCTACGGATGTCGCAGGCACCGAGAAACTACAGATTTATTACTTCGTCTGAGGATTGATTGAGAACATAGCCAGTGTCATAGTTTCCTCCGGAGCACAGACATTGTAGGAGATGTATGATAGAGTGCTTACCCATGAGACACATTTGATGCGGAGGGCTAATAGGCGTTTATCTACTGAGTTGGAGAGAAAGGCTGGATAGAGTTTCTGGGCAAAGGAAACCGAGAGACCGGGATGATAGAGAAGATAGATGGTACGGTCGAGGCCGTAGGGATGATGTTCGGGCCTTCAGAGCGTATGTTGTACCTGCATTACCAACGCCCCCGCAGAGACAGACTCTAGATTATGGAGGCAGAGATTGGAGATCATAGGGTCAGGGCCAGTGGTCAGGGAGTCAGCGAGCAGGACCAGGATGGAGGATCATATGTTGACGATGTGGACAGGAGGGTAACGTCAGGAGGGACTGTTCACAGAGATCGGCGACTCCAGCAGTGGTGACACTAGTGTAGACTCGAGAGTCGGTGCATGTGGTGACTGAGCCAGGTCGAGAGACGTCCAAACAGCGGGTTCAGGGTACGTGAATTTAAATTCTTAATAATTATAGTTTAAGGTTTATGCATGCATAGTGGTACGATGGTAGATTATTGTGGTACAATAGTAGCTTATTGTGTTTTGACATGGGATTGTCATAGGTTGTAGCATGGCATGAGATTGTTATGATGAGTACGGATAAGTCGTGGCATGACATGGGATCGTCATGGTGAGTAAGGATAGGTTATGGCACGGCATGGGATTGTCATGGTATGTGATGGTTGGTTAGGACTATCATGTTGGGATACATGATAGGAGAGGTTTACAGTTATTGATGTTAGGTAACTGGGTTAAAGAAACTTGAACATGGAAATCAAATTGAGAGTAGGTTGCAGAGATGTTGGAAGAGAGTGGCTGATCTTGACTACCTCGGCAACATGCGCATATGTCTCAGGGTAACACTACGTTCCCAGCTATGGGAGAGTGGGGTGTTCAAGGGACTGTAGAAAGGAACTATCAAGGTGTGAGGAGTGGTCACACGGGGATAGGATATTTATACAAGATTATACTCAAGATTTAAATTTTGAGGACGAAATTCTCCTAGTTGGGAAGAATTGTAATAGCCAAAATTAATTTAACCAAGATTAGCGTTAATCTCATATATTAACGGTCGTAAATCGAGCGTTATGTGGACAATTCGGTTGACTAGGACACGAGAACCGAGAAAATATGTTATTTTATGGATGGTGGTTGTGTATATGTAGTGTTTAAAAGTTATTATTATTATGTTGCACCGCATGTGTGTATGTTGCTATCGGGCGAGTTTATGTGACGGGTGTTCACCTCGAAAGAAGTGTCAACGCGGGTGTCGGGTAGGCGAACTACGGGTATGCTAGAAAACTTTACTAATCCATGTCAAGATGAATAGTAAATCAATTAAAATGGGTAATGTGACCGTAGGCCAAGTAAATTCAAGTTTTGATAAATAAAACACTAACCATATGTAGTAAAATGGTCATAAGTTAATGTGATCAAATTAAAATAAATAAAGGCCTATAGTTTGGGTTAATAAATGAAAACCATATGATTTATCTTGAGATACACATTTGCATATCTAGGAGCCATGTGAGTAACAAAATGGTGTCAGTTGAGTTTGAGTTAGTAGGATACATGGTAAGAGATAGATCACTAGATGAACCTTGAGATACGTAAAAATATAAAGATCAATGCCCAAGAATCAAGCTCACCTTAATATATATATATATATATATATATATATATATATATAACATTAACCATGCAAATGAAAACAAAACCAAATCATCTAAATTTGTTGGAGAAGAAGAAGGAGGTTGCTGGAGAGCTGGAATTCTAGGCTTTGGAGGACAAATCAAAGGACTAAACTAAGGTAATCATCATCTCCATCATCTCCTCTATCTAATGAACTCATTTGTTAGAAGTCTTAATCAAATTGTTGTTCTGAGGTTGTGTAGTTGCTGTTTTGGGGTAAATTGGGAATGGATATTGTATTAGATAAGTTTAGGTAGGTAAAAATGAGGGGGAAATTAGAATTTTTTACTTGAGAATTATGTCCCAGAGGCTAGGGAGCGCGCTACCTGGAATGGTTAATGAGCTAATCGTTCTGGGTTTCCCATTGTTCTTCAGGATGAAGAAGAGTAGCACGCTACATCAATTACCTAGCGCGCTACAATGACATAACGCGCTACACCAAGCCCATATCGCGCTAACGACATTAAAAATGAAATTAAAAGGTTATTTCAGGCTTTTTGACTTAATATATATCCTAAACACCTATTAACATACTAAACATATAAAATTGAACTTCAGGGACTTAGGGAACCGTAGCTCGGGTATCGGGGAGGTAGCCGGGTCGGATACGGGATTCCGAGGAAGTCGGAGCGTGGATTGAGGTGCGTAAACCCCTTGAAATGCTTCACATAATTCAGTTCGTTTTTTTGTACTTGTGATGGGTGTCGAACTGTTTATTTTACTGATTTATCTGACTGATTAATTGGTTTATTGAGGTTTTTACACCGGGATGTGTAGATGGACTTAGATACACTATACCATAGCACGTATGACCAAGCCCTCGGTGAATTGCGACCCGAGCTGCACTCAGATGCACGTGTCCGTGAATCAGCGAATTTGGCCAGAGTCGCGAGGACTAAGGAAACGGGATTGTGGAGGTTGTCGCAAAAGCCCACAGGAGAGACCCCTTAGCTCCGAAATATGGTATAGTCTGCTACACACGATACTACTTTGGGTTTTCATCAAAGACAATTATGTGCACATTGACTTAGTTGTTGTATGTTAACGTTATCGTTTACCTTGTTAACTGATACTTGGTTTTATTATTGTCTATTGTAACGACCCAAATTTTAATTACGCCGTTATTATTGATTATTTTCATACTTGGACGACAGCTCATATCCGCATGGATGCCGCAGATAGGTCAGGGCACGCCTGACCAGGTAAATATTGATTTTGTGTGATTGTTTGCCTATTTGCGACGTTGTGTATTAAGTTATTTACCTAGAATCGCATGTGTGTATTTATATCATTGAATCGAGCGAGATAGTGTAACGGGTGTTCGCATCGAGAAACGTGTCGAGACGGGTACTGAGGAGCGAGCTGTGGGTACACTAGGTCAGGGAAACTAAAACACACACAAAAAAGAGAAGATTGGTCAAGTCAACTAGCTTACCGTACTTACACTCCACCACACACCACCATCATTTTCTTCTTCTCCCTCTCCGCTCGTCAAAAGCAGATTCAGGCGTCCTCCGGTCAATAATTGCCCGAATCTTCTTTGATACCACCTGTGACGGCCCCAATTTCCCACAAACTGGGCACCGCCCGGCCTAAGCCCACGTGGACCCCCGAGCCAGTCTCGCAAGGTCAACGTAGGCCTAGTCAGCCTTCCAATCCATCATTTTAAGTAAATTCATAATGTTAAGTTGAGTTATTAGTATTTTTCAAATTTTAGAGTTTAGCGGAAGTCTTTAACTTAAAGCAAGTAAAGAAATTAAATTTATCATCATATAAAACATCATTGTAATAGCAACACCTATTATGGAAATCCCGGTGAAAGTACTATGTATATAGGCGACAATACTAAGCAGTAATATATACAAATACAGTGTCTATCCAGTCTCCCATTTCCCAAAAGTAAGCAAAATATCAAAATCGCACGTACTAGTAGGTCCTCGACCATGAAGCGATCGATAAAGTCGCCCAAAATCCCTTGCCCTTACTAGTATCGGGATATGCACTCGACCATCACAAAAGCCGGATGGAGAGTACGATTAGTAAGATTCCAACGAAGTACACCGAGCATTTATAAGAAAGTAAATGGATACCAATAAACATGTCAAATAATCATGCGGAAAATAAACAGACAACTGTGCTAAGATCATCACATGAATAAATAACACGAGAGAAACAAAGTGTGTACTCGTCCCGGTCAGACTAAACTGTACTTCGGACCCCCAGGATCCTTTCGGTGGGTGCCCCCACTTCCTTTCACTTGGTTCCTCGCGGTGCTTGCCCGACACGTGCACCCTTAATGCAACTCGGGTCGCAATTCACCGAGTGCCTGATCACAGGTGCTGCAGCCTAGTGTGTCATAAGTACACTACGAATATCAGGTGGGAGTAACTTGACCACCAACCCAAATGTATCACGGAATAGAATACAATAACACGGAATAAGAATCAACGATAGAAAAGTAAAACCTCAGTGAATTTCAGATGAAATCTTACGTACCTCAAAAATGCACTCCGAAGTTCCACTCACGTCTCGAGATACGCGCCCGACTCCCGACTATGGTCTCCTAAATTCCTGGTGTCCAATTAAACAATTTTTTATGTTTTTCCTGATTTTTTGGATTTTTCCCATAATTTTTCACCTATTTTTCTGTAATTTATTCAATTTAAAACTGTTTTTAAATTAAAGTTTAATATTATATTATTTAAATAAATTGGTGGGTCCCGGACCGGTTTGACCGGTCAACCGGCTCGGCTCGACCTGTTCAGCCCACTGTCTCGGGTCCGTTGGGCCGATCGCCCAACCGATCAGTGGGCCGCACACACGCACAGCATGCGTGCACCCCTCCCCCACCCCATCTCCTTCTTCTTCACAGAGATGTTAAGTCTCTGGTTTTCTTTTCTTTTTTTTTTAAATAAGATTGGTCGTCGTCGCCTGAAAGATTCGAACTCTCGCGGGGAAACCCCATGTACTTAGCAGGCACGCCTTAACCACTCGGCCAAAACGACTTATGACACAACAGTACCGTCAGGATAGGGATCAGGGAGGCCATGACAGGGTCAGAGAGACCAGGGTCAGGGTCAGAGATTCGGAGACAGGCAGGAGAAACGTCGATGTCATCATTGTGGTCAGAAAGGGCACCTGAAAGCTGACTGCCGGACACCACCGACATTACCAGGAGCACAGCAGGGTCATGCTAGGGAGAGAGCACATGCAATCGCGCAACCAGATCGAGATGCGACCAGACAGCTCGTTGAGGGTACGTTATCTATTATGGGTAGACCGATGCATGTTATGATTGATTCTGGTAGTACATTATCATTTATTGTTGGACGCATGGTAGGAGAGTTAGGGTTAGCATCACGGACGCTAGACACACACCTTGTCCTCGATGCACGGCAATTGGGGATAAGATATACCCTAACCGGATATGTCGAGACTGCACGATAGAGGTAGAGGGGCATCAGTTGCCGATAGACTTACGAGTCCTAGAGTACCTCGAGTTTGACGCACTTTTAGGGGTGGACTGGTTAGCGGCATATCTTGCACAGCTGGATTCCTTCCAAAAGACCGTCACGTTTCGAGTTCCGGGGATTCCAGAGTTCACATTTATCGGAGTCGCTACCGCACTACCCATTACTAGAGCCCGACTAGCTACGACTCAATAGATGGAGGCATTCGCAGCGATAGTTGAGCCAGAGGTTAGGACCGAAGTCAGGATTGAGGATGTTCCAGTAGTCCGAGACTTTTTCGACATATTTCCAGATGATTTACCAGGATTGCCACCGCCACGAGCGATTGAGTTCATCATTGTGCTGATACTAGGGACTCAGCCGATCGCTAGCAGACCTTACCGGATGTCACCGTCAGATCACGAGGAGGTCAGGAGGCAGTTGGATGACTTACTGGAGAAGGGT
The DNA here is from genome assembly GCA_039657325.1 of Stephania cephalantha. NCBI lineage: Eukaryota > Viridiplantae > Streptophyta > Magnoliopsida > Ranunculales > Menispermaceae > Stephania > Stephania cephalantha. Next base: position 64,091,650 of record CM077567.1, on the reverse strand, counting down.
TTCATTCACCCTAGCATGTCACCTTGGGGAGCTCCGGTATTATTTGTGAAGAAGGAGAATGGTTCAATGAGGATGTGCATAGACTACAGGAAGTTGAATCAGGTGACAGTTAAGAACCGTTACCCACTCCCCAGGATCGACGACCTTTTTGATCGTTTGACTGGCGCCAAGTTCTTCTCGAAGATTGATCTGCGTTCACGCTATCATCAGTTGAGGATTCGAGAAGAGGACGTCAAGAAGACCGCTTTCAGTACAAGATATGAGTTGTTTAAGTTTACAGTCATGCCTTTTGGGCTGACTAATGCCCCGGCGATCTTTATGGACTTGATGCACAGGGTCTTGAGACCATACTTGGACAGATATGTCATCGTCTTTATTGATGACATCTTGATTTACAGCATGACTCGTGAGGAGCATGGGAGTCATCTCAGAGCGGTTTTGACGACACTAAGAGAGCATAGAATGTACACAAAATTTAGCAAGTGTGATTTCTGGCTGAGTGCAGTGAGATTTCTGGGACATATCATTAGCGATCAAGGTATCTCTGTGGATTCAGAGAAGATTCGGGCAATTATTGACTGGAGGACGCCTGAATCTACTTTTGACATTCGGAGTTTTTTGGGACTGGCACGGTATTACCGCCGATTCGTACAAGACTTTTCCTCGATTGCAGCACCGATGACTAGACTGACCAAGAAAGATGTTAGATTTAATTGGTCAGTGGAGTGTGAGCAAGCTTTTTGGGAGTTGAAGAGGAGATTGACTTATGCACCAGTGTTGACATTGCCAGAGCCGGGCAAGAGCTTGTCAGTGTATACGGATGCATCGGGCATTGGACTTGGATGTGTTTTGATGCAGGAGGGTAGACCAGTAGCTTACTTGTCCCGACGATTGAGACCCCACGAGGTTAACTATCCAGTGCATGACTTGGAGCTTGCAGCAGTCGTTTTTGCACTGAAGGCCTAGAGGCATTATCTCTACGGAGAGCGGTTTGTACTCTACACTGATCATCAGAGTCTGAGATCATTTTCACTCAGAGAGATTTGAACATGCGTCAGAGGATATGGCTTGAGTTACTGAAGGACTACGACTTCACTATTGAGTATCACCCAGGGAAAGCGAACATCGTAGCTGACGCATTCAGCAGGAGCGGTATTGACAGTCAAACGGAGTGCGACATATGACGCAAGAGCATGGCTTATTACAGGCGGCGTCAGTTATGTGCCTGACTATGTTTTTACTACAACCGAGCCACATATTTGTTGTCAAATGAGAGTTCCGACGGTATCTATCGAGCGAGTTGCCGAGTGTCAGAGGATTGATGGGCTCTATGAGCGGTTCAGTGGTATGGCTCGGGATCCGGAGTGTACGGATTGGGCAGAGTCGACAGATCACTGTTTGAGACACCGGGGAGGTTGTGGATACCTGTAGTTTCGGAGATACGGGATGGAATTTTGGAGGACGCACACAGGTCTCGCTACACGGTTCATCCTGGTCGGACCAAGATGTATCATGATTTGAGGTGATTATTTTGGTGGCTAGGGATGAAGGCTGACGTTGGCGAGTACGTCAGGAGTTGTCATATCTGCCAGCAAGTCAAGGCTGAGCATAGGAGACCAGGCGGTTTACTACAGCCACTATCAATTCCAGAGTGGAAATGGGAGCACGTCACTATGGATTTTGTCAGTGGGTTACCGCAGACTACGAGGAGACACGATGCGGTTTGGGTTGTAATCGACAGACTAACGAAATCGGCGCATTTCATTCCTATTTCTATGAGATATTCGTTCCCACAGCTGAGCATTATCTTCGAGAGGGAGATCGTTAGATTGCATGGGGTGCCAATCTCTATTGTATATGACCGAGATCCTAGGTTGACTTCGAAATTCTGGGAGGCGATGCAGAAACAGTTTGGCACCAGGTTGCAATTTAGTCTGACTTACCATCCTCGAACAGACGGACGATCGAAGATCGATACACATTCGGAGGATATGCTCAGGGGCTTGTATTTTGCAGTTTGGAGGTTCGCGAGAGGATTATTTACCGCTGTGTGAGTTTGCATACAATAACAGCTATCAGGCGAGTATCGGGATGCCTCCGTTTGAGGTATCTTGTATGGCGAGCCCCTGCAGATCACTGCGTGTTAGGCGGCGCACTGAGGATACAGGCGCGATTGGGCCGAGAGATAGTTGTTGATCACACAGAAAAGATTAGACATATTCGACAGAGACTTCGGGCAGCACAAGACAGACAGAAGAAATATGCGGATAAGTATCACGGGGGTCCGAGCTATGAAGAGGGCGACATGGTTTATCTGAAGGTTTCCCCATGGAAGGGCCAGCAGAGATTTGGTATTAAAGGGAAATTGGCGCCGAGATACATAGGACCGTTTAGAGTCGCAGCACGAGTTGGCAGAGTGGCTTACAGATTGGACTTGCCAGCAGAGTTAACTGGGGTTCATCCTACGTTTCATATCTTGATGTTAAGACTGGCTAAGTCAGGACCGAGACCGATGGTTGGCCTGAGACAGATCGAGGTTCGGCCTGATGTAACATATGAGGAGCGACCGATAGCAATTGTGGATCGCGCAATTCAGACTCTTAGGAACAGGGAGATCCCTAAGGTGTTGGTTCGTTGGCAGCATCATGGTACAAAGGGACTCACTTGGGAGTTTGAGTCTACTATGCGGAAGCGTTACCTTCAGCTATTTCATGGTACGAAACATCAAGTCATTTAAAATTTCGGGACGAAATTTCTTTTCTAGTTGGGAAGAGTTGTAACGGACCAAATTTTAATTACGCCGTTATTATTGATTATTTTCAGACTTGGACGACAGCTCGGATCCGCGTGGATGCCGCAAATAGGTCAGGGCACGCCTGACTAGGTAAATAGTGATTTTGTGATTGTTTACCTATTTGCTACCTTGTGTATTAAGTTATTTACCTAGCATCGCATGTGTGTATTTATATCATTGAATTGAGCGAGATAGTGTAACAGGTGTTCGCATCGAGAAGCGTGTCGAGACGGGTACTGAGGAGCGAAGTGTGGGTACACTAGGTCAGGGAAACTAAAACACACACAAAAAAAAAGAAGATTGGTCAAGTCAACTAGCTTACCTTACTTACACTCCACCACACACCACCATCATTTTTTCCTCTCCCTCACGTCACTCACTCTCACACCCACAAACACACTCGGCACTCACACACGGGCGAGAGGGAGAAGAAGAAACGAGGGGAGGAGGAGGAGGAGAAGAGGAAGCGAGGAAGGAGAGAAGAGAGGGCGGGAAGCGGGAAGGAGGTAAGTCGTTGCTTTTGTTGTGGTTTCGGTGTGTCGGCCATGGCGGCCACGAGGGGTTCGGCCATGAAGGTCGAACCAATCGCGGTGGTGATGGTGGGTGTCTTCCCGCCATCGAGTCCACCGGGGTTGGGGTGGAGAGCAACCCCAACCCAAACCACGATGGGAAAAAAAAAAAAAAAAAAAATCGAGACTTAACGTCTCTGTGGAGAAGAATAAGATGGGGTGGGAGAGGGGTGCAAGCACGATGTGCGTGCGTTCAGCCCCTGGACCGGTAGGGCCGGTCCGGGCCCAACCGGACCCGACCCGGGTGGGCCCGAACCGGGTCAGGCTGTGAAGGCCCAAGGCACTCCCACACATGGAGAGCCCTTGGCACCTCCAAGGTAGATGTATATGTGCTCCCTCCCGTAGCAGAGACACATATACATCTTCTGTGTCCCCCCCCATATATGCCACCACTGTGCACATATATGGGCACAGTGTTTCGCCCCCCTCGTTTCGAACCAACGCCCTGGGGGCTTAAGTTCGTTGATTTAACGAAACGAGTACCAACTGAGCTAGCCCAGTTGGTTATACACGATTCAAGAATTTGGAACTTAAGCCCCCAGGGCCAAGTTCGAATCGTGGGGGTGAAAGACTGTGCCCATATATGTGCACAGTGGTGGCATATATCGGGGGGACACGTAAGATGTATATGTCTCTGCTCCGGGAGGGTGCATATACATCTACCTTGAGGACCTAGGTGCACCGTGTGGCCTAGGCCCTCACAAAAAGGCGCCTTTTTTGTGAGGGCCTAGGGCACTCCCACACATGGAGAGCCCCTAGCACCCCCAAGGTAGATGTATATGCACCCTCCCGGAGCAGTGTCCATATACATCTTCTGTGTCCCCCCCATATATGCCACCACTGTGCACATATATGGGCTAGCCCATTTGGTTATACACGGATTCAAAACTCGCCTCTTAAGCCTCCGGGAGCCGAGTTCGAACCGTGGGGGCGAAAAAGATCGTGCCCATATATGTGCACGGTGGTGGCATATATGGGGGGGACACGATGAAGATGTATATGGACACTCTGCTCCCGGAGAGGTGCATATACATCTACCTGGGGGTGCTAGGGCTCTCCATGTGCTGGGAGTGCCCTAGGCCTTCACACAAAGCCGACCTTGGTTGGATCGGGTCAAAGCGACCCGATGGACTGGTCAAACCCGGTCCAGGGACCCACCCATCTATTTAAATAATATAATATTAAATTTTAATTTAAAAACAGTTTTAAATTGAATAAATTACAGAAAAATAGGTGAAAAATTATGGGAAAATCCAGAAAATCAGGAAAAATATTAAAAATGGTTTAATTGGACACCGGGAATTTAGGAGACCACAGTCGGGAGTCGGGCGCGTATCTCGATACGTGAGTGGAACTTCGGAGTGCATTTTTGAGGTACGTAAGATTTCATCTGAAAGTCACTGAGGATTTACTTTTCTATCGTTGATTCTTATTCCTTGTTATTGTATTCTATTCCGTGATACATTTGGGTTGGTGGTCGAGTTACTCCCACCCGATATTCGTAGTGTACTTATGGCACACTAGGCTGTAGCACGTGTGATCAGGCACTCGATGAATTGCGACCCGAGTTGCATTAAGGGTGCACGTGTCGGGCAAGCACCGCGAGGAACCAGGTGAAAGGAAGTGGGGGCACCCACCGAAAGGATCCTGAGGGTCGAAGTACGCTTTAGCTGACGGGACGAGTACACACTTTGTTTCTCTCGTGTTATTTATTCATGTGATGATCTTAGCACAGTTGTCTGTTTAGTTTCCGCATGATTATTTGACATGTTTATTGGTATCCATTTACTTTCTTATAAATGTTCGGTGTACTTCGTTGGAATCTTACTAACTGTACTCTCCATCTGGCTTTTGTGATGGTCGAGTGCAGATCCCAGTACTAGTAAGGGCAAGGGGATTTTAGGCGACTTTATCTGACTGCCCGCGGTCGAGGACCTACTAGTACGTGCGATTTTGATATTTTGCTTACTTTTGGGAAATAGGAATTTGGATAGACACTCGTATTTGTATATATTCTCGCTTAGTATTGTCGCCTATATACGAGTACTTTCCCCGGGTTTTCCACAATAGGTGTTGCTCTTACAATGATGTTTTATATGATGATAAATTTAATTGCTTTACTTGCTTTAAGTTTAAGATTTCCGCTAAACTGTAAAATTTGAAAAATACTAATAACTCAACTTAACATTATGAATTTACTTAAAATGATGGATTGGAAGGCTGACTAGGCCTACGTTAACCTTGCGAAACTGGCTCGAGGTCCACGTGGGCTTAGGCGGGCATTGCTGCCTGATTTGTGAGAAATTGGGGTCGTCACATCTATTGTGCTCTATTACTATTAGTGTATGGTGCTTGAATCTTTTGTATTGCCCTATATTTATGGAAGTATGTATTTATGTTGCTAGATAACGTACTTGCATGTCTTGTAGTTTTATTTGTTTTCTTGCTAATTATTGTGTGGACTTCTCTTGAGATTTTACTCATTGAACTCGTCACTGTATTTTTTGGGTGAATGAATGCAGATCATTCAACGAACAAGGGCAAGGCCAAAGAAGTACTAGGCGACTACCTCTGAGATTGTGGAGCCAGCTCGTGTGTGATATCAGTATATATTTATTTTACTTTTGTCGGGTTTTGAGGACCATAGAACACTGATTGCATGTATATGGAATTTTTGTTATATTTATCCTTACTTTTGTTATACTTAGTTTAATTGATGAGTTTATGAAGTATATGAGGTGTGGCTAATCTTATGGTGTTAGTGGGTATCTTAAGGTCTCTGATAGGTTAGAAAAGAGATCTCAAGGTGTTAGAGCTTGCCATGTATAGAGAAAACTCAAAATTCAAAGTGCGAGAATTATGAGTTTTTCCGCACATAGCATGTTAGACGTGCTAGCTAGGGCGCTACCTGCGTGTAGCACGATAATAAAGCTGACTAGAGCGCTAATGAGGTCACTAGTATGCTAGACAGGACACCCAACGCGCTAGATGCTTTGACAACACAAAATCTGCAATTTTCTAATTATAACTTATACACTTTAAACAAGTCCAATCACTAGAACATTTTTTGCCTTTAATAGAGGTTTTAAAACCCCTATTAAATAGAGTGTTATTAAATGTCATGTGAAAATGTGTTATGTTTTAATTTTTAATACATGTATTACATAGATGTTTTTTAAAACTCCTATCATTTAGGTGTTATTTAATAACACCCCCCTTTAATAGGGGTTTAAAAACCTTTATTAAATACCGAAATTGTTCTAGTGAATACTCTAATTGAAGGTCTAAACACACTCTAAAACATGTTAAATGATATCGTGAACCTAAAAAAGAGTCTCGAGGTTCAGGTACAAGTTTTGAGGTGTCGGGAGGCCGGATTAGCTAGGAAATTTGTGTGGATTGTAAGTAAACTGATTGAGATATTTATTTACATTTTATTCCTGTTTTGTTATTCAATTCCAGTCATTTGGACGGATTTGTCTATTGTACTCTAGATACCATGACTTGTGTTCTCTCTTATTTTATGAGTTTGCTATCATGGTATTAGTTGTTGGTTAAATAGTTTCATTAACTCCAAATCATGTGCTATGTCATTCTTGATTGTTGCTATATGTGGTCAAATTAAATAGCATGCTATTAGGCAGTAATGATGGTATTGTAAATCTAAATTCCTTTGTGCATTAGATATGCAACTGGTGGAATTTTCCTACTAACGCTACTACCTCTGTCGCTAATTTAGTCAAATGGTCAAACGGACTCCTCGTCGCCATCCCCGTCAATTAGCGACGGAAATAGTATGTCGCTAATATCAACACATTCTTGTAGTGATATAATTGTTACTAAATTGAAAATGTCATAATATAATTGATAAATTTCAAAAATTAAGATATAATTGATATAATTTGTAAAGATTGTGAATTTTTTTATCATTAGACCTTGTTTTATTCATGATTTTAAAAAAAAGGGTATTTTTAAAGTAAGAAACTCTTACTGCAAGAAATTGGGGTCATTATTAAAAAAGAAATTAATTCATTTTCAAAAAAAGAAGAAATTATTTCCTTGACACAAAAAAAGAAGTCGGAATTTTTATTTTATTTATTTATTGCTCATTTGATCCAATATTTTCTCTTAAGAAAGTCGGTTAATTTAATTACCAAATCGTGTATGTAGGGTTTTAAAAAAAAAAAATAGTATATATAGGGATTCTATATATTCCTATTTTTAGTAGTTCTCATATATCTTCACCATAGTGTGGTCAGACCCGCCGCCTCGTATCAAGCATCTCACCAGATCAAGCGACATACGATGCAACACTCGATCAAATATTCCAAATCCTGATCCACTTTAATTGGGCATCAAATTTACAGCTGTATATATCCGCATAAACCCCTTTTGCAATCCCACCGCTAACCTCTTCACTCCCAAATCATAACAACCGTCCATCCCATCCAAATCACATCCATTGGCGATCCCAATGCTTCATCTCAATCCCCTATAAAAGGAGAGCGAGTCACATATACAAAACACACATAATAATATCAGTAAAAACCATTCAGATCAAGAAGTGTTGATCGATCGATGTTATCATGATCGATCTTTGATATGAATATTTTATTAATTAGTAGTGATTGTTGTTTATGGTATGGTTGAGTTTGTGTTATTATTATTGCTAGTAGTATGTGTTTATGGTTTTGATGTGGATTGTGTTTGTCGGGATGTTGTGCGTGGCGTGGGTGCATGTACGTTATGGGCCGGTTCTTGCATGTGAGAAGTTGTTTTAAGAAATATAATCATGTTTAACATTATTTTTTAGTACTGTAGCGTTTAGGATTAACTCCTAATGACCTGTTTGGTTCACATTTTAGTGAATCCAAACACATGGGATTAATTAGTGATGGGACTAACACATGAGTTTAGATAGTTTAGTCCCATTTGTGTATCTTGTTTGGTTGGGAGTTTTAAGGTTGAGATTAAATGAGGTTGTACATGTACATTTCCCAAAGTATCCTTTATATAAAAAACACCCCATTCTACTTAATCAAAAACAAAAAAAATATGTACACTGTTAACTGATTCAAAACCAACTAGTAAAAGATATGCTCTAACTACAATACAAATAAAAGAGATGCACGAACTCGATCGAGTGGTCACGCATCTTACCACAATTCATCATCGCCAACCTCGAGTGCTTTCCCAACACACAAATATTACCAAAAACGCTCAGACTTTTCTTTATCAAAGCAAAGTTGCCAATCTACCATACATATTACCAACTTACAACTATACATATACAAGACTCCAAGCACGCATGTATCACGAATCCACATTCAGAGCCGAAAACAACATTCGAACAAAAGGAATACAAAATCAACGCAACAATTGCGCGAACGAACTAACCCTTCCACTTCGAGTAGCACGGCGAAATCTTGAGACGAGGAGCTCGGGAATTCGCCGAGAGAGAGCTTGAAGACGAGGTTGCAGAGGAAATCGAGAGGTTGTCTGCGGCGTGAAGAACTCAGACTCAGAGGATGATGACGACGATGATAGTGATTGCAAGGTTTTTGTGAAGAAGAAGGGAGAGTGAATTTGGGGTTTTGTTTGGTGGGAGAGGCGGAAGTGGAGAGAGCGAGAGAAGGCGAGGTGCATGTTAGCGCTAGTCTCCATTCAACGAGATTTTTTGGTTGGAGAGCGTCTACTTGAGTATTGAGAGCTCAGATGCTAATGGGAGGGAGGTCGATTGATTCGTGAGAATTGTTGTTTGGTGTTTGTGTTAATGGGAGGGGTAAAGTGGTAATCTCCTCCACCACCCACTAAGGATTAGCTAATCCCACCAAAAATGGTGGTATTATTTAATCCACTACCATGCATCTTAACTAGTCCGCTGGCCTAGTTAATCCTCCAAGCAAACAACGGATTAACTAGTCCAGTGTAGCTAATCCGGGCTAATCCCACGAACCAAACAGGCCATAATTGTACTACAGAAACCACACATTCTTTCAAAAAAATTAAGATATTTAAACTTAAGAGTTAACCCAAGTGAATAATTCATATATAGGGCTCAACCTCTGTCAGTTGTTGTGAATTGAGCTAGTTGTCTCAACCTTTTTGTTTTTACCACACCCCTCATCCTCAAGTTTGACATTTATTTTTAATGTCTTCGCTTACAAAAAAAAAAAAAAAAAAATGCCTAAAAAATGTCTGTTTTTTTGTTGAGGATAAAAAAAAAAAAAATTGTTTGTTGAAGTAAAAGATTTTACACGGATCAAAGAATGTAAAAAATAAAAATACTGGTTACAATCTAATTAATTTGTGATTGAGGGCGTGTTGAACCTGAAGATCTCTTCAAATCTTGTCTTTTAGTAAAGGAATCATCAAGTGATGCCTCATTCACATCTCACTAGAGATTTGTTAAGGGTTCTTGAGATAGACATCAAGACACCCATATCGTATCCTTTTTTTTTGTAAACCTTTGGATAGACATCGAGACGCCCATCCTGTTATCCATTCCAATCCATTACTAGAGAACAAAATGCTTAAAACTTTGAAGAGATAATGCATAGAATTAGTCTACATCATATAGGACGAAGTAGTATGTATGCTGGCTTAATTGTTTAACCACGCATGATCATATATATGCACATGGCATGATCTTGATCTATATATGTCCGAAAGAAACTATTCAACTATGTTTGATCCAGAGATCGATCCAGTTCAAACTGAGAATTAATGGCAACAATGCTGTCCAAGATATCATAACTGTACGTACTTGCTTATTTTCCAAGTCTTTTATTCTTCTTCTGCCTCTTTTTCTTTTGAAAGATGCTAGAGCAACTCATTTTGGGCATTCACTTTACACACTTAGTGAGTCCAAGTGGATGTCCAACCATACGATACATCTTGAAGTTTGCGTATAACACCTCGAGATGTGCACTCACACTCCTCGAGGTGTATTACATGGAGAGACATCCGCTTAGGCTCACTAGGTGTACGTCCAAAGTGGATTGCCAAAGCATTTTCCTTTTCTGTTTTAATGAAAAAAGAGGAGCAGGAGAATAAAAGTCTTGTACATAAGTATTACACATTTTACGCCATCAGAGCCTAGTATAAACGTTGTTTTAGTATATGAACGCGCGCGTGCACGTCTCGAGGTGTATCGCACTGGTATCAGATAGGTGCCAAAATCTTGGTGCTCAAAGTTGGTCAATCTAATATTGCCTATATTCTAGTAAGTTTTTAACTAATATATGAACTGGTCTCTTTATTTTACTCATATTTACAACCATTGCCTTGGTGTATAGTGTGATTAAGATCTAATAGTTGTTTGCTTAATTAAATAGGCCTTCATGAAGTCTCAATTTATCATTTTTCTTATATTGTATTTATATTTAGGCCCTTTTTTATTACAAAGAAAATTTTTCATAGGAAAATAACATTTTTCTTAAGAAATCTTTCCCCAGTAAATGTTCAGAAGAAAGTTTTCATATATGTGTTTGATTATACATATAAGAATATTTTCTCTCAAAATTCACAAAGAACAAGTTTTGAAATAAATATAAAACTTACCATATATATTAAATATATTAATTTTCATATTTAAAATATAAATTCAACGTGTCTTAATATGAAAACTCACATTTTTTCAATAGAAAACTCAATTTCCCCACCATAATAGGTGAAAAAATGTATGTGTCATAATATATAAAATTGACAATTATGAGAAACTATTCCGCGAAAAAATCTTGGCTATCAAACGCATGAAAATGTCATTTTTCTACAAAATTTGTTTCCTTGGAACATTTTCTTTTTCCATCCAATGAATTCACTCACTAAATTCAACTTTTTATTAAATTTAACAACTAATGAGGATAAAAAATGGAAGGACAAAATCGTTACTACATATCATTCCAAAATTTATGAGAAGCAAAATTTACATTGTTGATTGGGGATAAAAGTAATGGATTCACTGTCTACATTCTAAAACTAAAGCCCACTGATGAAGATAGCAAAGCTAAAACCTTTAAGAAATAGAAGAGTATAGAAACAAAATAAGTAATTGTCACAAAAAAGGATAATATAAAGTAATACATATCATTTCAAAATTTATGAGAAGTAAAATTTACATTGTTGATTGGAGATCAAAGCAATGGATTCACTATCTACATTCTAAAACTAAACCCACTATTGAAGATATCAAATCTAAAATCATTGGTCTCAATTTCCTACAACGGTGTAGGATTGAAGTCACCTTCGATTGTCGAACGTTGTAGGCGGGTGATGCACAGATGGAGTCGCTGATGAGATTGTTGTTGTTGATAAGGAGATCTAGGTGTCTAGGGTGGTGGTGAAGTAGATGTTGTAGTGGAGCATGAGAATGACGACCCAGACAACAATATAGTATGACCAATAATCTTGAGGAAAGTGATGATAGTTGTGTTGACACCAATTGAACCTAATCATCTCTATGTATAAATTCATATATTATACTTTTTTTTTTACTTAAGAGGGACACTTCATGCTAAAAATGTAATTTAATGCATTACATGACTTTTACTGGAAAAAATAAATTTTATAGAAGTTACAAATATATGCATGGAATTTGAAAAGCCCATGAAGAAGTTACCATTACTTCAAAATTTGAAAAGCCTCATTGTAACGGTCCAAATTAATTAAACTAGGATTAGCGTTAATCTCGTGGATTAATGGTCGTAATTCGGGCATTACGTGGACAACTCGGTTGACTCAGACACGAGAACCGAGGAAATATGGTTTTTATAGATGGTGGTTGTGTATATGTGGTGTTTAAATTATTGTTAGTATATGACACCACATGTGTGTATGTTTCTATCGGGCGAGTTTGCGTGACGGAGGTTTGCCTCGAAAGGCGTGCCAACGTAGTTATCGAGTAGGCAAACTACGAGTAGACTAGGAAACTCGACTAATTCATGTTAAGTTGACTAGTTAAACAATTAAAATGGATAATGTAACCATAGGCTAAGTTGATTAAATTAAAACAATAGGCTATGGCGTACCTCGAAATGCGTGTCAAAATGTGGGGCATTGAGTGTCGGGTAGTCGAAGGTTAGTAGGACCATAGTTGGATTATTTTTATGAATAAAAAAACTAACCAAATGAATTATAATGGGCCTAAACTAATGTAATTAAATCAAATAATTCAAGGCCTATAGTTTGGTTAACTAATTGGAAACTATAGGATTGTCCTTGAGATACACATTGGCACATCTAGGAACCATGTGAGTGTTAAATTGGTGTCACTAGGAGACAATTAGTGGAGTGTAAGTGGGTTAAGTGACAAGAGATGTGCCATTAGATAAACATCGGGATACATAAATTCATGAAGATCAATGGCTAGAAATAAATCTCACTTTGATATATATATATATATATATATATATATATATATATATATATATATATATGATTGATCAAACACATGTAAAGTAAACCAACTACATTGCTGGGAAATCAGAGAGAAGAGAGAGATTTGGAGCTGGATTTCAAGAATTTGGAGGTCAAATTGGTGGATAAAACCTAGGTAATCTTCTTTTTCATCTCCTACATTTTCATTTGAACCCAAATTTGGTGTGTTCTTGATAAAATTCAAATTAGAGGGTTAGATCCTTGGTTTTGATGAAAACTTGATGAAATATATGTTTTGTGATCATTTTTATTAAGGATTTACAACTGGTTTTGAATAAATTGGTGTTTTGGATGAAATTGGGAAAGCTAGTGAATTTATGAGATTTAAGGAAATTGATCGAATTGTTGTTATGAGGTTGTTCTAATTGTTGCTTTTAGGTCAATTTGATATAGATAGGGTGTTAAATGGGTCTAGTTAGCTAATTGGGGAGTTTGTGACATAATTCTCGAGTTGAGAATTCGGTTACAAAGGGCAATTAGCGAGCTAACTAGGCTGGTTAGCGCGCTAATCAGTCTGGGAACTTAACTGTTTTTCAAAATGAAGAACATTAGCGCGCTAGACAGATCCCCTAGCACGCTAGGTAGACCCATTAGCTTGCTAATACTAGATAAAAATGAATTTTAAGGGACTGTTTTAGGATTTTTGACTTAAATACATACTCAAACACCTATAATCATACTAAATATGTAGAATTGGACTTCAGGGACTTAGGAGACGGTAGCTCGGGTATCAGGGAGCTAGTCGGATCGGATTTTGGGAGTCCGGAGAAGTCAGAGCGCGGATTGAGGTGAGTAAACCCATTGGAATGCCTCACAGAATTCATGGTTTGTTTTATCAATGACTGATTACATGTGTGACTGCTAGTGAGCACGCATGGGGTTTCACTCCTATTTCGGTTTGCGTATATATTAGTTGTGGCTAAATCGCTTGCACGGGTTACTTGTGTTTAGTACTCGTGTCGACGGCAGTAGGATATACTTACAACTGTTGGTAGGGATTTAGGGTGTTCCCTTGACTTGAAATAGCGTATGGAGGGGTTCATCCGGTAACTGAAGTTGAGATTTAGTCACTGTAAACATGTAAGTATATACGTGGTTCTTATTCGATTTTATCGATTACTAGCTGGTTTATGTCAGGGTTTTCTCGTGATTATACAGCTGTGTACTTATTAATGCTTTATTTTCGAGCATGTTTAGTTGATGTGTGATATTTATTTATTTCATGCTACTGGTTTTGCTTGTCGTGTGTTGCCTACATTCATGGGAATATAAAGTATTGTTGTCATGTGTTATATTCGCATGTCTTGTAGATTATCAGTTTTATTTCATGAATATTGTATGGACTTCTCTTAGGATTTTATTCACTGGACTCGTCATTGTATATGTTGGGTGATCGAGTGCAGATCATTCGACGAGCAAGGGCAAGGTGCAGATCATTCGACTGTAACGGATAGACAGGCAGAGAGCTTGATTTACATTCTCGCGGACATACTGCAGATATAAATATGTTATTGACGGTGGATCATGGGACTTATGTTTCGTTGTATTCCAATATATGTTGCGAGGATGTTGCCCTGACATATATTGAGGGGTGGAGACAGATGGTGTGTTCATTGCTTGGAGGTCACGGAGGAGCCCAGCTCGTCACGGAGGAGCCCAGCTTGTCGCGGAGGAGCCCAACTCGTCACGGATGAGCCCAGCCCTACAGAGTAAGATGGGGGTATGGCCTTGGGCGAGTATGGCCTTGGGCAAGTATGACCTTAGGCGGGTATGGCCTTGGGCGGGTATGGCCTTGGGTCTTCAGTCATAACACACTATCGAAGTGCGTAAAATTCGAGGACGAAATTTTAATTCGTTGGGAAGACTGTAACGGCCCGAAAATTTGACTTGTGCCACGTGCCAGGTCAAGGTCGTATGTGGGACCCACTCGTCGAATACGTATGTCCGAATATTGAATGGAGACACCGAGAATGTCCAATTTAAGATTTTAATGCTAATTGTTGAGAAATATATATATGCGGAGAATTCGGTGAGCCGAAACACGAACGAGGACGCGCCTCGAGTCGCGTGCCGACGTGGGACCGAGATAGTGGTTTTATGTGGTTTTAAAATGTACATTAGATATGCATAGTGTTGCGTGTAGCGCGAGTATCGAGATTTTGAAATAAGGCGGGTTTGTGCTTCGAGATGAGCGTTGCTCGGTTGTTGAGTTGCCTCGAGATTCGTGTTGCACGAATCTCGATGACACTTTTGATTTGAAATCAAAAAGAAAATAAAAAGAAAATGTATATATATATATACTAGTTTCAGGACGTGATACGCACGATTGACCCGCTCGCTTTGCTCGCGGGAATTAATTTTTAAGAATTTATTAATAAAATCCAAAATTGTAATTAAAATTTAAAAATTAAAAATACAAGTACATTCATTAGCTTATCAATATTCTCTAATGTGATTGAGATAAGATGTGAATGAAAAAACAAGCTAGTAATGCTAGGACATTACTTCCTAAAAAAAGAACAACGATCCTTCGTTGTTGTGGATCTCAGATCCGTCCGCATCTGTCGTTGATATCAAGGACGATGCGACCCGATCAGCGCCGGTGGGGCGAATCCGCCATTGTATGAGTTATCATCGCATCGCTACTAGCGTGAGTCGGGAGATATCGATTTCGATGTCGATTCGAAGTCGAAGTCGAAGTCGATACAATTTGAAAACCCTAGCTCTAGCACTCTAACTGAGAACCATAGTTGTTCGATTGTGCGAGTTTCGCCGCAGAATTTGAGCCAGAATCAGAATACGCAGACGGGGTATTTGTTAGAGAATTGAATTTCACCGAATTCGGGTTCGAGGGGAGCAATTCGAGGAATGGGAGTTTGCAGTCCTGCAAGCCTGAATCAGAGATATATATATGAGGAAGAACAATGAGGGTTTGAGTGAGAATGATGAAGACGATGACTAGTGGTATGCACCCCCTTAAAACGTATCAAATGGTAGCATGCGATTCAAGCTTTCAACAGATACAATGTTCATATAAACCGATTTGCCCCAGAAACAAGTGCACACTCCAATTTAGAAGTCTCCCCCAATTTATCAACCTCTCCGTCTCCTTGTATTGGATTGATGAGAAGGAGTTTGTGTATTGGATTGATGAGAATGAGTTCGTCCGGAACATGAGCGAGTGATCGATTGAAGACTGAGAGAAAGAGAAAATCGTGTATTGGATTGATGAGAAGGAGTTAGAGTTTGATTTGGAAACAAAAGAAAAGGTTGATTTGGAGATGAAAAAAAAAAATATAAGTAAATAAGTAAATTTTATTACCACTCAAAAATTTGTGATTCGTGCTTTTATATATATATATATATATATATATATAAAAGATGGGATAAGATTGAAAAAAGAAAAAAAAAAGATTGAGATAAGAATCGGGAGGTGAGAAATAGGAGAGAGAGAAAGCTAGAGAGAGAAGTCGCCGGGGAAGAAGGAGATCCGGCGGGATCGGCTCGCGAGCGCGGCAGCATGGGCGGACCGGCGGCTCGGCCGGCTCGTCGGTGCAGCGGCCACGCGGAGGCCGCGGGAGGTGAGCAGTGGCGGTGATCGCGCAAGGCAGCACCAGCACGGGCACGGCGCGGACGGCCAGCGTCCCAGCAGCACAGCGGCGAGACGGCGGTCAGCGGCGATCGCGCAGGGTCGCGGTGGTGGTCGACGCGGTCGGCTGGGCAGCAGCAGGGTCGCGGCACGGCGCGGAGAGCGCTGCCAGCACGGCGCAGACGGCGGACGGCGGCGCGAGCGAGCAGCGACGGGTTCAGATCTGGAGGCGGCGGCGGCAGGCCAGCAGTGCAGGCGAGCAAGCAGCGACGCGGCCGGTGAGCAGTGCGGACGGACGAGCGACGCAGGCGGCGGCTGGACGGCCAGCAGACGCGCGAACGGCTCCGGCGAGGGACGGCGCCGGCGACCGGCGAGCTGCAACGCCGGCGACGGCTGCGCGGCAGCGACAGCGGCGACTATGACGCGGTGAACGGCGCAGTGTCGACCGGTCGGATTCGCGATTTCGACGAAATCGCGACGACGCGATGGAGGTGAGGTTTACTTCGCCTAAATTCAGTGTGATTTGCATGATTTTGGTAAATTAGCTCTCAAATGTCTAAATGGACACTAGGGACGTAGGAGTCCGGGTGCGCATATCGAGGCATGAGCGAGATGTCTTGAGGAGGAATTACGGATTTCGAGGTAAGTAAACCAGTTAGAAAATGTACAGTAGTTCATTGAGCTCGCATGTTTGTTTGATGTTGAATCATGTCCCCTTCTTGGAATTCTCACCCATTTATGAGTGTTCGAGGGCCAAGTGAGTCAAACTCGTGTCTCTGATTGGAGTGGTTGCCGGCTTGCAACCGGGGCCATGACCTCGAGTCACCGGAGTGGTCGGAATGAGATGTACTTTATCCGGGGCACCGTTGATATCCCTCATTCGCGACATTTTAGGTACGGCGATGCCGCATTCGATGACCGAGTCTGTTTGGCGTTGTCGCGACTCTGCGACCCCGACCCTGTGGCACCCGCATTCGGTGGTCTTAGACTACTTGGGCACCTCTCTATATTGTTTCATTTGACACTCATTCTTGTTGTACTTTCATCTTCACAGTCTCATTATCATGCATTTCATATATATATATAGCTTTCGTTTATCCGCATGATATTTAGACTGCTTCATTTATTTTGAATTACTGTTTAGATTTTACTGGATTTTACTTACCTGGGCTCGTCAATCTCATGTTTGACTGAGTGCAGAGTCGCAGACGTGTAGCAGAGGGAAAGCTCCATAGCTAGGTGAAATTTTTGTATATCTTTTATTTATTCTCATCCGATGTGATACATTTATGTTGGGTTCCACAATTAGGTTGCCTAACTCATTGATATTATTGTTGAGTTATTTCATGTAGTATTGCTTCCGCTTAATTTGTAAATCTTGAAAAATACTAATAACTCAACTTAAACTTTTGAATTTACGTATAATGATGGATTGGAAGGCTGACTAGGCTCTCGTTGACCTTGCGAGACTGGCTCGGGGGTCCACGTGGGCTTAGGCCGGGCGGTGCCCAGTTTGTTGGAAATTGGGGTCGTCACAGCGACTACCTCCGAGATTGTGGAGCCAGCTCGTGTGTGACTACATTATGTACGTATTTATATTTTTGTCAAGTTTTAGTGACTGTAGAACATTGATTACATGTATCTGGAAACTTTGTTATACTTATCTCGCCCTGATATATACATGATATCTTTTACCGGGTTTTCCACTACTTAGGATTGTTAAATATTGCATAACTTACTCATTTAAAGACTTCCTCTGTAAAACGGTATTATAACTTCATAAAATGATTAACAAGCTAACCAAATCAGTAATACTTATATAAAGATTAATTAGCTAGGTTAAGGTTAGCTGAAAAAAGTGTAAGCACTCAGTTAGGTCGCGATGCGTCAAGGATAAGATGGCCATGACGTGGCAGGGCTTGGTGATGTGGAATGCGACATGGCGGGTCCTAATGCGGCCCGGAATTTGGGGTCGCCACACTCATAAAGAATGTATAATGTGGCAGTTGAAGATATTTCCA
This sequence comes from Stephania cephalantha, assembly GCA_039657325.1. NCBI lineage: Eukaryota > Viridiplantae > Streptophyta > Magnoliopsida > Ranunculales > Menispermaceae > Stephania > Stephania cephalantha. The sequence goes on along the minus strand of CM077567.1, from coordinate 64,073,239 downwards.
TGGAATTTGAAAAGCCATTGTTTAAAAATTTAAATTCGAAATATATAAAATTTCTACTGATTGATAAGCGAAACATCTTATATGTAATCAATTAAAAGTTTAAATCGAAAACCGTAACATAAAATCAAATTAGTGTTGAAACATTTTTTTTTAATAAGGAACAATACCAATAATAGGCTACGATATATGCCAGTTACGTTTCATATGATTTTTTTATTAATGCTCATTAGAGTTGTGTTGATGACGTGGCATAATAGTTGATGACATGGTGAGAAAGAAGCTTGAGAGGAAGTCTCGTGACACTCCAAGGTCTTCTTTTAATATATATATATATATATATATATATATATATATATATTAGAGTTGAGTTGATGATGTAGCATAAGAGTTGAAGACATGGCGAGTAAGAAGCTTGAGAGGAAGTCATGTGGCACTCCAAGGTCTTCCTTTTATATATATATATATATTAGAGTTGAGTTGATGACGTGACATAAGAATTGAAGACATGACGAGTAGGAAGCTTGAGAGGAAGCCGTGTGGCACTAAGGTCTTCCTTTAATATATATATATATATATTAGCCGCAGAGAGAACAAGATAAATTATATTAATGTACTCACATAAATTTTCGAAACCCGTCATCATAAATTGAAATAAATGGCGATCTCGTTTCAAGATACCTAGTGCAACATCAATATCAAGTCTTTGGACAGTAATATTGACTGTTAGTGATACTCTTATTGTAATAATCAAACTCTGACAATAACGCATGTCAAACAATAAGTCTATCTTTGAATCGATTCATTGTTCACATGTAAAACTAAATAACTGTCACAAGTTTACCATCACAGGTGTGTAAGCAACACAGCTAAGTATTAATCTTCATTTGGGCCGATTAATACCCACATTGATATACATATATGCATTCATTCGACATTTTTCATGGACAACCTAGACAAGAGATGTCACTTTTGTGACTTTTTGTTTCAATTAACTCACTTAAAATGTCAAACAATGTACTTAATACATTATCTGTAGCCATTATTAAATTATAATTATAAAATCATATTTAAAAAAAATATGTCCGTGGGGTCTCTTTAATGCATGTGCATGCATTAAAAGATTTTGAAAGCTTTTAAACATATGCACATTAATATATGTTACTAAAAACAAGTCACACTGTTACGATTTGCATTTTTTTTAATTTAAAAAAGTTAAATCAAAAGTGGTGGGTTCATTTGACAAGCATACCCATGTATATCATGGTCTTTATCTAATCCTTATGTTTGGAGTAAAACATGCAAATTGTGGGACCCACTATACTTACATAACAAGTATGGGCCTCTGTATTAAAAAAAAAAAAAAAAAAAAAAAAGAGAAAACTTATAAGGGTGTTGCATATCAAAAAGTTTCTTGATGAGCCGTTAAACTAAAGAAGCCCGTTTAGAAACCCTAAAAGCTCTCTTCAATTTCATCTTACTGATGCGTGATTGAAAGATAATCTAACGTCCATGACTTATCTTCTTCACCAAAGATTAATATAACACAACAACGAACAAGCTGCTGTCGACCCCACCATGTGCGGCCATACCTGTGTGGCTTTGGTGCCACACGCGTTGGCCACCCTGCCTCCAGTGCTATTACGGCACCCAGACATCTACACCGTAGCCATTATGAATTATGATTTCAAAACCATATTTGAAAAATATGTATATGGGGACTCTTAAATATTTACCGACTCGCCTTAATTAATTAGTCATTCTTAATGAAAAACGGAATTTTGGATTATAACAAAAAAACGTCATAATATGGAATCCATCTTAAGATATCGGGCACTCCATTACTATTTCATCCTTGGATGAAATGGTAACTTGTAATTGATATCCTGTTTAATTATAATAAACACTGATAATAAAAATAACACGTCAAATAATAAACCTTTCTATAGGCCGATTTACTACTCACATGTAAAATACACCAAATTATTATCATGTGTTTATCAACATAAATGTACATCTAATTTTATTAAATATTGTCCTTCCTTTAGGCCGCGCAATATTGACAAAAATTAAATGTATATATCATTCTGGATTTCAAAATTAAATTAATCTCCACAAAAGAGCTCGCTTTGGTGAGGTATTATGTTGATCAATTTATTTCATAATGCTTAAAACCTTATTTGCCTTTATTTAAATAATCTAATCCGAACAACTACCAAAATAAAACTTGCTCGATATTACTTTAATTAAGTTTTGTTTCATATAAACTAGGATTTTTTGCTTGATTAATATAATTAAGGAAAATAATTAACAAAAAAACATATCTTTCGAAATAATTCCCAATATAACACATTTAGTGCCACGTCGCGCCGCCATGTCGCGCCAAGGTGTCCAAAGAAACACAATGCATAAGGAAGTCGTGACCCCGGGTCACGACTTTTTAGAAGAGGAAGTCGTGACCCCGGGTCACGACTTCTATACAAAAAGAAGTCGTGACCCAGGGTCACGACTTCCAAGCCGGTATATAAACCCCAAAACCTCGTCCTCGTTTGCATTTCTTCCCATTTGGTCGCCTCTCGCGTCACCGAGATCCGTGATCCCACCGTCCCCGCGCGCCCTCGCCCTCCCTCGCCTCGCCCGCTCTCCTCGCGTCCTCCTCGCCTAGGTAGCTCGCACCTCCACCGTCCTCGCAGTCTCGCTGATCGCCTCGTCCTCGCTCCACCGTCCCCCCCGCCGGCGTCCCCCCGCTCGCCCTCGCTCCCCTCGCTCCCTCGCTCGCTCCCCCCGCTCCCTCGCTCGCGTCCCTCCTCGCTCCCCTCTCGCCTCTCCTCGCTCCACCGTCCTCGCCTCCTCGCTCCACCGTCCTCGCTCCTCGCTCCACCGTCCCGCGCGTCGTCGTCCGTCGCAGCCCTCGTAGGTCCCTCGCCGATCACAACTCAATTTCCCGCCAGACATTTTATTTTTTAGTTTCATGCTTGTGATAATTGGGCAATGGTAACAAATTATAATCATGATTGTAAATAGTGGCTATGGAAGAGTAAAGAGGATAGTTATTGCTTATGTATGATAGTTGATCTTCTGCCCTTTTCATATGAAAATCTGAAATAGTTCATGATTCATAATAGAACTTATTAAACAATGATAATGTAAATTGAAAGTAAATCTGCAATAAATAAGAAAACCGTGATGATTTGAAATAAGTTTTGGGGTGACTTTTAGGTATTAAGGATAGTTTTAGTTGGAATGTTAGGAATTGCGCAAGACGACATGTATAGCAGTTACATTTATGTTTGTGGCATATTCCGTGGTATTGACTGATATGGTATGGTTATGTATCTTTACTAATTTTCTTTCATCTTTTCTATCACCTTTCGATCTATTTCCATTAATTTTGTTTATGCACCTTCTTGTCATAATAGCCTCTATATTAGTGTATTTATGCCCATGGTACGTTTTGTGACTACATGTATGTTCATGCATACTTTAGTTCACTGTTATGACCATCTAGTTTAGTTTAGAGTCGCTAAAACCTTGTTGAGTGCCTTTGGTTATGGATTAGTTAAAAATATAAACTTGAAAAACTTATGTGTAAGTTGGAAAAAATTAAGTAAACTTTAAACGCACATGTAATATAAATGCATGTAAATATATTATAATTTGTTTGCTTATTTCACTTCATACAATTAATGTCCTAATATAATTGCTCTACATCAAATTTGAATTGTTCCCATTAGTTATGTATTTTTGTTTTTTACCTTCCATGGACAAAGTGGGAATTGATTACTTTGGGATGGATCATTCTTTAAGAAATAATCGAATCGTTTTTAGTATGAAACACTAAACTTTTTAAAATGTTGATATTGTTGCATTCAATTGTATTGATCATGCTTTGTATTCTACATATATAGATTCAATAATGGCTGATCGAAGAGTAAGTTTGTTGTGCTATATGAATGGAGACATGGTCGATGGACCATCATGAATTTCATACACGAAACCGCCTGTTCGACATCTTAGATCGAACATGGGTTTAGGGTACGAGGAATTTATGAGTTTTATCTATAATTCATTGGAGATAGACAATGAAAAGATGATATTGACCATCACATATCGATATCCAGCGTACATTGGTAGTGGAACTGCCAACTACGTCCCTGTGCGAATAGATGATGAGGCGAGTCTTAAAGATGTTTGGGAGATTGTGGGTAATTACCACCACCAAAGTGCATGGAGCTTTATATCGATTTGAGAACGAGGATTCGTATAATAGTTCAAACTGTAATATGGTGTTAGATTCAGACTGGACCTAGCACTCAACCAATTTTTGAACACAAATCATTGTGCATCGCCTCGATGACCGCAAATCCCGAGATGGACGATGATCTTCGTTCATGTGATAAGTTGAACACTAGTGAAGATGGAGACTATTGCGGTAGTGACGAAGATACTAGTGAAGAGAGTAGCGATGATGATGAAGATGATGAAGGGGTTAATGCTCATCATGTTGATGATGGCATGATTCGATACACATTAAATCGAGTCATAGCCGATGATGGCTCATTATCTTGTCCTCCAATTTTGAGCGAGGTTGGGAACGATGATATTTTCGATGAAGAGGGCTCGCTGGAATTGATGGTGCGCCCGTGGGTGTTGGTGAATTTGTCGTACCTTCTCCTGCATTTATGGAATTGAGTAGTGAGGCAATGCAACCCCTCCATGAGAATGCTATGATCCCTTTTAGGTCTTTATGGAATGAGGCAAAGCAGAATTTGAGAAGGGCATGCGGTTCATGTGTAAAGTAGATATCCAAAGATGCCGTGAAATTGTATAGCATCAAAGGACACAAAGCGATTTGTGGTGACTCATTCTACACCTAATGTATGGATTGTTCGTTGTAAGAAATATTTAGATGGATGCACTTGGAGGTTGCGTTGTTCGAGAAGAAAATCGCATGGAATGTTTGAGATTAGTAAATATGCAGGACCACATACATGCATCTACGCCAATCTGTCCAAAGATCATGCGCATTTGGACTCCACCGTTATATGTCGTGAAGTTGAAAATGTGGTGAGAAGAGATCCGTCCATCTCGGGCCAAAGTGCTTCATCAGATGATCAAGGACAAATTCAGTTATGACGTTCGTTATAAGAAAGTGTGGTTGGGGAAGAAGAAAGCAATTGCTAAAGTCTTTGGAGACTGAGAATAATCGTACAAAATGTTGCCGCGGTGGATGGTCGCTTCTTCAAGAAAGCAATCCAGGGACACGTGTGGAATGGCGGCATGGCGAGCCTAATGCCAACAATGAGGTTATATTCAAATGGGTTTTTTGGGCATTTGCACCTTCTATTGCAGTTTGACATTGCAGCACCAATGATACATGATTGATGGCACATTCTTGTATGGAAAATACAAACATAAACTCCTAATAGCCATCGTTGTTGATAGTAATAGTCATGTATTTCCTTTAGCATTTGCCATTGTTGATGAGGAAAGTCAAGACATACTGGGATGGTTTATGGCTTGCTTGCGACATCACGTGATCGATAGGGATGGTATATGTGTCATTTCGATCGACACCCGGTATATTGTTGGCAATGAACAATCCTCAAAATGGATGGACACGTGAAAGAGCTCACCATGATTTTGTCTCCAGACATATGCAAGAATTTTAACATGAGGTTCGGGAGCAAGGAATTAAAGGATATGGTGTACTTAGTCTGGTGCACAACATCAACCACGAAAATTTAAGGCAAACATGATTAACTTCAAGAAATGAATGCGAATGTATTGCGTGGTTTAATGACCTTGATCGAGCACAATGGACTAACGCATACGATAAAGGATATCGTTATTTGATGGATGACTACAAATCTAGCTGGTATTCATCGTCTCTATAATATGTTACCATTGTTTATTTAATATCTTTGATTTGTTACGTTTAGATGCTAATACACATATGCATATTTTGTCACTATCGTAGAATGCTTTAACGGGGTCCTTAAAGGCGCGCGATTTTACCCAATCACCGCGTTAGTGCAACCGACATTCTATCGTGTCTTTGAGTACTTCAACAAAAGGCGAGACAAAATAGGTGCAAATTTTAGGAAGGGGCGAAGTGTACACAAGTTACGCGTTGAAGAAGTTGTCAAATTGGGCAAAGTCTTTGGAGGTCACAATGTGACATTAGTGAATCGCGAGAATGGTACATTTGAAGTCGTCATCGCGCCACGTGGCTATCATTTGCGAAAAGGGTCTAACAAGCAAATAGTGAAATTGGAGGCTCGTAGATGCACTTGTATGAAATGGCAAGTGTTTTGGCATTCCATGTTCTCATGTTCAAGTAGTCTGCGCCGTTGTTGCCATTGATGCACATCAAGACATCGAGGAATACTACGATTGGTTGTGTACAAATCAATGTTATGTCGCGAATTTTCAACCCATTCCCCACGAAGATTATTGGCCAAGCGCTAGACTTCCATACTGCAGCATCGGGCTGATCCATCTCGAAAGCGAGTAAAAAAAGGTCGTCCTCAAAGAACGACGTTTGCGCACAGAGATGGATTGGAGAAGCAACCGTAAACAAGCCACGTCATATGCAATGAGAGAATGAATGGAGAGAAACCCCAACCACGCTCGCGATGTAGTTTGTGTAAGTGATGGACACAATAGACGTATTTGCTCTCGTCGCCAAAGAACAACAACCACCGAGTGCTTCATAGTGACAGCTCATTCAAGCACGCCGACATTTAGTTTAGCTAGCTAAGCCTCCTGACCGTTGAGGGTCATGCTTGTGACTAACATTTGATATATCTTCATGAGTAGTGTCAATGTAGTTGATGAATTATCTCCATAATTTTGATAAACATTTCCTACTTATTCATGTTGTCTTTATTGGTAGTTTGCTACTTCTCATGTTCCTTTAATATCTTTGATTTGGGATTGAAGCGCGATATGGATCCTGGCCCTATAGATGACTCGGTTTTGAGTTTGCAAGCTCTCCACAGATCTACCCGAGTATGGAATGGACCGGTAGGACTTCTTGCCGATATGCATAATTTTATAGCATCGTGTATGTATTTTACATAATGTAACTTATATCTCGTATTTTCATAGGAGCCTGGTATATTGACTATCAGGCGTAATTCGGCTGCACTACATCGGTTGGTCCAGCTGGATGAACGAATTGTCGAGCATCTTCACGCAGCTGGCTTTTATGGGACGGCGCGAGTAGGTTTCATCTCTATTGATTGGCATCTAATCACTGCCCTTGTAGAGAGGTGGAGACCAGAAACTCACACGTTCCATTTTCCTGTTGGCGAGATGACTATTACCCTTCAAGATGTACAAATCATCTTAGTGGTTGCCCGTCGATGGATTACCTATCACCGGTCGTGTAGAGGAGATTACAATGCATTATGCTTGACACACCGGGCTTTCCATTCCCCGAAAATAACAGATCGGTGGCCGGATTCAAATTCGCCAACCGTCAAGATGGTTTCCAAACCTTCCACAGATGCCGATGATGTGGAAGTGCAACGCTATGCAAGAGCGTACATCCTACAACTTCTTGGAGGAACTTTATTTGCCGACAAGTCTAACAATCTCGTGCACATCACGTATTTGCAATTTTTGGAAGACTTTGAGGCTAGGCGGGACAATACAGCTGATTGGGGTAGTGCAACTCGGCTCACCTATATAGACAGCTATGTCTTGCAAACCTGACATGATGGAGCCGAGATAGCAGACCGGTCATCTTATTGCAATTGTGGGCATGGGATAGGTTGCCTTTTCTCGCACCAATTATGGGAAACCACCTTCGAGATGACATGATAGACAATGAAGCATTATTTCCACCTCCTCCATTTGGTCATAGGTAATTAATAATTTTTTAGCATTACATTTTCAATTTGAGTATATTTACATCCATTTGTTCATGCATGCTCGTGTTATTTGGTACATTTGGAAAGGTGGAGACATGCGTTGGAGACCACAGGAACATCGATGCACGTGCTGACAAAATACAGAGAAATGATTGACATGCAAGGACCGGATGAAGTAATAAATATACTGAATCATTATCTCCAACAAGTGCTTATGTCAACATCTTGTTAATGACACCGTTTATGCAATTAATGTTGTTTTTTATGGCTACAGGTTGTTTGGGAACCGTATCCGGAAACAGTGATAAGTGACCTGCCTGCATATTGTAGCAGTGGTCGAGCAATTTGGCGAACGAGGGCACCTTTGCTTTTCTTTCGTGTTGTCGAACCGTACAATCGATAGAGTCATGCGACAATTCGGTATGAAACAAAGGATACCTCATTTACATAGCACAAGTATGGAATTACATAAGATTGACTTGAGAGGAAAACGGATAAGGATTGGAGTGCAGAACATAGTGCTTATGTTTGCTTGTGGAACGAACGTGCTTCTAACATAGCAACTGATGAAATATTAGACGAGCCATTGGACTTTTACGACCCGTATATGCTATGGTATCGTCGCATTACACGACGATTCATGTCTCGTCTGGGAGCTATTGCCGAGGCATTGGTAAGTGCAATTTTTTTTTTTATGAATTTTCATATAGTTGTTTTCATTATACTTTCGCATACAAGTTCTTACATATTTTATATGTAGGCACATGGAATGACATCGATCCATCAGTTGACATTGGGTGATGACGTGTCGATTGCACGCATTAGAGATGTAGCTGCATCGACTTTGACTGCAGTACGAGCAGATTATCGCATGCATAATGTGCCCACATCATTTGAAGCTTCTCATCATACTTCTCATGATGATACGCGTTCGAGGCATGGCACTCCAAAGTGTATACGTCATCGCACCTCCCAATGAGTTTGAGACTCCACATACTCCATCGCTTCCTCCCTACATGGCATTCGAGGCTACGAAGCCTTTCCATTTGACATAGCACCTACATCTTCGCGCCATTTCAATGCAACTCCAATAATGATGAATTTCTCTGAGAGTACAAGTACGCATGAAGGTGGAATGCGTGATATCGATGATATTCAGAGAGAAGATGATCAAAATCCAACTGATATGGGGGCAATCGAATGTCCCATTAGCGTTAAATCGTAATGTCCGAAGTCGTAAAGTTTAAACACGTTGTGGACTGGAAGTCATTATTTGGGGTCAGAATAAGACTTGTTTTTAACAATAATAAGACTTCTTTTTATTATTGCTTTGTAATCAATCAACTTGTAATATCTTCATTTGTACCTTTTCAAATTGCAAGTGCGTCATTTATAGCAATTCTTTTTGTAAATTTAAGGACCTCAAATGATTATAATTACTCAATGTTTGGTTTGTTTTTTGGCTATAATTGCAAGTCTTTGATTATTAGAGGTATGTAAGGACCTCAAAGTATTTTAATTACTCAATGTTTGGACTTTTGAAAAGAACCTCCTAATTTTCATATTTGGGTTTTGTTTCATCCGTTGATTTGATGGTTATCATTAGAACGATTAAAAGTTAGTCATTAAATTGAGGATTTAAGCTCGACAATTCGTTCATTTGGGTTTGTTTCATATGGTTTGTTTACCTGCTGTTATTTGGGTTTGTTTCATTTGGTTTTAAACACCTGCTGTTTTTTTTGTTGGTTGCCACGCCATCGCTTTTTTTTTTTTCTCAATCGAAGGAAATCGTGACTTGCAACACGATTTCTGTGAAGGAAGTCGTGATCGCAAGTCACGACTTCCACTATATGCAAAACGTGAGTGGAAATCACGTCTTTCGTAAAACGTGATTTCCACTCACGATTTCCCCTTGCACAAATCATTTCGCTTCCACATGGCGCGTGATGTGGTAGCTCACGTGGCACTAAGTGTGTTATATTGGGAATTATTTCAGAAGATGTGTTTTTTTGTTAATTATTTCTCTTAATTATATTAATCAAGCAAAAACTCCGTTAAGGATAGCTATAGATTCCACAATATATAATATATGTATACGTATCTTTTAGGAGTATATGAATTACTTTCTTAAAATCAAAAATATCACCATTCACCATTAACCACGTTTCTATATGTAACCAACAAATTCACAATATTTTGTTCCTTAATCTTCAATTTAGTGGGACCCACTAAATACAGTATTTACAACCAAAAGATTTAACGGTGAAAGTCATAATTTTTTTTTTAAATCACAACTGATTCAATTGAACATTTGCTTATTTGGATTCACCGTTCACTAAATATGGATTTATATTTAGATAGTCACCATAATCTATGACATGAAGAGATCAATCTCTATTATTTTCACAAGTGATTCATCCAAATTAAATATAATACATATAAAATTACAAAAGTCGAGAATGATCAAATATTCATGATGTTTCTTCCAAATGAACCAAAATGCACACTGAAGAAAATCATAAAACGAGATTACTCAACAAAAACTTATCATTCAGGATTGAAGAAGGGTTTATTACTTCAAAAGAACCTTGGTCATCAAGAATCATGTATGGTGGTCACTAATACCACTTGTTAGTTTTAGATCTATGATTTTTAATCATAATCTATCATAAATCACATAGAAACATAAAGCCACACAGATTCATGATGATAAATATAAAGCGGAAGCGTACCTAGATTCTCCATTGGAGACGTAATGATCGAGCCGGATCAGGTCTTTCAATTGTTGTTCTATCTTAACGAGTTCTCTTGATGAGGATAGAGAAACACACAAGGAACTACAAACTGAGGACCATAACTCAAGGCTGGGCAGTTGTTAAGTGATATGTCAACTTTACCCCTCATTGAGTTGCACATCGATACGGTATCTACACTAACATTGTTTCATAATCATAATTATGCATATTAGCCAATAACATTATACATTAGTAGATCACTTAAATTTAGGCTAACTCAAATAATGGCGTGACACATTGTACATTAAATGTGTGGCCCCAGTAAATTATTAAATTTTTCTAACAAATGCTAGAGTAATCTACTTTGAACATTCAATTTGGACACTCACTTTGCGCACCTAGTGGGCCCAAGTACGTGTTCAGCCGTGCGATACACCTTGAAGTGTGCGCATAACACCTCGAAATGTACACTCATACTCCTCGAGGTGTATCACATGGAGAGACATCCTCTTGGGCTCACTAGGTGTACGTCCAAAGTGGGTTACCAAAACATTTTCCTTTTCTTTTTTAATGAAAAAAGATGAGCAGGAGAATAAAGACTTGTACATAAGTATTACGCATTTTACGCCATCAGAGCCTTGTATAAACGTCGGTTTAGTATATGAACGTGCGTGCACCTCTCGAGGTGTATTGCACTGGTATCGAGCAGATAGGTGCCAAAATCTCGGTGCTCAAAGTGGGTCAATCTAATATTGTCTATATTTTAGTAAGTTTTTAACTAATATATGAACTGGTCTCTATATAATACTCATATTTACCAACCATTGCCTTGGTGTATAGTGTGATTAAGACCTAATAGTTGTTTCCTTAAGTAGGACTTCATGAAGTCTCAATTCAACATTTTCTTATATTGTATTTATATTTTTGCGCTGTTTGATTAAAAAAAAATATTTCATATGAAAAGAACATTTTCTTAAGAAATCTTTCCTCGGTAAATGTTCAGAAAATTAAATATATATTTATGTGTTTGATTGGACATATAAGAGTTTTTCCCTCAAAATTATCATACAACAAGTTTTGAAATAAATATGAAACTTACCATATATATTAAATATATTAATTTTCATATTTAAAATATAAATTCAACGAGTCTTCATATGGAAACTCACTTTTTCTCAATACAAAACTCACTTTCCCACGATAATAGGTGGGAGAATATATGTGTCATAATGTAAACAATTGACAATTATGAAAAAAAAAAAAAAAATTCCGCGAGAAAATCTTGGCTATCAAACGCATGAAAATGTCATTTTTCCACAAAATTTGTTATTTTCCTTGGAACATTTTCTTTTTCCGTCCAATGAAATAGGGCCTTAACGTTTTTTAAATACTTCACTCACTAAATTCAACTTTTTATTAAATTTAACAACTAATGAGGATAAAAAAATGGAAGGAAAAAATAAAATTAAATTAAAGGACATGAAATTGCTGATTTTTTGGGTACATTTTAATCGTTAATTTTTTTATTTTAATAATTGGCTTTATTAAAAATTGGAGGAAAAAATTGGAAAGAAAGAGTATATGGCATGTATGGAACCATCTTTCTCCCTAGTCGTTGTCCCGAAGCTTCGCGCGCGGAAGAGACTGAGTATTAGTAGTAGATAAAAATACTTTAATATGCAACACAACAAAAAAAAATTGATGAGAATAAAAAGTGAATAAATAAATAAAGTACTCACTATGTAGTCTAGGATGTACTCAAAGATGAGAAGAATATATACCATCTAATGGTTAGAAAAAAAAAAAAAAAAAAAAAAAAAAAAAAAAAAAAAAAAAAAAAAAAAGGAACCTATCTTGTCCAAAATAATAATAGAATCATTCAAAAAATCAAGTGATTTTCTAATAGCAAATGAGAGATCAACCAACAAAAAAGAAAGAAAGTAGAAGAATAAAATAAATAAAACTTGAACCTTGCTTGCTTGTCTCATGGCTATTGATAAATTTCAATATGTAGACCTACAACTAAATTGCACGTTGTTGTATTCATCAATGAATATGAATTTGATACTCTTCTAAAAAATACGATTACCTTCCTAAATCAAAATGCTTTATAAAGTAATGGTCACAAAAAATAATATAAATTACTACAGATTATCCCGAAATTTATGAGAAGCAAAATTTACATTGTCGATTGGGGATAAAAACTATGGATTCACTATCTACATTCTAAAACTAAAGCTCACTGATGAAGATAGCAAAGCTAAAACCTTTAAGAAATAGAATAGTATAGAAACAAAATAAGTAATTGTCACAAAAAAAAGAATAATATAAAGTAATACATATCATTTCAAAATTTATGAGAAGTAAAATTTACATTGTTGATTGGGGATCAAAGAAATAGATTCACTATCTACATTCTAAAACTAAAACCCACTAATGAAGATATCAAATCTAAAATCTTTGGCATCAATTTGCTGCAATGATGTAGGATTGAAGTCACCTTCGATTATCGAACGTTGTAGGCGGGTGATGTACAAATCGAGTTGTTGATGAGATTGTTGTTGTTGATAAGGAGATCTAGGTATCTGGGGTGGTGGCGAAGTAGATATTGCAATGGAGCATGAGAATGACGACCGAACGACAATATAGTATGACCAATAATCTTGAGGAAAGTGATGATAGTTGTGTCAACAACAATTGAACTTAATCACCTCTATTTATAAATTCATATATCATACTTTTTTTTTACTTGAGAGGGACATTTCACACTAAAAACGTAATTTAATGCATTATGTGATTTTTAATGGCGAAAATAAATTTTATAGAAGTTACAAATATATGCTTGGAATTTGAAAAGCCCATGAAGAAGTTACATTACTTCAAAATTTGAAAAGCCTCATAAAGAATGTATGATGTCGCAGTTGAAGATGTTTCCATGGAATTTGAAAAGTCATTGTTTAAAAATTTAAATCCGAAATGTGTACAATTTCTACTGATTGATTAGTGAATCATCTTATATGTAATAAATTAAAATTTTAAATTGAAAACCGTAACATATATAAACTCAAATTAGTGTTCAAATGCTTTTTTTTTTAAATAAGGAACAAAACCAATAATAGGCTAATTAAGATGTAGGCCCCGTTGTGGTTTATATAATTTTTTTATTAATTCTCATTAAAGTTGAGTTGATGTCGTGGCATATGAGTTGATGACGTAGCAAGAAGGAAGCTTGAGAGGAAGCCATGTGGCACTCCAAAGTCTTCTTTTAATATATATATTAGAGTTGAGTTGATGATGTGGCATAAGAGTTGAAGACATGGTGAGTAGGAAGCTTGAGAGGAAGTCATGTCGCACTCCAAGGTCTTCCTTTGATTATATATATATATATTAGAGTCGAGTTGATGACGTGACATAAAAGTTGAAGACAAGATGAGTACGAAGCTTGAGAGGAAGTCATGTGTCGCTCTAAAGTCTTCCTTTAAACATATATATATTAGAGTTGAGTTGATGACGTGACATAAGAGTTGAAGACAGGCTAAGATGTAGGCCCCGTTACATTTTATATTATTTTTTTATTGATTCCAGTTAGAGTTGAGTTGATGACGCGCATAAGAGTTGATGATATGGCGTAAATGAAGCTAGAGAGGAAGCCATGTGGCACTTCAAAGTCTTCATTTATTCTCATTAGAGTTGAGTTGATGACGTGGCATAAGAGTTGAAGACAATCGAGTAGGAAGCTTGATAGGAAGCCATGTGGCACTCCAAGGTCTCCATATATATATATATATATATTAAGCTTACATCTTAGGTGTGCGACATGGCTGTTTGGAGCCTTCTCGCAATGCCACGTGGCATGCCCAAGATGTATGTTTCGTCAAGCTATATTTAGTGTTTGTCACGTGGCAGTTTTGAGCCTTCTCGCAGCGCCACGTAGCATGCAATTGATTCAAAATAATATATATTTTGTGTGTTAAGTAATTACCTAAAATTACCTTTCTTAACTCTGATTAAAATAAAAGAAGTTTTGTAACGTTTCAAAATTCCATGTGGCCTTTTTTAGCCTTCTCATCAAACCACGTGGCACACCCAAGATACCGCCACGTGGCATGCCCAAGATGTAGGTTTTGTCAAGCTATATTTGGTATTTACCACGTAGTTGTTTCAAGCCTTCTCGCGGCGCCACGTGGCATGCAATTGATTCAAAATAATATATATTTGGTATGTCAAACTATATTTGGTATGTACATTAAGTTGAGGAATTGCCTAAAAATATCTTTGTTAACTTTAATTAGAATAAAAAAAGATTTGTAACGTTTCAAGATTCCACGTGGCCTTTTTTAGCCTTCTCATTGTTCTCAACGAGCCATGTGGCACACCCAAGATGTTCCTTATATATGGATGATTTCTAATTTAAAACCTAATATATATATATATATATATATTTATTTATTTATTGATTGTTTCAATTTTAAAACTCCCACTATAAATTCAAAACACCCCCTTTTTACTTAATATTAGCTTTTATTACAGAATTTGTAACTAATATATCATCTGTAATTTTTTTAAATAAGTTAACTCTAATTAAAATAAAAGAATATATATATATATATATATATATTAAGCCTACATCTTGGGTGTGCCACGTTGCGGTTTCGAGCCTTTTCACAGTGTCACGTGGCATGCCCAGGATGTAGGTTTCGTCAAGCTATATTTGGTGTTTGTCATGTGGCGGTTTTGAATCTTCTCGCAGCGCCACATGGCATGCAATTGATTCAAAAATAATATATATTTGGTATGTCAAGCTATATTTGGTATGTACATTAAGTTGAGTAATTACATAAAATGCCTTTGTTAACTCTAATTAGAATAAAAGATGATTTGTAACGTTTCAAAATTACACGTGGCGTTTTCGAGCCTTCTCGACGAGCCATGTGGCACACCCAAGATACCGCCACGCGGCATGCCCAAGATGTAGGTTTCGTTAACCTATATTTGGTATTTGCCACGTGGCAGTTTCGAGCCTTTTTGCAGCGCCACGGGCATGCAATTGATTCAAAATAAAATATATATTTGGTATGTCAAACTATATTTGATATGCACATTAAGTTGAGTAATTGCCTAAAAATACCTTTGTTAACTCTAATTAGAATAAAAGAAGATTTGTAACGTTTCAATATTCTACGTGGCGTTTTCGAGCCTTCTCAACGAGCTATGTGGCACACCCAAGATGTTCCTTATTTATGGACCATTTCTAATTTAAAACCTACTATATATAGATTGTTTCGATTCTAAAACTCTTACTATAAATTCAAAACACCCTCTTTTCACTTAATTTTAGCTTATTTTATTACAGAATTCGTAACTCACATATCATCTATAATTTTTTTAAATACCTTTGTAAACTCTAATTAGAATAAAAGAAGATCTTTAACGTTTCAAAATTTGAAACACCTTTTAAAATTACTTTTAATTCAAAACACCCCACTCCTGATCACTTTTATTTTTTTTTCAAAAAAAAAATCGTACGTTAACTCTAATTATAATAAAAGAATATCTTTACTTAAGACAAAAAACGATCTTAAACCTTTCAATATTCAAAACGCTTATCGAACTAATTAGTTAATTACTACATTAAATTGCATTCTTTGATTTAGCCTTAAATGATTGATTATTTAAATATCGTTGCGCAAAGAAAAACTTGCTTACCATTCTATAATTTTTTGTCAACGAGATGTATCTCTACCGTTTTCTTCTCATTTCGTAAAGGTTTTTTATATTTTTATTTCAATTGGCTCTATCAAATTTTCTTATTTATGATGTAGATTGTTAATTTTTATTCTTGATTTAGTCAACCGTATGTTGTTTTGATCATGGAATGTACGAGTTTGCAGCTATGCCTCCTACATATATCTTTTATATTTATATTTGAATTTAAAATAATTTTTCGATTATGGAATGTACAAGCTTTAATTTTACCTTGCTTCTAATTCTACAATGGTTTTTATATTTCTATTTCAATTGGCTCTTTCTACAAAGACCTTTTATATTTTTTTACTTCAATTTTTTATTAAATTTGATGTAGATTATTAACTAATTTATATTTTTGATGTAGTATATTACTATTGCGTTCGAGTCCATTGATGACTACATAATATTTTGGTCTAATACTAATAATTGGTCTCTCATGCACACTAATTCTCAGAACTATCCCGAGCGCGAAGCGGGATGCCGACTATTATATATATAAATATATAGATTTTTGGGACACTTGGCAAATTGTAAAGCTGCCACACAATGGACTGGATGCCACTGTAAACAATACAACCGTGAACATCTTCAATGGTAAATGTGGATTGTAGGCGTGAATTCATGCCACATCATCAACGTGGAGAAGATGTCACATGTGGCTTGAATAGACATTGATTTTTAAAACTAATATCTAATAGTAGATATGGATTGCACATCCGTTGATGATGTGGCACTTATTTTTTTGATTTCGGAAGTTCGATTTTACGGATCTGATGTGGCTGTCAATTGCACCCTCAACAAATTCACAGCCAAAGTAGACAGTATATATTTTTTTATCCCCACATCACCTCCACGTCCGAAATGAACATTTATATTTGAGAAGGTTTTTTTTTTTTTTTCAATATCTATTATTTCTTACATTTCACACATTCTAGCACTTCTCCACTTCAATTGGGCAACAAATTTACAGCTGTTAAAAAAAAAATCACAATCCGGCACGTGGCGTATCCAAATCCCTCTGAAAACTAGCTTGCCTTATAAAACAACCGCTTGGATATATCCCACCGTTTCACTCTCAAATCGTAACAACAACCGTCGACCCAAACGTTTGGCGATCCCAATCGCTTGGATTATCTCCTATAATAAATTATTATAAAAGGAGAGGGAGTCATCAGGCCACACATAATAATATTATAACAATGAGCAGTGGTGGGAGGAAGAAGTACTACGAGGTGTCCAAGGGGCGCAACCCGGGCACGTACGAGACGTGGGGGGAGGCGAAGGCACAGGTGGAGGGATACTCTGGGAACTGCCACCAAAAAGTGGACTCCTACGGGAGGGCAGACCCCAAGCCCTACGTGGTCTACGAAGGGGCCAAGCCTGGTGTGTACACTTCTTGGAAGGACGCCCACTCCCAAGTGTCCGGCTACTCTGGGGCCCAGTACCAGAGGGCGCGCGACTTTACTGATGCTGCCAATAAGTGGTGCGATCACAAGTGCAGCCAGGGCCAAGGTGGCTCGTCTGCCAAGAATTAGTGTTGATATCAGTATGTTATTAAGATGTTATTAAGATGTTATTAGTAGTTGTTGTTGTTTATAGTGTGATTGTGATAAAGTGCTATATGTAACCAAAAAAAATTAAAATAAAGTGCTATATGCATGGTAGCATATATGTGTTTATGTTTTGATGTGGATGTGGATATTGTGTTTGTTGGGATGTTGTGCTTGGGTGTACATGGGTTCTTGCTCTTGCATGTGAGAACTCGTTTTAAGAAATACATGTTTTAAAAAAAATTCTTTTCTTTCCTGGTAGTGTGGTGTTTAGGATTAACTCCTAATTATACTGCACGAGCGACACATTCTTTCACCCTTATGTCTGACAAATCGAGATATTTAAATTTAAAAATTCCACTCAAGTAAATAATTTATAGGTCTTAACTTCTGCGAGGCTATCAATCCCACTGATTGAGATCGACTAACAGGGGTTGATGTGAATTGAACTTAGTGGTACTAAAGCCTTCTTTAAAATCACTGTGCTTAAAAAAAATGTTTTTTTGGCAGGGATTGAAAAAAAAATTATGTTTGTTGAAGTAAAAGACACATTTGGCCCCTCAACTTTTCATATAGTGTAAATTAAGTCCTTCAACTTTGAAGGTTTACACAGATTTCAATGGAGATGATGATGGAAAGTAGTTATGGAGATGAAAGTGATTGAGATGGAAAGGAGTTGTGGAGATCGAAGTGATAAGGGAGAAATGAGATAAAGGAGATGGAGATGCAGTGGATGATGGAAGAAAAGGGATAATTAAAGGTGAATAAAAGTGGATGAAAGTGGAGAAAAGGTAGAAGAAAGTGGGAAATGTTGGAGCAAAAAAGAAAACGAACAGTTGAACAACTAAACACAGGTTCAAAATGAAGCTCAAACTTTGAATGAGTTCTTCATTCCAATTCATTTATTTTTAGACTTTGAGGAGTATACAAAATGACGATAACACCCCTCGATAATACCCCTAGTAGTAATCTAGACTTTAGAGTAGTTAAGATTCCACTTACTCGGCTGTCTCTGACATTCACTCAAATACAACCACAACTTTAATTTTTTTTTTTATAGACGCATTTAATTTATACAAGTAGATTTCAAAAAGATAAAATTACAAAAATTAAATATTTCATAATTACTACTGAAATATCTACTTTTACTAAAGTAGATTCTTTTATTACATTATTGACACACAAGACAAAACTTATCTTCACACTTCGTGACAGACTTGTCACATTAAAATTACTATTCTTGATAACTTGATAAGCTTTCTCTTTATTGGACTTGATGTAGATTCTTTTGATGAGCTGGAATGATGATATATA
This sequence comes from Stephania cephalantha, assembly GCA_039657325.1. Lineage (NCBI taxonomy): Eukaryota > Viridiplantae > Streptophyta > Magnoliopsida > Ranunculales > Menispermaceae > Stephania > Stephania cephalantha. Next base: position 64,054,015 of record CM077567.1, on the reverse strand, counting down.
ATGCAGGATTTGGCAAGGGCCCTGAATAAGTGATTGTGGCATGGGCCTAGATGATCGGGTGGGCCTGAATTAGTGAATTTTGGCATGAGCATGGATAATCGGCATGGGCCTGAATAAGTGAATTTTGGCATGGGCCTGGATGATCAAAACATATTAAATTTATTAGATTCTTCATGTTCGGAATAAGGTCCAGTGCTATCTCCATGTTCTAAATTGGTTCTTGATGTGGAAGACTGATTGTCCACTCTCTTCATGATTCATTCTTACATTTTTCTTAAGTGCTCAAAAATATACTGGCTAAATCTGGAATTATCTGATGATTGGATGATGATGACGGTATCTGAATTAGTGCTTCTGAAGTAGTTCCTTTATTGGGTGCAATGACTTCTTTGAAAGATTTTGGTGTCACGTGAGAAATTTGACTTGATAGTAAATTCTTTTGTGGAATAGGTGATGGTTGATCCTTGAGTGTTTCTATATCAAATTTATCCCATCATTTGAAATGGATTTCTTGAATTAAAAGGTGAGATGTTATTCCAGGGGATTCAGTTGCTTTTCGGGTAGCGTAATTCCATCACGGGATGGTATATTTATGAATGAATTAAAAAAATGACAATCCTTCTGCATCATGGAGTTTCTTGACTCGATGAGGAAAAATTTGTAGTATTGGTCCAAACTTAGTCCACTATTTATGGTAAAACCAAGCATGGATTTTCACACTAAGTGATTTCTTGAAAGTGATATACCATGAGTGTCCTTCTGCTGGGCTTTTATAAAATAAATGATTTTCCACGCTTTTATATAATCTTGATAACTGACGAAGATTGGAGGCATGTTGGGCAATAAAGTCATGGACTAATAAGAATAAGGAGGTTGTTGACAAAGAGAATTTTGATTCCATTCGTCTATATTGATGATTTTTTGAATTTTCATTTTTTAATAGGTTATTTCTTGAGAGTTAGGTTTTTTGAAATGTTCAAAAATTACTGATTTGGTTTATGAGAGGAGAGCTTCATAGAATCTGACTGATACTTGAGGACGTTTAGGAATGAAATGATAGTTATTTTGCATAATGGCTTTGATTTGGTTTTCAAGGGATAGGTCCAATAATTAAGGTTCAATGATTGTGACTGTATTATAGCTTCTAGGATGGTATCGGGATTTATCTTTATTATAGTCAATTGATTGGTTAAAAAGAAGCGATAATTTATTGGATAAGTTATGATACAAAAGAAGATCTTTACCTTTAGGGTTCATGATGACCTGTATTGAATGAGTTTTGAGGAGTAAGAAGGAATTCTCTTGACAAAAAATCAGGAAGAGAATTATTTTCTCTTTTGATATACTTAATATCAAAATCAAAAATATTTAATATAGCTTGCCATCTAGCATTTGAAACTAGATTTTTATATCTTTCAAAAATATTTCTTTTGTAGATTTGCAATCAACACGTATTAAAAAAATTTTGATTTAAAATATCAGACTGAAATTTTTGAACTGATAAAACAATCGCTAAAATCTCTTTTCTAACAGTTAAGTAATTCTTTTGGGTATTATTCCATAGTTTTGAAGTAAAGCACACTAATTACTCATTTCCCTCTGGGGGTTTTTGTAGTAAGATTCCTCCACAGCCTATATCGAAGGCGTATGTTTGAATAATCTTTGGGTAAGTAGGATTGGCTATGTGTAAACAAGGAAGGATTTTGACTTTGGTCTTAATGAGTTGAACGACTTTAATATGATCTTGTTTCCATATGAATTGGTTATCTTTCTTTAGGAGTTGTTGTAGTAATTTTCTATCTTTTGCCGAGTCTTTATAAAAATTGGTTAAGTAATTTAGACATCCTATGTTGTAACTGTTTTTTGTTTGTGATTTGATTAGGAGATTTTTATGCAAACTCTATGACCCGATTGATTGGAGTAATAGTTTGATTTGAAATTCTAAATCCTAACAAAGTAATTGAAGTTTGGAAAAGTTTGATTTTTCTCTGAGAGAGAACTAGACCATTTTTTATCATTATATGTTGAAACGTGGATAAATGTTTCCAATTATGATATAAAAAATGTGAGAAAATAAGGATATCATCTATATATAAACTAAAACAAATTCGTGATGAGGATGAAAATTTTCATTAATCATCTTTTGAGATTCTGGAGGAGCATTTTTTTATACCAAAAGGCATAACATTCCATTGATATTGTTCAAATGATGTATTAAATACCTAACTTCCTTTTTTATTTGTATTTGCTAAAAACCAGATTTAAGATCAAATTTAGAAAAAATAATTGAATTGGCTATTCTTTTTATCAAATCATTTTTATTTGGGGTAAACTATCTCTGATGGGTATAATACGTAAAAGTTTCTATAAATACATTATTTTCATAGACAAAAAAATCTTCTGAATTTTCATTATCATTTTCTAGTTTGCCATCCTATCCTTGAAAGATTTTATTTCTTCTTTTAATTGATTTATTTATTGTTGTAAAGTATTTATTGTTGACTCTGTTGATAATACTTGTTTTTTACCAAGTGCTTTCAAAACATTTTTCATTGTATGATAATTACTATGTAAATCTATTTGTTTTTGAAAATCATCCTTAGAATTAGTTTTTAAAACTTGAGATGTAGTTCCTATATCTTTTCCTTTATTTATTATTTATGTGAAGTATTTATATTTCAAAGTGGGATCTTCAATTTGATCTCCTATTTCTAAAATTAATTCTTATTGTGCAGTCAAAACATTTATTTCATCATCTGAACCTGGAAGTAGATGTACATGTATTTTGTATATTTTTTAAACATTGACAAGAATCAGTAGAATTACCATCTTTCTTGAATTTCATTAACTTTTCTTTTATAATTTTTTAAATAACATTTATTAGCATAATTACCTGGTTTTCCACATTTAAAACATTTATTTGATTTATTATTTTTATTATTCTTATTATAATTTCTTTTATAGTTTCTTCTTTTATTAGTTCTATAATAAGGTTCTTGATTATCTTTATTATAAAATCGTTGTAGTCTTCTTTGGTTTTTATATCTAGGTTTTTTCGGTGTATGTATTCACTTTTGCGTCATGACCGAATTGATAATAGAAATCGCCTAAATCTTTATAATTAGTTTTATTTTCTTTGTTTAACTGCTTTTTAAATTTTATATCATTTCATATGGCTAACCCAGCCATTTGAATTGTTTGAATTAAATCTATCTATTATAATTTAAACTTCCTCCACCTTTCTCTCTTAATAAAATTTTTACCTTTCTGCAAATGACGATGGTAATCCCGATATAAGACGTTCCTTCCAGGATTGTGATTCATTGATGGTTAACGTATACACTTCAGATAAAAAGGTATCTTTATACCGTCGAAAATCTGTTAATGTTCTACATCTCAGATTTTGTAATTGTTCTGATTTTTTCTTCTATATTTGATAAATATCCTAGAAAATTCCATATTGTATTGTTTAATAGATATAAAACACCATTTGGCTGTTATTGACCTTGAGCATTTAAAATTGGATTGTTATTATCATCTCATGTCACGGAAGTCATAATTTCTAATTTTTCGTCGTTAGATAATGCATAGTTCCACCAGACATTTAACTAGCCAACAAAACCAGTTGCTATTGCTTGCACCAGTATGATTATCATATCCATTTTCTTTAAAAAACCTTTGGATAGTCATCGAGACAACCCTCATCATATCCATTTTCTTAAAACCTTTGTATGCATGATATTTATTCCAATCCATTATTATAGAACAAAATGCTTAAAACTTTGAAGAGATGATGCATAGAATTAGTCTATCATATATGCTGGCTTTTTGTTTAACCATGCATGATCATATATGTGTACATGGCATGATCTTAACTGAGATGAACTGGTCTCCAGTGCCCACTGCCCATATAATTAAGCACCCTTGAAAGGAACCATTCAACTCTGTTTGATCCAGACATCCAGTTCAAACTGACAATATTTAAAGGCAACAATGCTGTCCAAGATACCAGAACTGTACTTGCTTGTTTACCAAGTCTCTTATTCTTCTTCTACCTCTTTTTTTCTTTTCTTTTTTTTGAATGAAAAAAGAGGTGTAGGAGAATAAGACACTTGTACATAAGTATTACACATTTTACACCATCTCTATCCTTGTATAAACGTTGGTTTAGTATATAATATATATATATATACATATATATTGCCTATATTCTAATAAGTTTTTAACCGATATATGAACTGGTCTCTATATAATGCCCATATTTACCTACCATTGAGTTGGTCTGCAGTAGTTAAGACCTACTAATCTTTTACTTAAGTAGGCCTTTATAAAGTCTTAGATTTGAATCTCCTAATATTTGACACATATTTCTTGTAGTTAGCGTGGGCATGCTCTTTGTGAAATATATACTTAGGGCGGTAATCATTCTGGGCGCCACGGTATAAAAAAAAAATTAAAAATGCCCGAATCTTTTTCGAAACCCATATTAGTACCATTGAAAATCATACATTTTACCTTACAATTAAGTTTTACCAAGCCTCCTACTCTTCAATCCCTTGCGATCATTTCATATTCACATTACTCAATCATTGCTACCATTAAAGTGAACAGAGAAACAAAGACATGCATGTAAGCCATTTTGGCCCCCTCTCTTTTTTGTGCTGTATGTTTACCAAGTCTAGCTATCTGATCACTTGATATGTACCCTCAACTGCCCCCATCTGATCACTTGATGTATACTCTCAACTGCCCCCACTAAAGTGAACAGATAAACCCAATTATACATTCGTTTTTGCCAACTTACTATATGAGTGGAGATAACTTTATAAAGTTAACTCACAGTTCATATTTCATGTTTAGTTGAATTTTAAACTTGCAGAAAGTTGCAAATTTTTAAAAACTATGTGAAAATTGACATAAATGTCATTCAAACATATTTTTAAAATAAAAAAGATATTTGTGAGGGACTTAAGAAAAAAATGATTTGTAAAAGATATTTTTGTCTATTAAACTCTTAGGAGATATTTCTTTATGGAGGGGGAGGGAGAGTATCTCACATTGATTGTCCAACTCCGATCCCTGAAAGATATCTCACCCACGTACCAAACAAAGCTTCTCATATAAAACCAAAAGACCAATTAGTACTCACTCACTCCACTTGTACTACTCCTCTCCATCTCTCCATCTCTCCATCTCTTCTCTTCACAAACTTCACTGTTTCAGCAATTGAGCTATGGCTGACAAGAACAAGTATGTGGTTTACAAGGGGAGGAACCCAGGAGTGTACAACAGATGGGGTGAGGCCAATGACCAGGTGAGTGGGTACCCTGGGAACTGCCATGAAAAGGTAGATTCAACTACTGGAACCCCATCTGAGGACAAGCACTATGTGGTGTACGGTGGTGCTAAGCCTGGTGTTTACGGCAATTGGCGCGATACCCATGACCAGGTGAGTGGCTACTCTGGTGCTCAGTATGAGAAGGCCAAGTCCGCTGAAGATGCTGTCAACAAGTGGACTGATTTCAAGACTTATGGTGCTGCTACTGGGCAGTTCAGTGGGACTTACCGTAAAAGGGGTAACTAATGGTGATGATGAAGATGGTATTATACTATTATGTATCTTGTGTACGTAGGATGTTATGTGTCTTGTTGTCTGTGTGTTGTGTGTTTGTCATAGTGTGTGTTTGTGTGTGTTAGAGTTTGTGTTCCAAAAAGCTTCCTATGTAGAGGAGCATTTGAAATGTTTGTTAGGGAATGAATGTGTGCTTTGTTGTCTGATTTAAGTGCATGTTAAGTATGAATTTGGCTTGGCTGACTCAAGTGCATTAACTCCTATGCTGCTTTGATTAAATTCCAACTAAAAAGGGTTCAAGAGAATGAATTGACATAGGAGAATGCTAGTGTGCGTCAGCAAGGGTATGTATGACACACAAGATCGACAGATTGATTCGACGGTTAGTCTTTGAAAGTCAGTTAGTTATATCTGATAGCCACAAAAAAAAAGCTAACAAATAACAAAAAAATCCTTTTTGGTGAGCCCCACGGTAGCTTGACTCAGCTGCATGAGCTTGTTGTGTGCCCTTGCTGAGGGCACGCTAGCATTTTCCATTGAGATATATAGTTCCATTGACTCAAAAAAAAAAAAAAAAAGATACGTAGTTAAATTATACATACACACCAAAAAGACAATTCCATAGAAAAATTAAGCATCAATTGTAACTTCTAATTAATACCAATTATTATGCAATTGAAATGTGAGCAGATGAGAACATTTAATTAATACCCATGTTACCACACCTCATGATCATCAAAATATAGTTATATCTTTGAATTATTCTTTTCAGTATCAATTGTAACTTCAATATATCATGGTACAATCATCAATTAATGGCCATTAATTAGATTACATGCATAAGATCTCTATTGGAACAGCATCAAATATTACAATCAAGATCTCCTAGCATCCCCCTAAAATGTAACTCTTGGTTTCCTTGAATCTAATTAAAGGCATAATAACCATCACCATTTAGTTCAAGTGTATATAGGAGCTGATGTGATCACTAACAATACCTTGATCAAATTAAGTTAGATGACTATACCTTTCCATTTTTCTGAATGTCGATGTTTCTCACCGGCCCTTTAAACCATCTCCTCGCGTCTAAAACCCACCATAGCATAATTAAGCTCAAACCGATACCCAAAGCAACCGGAGCGTAGTTAAACGTCGCCCACTTAATCGGGTAGAAAGTAGGTAACAAGAAGACTGAACAGGTATAGCAGATCCACAAGAAGGCAACCAAGCAGATAGGCCTTCTGGCTCTTCCTAGATAAAAAGGTCCTGCATTGAAGTTCTTCTCCTCCATGACCATTCTAGCGAAAATTGGAACTGCATATCCACCTACCCACCCGATTGTGCATATCGATGTTATAGCCGTGAAGACCACATTAACTTTCAATATGGGAAGTCCCATGATAATGCATATTGCTGCACAAAGCCACACTGCATTAGCTGGAACCTTGCGTGTTGGATGCACTTTTCGCCAAATTGATGAAAATGGAACTCCCTTATCCCTCGAAAGAGCATAGACCTGAAACATATCGAGAATCATGATACAATATTGGTTAATAACAAGACAGTGTATTACACGATTGGAATCAATAAGATACTGCAATTCTTACCACTCTTGCTGCACTAGTAGTGATAGAAAGGCCACCAAAGAAGAAAGAACCCCAAATAATAAAGAGAAACACTATGGCTCCGGTGAATTGTTGTACCTCCCATGGAATGCATCGTAGAGTATCTGTGCGGGTACAAATGCTCCGGCAGTCTCATTGGTAACATCATACAAGTAGCTTGGGTCCTACACAAGAATTACAAGTATAAGGTCTGTGCCATGTAGAGAGGTGTACTCTTTTGATGATTTACAAAGATTGCTCTTTAAAAAATACCTGAATGCTGAAAGTAAGGGCTAAGATGTATGCCCATCCAAATATTGAGATGATCCCTATACTAGAAAGAATAGCGATCGGACCATTCTTGTCGGCTCCTCTTGTTTCCTCTGTTAAGTGAGCTGCAGCATCATAACCATATAGCGAGTATTGACTAACAAGAACAGATAGTACAACAGCATAGGCTTTGCTCGTTATCCCCGTTGACTCTGCCATCTCGAAATGGGAAAACACATAGGAAGCGGGCTGTCTAGTCAATGCGACGAGTGGAAGCATTATCACTAAAACAGTGCCTCCAATTACCTACAAAAATAGCATTACAGTACTTTACTAAAATAAGGACCGATATTATAAACGTCATGAGTTTTGATGAATATAGTATAAGAAATTGTCCAAAAAGCCAAAAGAAAAATATACCTGCCACCATATAGAAATGATATCGATAAAAGCAATAACTTCTAGTGCGAACGTATTGAGCACTGCCCATATAACGGTAAGACCCATGTATATACACAAGAATAACCATTTTGGAGCAAAGTAACCTCCACCTTTGTTTGTGCCAGTGCATAGTAATATGATACTTTGCAATGTCTGCGTGCCTGCATAAGCCTATCCCGAGAAACCAATGAAAAATTAGGAGACGTATAAGAAGAGTGAAAAATGTAATTAAAAGATCGAAACTGTTAAAACAAGCTATTGTAGATAATGGTCTTTTTACCTGTGTGCCAATGCCTGCAATAAGACCAATAGTTTCCAGCCAAGCACAACACCATGATGCGAAAGGCCCCCATTTTGGACCAGCTAAGTGAGCAGCCCAGAAGTAGAGGGATCCGGTAGTCTGTTTAATAAGATCACTAGAGTAATTCAGTTTCAAACCTCTCATGAAATTTAGAAAAAAGAAGAGTGACATATTAAAGGATGAAATCGCATGAAGAAGCTAAAGATAATTCATAAATAAGAAAATGATTGTTTAATAAAGAGTTTTGTGTGTTTAGTCAAAGAGATCGACTTAATAGGATTCATTTTTAACTGAACATCTAGTTGTCTGGGACTCTAGTATTGGATTTAATGCATAGGCACCACAGAGTTTTGAGATGATGGAAAATTGAACGAGAAAACGCTAAATCGTACTTCTATTCATTCTGAAAATTCATTTTGCTCCTCTTCTTTGATTCTACGTTTATGAGACTAGGAAAAGCATGAATAAACACACAACTAGTTGCTGAAGATATATAAACATGTTCCACTCTTTCTTTGTTAATTAGACTACCGAGGTTAGGATGTGCCGAGACAAATAATAAATGTTGAAAACCTAATAAAAATATCATATCTAGAAATCCTAGAGACAGTCAAATACAAAGATAGAAAAATGGACAAGAAACAACAGCATCTAGGACTCCAATCCAGTTGCAAGTATTAGAACTATCAATCATCCAAAATAATCAAATCTAGAATGTCAAACAAAACTATGACAGATACCCAATCCTACTCTAGGAATTCGTTCTGCTATGGCTTAGTGAAGAGCCTATACTTCGTAAGTATATGAGTGCCTGGAATTTATATAGAACTCTTCTTGGTCTTCATTTTTTTCCCATCAGACATGGCATTCCAGCAAATTCCAAATACAAAAGAACCAAAGATGAAACCATCACAACTCCTAAAAGATCTAATTCACTCGTCAGCGCCCCTAACGTGTGAGGTGCAGTGGCAACAAAATGAGCATCATAGCTCTGACTAAATTACGCAAGATTATAAGTTCAAATTGTAGTTGCTACATTATATTCCCTTGGTTTCTCGGGGGTTATGTGGTCGGGCTGCCCGACTAACTTCCATGGGATCAGACGAATTAAGGGACCGAAAAATGGTTCGAACCCTACGAATACATAAGAAACAACAACAACATAGCCTCAGTCCCAAATTAATTGGAGTCGACTAAATGGATCAAACTCTTCCATTATGCTCGATTTAGTGCAATTGATGGTGAGCTTTCCAAACCATTCAAATCCCTACTAACTAATACATCCCAAGTTAACTTCGGTCTACCCCCACCTCATCAAATTTCTTCAGTTCCTATTGAGTCAAGTTTTCTAGTGGGGGAATTTGTAGGTCGTCTTTGCATGTGACCAAACCACCGCAATCGCCCTTCCCTAATCTTTATGTCAATTGGTGCTACTTCTACTTATATTTGAATTTCTATATTTCTTATTCTATCTTTACGAATTGGACCACACATCCACCTAACCATCCTCATTTCTGCTACGTTAATTTCATGTGGTTGTTGTTGCTTTACCACCCAACATTCACAAACAGTAATGTAATCTTGTACAAGCAATTGAAGAAAATAAAAAAAGTGAAGTAACAAACCGGGAAAGATGAGCAAATCTCTGCCATTGCAATCCCAACAAACCAAGTGAAGAACGAGACCACAACCCATCCCCAAACAAGACTAGCAGGTCCTGCATAGAGCAAGCTCGAACCATACAAGGGGGTGATCCCAGTGAAAAGCGTCATTGTAGAGAAGGAAATCGCCAATGTCTTGAATAGAGTCTGAAATCAACCCACCCACAAAATACCCACTTCGATTTCTCAATCAAATCACACAAAAATCGATTCAAAACACAAGAATATTAAAAAAAAAGAAAAAAAATTTACCATTTCTCTTCTCAGTTCTTGCTTGTAGCCAAGCTCGTTGAGCCGCTTTTCCCCTGAATCCATCGCCAGAGACTCTGTTATGTCTGCTGCTTGGTAGTCCATTTGATCGTTGATTCAGTACTTTTGGTTCATCAAGCGACTCTACAACCGATTTGGCGAAATGGGTTTCGAGAATTTGAGGTGTGATTCGCTTATATTGATTCAATTGAATGAATTTCAAGAAAGTGTGTTTTTGGAAACAGAGATTTTTGGGAAAGAAAGAAATTTGTTGCCACATTGGAAATTGAGTTGCCGATTCCGAATCAATCTCATCGTCCGTGTATGCCTCGAGATCTACGTTACACATTACGAGGTGATATACACGGTGATGGGTGCATTGTTCATTCCGGTGTGTTCCTGTCGCATTATTTGAGCTGGAATTGGTCTTCAATGTTGCACTCTTCCCACACGTAAAGGAGTGTTCGCATTTTGTGGGATTTGGAGGTCAAAGAACGGAAGTCGTTGAAAAGACTATCTATACACTTTGTTACACAAATGCAGCACATAGGTGTTTAAGACTGTCAGATAGGTGTCGAGAATTACGTATCTTTCGATTTGTGGCCCATACGTGTCCGACGTCTTTTTACCAAAGGAGTGAGTTTTACAGTTGAGGAGGAGATCTATGTTTTGTCTTTATTCTCAAAAAAAGTTGACTAATGTGAATATTTACATAAGGAAAGTTGTTACTATTATTGACATGTAAGGAAAGCTATTAAAAAAAAAAACCCAAATACGGCAATACGTGTTAATATTTTTGTTTTTGAAAGTAAAAATACGTGTTTTGGAAAACTATGGTTGCAAGGAGCGTAGGGCGAAGCGAGGATCGTAATTACCATCCTCGTTCTCGTCCCCACGGGATGTGGGCAAGAATTTATTCTAACAAATTCTCCGAGGGGCGAACTTTGCCGCTCCACGCCCCACCCCGCGGGGATCCTCATGGGGCGGGGGAATCATCACGATGTCTCATCAATTTTGTAAAAAATATATATTTTGATCTTTATTCTTTTTGTCATTTTGGCACTTAAGTACTACTTTCTTAATTTTTTTAAGAAAATATTTCTCTCAAATTATAGGATTAATTTGGGTTTATTTTGTTGATTAAGTTACAAGTTCTGATACTTAATTAAATAAATAAAATTTTCAAATATAGTATGGTAAATATATTTCAATGATGTTATAAATATAATTTTATATATCTTTATGATATAACATATATAATATATAATTAATTTAATGATAAAAATAAATTTTATTGTTGGAGATCTTGAGTTTTATTCCATATATTACATATGTTTTAAGTAAAAAAGTTAAATAATTTTTTTAAAAAAAAACATAAAAAATAGAGAATTATATGCAATGGATGCGGGGTGAAGAATCTCCGCGGGGCGAGAACAATTACCGTCCCTGCCTTGCCCCGCGTGGCAGCACAAGATTTTGCCTCGTGTCTCGCCCCGCTAGGGGCAAAAAGCGAGATTCATTGCCCCATCGGGGCGGGGCACCGCGGGGAACGTGGATTTCCCGGCCCGCGGGAAGCAAAAAGCGGGGATTCCTTGTCCCACAGGAACGGGGCACTGCGGGAAACGGGGATTCCCCGCCATACTTGCAACCCTAGAAAACACCCATTTCAATGGTCCATTATTGAACTACAATAAGCATGGTCAGTCACTATAGTAGGGCAGTGAATTTGCAACACTGACAGCATCTCCAATGGTAAATGTGGATTGTAAGAATGTCTTCAATGAAATGTTTATTGAATGTTAATGTGTGCCACTTAGGATTAAATTTACATTGAGATAAAAAAAAAGTCTCTAATGAGAATATGTATTTAGAAAGTCAAGCTGATGTCGCATATAAGAAATTAACATCGTCAATTTCGGATGTGAATTCTAGACAGTCAAAGTGACAACCGCATAGGATTCGATTTTTTTTGTTGGAATTCGTTTTCTGTGTAAAAAGAAATGTTACCTCATCAATTAACGTTCAATCCACATTTACCATTGAAGATCAATTTTGAAGTTCAATGTTTATTTGAGCCACAATGAATGACATTCTCTTCGTGTTGATGACGTAGCAAGAATCTACGCCCACAATTCACATTTTCCATTGGAGATGCTCTTTTTATAATTTTGCTAATTAAATTATGAAAATAAAAACCTAAAAAAAAATTGAATCCCACGTGGCTGTCAATTTGAATGTCTAGAATTAATTGACAATGTCAATTTTTTATATGTTATGTCACATCAGCGTGATATTCTAAATACAAATTCTCATTGGAGACTTTTTCTCATCGTAATGTCAATTTAATTTTAGGTGGTGTACATTGACATTCAACCAACATTCCATTAGAGATGCACTAAGCATGGATTGATGTCACGTCAGTAACATGGAAAGGATGTTGGCTTGAATAGACATTGAAGTTCAAAAGTGTGTAAACATTCTTAGGCATAATAAAATAGATCAAGTAGAGTTTTACCCGCGGAAGCCATTATCTTGTTGATCTTCTATAAAAACTAAACCAATTTTCAATACCAAAGTTCATCCTCATAAACCTTAAGCTTTTTGTACACTTATTTAATGGTACAAGTGCCCTTTTATATGCTTGGGGGAGAACCATTGGACTTCCCACATTAACACTTGTTTTCATCAAATTGATAAGCTAAAAGGAAGCTTAATGGAAATAAAGTAAATTTAAATATAAGTTACATATTTTGGCCACTATATAAATGAGTTATGAGCAAATAATGATCCAACAAAGTTTTCTTTAATGGTGAATATGGATTGAACTTTCTATTTTAAAAATTTATTTTCTATACATACTTTGGAGAGAATTGATGACATGGCTATGAATTGCATCATTTAAAAGTAGACATTCAAAAATACACAATATTTATCCACCTCAGTTCGACATTCAAAATGCACATTTTATTGGAGGTTTTTTCACTCACAATGTCTATTTAGTCATAAGTGACACACATTGACATTCAATTCACATTCCATTGGAGATGGTTTAAGCCTGATTTGGTTCATTTTGGCCAATTTATAAAGTAGTTAAGTCGAGGGGGAGTTCATATTTTTATGTTTTTTTCAACTTTGAACTTACAATGAAGTTGCAAAAAACGAAAAAATAAAACACGAGAATTGACATAAATATCATTCAAACATAAGATGGATGTAGGTAGTAAACATGTGATTAATGAGGGAGCGAGGGAGTTCTCACTTTGGTAGGTGTAAGTTGGGAGATAACTTGCAAGGAAGTTGAGTTTATAAAACCAACCAAACAAGATCAGATGAAACTTATTTGCAATTAAGCTATCTCACTGCTCCCAACTCTACTTCCAACCAATTAAACAAGGCCTTAGTGTTCTTGTTGCCAGCACTCTATATTTAAGGTTGTTCCTCTTCCTCTTCCTGTCTGACTCATATATGTGCCTTGAATGTGCCTCTACCAGTGCAGTATTGTCATCATTTGGGTGTCTACTGAGACAAGTCTCTCTAGCCAGACTTCACTCGTAAGCTCTCTGCAAAGTAACCGGCTCGGTAATAGCCATTATGCCTCCATTTCGAGTAGCAAACCCTCCATAAAGTAATGTTCTGATCTACATCGGTGTTCGTTATACCTCCAGCGTACGACAATACAGCTGTAAATATCTGCCCATTAACTGCATCATACTCTCGCCAGAGAGCCGTCTCAAATTCAAAAACTCAGACCTCTTTTTGTCTCGGGACTGGAGGCGGAAAATACTTCAAATTGAATTGTCTCTTCAACTATGCCTAATCTTAGTCGCTACCATGTTATGCCACCAGTCATCTGCCTCCCCAAACAATGACTCAGAAGATATGGTCGCTCTCATATGCTCTCGTAGTAGCCAAAATATTATGGATCTTCTCATGACTATTCATAAATTTCTCTGTTGTCTCAAGATCGGTGCCCCCATAGAACTCTACATGTCTATGTCTCTGGAACTCGTGTGACTGTCTAGCCTCGGTTGTCGCCCTAATACTCGTGTATGTAGACGGAGGTGGCACTATCTCTACTGGTATCGATGCTAATGTTGTCGATATAGTCGTATGAGTGGCCTGTACAGTTGGCACGCTCACATCCTGAGCAAGAGGCACCGTCGATGAAGACGGCAGTGATGAAGGTGAGGTATGTGCCCTCAGTATCTTGAGTATCTCCTTAAGCCGACGTCCGTGGGATATGACCCCTTGGGACACCTCATCGAATCTCATAGCTCCCATATATCGTGGATCAAAATCGACTATCTCGGTCTGCAATGTAGATTACGAGTTCTGAATCAACTCTATAACTACCGGCATATATTATATTACAATCAATAATTAACAAGTATCGTTCAAATTAATTATTTCCCAACTCATCTCACTTCCAACTAAGATGCTGAGTCAATATCATAGGGTCTCCATACTAAGTTCATTGTCATCATAACTCTAAAGTCGTGTTCGTGCTTTAGTTAAATCGTGGGCTTATCGAGAGTTAATGTATCAACCTTGCTCTCTAATGCCAACTGTGACTGTCCCAGGTCCCACAAACTGCGCCACACTCGGCCTAGACATACTTGGACCTCGGTCAACCCCCGCGAGGTCAACACAAGCCTAGTCAGCCTTCTTATACCATTTTATCGTTAGTTTGGTGTTTTAATATTGAGCTATTATTTTTGACAGTTTTAAATTAGTAAGCAGCGAAAATAAAATAAACAAAGCAATTTAAATAACTCTAAAACACGTAATATGGGACAACTATGTGTGGAACCCTGTAATATATACCATGTATACATACGATGGCAACATGAGCATATACATGTATCAAAGTGCCGATCAATCCCAATATTCTAGAGTTTTACAAAAACATCAAAATGTATATATATAATACAAAAACCTACGGTATCGCAAAAGTGTGAGCCGCTTCAAGAGCCCTCAAAGGTAGTCGCCAATCACTGGTTCTTTGCCCTTGCTAGACGAGGGGCCTGCAATTGTCACCGCGAAAGGAAACAATTCCAGTGAGTAAATCCAGATGAGTCTTAACAAGACTTCAAGAATTAAATAAATAGTCGATAAATCATGCGAGAATATAAAAGAACAGGAAATAAAGTAAGTACATGATAAATAGATTGGAAATAAAAGCAATGAAAGGAGAGTGTCGTGAAAACAAAATAGAGAAGCCAAGTGGTCTCAAATCCATCGAGTTGCGACGATACTGCCACAAGCTCGACTTCCTATAATCACGGCAGCGCCAACAGATTCGAAATTATCGTGAACATAAGGGTATCAGTAGCGCCCCGAATACCTCACCTCCCATCCACGACCCAAATCCAGTAACTCGAGGTAAGGTTCCGGTTGCGAGTCGGTTGCCATACCCATGAGATTACCTTCCTACCTCACTTAGCCCTCGGACACTATAACTAGGAGTGGAATTCCATAAATAAGCTCAATTAAAGAAATTAAATTCAAGAAGTAGAAGAGAACTACTGATATTGCTCGTATTGGTTTACTTACAAACAATTCGCTAATTCCTCGCCTCAACTGAGGTTCTCAAATCTGTGAAGTACGCCAACTCTTCGGCTCAATCTAACAAGTAGTACATGTGTGTTACATTAGTTTTTGGGATACGACGCGATGACACCTAATGGTGAAATTCTTGAACAAATCCTAACTTAAAAATCAAGTCGGGGTTCTTATCTCATCCACACACGACAATCATCTCAATTAGTTTATCAAACAAATGTCTTATCACTTAAGTTTCTTTTTGTAGGATAATATATTTTCAATGAAAATCATATGACTTAAGTTATCTCCGTTAAACTTATTTTAAAATGAATATAGGCTTATTTAATTTAAAGTTACCAAACCATTGTTTACACATGTGTATCATCGAAGAAACTTATTTCTAACCAAAATTGATCAATTTGTCTCAAAATAATTTAAAATCTACGCTTCAAATGAATTCCCTAAAATTTAAAACTTAGCTAAACTTATTTCTTGACATATGACCATATTAACTATTTGTGTGTTTAGTTCTTAGAGAGCCTCAACTCCAACTCTTATTATAATGCTACTAAGATCTCATCTAATACCAAAAGAACTTGTTTAAATGATTTTTTCCATTTGATTTATAAATAACTCAAATAATAGCAACATTTAATATTAAATGTTCTATATCAAAGCATCCACCATTAATAAAGAGAGTCTCAAGCATTTCGAGGATTGAACTATACAAGTCATGGTGACTATATATTGTTTAGCATACATGAGATCCAATGCAAATTCATAACTTAAACAACCCAATAATGACATAATTTCATGATCTTCAATACAATTAAAGTGATTAAGGTAGAAACTTGCAAAATTACTTCAAAGCTTCTACATGGAGTTGTTTCACCACCAAAAGGCTTCAAATGCAATGATTCCTCATTAAAATCTACCCATTAAAGTTATTTCAAATGTCCACAAATTGGGAAATAGCACCCATAACAAAATCTAACAATAACATGATTTCAAGTAGCTAATTTGACCACAATCCATCATAAAAGAGAGACTAAATAGAGATTAAACATCAAAAACCCCATAAAATCAAAATTAGTGAATTTGGGGTTGATGACTCACCTATAGCTTCTTTTGAATCCCAAATCTCCATCAAATCTTGCTCCAACTTGCTCCAAATTGGTGAATTTATGTCATCTATGTGGCGATCTATCAAACCAACTTTAAAACTCTCAAATATCCATGGTTTTTTTTTTTTTTTTTTTTTTTTTTTTCTCCTACTCTCCACACTCACTTTTCCCGCTTGATTATGATCGACGAGAAAGCGATTGAGACTATCTTTTACACTAAACTTAAGTCTCTCCTACCAAAAGTGATATATATGATACACATTTAAGACACACACCTTAAGCTCTCCACCACCACATGATTTTCCCAAACAATTTTGTGAAGTCAAAATGTTTAACTTTATCTCTTCTAACCCCCACCCATATGGTGACACCTCATAAATAAATTTCTAAATTTCAAGATGTGAAATATCTATTATACCCTTTCATTAATTTCATAGACTTAGCCAACATTCTCCACTTTAGCAATTGAGTCAAAATAGGTAAGACCATTATAAATTAAAATACTTCAATTCTATAATTTAACCATAATTAACTAATTTTAGTTTTATTACCAATTTATTTACTTAGGTTAGTTTAGTTCATGAACTTAGGCTAATTCAATTAGTTTATTAACTTATTTCTCATACCTTAGGCACTCTAATAAATTTAATTATAATTTTGGCTTTATAAAGTATAGACCACATTAATTTAATTCTTACTATATAGTTTGCCAACTATATAGCTATTTTAAGGTGTTGCATTACTACATTTCGGCCTCGATGCTCGAAGTTTGACCGAGTCTTCTACGTAGGGATTAGATCAAAGGTCAAAACTTCAAATTAGTGTGTAATTAGAATTTTAATTTCTCGGGTCGTTACACTTGAGCTTTTGAGCCCATTGCCCAAGCCCCCTGGCAGACCTACACTTGGTTGCCGCTGAGCTGTAACCCAGGGGAACCAACCACAAAAAATAGTTATACTTGATTTGTTGGTTGCAATGACCCATGTTAAAAAAAAAAGCCCAGCCCAGCCCAGTATAAAATGTAAATTGCCAGAAAAAAAGAAAAAAGAAAATTAATTTGGAGATCCCAAGATCGACTAGTACTAATCCCCACTAACGAATTCTAAAAATACCGAAATCTCTAAATTTTTTGTTGTATCTCGAAAGGAATCCAACGAACCTTGCATTGACAACATTCTATTGTGTCTTTTCAATGTTTATTACCATTGAACAAAAAGAACACTCCATTGTTCTTCTTAGTCTTAGATCTGAATATTTAAAACAAAAAAAAAATTCAAGAAGGAGAAAATTTGTTGGTTTAAAAAGTGATTGGTTAGTTCAATTAGCATTTGGGGAAGAATACATCAAAGAACAAAGGTGATTTTAAACTTCAATTCTTGAATTTTGAATTTATTAGTTGTTCGAGTTCACTATTTTATGTTCTTTGTTTTTAAGGCAAGCTGAGATTTGAGAGAGTGAGCCAAGAAAGATAAGAGAGACTCGTAAA
This sequence comes from Stephania cephalantha, assembly GCA_039657325.1. Lineage (NCBI taxonomy): Eukaryota > Viridiplantae > Streptophyta > Magnoliopsida > Ranunculales > Menispermaceae > Stephania > Stephania cephalantha. The sequence continues at coordinate 64,035,763 of CM077567.1, read as the reverse complement.
GTTTAATCTTCTCTTAAGACATAACAGTCTTAATAGGAAAAAAAATAAAAAGATTGTTCAATTGTAGTCTTTTCTTCCCCACCCGCTGCCCCGCAATCGCCATGGACATGGCCGTACCCAATCTCGCAAGGCCGAACTCAGGCCTGCCAACATCTTTGTCAATCAAAAAAAAAAAAAACCAATATCAACTTCCCATTTTTTGGGTTTATTGCTTCCTTGCAAGTTGCAATTCTTCAAAATCTTTATGCACTCTTCAAAGTCATGCAAAACACTCCATAAAATCAATTTACTTGTTACAAATTTAATTAACATAATCAGTTCTCAAATAAACATTATATATTGGTGGTCAAAAAATATTACATGGTATCTTACTTATGTGATTAAGTTAGGATTTATATCAAGATGGAAAGGTTGTGGCCCACTTTCTTGTCTCTTTTTTTTAGGGCCGCTAAGGGCACCCCACCTTTTCATGAAGGCACCCAAATTATTTGTAAAAATTCCAGCAAAACTGAAAAAGACCATTTTGCCCCTGTATATATAATGATTCAAACCCCACAAATCATTTTGACAAAGAAAAAGGGCACCCCACCACCAAGCTTGAACCACAAAGCCACATTGCGTTTGGCGAGCGTTTATCGATTCTTGCGGATTGACATCATCCGACAGCGATGTAACAATGTTTGACAACCATATGATGGTTTCTTAGAACTGTTTAGTTGGGTAAAAGCTGAAAATGATGATTTGTTTGTCAACGTAGGGTTTGGTAATTTCCTCAAATCCAAACATGTTTCCACTATATAATGGAGGATGTACCGCTACGGTGCAAGAGGAGGTTGAACTTGAGGTAATTTTGCGAATTTATTGTGTTTTTTATGAGGTTATCCGAAGTTTATGTCGATGTGCGCGATTGTTTCGGCCTCGCAGGACCGAGATATATTGAAATGTCTCGGTCATAGAGGACCGAGCCTACTCTAACCCTCTCGCCAGTGTACAACCGAGAGTATGAGAAAATTCTCGGTTGTACACCACCGACGCCACATTACCTATCACTAATTGTAGCTCTCGTCATGTCTCGGCCGAGATAACTGAAGTATTATCGGTCATGCGTAACCGAGACACTGTGAACTCTTCAGGACAGTCTCTGGCCTGTGTGGCCGAGAACCGCGATTTCCCAATTTTTTTACCATTCTACAAACCGCCACACACACATTACAACTACTCTACCAAATGTAACTTAATTATACTATAAACGTAACTTCAAACGATCGATTTCGCGCAAAATCTGTGTGTTCGACGATCTTCAACCGAGCCCTAATTTGGAGACGAAATCGGCTCACACCCCGACCCTACAAAGTGCAAAAAACTCGTACAACGAAGGAGAAACACACGGCGAGGGACGGAAAACACGATTTCGGGGATTCCTCTCACTGGTCGGTTCAAAACAAATGGATTCTTCCACAAGGAGTTCGGTGAAGGTGGTGGTGGGGGTGGTGGGGTGCGAGAGGTTTGCACGAGGGGTATTTTGGGCATTTCGGGTCTAATTTTTGGGTGCCCTGGGTAAATTGGTTTGTGCCCACATTAACTGGGTGCCTTCATGAAAAAGGTTGGGTGCCCTTAGCGGCCCTTTTTTTTTTTGAAAAAAAACCAAGAACAAAGTCAACCACAGTTTTTTTTTTTTTTTTTTTTTTTTTTTTGGGTGTTGATCAAACACACCGTCTTTTGCATTTTATTCTTTTTTTTTTCTCAGCATAGTCTATTGCGTTGATAGCAAAATCTATGTGAATTCTTATTACCAAAAATAAATATGTGTTACAAATTATAAAATTAATAATACGTAATGCCTAAATATTTCCAAAATAAGCCATAACAATAACTATATCTCTGATGTATTTTCCTTTTTGTCGTCTTCCTTCAAAGCTTCAACTTCGATTTCTTTTAATATGATGTTATATTATATACCACCAAACAGTACTAACATCAAACTACCTAGAACGATTATTTTATATAATTCTTATATTTTAAAATTTCTTATTTTAATTTCAATTTCTCTTAAAAAAATTGTACTTGCTTTATTATTTAGGTTAATATTATAAGTCTACAATGGAGCATCGTGGCAACAAAAGAATCAAGACTCTTTTTTCCTTCTTCAAATCAATTGGAGAAACATCTAAGAGTGACAAACTTTCTCCATCAATAGTTGAGGTTTCAACTCACGAAGCAAAAACTTCAGAATCTCCATCGCAAGGAGTTGGAATTGATTACAATTCTCTCGAAAGAGATTTGGGTTTGCGTACTCCAATAAAACAATGTCCTGTCAATATGCAAGATGAAATGAGACGAGCATACATAAAGATGGGCACCTATCAACCTAACTTGGCAGAATACTCACGACCTCCATTTGAAAAACAATATCGTCGCTTTCAACCAAAATGGTTTCAAGATTTTTCATGGTTGGAGTATCCTCCTTTAAAGGATGCAGTATTTTATTTTATGTGATACCTTTATGAAAAGGGTAACGCTCCTCACTGCACATTAATTAAGGAAGGGTTTAGAAATTGGAAGATAGTTAATGAAGGGGCTAATTGTCCATTCTTGACGCATATTGGAAGTATCAATTCACTATATAGAAACTTTGTGAAATCTGTTGAAGATTTGTCGAATGTAACTCGACATATTGATAAGGTGATGAATGCACAGACTTCGGAAGAGGTTCGGAGAAATCGATTGCGACTTAAGGTTACATTGAATCTGTTTGATGGCTTAGTCTACAAGGATGTGCATTTATAGGTCATCGTGAAGGTTCAACTTCATAAAATCGAGGAAATGTCATAGAAATGATCAAACTCATAGGCATATTAAATGTTAACATCGAGGATGTGATACTAAACAATGCTCCAAATAATGTAATGTACACCTCACCAAAGATTCAAAATGAGATTTTACACATTATGGCTAACATGGTGAGAAACAAAGTTCGTGAAGAAATTGGAATGAAAAGTTTTGTCTATTAGTTGATGAAGCCAATGATTCATCTGGCAAAGAAGAAACGACAATTGTGTCGAGATTCGTAGATGGTCAAGGTTCAATTAAAGAGCGTTTTTTTGATATTGTTGAAGTCGAAAACATTTCTGCTTTAACACTTAAGAAACGCATATGTAATTCTCTTGCTCGATATGACTTACTTATTGATGACTTGCATGGTCAATGATATGATGGTGCGAGTAACATGCGTGGGGCATTGAATGAGTTACAAGCTTTATTTCGTAAAGATTGTCCATATGCATATTATGTGCACTGTTTTGCTCATCGACTACAATTAGCATTAGTTGCAGCTTCTAAAAAAGAACCATCAATTTGGATTTTCTTTTCAAATATGACATCTATTGTTAACCTTATAGGCTCTTCTCCAAAACGTCTTGCCGAGTTACAAGCTTTTCAAGCTAAATAGATTGCACGTATGGTTGCTAGTGGTGAATGTGAAACTGGAAAAGGGGCTAATTAGATTGGAAACTTACAACGAGCAGGAGATACACGCTGGAGCTCTCATTTTGATTATATTTACAGTGTGATCGATATGTATTGGGCAACTATGCAAGTGCTTAAAAATGGTTGGTGATGGATCTACTGATGCTATTTGTGGTGAAGCAAAAGGTGTTTTAATAATTATGAAAACTTTTGATTTTGTATTTATGTTGCATGTGATGCATAGAATCATGGGAATTACATATATGCTTTGTTGAAACTTGCAAGAAAAGTCTTTAGATATTTTAAATGCAATAGATTCGATTGCCGTGACAGAACAACTTCTTTTGACACTGCGAAATGAAGGCTTTGATCATCTTTTGATGTGTGTGGATTTAGCTTGCGAAGTTTATAAAATCGAAATTCCTAACATGAATGTTTGTTACAAAGAGGGAACTGGCCGTTCTTATCAACAAAAAAGTCTCGTCACAGTTAGACATCATTATCACTTTGATGTGTTCAATTCCCCAATTAATTATCAATTGGAAGAGTTGAATTCAAGATTAAATGATGAGGCCTTAGAAATTCTTAAGTTGAGTTGTGCTTTACAACCAAATGATAAGTTCAGGTCATTTGATATTGATCAAATATGCAATCTTGCTAATAAGTTCTATCCAGCTGATTTTAGTGACCAAGAAATGCATTATTTGAGATGTCAATTGGAGCATTATAAGGTTGATGTTATTCACCACGAGTTTTTTCAGAATTTGTCATCAATTTTTGAATTGTTGGAGACCTTAGTACGGATAAATAAGTCACATCACTACAACTTGATTGATATATTGATTTGTCTTATTACGACTCTTCTCGTATCTACAACATCAGTGGAGCGGACATTCTCAGATATGAAGCGCATTAAGAATGATCTCCGAAGTAGAATGGAGGAAGATTTATCGACAGACAATATGGTCATCTATATTGAAAGAGAATTTGCTGAAAATATCAATGTAGATGATGTAATTGATGAACTTTAAGCTTTAAAGAATAGAAGAGCGTAACTTAAATAGGTTATTTTCTTGACATCTTAATATTTATTTAATTTTTTTATTTTTATTAATTACAAAGTAATATATGATTTATATTTTTGTTTTGCAAAATATATGATTTAGATTTGATTATCAATTGTTTATGTTTGCTGCTATAATTGTTTTCTTAAAAGAAAACTCTAAATTTATTTTTTTGTTCTAATAATTTATTAAAATTAATAAAAAACTCGAGGAGAATCCCACACCACTGCTCATTTTCTTTAATTAGCAAAATTACGGGCTTCACGCATCGGGGGATTGGTTGCCGAGGTGGCGATGGCGGGCTCTTCGGGGTTGGCAAATGAGAGGTAGAGGGGATGGGCGTAGTATAACGGAGGTGGGTTATGGTTTTCAAGTGGGAGTGGAAGGTGGGCTTGGAGAGAAGAATCAAAGTTACGGGGTTCGGATTTTTTGTTACAATTTATTACTAAAAGGGCCAATCATTCGAACATATGGTTTACCACACCTGCAATTTACATAAGAACATTCCATAACAATCTTCCATTTCTTAAAGACAAGTAATTATGAACCCCCACCATTTATGAACAAGCTATCTCCAAGTTTGTCCACGTAGAATAAAAAAAAAATGATGAAGAATTTATGTCCCCCATTTTGAAAGCACAATGCACGCTGCCCCTCCCCAACTCTCCGTTCCCACCACTTCTCCTCCGCCACACTTGAAATGATCACTGCCGATAGCCGTCTCCACAACCAACTGCCACCAACCGTAATGCTTTGTTAATTGAAGAAGATGAACAATTGGCGTGTGATCCTCCCCGAGTTTCACATTAAAAAAAATAAATTGAGTTTTTTTGTTTAAGAAAACAACTATCTCCGACCATCCGATCTTTCCCGATGTGCACATTGCTATGTCAACATTGCTACATCAGCCATGTGTGACTAATGACTATCATGAAACTTTAGAAAAAATAAAGTGATTTTTTTTACAAATGACTTTCTATGTAATTAACCCGTATTCTTTTACTTTTTTTTGTATATTTTTAATTAAGTAAATATATTAAACAAATATTTAAAGATAAACAACAAGTAGAACTAAACCTAATGGTATAAGTCGTATCAATTAACCTTAATGCCCATATGCTTCAAACTTCAAACTTTACTTTCAAAACCTTTTTTGAATTTTTTTTTATTTGGTCTTTCACGTGGTGTTTGACACCAACCGTATCGACTAATCCACGTTCGGTCACTCTCGGGTCTCATATGAAAAGCAACCCTCATAACCCAATTTTTCTCATTTTCGAGGCTCAAACTCCATACCTCGCTTAAGAAAACTAAATCCCTTACCACTTAAAGCCAACCGATTGCTGGTCCATTTTTTGATATTTATATACTAAATTAAAAATATTTAATAGGCGAGCATGGCGGGAACCTAGCCCGTGAGTAGGTCTATTTCCAGTCCACAACTCACATCAATGTCTCAGCCCATGTCCCCCAAAAAAAAAGCCCAAGTTTTCGAACCGCTGCATTTGACGTCACACTTGATCTGGTCCGTCAAGTGTGCCCATCGCGAACGCGACGCAGCACGACCAGACCTCCCAACTCAACAATCAATCAATTCAAGCTCAACAAATTACCAGATCAATCAAACCTACCTTCCCAATCTTCGCCAATGGCGTCGGTGAGTCTCTCTCTCTCTCTCTCTCTCTCGTTCTTCTTCAATTCAGATCCCGCGTAATTCCTTCCATCTCCACCGATCTCCGAATCTCGTCTTCACGGACGCCTTTGATTGTGCTGTGATTTTCGTCCTAGTGACCTAGGTTTCGGCGTTAGGGTTTCTGATCTTTGCGGACTTGGTTTCGATTGGCAGGACGCGTCGGGGACTACTCTCATGGATCTCATCACTGCGGACCCCTCCACGGCTCCCTCTTCGACGTCTTCCACCGCTCCGTCTACGCTTGGGAAGCCGGTTCAGAAGCCAGTGCAGGCGGTTTCGAAACCGGCGCAGACCGAAAAGAAGGCCAAGAAGGGCGCGCTGATGCAGATCCAAAGCGACACCATTGCAGTTGCCAAAGCTTTGAATCCTGTCAAAGCGAATATCATGTCGCAGAAACAGAAGCGAAAGGTGTCTCCTTTTCTTGTCATTTTCATTGCTCTTATCGAATTTACGATGCATTTTGTCGAATTTGTTTGAATTGTAATGCGCCCTTTGGAGGTAGGATTCGTATCAACAAAATTGCATAGAAATGTAGCTTAATTTATACACATGGTAGGCATCTTAGCGTCGAATTGTCTGCGCAGCCTGTATCGTACTCACAGCTAGCTAGGAGTATTCATGAACTTGCTGCGGCATCGGATCAGGTAACTCTGACTTGTGATCCAGTAGCTCCTTCGATTTTGATTGTCAAGTATGAGGAACTTTTGTGTTATATTTCTTGTTATTTTTCTGTAGAAAAGCTCTCAGAAGCAGTTAGTGCATCACGTCTTTCCCAAACTTGCGGTGTATAATTCGGTCGATCCCTCTCTGGCACCTTCACTTCTCATGGTATGTTCGAGATGGGAGTTCTATTGTCTTTACATTACTGTTAATAGTTGTTAGTTGATTTGGAAAAATGTCCATTTGTAAGATTGTTAAGTCACTGAATGCAATGGCTGCTACAACACGTTCATCCAGTGTCAGTTTATCATCTTTGATTTAGTTTCTCGAAGGATTGATACTTTTTCTCGTTGAAGTTTCCCGATAACCCTACTTTTCTATATTTATAGAAGGCTTCCATGTGTGTGTGTGTGTGTGTGTGTGTGTGTGTGTGTGTGTGTGTGTGTCACTGTGTGTGTTTATGTCGACGCACACAAATTGATAACTTATTGTTGCCTCTATAGTTGTTTCCTTGCTTGCTGGATTCGAATTCCCAGTTGATGTTCTAATGGTTTTGACTGGATATGCTCATTATTAACTGATTATCAAAATCTTTGAGTTTGAAGTGGCGGGTTTGACATGAAAATGTTTTGGGCCTTCAATTTTAACAATTAGTGAAAGCTGTTAATCCTTTTCCTTGATCAAATCTTGTCAAATTTCAAGAAGTTTTTTCTGCCGACAGCTCTATCTGATATATTCTTTTTTTTTTCCTTGTCTCTTGTAGTTATATCCCATATACAGTGTGTAACTATTGATTTTCTTTATGTCAATTAAGAGCATACTTTAGTTTGAATCGCTCTGAATTCCTTATTACAGTGGGCAGTTTAAGTCTGTATATTCACGTCTTATTTTGTGTGCAGCTTGATCAGCAATGTGAGGACAGGAATGTCTTGCGCTATGTTTACTACTACTTAGCTCGAATTTTGTCAGATACTGGCGCTCAGGGTTTAAGTCCTGGAGGCGGTATCCCTACGCCAAACTGGGATGCTCTTGCAGACATTGATGCTGTTGGAGGGGTGACTAGGGCGGATGTTGTACCTCGAATAGTAAATCAGCTTACCACCGAGGCCCTTAATGCTGACGCAGAATGTAAAGTGGTTCCTTCATTTGGCTCATTTTATTTAGTAAATATAATAAGTAAAGCATAAGTACTTGTCGTATAAAACATTTCGCTTTTGATGGAAAGGAGTGAGAGAGCAAGTCAATCGTAGCCCATTCCATGTAGTCGGGGACATGCTTTCGAGTTGAGTTGGACATATATGTTGGTCATGCACAAATTGCTTCAACTTTCTTGTATCCTCAAGTTTTTGCGTGATGCAGCAATGCAATCTTAACATTGTGCAGCAGTCATTAATTTAATCCATCTTTTCAAGGAAAAGAAAAATAGTGATCTACACCTTTGGACATACCTCAAAGTGCATGCCCGATCCCCTAGAAAAAACTTGAAGAGGATATTCATTTCGTCTGATACTTAGCCCTGTTATTTAGTGTTTTTTCCCTTTCTTCTTTCCTTTTTTTTTTTTTTGCAAGGCTGCCTTTTGCTTTTCGCGTATAATCTTTTTTGATAAAACTAAAAAAATGGCTTTTCATTTTTTGATGAATTATATTTATAGGTTCCTTTTTCTATGAAGACTCCATGTTTACAATTTCTTATTCCTTCTAGTTTACTAGTCAACTAGGAAATCATAGAGTTCTCTAAGCATGCTTTATCTACCAATATCTCATGTTTTATTATGTTGTTGAATTCCTTTCATATGTTTTGCCCCAGTGGAGCGAATAGTTTAGGTTGTTTATGCTGAGTTAGAGTTGTATTGTGCTCTATTTATAGCATAACCGATATCTATTGAACTGGAATGTGTGATTGAGTCCACTCTTATTTTATATGTTTTTGACTTTGACTTTTTCTTTTTCCTAATCCCGGGTTATGGGGTTGGGGCACCTGACTAACTCTCGTGTCATTAGGCAAACTAAAGTAAGGAGGCGTTGAAAAAGGTTTGACCCATTGATATTAAAAAAAGCAATTAAGTTAATGATGTAGTTTCTTTTCTGATGATATCTTCAGCTCCACTCGCAAAGGGAATGAAATTGTGATAAAATGAGTAAAACAGTTTTTGGAATAATAGTGAACTGTTGCTTTTCTACCCTATTCTTTTTTACATCGATGAGAGCAAAACATTATCTGTACTGTTCCTCTGCTTATGTACGATATTTTGTAGTTTTAAAACATTTTGTATTATAATTGAATGTCATGACAGAGTGGTTCTTTTACTCTCTGTCTTCATTTTTCTTCCTGTAACTTATTGTACTGTTTCAATCTTCTTCACTTATATTGAAAATTATTTATCTTTTGGTAGAAGAACTTCTTCAGAATAAGAATTGAAACATCTGAAGCACTTTTTTATTTGGCTAATTACTGCTGCTACAAAGTAGCCACTTCACTTTTTATTTGCTAGGTTTCACTTTTGTTTTTTTGTTTTTTTTCCTTGTAGTTCATGCCCGTAGAATTGCAGCCTTGAAGGCCCTTACATCTGCCCCATCAAGCAGCTCTGAAATTTTGACGAAATTATATGAAATTGTGTTCAACATTCTTGAGAAGGTTTCCTATCACATATAATCTTTACTTCATGGCAACATAACTAACCTGATTAAGTATTTTGAAGAAGATTGCAACAATGCTTCCTGTAAGAAGTTTGTTTTTCAAGTGGAAAAATGTAATTTGTCTCTTCTTGCTTTTGAATAATAGGTGGCCGATGCACAACAAAAACGTAGGAAAGGCATGTTTGGTACTAAAGGCGATAAGGAGGTAATTTGCGTTAATTTCCATTCTGAAATGTGGATGAACACTAGTGCACTTTTAAACTTGTTTATTTCATTACATTTCTTTTCTTTTGTAGTTTGTTTTAGTTATTCATTTGTATTCCTTTAGTCATCTTCTAGTGTTAAACACTTAAATTTCTTTCCCTAAGTCATGTACGGTGCATTAATGATGAAGATCAAAACGTTTTAATCCGAGAAGATGACTATGAGGAAAGATGTAGGGGCTACTTTTATGATTTATTTGACAATATGCAAGTAAACATCATAATAAATGAAAACCCAGGTCAACAAGGAAACTTAAACTACACATGCAATAGCATAGATGTTCGTTGGTGGGGACAACAAACAAACAAAAAACAAACAAAAAACACATAGCCTCGGTGCCAAATTAGTGCGGTTGGTTACATGGATCAAACTCTTCCATTGCGCTCGATTTAGTGCAATTGATGGTGTACTTCCCAAATCATCATCAATTGAAGTAATTATAAAATAATTTCCATTACTGTAGGACTATGTGCTGAATATGTCATTCACTTTAAGCCCATATGTCTTTTACTTTAGTTATGGATGAAGTAACTAGTCATATTCTAGAGGTTACACCATGGGGGGGTGTTTGGTTTGCAGTAATTTGTGGTGGGAATTTAAATACATGGGAATTTCATTCCTAGGAATTTATTGTATGGGTATTCAAAGTGGTAGGAATTTAATTCTAGGTAATTTAAATTGCTAGGAATGCAAAAGAGTATGTTTAGTTGCACAAAGGGAATTTATGGTCGGAATTTGAAATTCATTTTTTAATTAACTAATATCTCTAATAATTCATTTTTTAATTAACTAATATCTCTAATAATGTCCTAAAAAACTAATATCGCTAATAATTTGTTTTATTAGAAGTTAGAATTAATAAATTCTCTGATATATCTATGAGATGATAAAATTGATGATTTAATTTATTTACTTAGACAATTTAAATTTTTTATACTTTAATTTTTTTTTTTAAATCAAACAAACATAATTACAAGAATAAAATTCGTTAATTTCTAATAGACTTTAGGAAAAAATATTATTCTTAAACAACAAATAATAGGTGCATATGAAGTAAATAATAATAATAATAATAATAATGATAATAATAATAATAATAATAATAATAATAATAATAATAATAATAATAATAAGTGTTTCAAGAATGTCAATACCCAAAGTCATCAGTGCATTGGTATTTAAAAAACTACTCTACCATATTATTCTACCGCATAAATGTTCGTACCAAAGAATATAAAGTACTGTAAAATAAGTAAATATCAAATCGAGAACTACTGAAAATCGAATTGTTGTTGATGCTCATGCAACAAGTGCATCGGGAAATCATATTTGTCATCGCCTTCCAATGAGAAAAAGGTATCTAAGTCAGCGCGGTTGTTATTGAGAAGACGAATAAGTTTTATCCGTTCATCACTTCTCAAACCTTCAACCTTTCTCAGCTCATCGTTGATTTTCCCTCTTCTATCAACACTTTCCGCTTCATTCTGGTAAAATCTCGCTTCATGCTGGTAGCAATCAACCATACGACTCATGTTTTCGGATGTTGCAGCATAGACAGAACAAAATTGTTGCCAAATTTTATTTAATCCACCAACTATGTCATCGTTCTTTGTTCTTCTTGCTCGATTGGTTGACTTTGATGATGTTGATTGCGAACGCACCTCACTAGTTGCATTGATAGGTCTGTCTTATCATTGTACTCATCAGCATCAGTACCATCTTCCATATCTTCGCCATCTCTAACCATATCAGAGAAGCCCGCTGCATTATGCCTTGTTGCATAGTCTTTTCCAAAAACCCTTAACAACATGGCATAATAAGGAAATGGTTTCTTCCTTACTGTCTTCGCGAATGGATAAATCTGTTAAAAGATGAAAAAAAATTAAAAATTAAATTGAGTGCAAAGCTTAATTGTGTAACAAATGTAATGTCACTTTCATACACAAATTCGTATAACAGTGTAACCTTAGCATAGTCATTGGAAACGGCGTCTTCAACGTCCACACAAGATATACGATCATTCCATCCAAATCCACTAGTGTTCAACATATGTGATATCGCCTGATATTTAGCTTGAGACGTTTCACTCGAGACTCAATATGAGGTGATGCTTTTAATTTACAACCGGGGATTTTCTCGACAAGCATCCTCTCCAAATGAGACAGATAACCAGACTTAAAAGTCCTATTATCTGCCTTCAATCTCTTGTTATCATTCAAATCCACCAAACACTCTACTAATCTATCATCTTCATTCCTCGTCCAACGATGATGATTTCTTGATGCCTTCGGAGCACTCATTCTTAGGGGTGGGCATCGGTTTCGCTCAAACCGCCCAAATCGCATGGTCTGGTTTGGTTTTTAAAACTCGCGGTTTGGGGGTGGTTTGAAAAATTTAAAAACCGCATAATCGCGGTTTGGTGGCGGTTTTTATTTTGAAAAAACCGCGGTTCACCAAACCGAGGGCAATTTAGTAAACTCCTCACATTTATAACTCAAATCAAAACCCTAACAACTTAACAAGTCACCATGTTACTTTCACTCCACTCTCCAGCCATTCCCTCTCCTCTCTCAACATCTCAACACCCATGCAAGGTTCGAAACTTCGACTTCTCCTATGACTTCGCTCACTTAAAATTCGAAATTAATTCGAGGAAGTTAACTTCGACGATGGAAGTTTGACAAAAATTCGCCGGTGTACGGAAGTTTACGAAATTTCACTTTAAAGTTAGAAAACTCAAGTTTCTTCGTAGAGATGCTAGGAATATACTTAATCATATAACAATAATGCATAAAACTCATGTTAGCGGAGGATATTCTGAATTTTAAGTATATTTTTAGCATAAGAGAAGAATCCGAATTTCAATCGAAGTTTCTGTCGAAGTTTGTTCAACTTCCACGATACATAACAATTTTACTTCATGTTTTATGAACTTCTATCGATGTTTTCGAAGTTCGGTCGAAGTTAGCCGAAGTTGAGTCGAAGTTTTGCAATTTTTCAACTGCCCTTGAACTTCGCTTTGCTCACCTCAACATCGACAAGCTTCGCCCGAACTTCGGCGAAGTTTGTCGATTATTTAAACCATGCACCCATGCCGCCTTCCACCGTGCCTCATACTGCGCCTCTTGAGGGTCTGAGAATTCAAATGGGCAGAAAAGAAGTGACAACAAATCAAATGATTTTTGAAAGTAGTGATGGAAAAACTGGGGAGTCCATATTTGTTGTGATGTTGGTACAACTGAGAGACCCATAAAATGAGTACAAAAATGTTGGGAGTTTGATGGCGGGATTGGTTGAGGCTTCTGTTGTAGAGGGTAGTGGGTTTAGGATTGATGGGGTTCACATTGCAGAGATTTCACCACTCCTTGTCGCCTCCCGCGGCCGCCTCCACCAGTCGTCGCCGCTTCCACCAGTCGCTGCCGCTTCCATCAGTCGCCGGCAATCGATGCCTCGCACTCCGCGTCTCCCACTAATCGCTCCTCCCGATCACACATCCAACGATCCCGCCTTTCACAACCGCGCCTCCCAGCAGTTTGCCTTTCACAATCGCGCCTCCCCACCAGTTTCGCCTTTCACAACCGCGCCTCCCACCGCCGTCTCTCCCATCGCCGCCTCCCACCACCTCCTACCACCGCGCCTCCTATCAACGGTGGCCGCCACCTACCATCAAGAAAACCGCGAAACCAAACCAGCCAAACCGCACAAACCGCCCGCGGTTTGGGTGCGGTTTTGAGGGTTCACGGTTTGGGGGTGGTTTGCAAATTGGCCAAATTGCTAGGTTTGGTCGCGGTTTGATGATTTTCACCACCAAACCGCGGTTTGCCCACCCCTACTCATTCTATATTCCACAAAAATATATATTGCCAAAAAAAACAGAAATTGAAAATTATATATAAATAAAAAATAGTGCTAAGAAGGTCCAATAAAAATAACAAACTATACATGCATGTCTTACATACCAACATAATTAAATGAATTAAAAATCAATCAAATCACTAATTAAAAATTAAACAAAAAATGCACAAAGAAAAAATTGGATGAAAAAAAACTAAGTGTTTCTCCTGTTAAACATCTCCATCGCTAGGTTGTCTCTCCATTCATTCCAAACATTCGATGACTCGATGTATGTGTAGTGTTCATTTGGCGAATTATTGTCAACATTTTCACTCCACCATTTAGTATTGGTGTTGTTCATTTGCCTCTCCAAAGGATCAAATAACATCTCTTTTCGAATGTGATTATGAAGAAGACAACACGCAACAATTATACAAATTTGCACTTTTAAAGGGTAAAAAGTGCGTTTTCCTCTGAGGATCGCCCATATTCCCTTTAGAAGTCCAAATGCCCTTTCTATTATGTTTCTTGCTGAAGAATGTTTACTGTTAAAAAATTCTTCAGGCGTGGTAGGTGGGTTTTCCCAATCATCCAAATGGTAGCGTTGTCCTCTGTATGGTGCCAAGAAACCTTCGCCATTGGGGTAACCACCATCACAAAGATAATAAAATCCTACAAATAATAATTTAATATATTTATTTTAGTATTTTTTAAAAAATATATAGTTTAGTCAACAAACATATAACAATGATGCATTTACCTTTCGAAACCTTAAGCCCATCAGGTCGTGATATCGCATCTCGCAATACTCGAGAATCAGGAGCAGATCCCTCCCAACCAGGTAAAACGTAAATGAATTGCATTTCTGGCGAACAAACGACCAACGCATTTGTCAAGATTTCTTTTTTCCTATTTTGAAACCTAGGCCTATCCGAGGTTGGCACGTTAACATTAATGTATGTTCCTTGCTCCTAAGCAGTTCTTAAACCACTTCCATCTACTATTAGTAGAATTCTCAGCTACAGGTTCTGGCTTCTTTAACAATATTGGATGGAGACGCAACACAACATTCAATACTGTGCTAAACTGTCGGCTAACTGTTTCTCCCGAGCATGCAAATTGACACTGTATGTCCCTATTTTTAGTGTCATGAGCTAATATATAGAGGAAAACTGCAACCATTTCTTCAATGGTTCTATTTATAGTGCCCTTCAAGCCGTCAGTTGTCCGAAGAAGATCACAAAGTTTCTTAAATGCTTTCCTATCCATTCGGATGTTATCGACACATTTTTTGTCGTTTCTACTAAATTTCGAATAATAATTTAACTCACATATTAATTCTCTATTGAAGTATACATCTTCTATTACTTTCCTCCTTGATAATTTCATAATAATAATAATAACTACAATCATACCGATAATTAATGTCATATCGTTTAACATCTGCATATATTGAATCATAATCGATAGAAATTTTTTCCTATTATTAAATGGAGGGCGAGCCATATCTGCAAAGAAATGTTATTTTACAAGATTGTTAATGTTATGTACTACTCATGAAACAAAAGCACAAAAGAAAATTATAAATATATAATATGATATGGAGAAAAATAACATAGGTGCATTTCAATGCGGATAGGCAAAGCTATTTTCACTTTTTTTGGGTACCAACTTAATGCGACTTTTTTTTTCTTGGTACACTAAAATTTAACTTTATAATCTTATGTTTCAGAGTAAAAATTTAACTTTATAATCTTATGTTTCAGAGTAGCTATAACGAAGCTAAAGTGTTTATTGAAAAAAAAAAAATAGAGAATCTAAATGTACATACAGAGAAGCATAGGTACTATTTGAGAAAAAAAAAGCAATGGGTACATTGTTGACTTTGTACCTCTCAAAAGTGACAAGGCTAGCAGACTTCAATCAAGTCTAATGATCTTTGATTTCATTTTCTTGTATAACCTATTTAGCATTCAATGGTTTGGGTAAAAACTTTTATAGGTTGAAGGTATTAATTAACTACAACAAGTTCCTATCAAAAGAATCCTGAAAAAAAAAGTTCCTATCAAAAGAAAATTAACTACAGCAAGTTTTTTTTTCACAATAACTACAATAAGTTGGTTTTCAAGAAAATACACCATGGACGTGTTGAGGCACTGGACCTCAATTAGTCAATAGAATCACATGTTAGCTAGTCAATGTAATTGAAAAAAAAAAAAAAAAAAAAAAAAAACTAGTCGATGGAAGCATGATAAAAGCTGACAAAAAAAACACATGATAGCATAACAAAAACTATATAAAAAAAGGGTTAACATAAAGTCTCCTCTGCACTCATTAAGCAGAGAAGATAGAACACCCAAAAAAAAAAAAAAAACAGACTACCCATATGGGTTCCTTCGCGCAAGGTTCCTCAATGCAGTTTGCTCTGCGTTTAGGGTTTATCTTTTGCGACAAGGCGCAAGAGAATCACACTAGGCAACAACTACGATTAGCTGCGCACAAGAGTGCGGATTTAATATCAAAAGATTAAAAAAAATCGTACCTTTGCTAAAAAAATTTGGAGATGGAGAAGATGTTGGGGCAGATAATATTATGTGAGAGAAAACATGTGTATATAACTTGTGAAGATAGAAGACTCGATCGGGATTTCTCCCGTAAAAAGAGATCAAATAAACAAATAAAAAAAACAATAGGTAGTTAGGATTTTCGATTTTAATTCTGTGTGTTGTACCAAACGTGGTAATTTGGAATCTTTTAATTCCCACCCTAAATATCTACCAACCAAACACGGGAATTTAATTTAATTCCACTTCCCACCCTAAATTCCTACCAACCAAACACCCCCTGGTGTATGCTATTTGCAATGATATTATTTTTGTAGACATAACAAGTTGTGGATTGCATTGTAAAATAAAACTTTGGAGGAATATATTGGAGTCTAAAAGTTTTGAGTTGAGTAGGACTAATACCGAATACATGCTGTGAGCTCCCAAATAATATAGATCAAGATAATGGAGTAGTAAAATTGAGAGAAGTTGAAATTCTTAAGGTAAACCATTGTAGATATTTAGGGTCAATCATACAAAAGGATTGTTATGTTTAGGATGATATTACATATAGAATTCAAGAGTCATAGAAGAAGTGGAACTGTGCAATAAGTGCGATATATGACATGATTTTCAATATTTGAGCCTTTTCTTGCAGCTTTTTTTATTTTTATTTTATTTTTGAGTCTGTTTAGTTGTATGAAACAGCCGACCCCAACTAATTTGGGATTGAGGTTGTTGTTTAGTTGTATGAAACCATAAGGTCATGATTTCATCCTCATTACATAATACTTGTTTGAATTATATGTTTGCCTACAGTGACTAATTCTTGTTTGCTACATTCAGCCTCACTTCTAAGTTCTAACAACTACATGTTAAATGGTTTGGAGTTTAAACACCTGTCCATGACTTCCTTTGCAGCTTGTTCTCAAACTTTCTATATGTTTAGAATTTAGATTCTTATTTTCTTATATGTTTCATCTGATTTCTTGCTGGGATAGGTAGCTGTTAAAAAAGGGCTATATGTATGTATGCATGTTTGTCATTTTTATTCTGTTGAACGAGTTTCATCTAGTTCTTATATGCTTCTAGCTTGGGATAGCATTTAAGAGCATTACATGGACAACTATTTGGTGGTGGAATAAATTATCCACATGTTTCTCCCTCTTTTTAGCGCTTGGATAAACATTTTTCAAAATCATGTTTTATTTTTTATTTTTTATTTTTGATAGGAGTGTTCTTTTTTTTTTGATTAAAACTTAATGAAGCAAATAATAGGATGCTAGAATTCACAGCCCTGCAGATTTCTTTTTACTTGAACTCAGTCTCTCTTTGGTGATTGCTATTTTTTTTAGGCGCTTGATGCTCTGTAATTAGATTTTATTTTCTATTCTTGTTGATCTCAGAAATAATGGGACATTGCATCTACTTCTTCTTTAGAACAATCCAGCATTGAATTGTGCTGACTATCAATTCAAAACTTCTACAGTCCATCATTCGAAGCAATCTGCAATATGCTGCCCTGAGTGCTTTAAGAAGGCTTCCTTTAGATCCAGGGAATCCAGCATTCCTGCACCGGGCTGTTCAAGGGTAAGTTAATTACTTTGTTTGCTTTGTTCTTAGATACATAAGGATCTGTAAAGATGAGTTCCTTTGGTTGTGTTGGTCACCTCCACTTATCTTCTATATCTACTGTTATTGTTATTGTTGTTGTTGCTGTTGTTTTTTTTTTTTTCCTTTTTGTTTTTGCTTTGTTTTAGATTCCTACCAACGATCTCCATTTCTTACCCCATCCTTCAAAACAAGAGTCCGAAATTTTGTCAACGATCAACCAAATCACCATTTTGTGTTTGATAAGCCCAACCTTTTCTTCATGGTTGTACTTTTTTCCTTGAAGACTATTATTCCTCCATGCATAATATTTCATGGTATGGCTAGAACAGCTACATAACACTCCACTTTGAACACATTTGAGGCTCCTTAAGCAAGAATAACAATTATAGTTGTTGAAATTCTATGGTTTGAATCAAATTCCACTAGTGTCAGTTTTGATCTAGTCAAAAATTTTAAATCTACGTAAATCAATTGATGTTCTGTAAAATATCTTGATTTGACTTGAATCATACGATTGAAGTCTAATCACGCAATTCTGATGTCGCTCGACTAGTAGGCGTAAAAACCAAGAAAGTCGCTTTTTCTTGAATATTTTTTTTAAGTATGCCTTCTAACAGGCTTCGTTTTATTTTTCTTTGCAACACTTAAACCTAGCCCCAAATCCTATTCTTCTTCTTTTTTTTAATCTTGAAATCTACTCTATTCTTTTCTTTGGATTCTCCTCTTCTATATGTTGCTTTGTGCTTTGATATAAGGGGATTTTTTCACCCAAGCTTCCAACTTCCAAACTCCTGTTTTGTTTAAGTATGTTATCCTCCCTGTCACTTTTTCTTGTATGCTTTGACTTTGATTTCTTGAATTCCTTTTGTTTTTTTTTTAGTTTTTCATATGTGCTTTTCAAGATTTTATCATTTTGTTATGTATTACTACTTTATTTTGTATACACTACACTATGCATGTTTTCTTTCTTCCGTTCTTTTATATTTTTTCAATATACGACTTTTCTTGTCTATTTTTAATTATTTTATCGTCACTTAAAAAAAATCAAGCTGAGTGGAAGCATTTGATCCACGTAGCTGGCCCCTACTAATTTGGGAATTGAGGCTTTGCTTTAAGGGTTTCTTCCATCCTTTCTCTTAGGGATTTTTACTTTTAATCTTTTTAACGGATGCAATAGAATCAATTCATATACGATTCTATGAATCATATATTTGATGTACAAAGTATTTTCTTTGTGGTTTATAGTGTCTATTATATGAGAGTTTACAGTTTTTTAGGTGTAGAAAAAAGTGATACGAAATCCTACAATATACAGTTTGATTTACTATTTAAATTGAATTCCAAGTCCATTGATTTTACGTTCCGATGCCAATTTGACAGCTATGATCCCAAGTATCAAGTAGTAGAAGTCACATGATTTCCTACCTCTTCAAGAGTCACTGATAGCCAATCCACCAAATATACACAACTGAGATAAACAAATCAGAATTTGAGAGATAGATTTATTACTAAGGACAAAAAAACCAAACACAACCAACGACATTCGAGAGGCCATGCTCTCCTAACTCACAATGAGTTCCTTAACTTAACAATAAGAATACCCTAATACTTCTAATCAATTTGTATCTATATAAATACTTTATCTAAACCTTGATTAGGTTTCCCACTAAAGGCTTGAAAGCGCCCAAAATACCTCTAGTCCTATCAATCACATTCCATTTGCCTCCTTCCTCGATACTATCATTTTTTTTCAATTCTTGCCATTCAGGTTTCCTTTCTCATTCTCACAAGTCACATCATTATAAACATTTATGTTCCATACCAACTTTTCTTTGAATTTCAGCTTAGACATGAATCTGTCGCCTTCTCATCCATCAAAATGTGATGATTTCACCAATACTAGAAGTCAAGTTATGTATTCAATTGGGGATTTGAAAGGATTTTAAAAGACTTTGGAGGACTTTGAAATCCCTAGATATTTAATTAGGATTTCGATGGATTTCTAAAAAGTCCAGGTGTATTTAATTTTTAAACAACGTTAGGATTTTGGTGGATTTCTATTCAAAAAATGTATAGAACCTAATCCCGCTCCTACCCATGGGATTTGGAGGGATGTTGGATCAAGTCCTTCCAAATCCATCAAATTCCATAAAATCCATGGAAATCCTTCACTTAAAAGTCTCCATGGATTTGTCAAATTGAATACACCCCATTTAAATCTGTCTATTCCTGCATCATTAAAAACTAGATTTGACAGTTTTTAAGTGTTTTAAGGCTGCAGTTAAATCCAACTAATAAATATGCGGGCGTATTAGTGTATTTTTTAGTTTTACCACTAACTCATAAGTTGTGTTGTATCCGAGCTTTTAGTATTCATCAACTTTTATCAGGTACTGTTTTCATGGAATATATATGTCAGACATTTATTTTAAGTGTGATTTTTATGGAAAGAAATTGATTGATTTTAGAGAACTTTTTCTAAAATTGTTTTGGAAATGTGTGGAAGTATCCTATTTTAGTACGCAGTAGGGAGTTTTTTTTGTCTCTTGTTTGAATTAAAGTATTTTGTAGGATTTCATTTGCCGATCCAGTTGCTGTAAGACATTCTCTTGCCATAATTTCGGAGCTAGCTACTCGAGACCCCTATTCTGTTGCAATGGCATTAGGCAAGTCGATTGATGAAATTTTAATTTTTTGTCTTTTCCAGTTCTAGTATTACTTATGGATAATTGAATATGCTCAAATCTCATTACACATTCCATTCATGAGTTTATAGAAACTCACATACAAGTATATTATAGCTATCATGTGAAACAACTTTAGAACTTTGTTAAACATTAATATGGACAATACAAGAACTATTAGCTCATTTTGCTAGGTCCTTTGGAAAGGAATCCGACATGATGGTTGTTTTATTTTTATCAATAGAAGATTCATGTGTGCATGGATTTGTGCATTGAATAAAATGCATCTTGACATTGGTCTTATGTTAGGTTTTACAATGACGAGACAACTTATTGTCTAATTGATTACAAATGTTAATTCATGTAATACACTATATTATATTTATTTTTTCATACATACTTTTATTGGATAATGTTTTCATCGAGTTCACATCTAGTAACTAATGCATTAGCTTAGGATAAAGTTAAACAATTTTAGTAACACTTGTGAAGTTAAACAATCATATCGTTTCAACTCTTACCATTTGTGCAGTCTATTGCAATGGGGTGGGGATTTTATCTCTTTTTGTAAGTAGGTGGCTGAGAAACACCGTATATATGATTGCGATACCCTGGAAAACAATTAGTTCAGAGGGCAATTTTTGATAGAATAGAATAAAGTCTCTTTCTTATTAAAAAAAAAAATGTTTCAACTAGGGTCAGTTAAGAATCGAATTCAAAGAAATCATTTTTTTAATGAAGAAAAGTCATATGGGCCTTTTTAGAGCAAAACAAGTTTGAATCCAGAGGACATAATTTAATGGGTTACAATATAACTAGGTATTTTAAGTGTTTGTTTGGTTTCCAATTATTTATGGAAGCTGTTTGAATGTGGGGCCTGACATATTCATCATTTTCTTTGTCTTCTTCATGTGCAGGAAAGCACGCGCTTCCTGGAGGTACCACTACTTATATTTCTGTGCAATTTCTTCAATCTATAACTTGCAATGCAGTGATGTCGCTATCTAGTGGAGCACGAAAGATATTAACTATCTGTGATTTGTAATGTTCTTTATGATTTGCTAATAACTTTGGTCACTTGCTATTTTTTTTTTAATGAAAAGAGGTACTTAGTATAATCTAAAAATTAATCAACATGTGGAAAAACACCTAGTCTTCTAGTGCAACCCTATGTGGAATTTCTGAGGTCGGGCATTCCCACATCTATCCACAAGGAATCGAATTGTTTGAAGTGCAAATTAGGTGATTGAACCATAAAAAGACTGTTTGTTTATGTGTTTGCTTCTTTTCCTATTTTTGATTTAATGGTAGGTTTGAAGGTATCTATCTATTAAGGGTAGAAATTGCAGATGTACATCATGAAAAAAATTGTTTGAGGAACCCAACACTCATTATGTTCTTGCTTGTAGCCCATTCTTTCTCTAGTGTTTTACTGTGCCCCAACACATGGTTATGGATAAATCGTGTATCGTGATTCATGATTAAGACATTATGGGAAGGCGGTTGTGGTGGTTTGGATACCTCCAAATAGGGCTTGCAAATGCCCCAGTTAGAAACACAACTCAATAGAAACTGAAGAAATTCCACGATGTACATGTAGACGTAAGCTTTTTTGGGACACAATAATTAGTAAGAATCTATATATCTATATATTTGTGAGAAGGTCTCACGACGTGACACGTGACTTTTGAGAAGCTCTCTTAACATGACACGTGGCATGATGATGTCATAATTAAGATTTATAACAAAAAATAAAAAACACAAGCCATTGATCTTTCTCTCACGTAAGTGAGGTGTAGGATTGTAAAACACAAAATAAGATTTTGACTGTGACATGGTGACGTCATTAATTAAAGTATAATTTCTATTTTCGTTTTTTTTCGGCTATTTTTAGGCTATGTTTTTAATTGTTATACAAATAGGATTTTTGGTTTTTAAATTTAAATTTTCTAATTTTCGTTTTTTTTTTTGCTATTTTTAGTTTATGTTTTTAATTGTTATACAAATAGGATTTTTGGTTTAAAAATTTTAATTTTCTAATTTTCATATTTTTTGCTATTTTTTAGGTTATGTTTTTAATTGCTATACAAATAGGATTTTTGGTTTTAAAATTTTAATTTTCTAATTTTCTTTTTGAAAAAGAAATTAAGCTATACATATTATTTAGGTTATGGTTTTAATTGTTATACAAATAGGATTTTTGATTTTTAATTTTTAATTTTTTTTTCGGAATTGTTTGAGAAGCTCTCACAACGTGACTTGTGACATGATGATATCATAATTTATTGGTTAGCCCAATGGTATGATATTAAATTTATGAGTAAGTGGTCATGAGTTCAAACTTGACTATTTCTATGTAATATTGTAAATATTTAATGTTGTAGATTTAAAAATATGCATAGTGTTTGCAAGTATTTTTTTTATTAATTGTTGAGGTACTTAAAAGGAGTGACTTTGAGTTCATATCTAAGATTACATAATAATTATTTTTACATTTTTTTCAACATTTTTTTATATAATATTTTGATACTTAGTCTTGCCCGCGCGTGAAGCGCGGGATACCGACTAGTTTAAAGGATTTTGAAAGCACGCCATTTAGTGCATTATAGAAACTTCATTTGATTTATTTGCTTGAGATGCACACAAACCAAGAATGACATGGTGCCGAAGCGATTTTTTAGTAGTTTACTTGAACTAGGCAAGGCAGTGCCTATGCGAGAGTAGTATACATTCCATCTCTCAATATTTAATATTTAGTTAAAGGTTTCTTTTTAACTAATCATTATTTTATATTGTCTACTAATTAAGATAGTGCATGTGTTCAAATCACATTAAATCAATTGTCATATTTATCATAATCCAATTACAAAAAATTCCTTTTGTATCATTAGTATCGCAGTGCAAATATAAAAAGTTCATTCAATCATTGTATTACTACAAAATATCTTGAACGTTCATCTTCAAAATTATTTTCAAGTTTGTAAATTTATTAAATAAATTATCTTCCAAGCCCACCTCTCACCTAGAAGGTTGCTCACGCAATGTCGTCCGAGATTGCGTAGGTCGGGTCTAGGCATGGTAGTTCCTATGAGAGAATAATATACATTTCATGTTTCCTTGTAAGACGATTGTTAGAAAAATATAGAGAAAAGAAAAAAGATCTTCATATGGTATTCGTAGATTTAGAAAAAGCATATGATAGGGTCCCTAGAGATGTTCTTTGGTGGGTTCTAGAAAGAAAAAGAGTGCATGCTAGATACATAGACACTATTAAGGATATGTATGATGGAGTAGTAACGAGTATAAAGACATTTGGAGGAGCTACAAAAGAATTTCCCATTACGATAGGACTACATCAAGGATCGGCTCTAAGCCCATATCTATTTACTTTAGTTATAGATGAACTAACTAGACATATTCAAGAGGATATACCATGGTGTATGCTATTTGCAGATGATATTGTCTTAGTGGATGAAACTAAAGATGAAGTGAATAGGAAATTAGAACTCTGGAGGAATACATTAGAATCTAAAGGCTTTAAGTTGAGTAGGACGAAAACCGAATACATGCACTGTGAGTTTAGAAACACTAGACATCGAGATGACAGAGTGGTAAAATTAGGGGAAATAGAAGTTCCTAAGGTAAACCACTTTAGGTATCTAGGATCAATCATACAAAATGATGGTAACATTGAGAATGATGTCACACATAGAATTCAAGCTGGATGGAAGAAATGGTGGAGTGCAACAGGGGTGATTTGTGATCGAAATGTTCCTACTAAGTTAAAAGGAAAATTTTATAGGACCGCAATTAGGCCAGCTATGCTCTATGGAAGTGAATGTTGGGCGGTAAAGCAACAACAATTACATAAAATGAACGTAGCGAGAAATGATGATGCTTAGGTGGATGTGTGGTAAAACTCGTAAAGATAGAATAAGAAATATAGAAATTCAAAAACAAGTAGGAGTAGCACCAATTGATACAAAGATTAGGGAAGGGCGGTTGCGGTGGTTTGGTCACCTGCAAATACGACCTACAAATGCCCCAACTAGAAAACTTGACTCAATAGAAACTGTAGAAATTCGACGAGGTAGGGGCAGACCAAAGTTAACATGGGATGCATTAATTAGGAGGGATTTGAATGGTTTGGAAAGCTCACCATCAGTTGCACTTAATCGAGCACAATGGAAAAGTTTGATCCATGTAGCCGACCCCAGTTAATTTGGGACTGAGGCTATGTTGTTGTTGTTGTTGTTGTTTACTAATCAAGGCAGTGCACATGTTCAAATTATGTTTAAGAAGTCATAATAATCATGATCCAATTACAAAAAATAAAAAATAAAAAAAAAATCCTTTAGTATCACAAAAACCCTTTAGTACAACAACAACGCCTCATAAGCCTCAATCCCAAATTAGTTGTGGCTACATGGATCGAACTCTTCCATTGCGCTTGATTTAATGATCATTACCATCATAATGCAAATATGAAAAAACTCAATCATTATATGACTACAAACTATCATAAACATTGATCTTCAAATTTATTTTTAAGGTTGTAAATTTATTAAATAAAATTATCTTCAAGTGCATCTCTTACCTAGGAGGTTGCTCAATCAATTTTGTCCCAAATCGCATAAGCAGGGTCTGGGCATTTTGCAATCCTTGATACATATTTGTGGTTGCCAAGGGCACTATAATTTCCATACAATTGATGTAGATCAATTTGATAATCCATTGATGTTCAAGTTCAACAATTGAATTTTAAGAGCCTGTAAATTATTTGTTGACGATTTTTAATCAAATGAGTCTAAAGTTTTTAATGGACATGAAAACTATATAAGTTGAAAGAATCCTAATGAATGAAAATAATCGATGATATAAAATCTTAATTGACGAGCTGCTGATGAAAATTTCAAATCTTTACTCTCTAAATTCTAAAGTTTTTTGATTCCTCCCAACTGCTTTACTTTGCGACAATGTGGGCACCATGATGGCATGTTTTGAGGGACAAGTCAATAACTAGAATATTGCAGTGATTTGGGGGAGGAAGTGTCGATTTTATTTTGAAATTTGGAATGTTCTCTTTTGAAGAAAAAAGGAAAACTTACAATGCGTAGACCTTCCATAAATAAAAGTGACACGGCAGATAGGTGATAATGTTGGTTTTTGCAATGTTCACAAGAGTGAATAAGAAAGTAGGACCTATTAAATAGCTTGTAGAACATTTGCTATTTGATTGAAGGCATCAAACAAAATGACTATTCCCTCTTTAAGTAAATATACAAAATGATCGAATTGTGCATTGGGCTGTACATTTGTGATTGTTTTTCTTCTACTTTTTCTTATGTTTTATTGGTTTTCCATCACTTTTTTCTTTCTTTTCTATTCTATTGGTAAATTTTTTTTAACTACTATATAAGCAATGCCTCCTATCACAAAAAATAAGGAAAAAAAAAAAATATTCAAGAAGCTTTGTTATAAAAGGAGGCCATTATCCTTTATTTATTATATTAATATAAAAGCATGTTTCTGTCTCTTGCTTTTCTGCTTGTCCAAGTTGTCTTCTCTAGTCAGCCATTTTACTAATTTTTCATTTGCTAACTTATTTTTTTTTTTTTTACAGTTTCCTGGTCTAGAAGGAAAAAAGAGAAACTAACATGAAAGGAGTTTTGCTGTCAAAGATTGTTTTTTTCTTTTTTTTATATATATCTTACTGCACAAAAAGTAGGGAAGGGCGGTTGCGGTGGTTTGGTAATTTGGATAGATGGCCTACAAATGCCCCACTAGAAAACTTGACTCAATAGAAACTGTAAAAATTTGACGAGGTAGGGGTAGACCAAAGTTAACTTCGGACACATTAATTAGGAGGGATTTGAATGATTTTGAAAGCTCACCATCAATTGCACTTAATCGAGCACAATGTAAGAGTCCATGTAGCCGACTCCAATTAATTTGGGACTTATACCAATACTGGAACTCCTGTCGCAGTTCGATACGGATTTAATAATTGATACTCTGGAATGAAGAGGCTTATCTTCAATGGTTTTTTGTTTTGCTTAGCCAATCAATCCTTTTACTTGGGAGTTATATTTCCCTATTTCTTGTAATCTGTATGGTCAAAATTATTTTATCTGTTCAGCATTATCACTGAAGATCATTGATTACTGAATTACTGATTATACTCCCAGCCACATCTTTCTGCTAATGAAGATTTCATGAATCAGGAGCTTTGCAGGATGTTCTCCATCTACATGATGTTCTCGCAAGGGTCTCCCTTGCTAAGTTGTGCCACACTATATCTCGAGCTCGCTCATTAGATGGCAAGTATAATTATCATCGATTTTCCAGAGAACAATTATCTGAGTATTTTTTGACTTGTAACTTCAACTAACATCCTTGCAGAGAGACCTGATATTAAATCTCAGTTCACATCTATTCTCTATCAACTTCTTCTTGACCCTAGTGAAAGAGTTTGTTTTGAGGCAATTCTTTGTGTGCTGGGTAAAGCTGATGGCACTGAGAGGTATCTGCGTGCATCCACATTGGCACGTTTTTATAAATATTCATTATATTCTACGGAGAGATGGTCACGCTATTGTGTTTCTTGATCTCTGATGCACTGAATGCAGCATGAGCAGTCAATGTTAATCATCCTGGTTAATTACCCATTCCATTGAAACATGCATTCATTGTAGGACCGAAGAGAGAGCTGCTGGCTGGTATCGGTTGACTAGAGAAATATTGAAGCTGCCAGAGGCTCCTTCTGTCTCATCTAAAGAATCAAAAGGTGAATCAAAGGATGCTCTCCCACCAAAGCCCACCAAGGAGAAACCTTCTCAAAAGAACAGGCGGCCACAACCTCTTGTCAAACTTGTGATGAGAAGGTTTATAGCCCTCACATTCTTCTTTTTTTTTTTTTTGCCCTTTTCGTTCTTTTCTTGGGGTTAAATCTGCTGAGGTTCGCGCACTGTATATCCTGCAAGTAACGGGATTTTGGCCAACTGTGCTTATTTCGACTATTGGTTAATATCTTTATTTTTTGGTATGGGTTCTTGTAACCCTAATTTGAAGAATGTTCCTCTTAAGTTTGCTGTCCTTTTTCTTCCCCAGGTTGGAGAATTCTTTTCGGAGTTTCTCAAGGCCTGTGCTTCATGCAGCTGCTAGGGTTGTGCAAGAGATGGGCAGAAGTCGTGCTGCAGCATTTGCTTTAGGTATTCCGGACATTGACGAAGGAGCACATATTAACACATATGCTGAGAGCATGGAGTCGGTTGATCAGGATATTAATGAAAGCTCTGAAGGTAAATTCATCTACTACATGTGGTGATTGTTCAAACTGTGCAATAGCCATTTGGCCAATTTTCTTACATTAAGATCCAGCTATCATATCATTGGTTCCTTCAACTCTTCCAATGTTCAGTTAAGATATGTATTGCTCTGTATCTTTGACATTGACATGTGGATGAGGCTTCATTCATTTATTTCAATTACCTGCCATTGTTGGACAATATATTGTTGACTCGATCTTTTGCTGTCTCCAACCTGTGGAGGAGATATTGTATTATAGATAAAGTCAAGACCGACTTCTAATTTCAAAATTATAAATACGACTTTGAAAGATGTCTTAAGACTAACTGAATTAAAACCATGATATGGAAGTAGAGGCATCAAATCCTTAACAACAACGTAGCCTCAGCCCCAAATTAATTGGGGTCCACTATATGGATCAAGCTCTTCCATTGTGCTCGATCTATTGCAATTGATGGGAGTGTTCCAAACCATTCAAATCCTTGATAACCAAATGATAAATTTTGTATATTTAAGGTCCGGTCCAAGTGATGAGAGAGTGGTGCGACTAATGGTTTATGTAGGCTTGAGCTTAGAATGGGTGGTTGCTCCAAAATGCCAAGGCAAGTTGGAGTTCCCACTCTAAACTTATAAGCCGGTATTGCTCAACTAGTTGATGTGGGACTATTCTCATATCTCCAACACTCCCCCCCAAGTCTAACTGGTCTAGCCAGTTGTGACTTGCTTTCGATTTGGTAAGCCTGGCCTTTTTTTTTTTTTTTTTTTTTCTTGTTTTCCAAGTCCCAAATGCCCCTTTTCTTCTTGGGCATGTAGCCACAGGTCTTCCAACATGGGTCTAGCTTCATCATTTGTTTTTGTTTTTTTTTTTTTTTTTTTTTTTGCTAGCCCTTTCAATCTATTTTTTCCTTGGACTTTGAATCTTTAATTGGGCTGTTAGGCCACTTTGGGCTCTAATAACATGATAAATTTTGTATGTTTAAGGCCCGGTCCGAGTCATGAGAGAGTAGAGTGACTAGTTGTCGGTGTAGGCTTAAGCTTAGAGTGGGTGGTTGCTCCAAAATGCCTAGCTAAGTCGGAGTTCCCATCCAAACTTATAAGCCATTATTTTTCTACTCTATCTTATTTGATGTTGAAACCATCACTTTATAAATCATCTCAAATAATCCATGATTCCATTTTTATGCAGTTAACAGGAAGGCGTCTTCACTGTCTAATGGGATCAGTGGCAGAGATACAATTGCGAGTTTGTTGGCTTCATTAATGGAAGTAGTCCGAACTACTGTAGCTTGTGAATGTGTTTATGTTCGAGCAATGGTGATTAAAGCTTTGATCTGGATGCAAAGTCCACATGAATCTTTTGAGGAACTAGAGTCAATAATTGCATCTGAACTATCAGATCCAGCTTGGCCTTCAACATTGTTAAATGACATCTTGCTAACTTTGCATGCTCGGTTTAAGGTACTAAACAAAGTTGAAAACTACTTACATTGCCTTTTCATTTTGGTCACCAGTTATCATTTCTTTGTTTTGGGAACTATTTGTTAACTCATATCTTCTTTTTCAAGGTCGTGTTTTCCTGTGATTTCTATGCCTATATTTTTCAACTTGCTTTTCATCCAAATTGTAGACATCCTACCAGCTAAGGCCTTTTGAGAAAATAGGGTAAATAGTTACCTTTAACTATCCTAGCCGTTAGGTTATATTTATTACTCATTCAGAAACTCATCTTGGATCATAAATCAATAATCAATTAACTAAAAGAATGATGATGAAATAAAAAACCCAATGGAGTATGATCAAGTGTAATTGTCTTGGGATGTGAATTATGAAAGTTACCAGAAATATATTAATAAGGAATTCCAAGCAAAATAAGTGGATTTTGTCCTTATAAAAAGAAAACCGATTCTTGAACTTCTTTTATCCTCATGCCATGTCGAGGTAGTCCAAAAAAAAAAAAAAAAAAAAAAACTGCAAAGTTTGATCCAACCTATTGTGAATTTGTACTCGATTAGTTAATTTGTTGATCAAAAGCATTATGAAACATGCTGAAGTAAATAAATAAATAAATAAATAAATAAATAAATAAATAAAAAACCATCAGCTTATCAAGTTATTGTTTGAGCTACAACTTAACAAAAATCTTTTTATCAATTATACGGTTTTTTTCTTCTCTCCTTGAAACATAGTTAAGAAGCTTTTATTAAATGGATTATAACTTTGCATTCTACTATGCCCAAAACCTTTGGCATTCTCATCCAGTTGTAATAGTTCACCTTTACGAAACTGTAAAATGCCCCTGGCAACTTGTGAATTAGCTGGTTAAAACTCTGCTGAACTGTATTCACTGGCGGGAGGAAATTGGATTGATTTGACAAACGAAAGTATATGGTGTCAGCTACGTGAATCCACCTTTTCTATTCCCCTATATGTCATACGTGTACTAAAACTATTTTAAAATTGCTGAAAAGATGCTGATGTAAGTGGAAAAGCTCTTAATTGTCTTCTTGGATTGTGCCAGTGGTAGTAGTTCACCTTTAATGCTGCACCTTAGCAGTGGAAGCTTTAATACAAAATGTCAAAACATTTAGCTTTTTGTAATGATACGACCGATATACCCAGATAATAGGTGTTGTCAATGCCTACTTTTTAAGAATTGAGGTGTAGGGGTTGGAAAAAGTGTTATTTTTTGTTTTGTTGCTTCATACTGTTTGAACCTATAACCTTCCTATGTAGCATTGTAAGGTTTAATGTAGATTTGAGAGGGTTAAAGTGTGGTGCAAAAGGTACCAACTTATAATGTCCACATTATTGTTGTTGTACAGTGATTATATTACTTGCATCTATGCATATTGTCAAGGCATTGTTCCGGCAGTGACGAGTCCATTACCTAGCATTATTTTGAATGAATTGCTAATTTGATACCTAGGGCATGTTGTGAGAGAGTTCGAAGAATCTTGAAAGTTGATTCTAGTACATACATTTTAGGGTTCTTTTGTAAGAATAAAGTTGGGTCATTACTCACATACATAGACGCACATATAGAAGAGAATTTTCTGTTTTTTAGTGATGGTCCTTTCAATAGGTCTTATTTATAGTTGGATTACTTTATGTATATATATTGCCTTATTTCAGTTTTTTTGTTTAAAGTCAATAGAATAACTTAATTGGCTCTCTTGTTTTGAATGTGTACCATATCATTGACTCATAGTAAGGTTCCAGACTCTTTACATTAGAATCTAAAGGCTTTAATTTTAGTAGGACAAATACCGAATACTTGCATTGTGAGTTTAGAAATACTAGGCTCCAAGATGATGAAGTGGTAAAATTAGGGGAAGTAGAAGTTCCTAAGGTGAACTACTTTAGATATCTAGGATCAAGCTAGATGGAAGAAGTGGAGGATTGCAACAGGTGTGATATGTGATCGAAATATCCCTACCAAACTAAAAGGATAATTTTATAGAACTGCAATTAGGTTTGTTATGCTTTATTGAAGTGAATGTTGGGCAGTAAAGAAAAATAAATAAATACATAAAATGAATTTAGTAGAAATGAGAATGCTTAGGTTGATGTGTGGTAAAACTCGTAAAGATAGAATAAGCCATAGAAATTTGAAGAAAAGTAGGTGTAGCACCAATCGACACAAAGATTAGGGAAGGGCGGTTGTATTGGTTTGGAGACCTCCAAATACGACCTACAAATGACCCTGTTAGAAAAGTTGACTCAATAGAAATTGAAGAAATTCATCGATGTAAGGTAGACCGAAGTTAACTTGGAACACATTAATGAGGAAGGATTTATAGGATTTGGAAAGCAAACCATCAATTGCACCGAATCGAGCGCATTTGAGGAGTTCTATCCATGTAGCCGACCAAACTAATTTGGGATTGTTGTACTGGAATATATACATAACTGTTGATTGAGGTGGTTTATTGGATTCAACTAATTAACTGTTTATACCGGGGCTATATATTTTTTTTAAATAGCTATGCATTCCCTAAGTGCTAACTGATGCTTGAGCATCACCTTGCTTAAATGGGGTTAGCCTCTACATAATCACGATGCTTTGAACACGCCGTCTGTTGGTTTCCATTATCATGTAGCAGGATTTACACTGACTGTTTATACCAATATTCCTGTGTCTATAGTTTGTAATTTTTTTATAACTGTAATTTGTATTACTTTTTTTTTCGTTCCATCTTAATTAAGTTACTGTTGTTTAGAGAGATCAGATATTTTTGGTTATTTTTTGTGTTATTCTTTGGTCATATTTCTTGTTGGAAGATGCTAAAATGACCCGGGATGGGACACCCGATGATGGTGTCCATCCATTCGTGCATCGAGATTTGTGCGCATAGTCACAACATCGATGCACAAATGGATGGACACCTTCGCAGGGTGTCCATCCTGGGTGTCCCATCCCGGGTCATTCTAGTATTTTCCTTTCTTGTTTACTGTCCATAACTTCTTTAACATCTTGTGAATGCGTTTGATCCTCCAGAAATGAGAAAACATAACCCTATCTGAACTTTAGATCTGTACATTCTCTTGCTTTGAGCTTGTAAGATTTTCTTTTGAATACCACTGAATTCTTAATTCTTTTGATAGAGCTTTTGTACTCAACTGTGAAGATTCTGAAAAGCCTGGTAGAGGAAATATTCGTTAGTGTCATTCATTGTTTATATACGTGCTATTGAGTCCTAATTTTTTTTCCTGATTCTGGTTATTAGGCTAGTCCTGACATGGCCGTCACCCTTCTTGAAATTGCAAGAGTATTTGCTACAAAAGTTCCTGGGAAGATTGACGCTGATGTTCTGCAGCTACTATGGAAAGTATGTTTTTTTTTTTGTTATGCAGTTGTTGGATATTTGTTTCGGTACTTAATTATTTTTGTGTATTCTTAATTCTTCTTCCAATCTTAATTTTAATGATTTTAATGATTAATTGTTATATCCTAGGAGAGTGAAATTGTTCATCCCCTAAATCAGTTTAAATCATTCTCTTCTTATAGAATTCTAGTTAAGAGTCCGTGACAAAGCTTCTTTTGTTATATTTTTCATAGGAATGACATATGGCAAATCCAGTAATTGAGTTTTGACTTAATTGAATTCAAACAGGTCCACAATGTCTAAAGCTGCTTTGCTTGAACTTTTTTTGTTTTTTATTTTTTATTTTTTATTATATAACCTTTCCATAGATGTAAAATTCTTTTAATTGTTTTACACTCTCAAAAGAGGGAGACATTGGCCTTCCAAGTGCCAAAAGACCCTAGCACACCTACCATCCAATGGCCACCCACCCCACTCATTAGAGAAGAAAGAAAAAAGGAACAAGGAAAAAGGAGAGAAAGTCCAGAACATCATTGATTCATTACATAGATTTTGAAAATCCTTTAATTTCTTTCTCTCCACTTTTTCATGGCTGAGTATTGTTGGAGATGTTGGGAATAATCCCACATTGACCAGTTAGAAAGAAAAAATAAGGCTTTTAAAAGTGTGGAGTGGACACTCCATCTTGCCTTGGCATTTTGGAGTGAAATCCACTTTCACACTTAAGCCCATACATAAACTAGTCACCAGACTCTTCTCACCTTGGAGTGGGCCCAATATTACAAAAATTGAACAAGTATAAAACAACACCTATGCTTTGAACATCCTGCCAACAACTCCATCTAGTTATAGATAACCTTTTTTATTTGGTGAGTCAGTTCCTTTGAATATAGCTAACTGGTTTGTGCAAGCCAATTTTCTGAGTTTTGACAATACTTGCATCATGGCAGCTTCATGTACTTATGATCCCACACATGCACATTCTTCACATCCATTTATCAAGGTTATTTCATCAATTTAGATTATAGCCAATAGGAGCATATGTGCTATCCCATGGCCTTATGACTTGTTGAGAAGTTATACTTTTTTGTGAAAGGTAATCACAAAATTTTTTGCTATAAAAAGAAATTTTGAGGGTTTCCTTGTGATGTTTTCTCTCTCGACTTTTTTTGTTTGTTTGTTCAATTTACAGTGACTTGCTTGATCTCTGGATGTCAACATGGTATTTTATTAGTTTGTCTGTATTATTTTTCATGAAGAAAATTTGAAGTGAGCATTAGCATGTATTCTTAAGCTTTACTTCCTTTTGGAACCAAGGATCAATACTGCTTTTCATTAGCATACTTCATGGCAAAGAAAGAATTAAGTAGAAATTTTGAATTATTTGACTGAACCTTTAGATTCAGTTTGATTAGCATTTTCTTAGAGACTATATTTTGTTTCATTATTGTTTTGCATAATGCCATAATCAGCCTCAGAATCATAAATTATTGGTTCCATATTTTATTTCGGTAAAATGAGCCCTGCGGAGTTGTTATTCCACTCCAAGCATCGTCCGACCCACATCAAGGCAAACCATGTCTGGTCCGACACATGATAGCATGAATACTTTGATCAAGTATCATTTTTCAAAATAATCTTGCAGTGCCCCTTCATCTAGTATAGGAGAATCTTTTTCAGCTATATTTTTATTTTTATTTTTTTATCATACTTGTAATGAAGTCTTCTGCACTGCACTGCCTATATACTTGGCCATATGCTAGCCTCGAAAGTAATTGATAATATCTTATCTTTTAATTATGAATATTTATGGCAAGGTTGGTTTCATGGTATCCAAAATCTCTATGCATTTACCTGATGGGAATTATTAAGAAGTACTTAAAAAAAAAGTCTGTTTCTACTGGGCAAAGGAACCACTAGTTAATTGCTCAATGAATGATGTCCGACTTGTCACTTTGAAAAGTCTAAGTATTTGATTTTCGAGACCCACGTCCCTTGATGTTCCTCATCAACTTAATCGACTGAGTCAGATTTTCTTCCAGGAATGGATTCCTGCAGTAGAAGACACATTTTTTAGGCAATCCATCTCTTCAATTTCTTGCTCAAATGTAATTATCAAAAAGGATGACCATACTTTTCTCACCCACATGTTAGATCTGGCACAAGCACTGAAAAATGCCTGCTTACTAAGCTTAGATGGAAAGGAGTTGACCATGCGTACCTTGTTGGAGAATGTTATGTCTTATTAATTGTGCATTTTCTTTCAACTCTATTTATTTTTGTTCTTATAATCCTTGTTCATGGACACCTCCTCTTATGTAGAACATAGGAGCTTTTCTTATGCTTTGCATGGTTGGTCCTGAATCTGGAAGGAGGGTTGCGATAGGTTGGCAACCGGTAAACCTATACTGGAAAATCAAGAGAAGTTAAAAATCTTATTTTGTTTAGTGGTTTCTGGGAATTGGAATTCATTCAACTCTGGTTGATAAAATAAAATTTGGGAAAAGAGTCAAAGCAGTTAATTACCATTTCCATTGTGTCTGCTTTTTGCTTTCGAAGACGTTTCCTGTGGGCTCAGTTGCATACAATATGCTCAATTTCCTCTTCGCTGATATTTGGTTATTGTTGCTTATGTTATTTTGCTGAAGTCAATTGATATGTGGATCCTATTTGATTGCCTTGAATTTCACCTGAATGACCTGTTAATAATTTTGGCTTTGCGATGTGTTAATGATGTTATTTGCAGACTTGTCTTGTTGGAGCTGGACCAGAAGGAAAACATACTGCCTTAGAAGCAGTAACGATAGTCCTTGATTTACCTCCCCCACAACCTGGCTCCATGTCAGGTATAACATCAGTAGACAGAGTTGCAGCATCAGATCCAAAATCTGCTTTGGCATTGCAAAGACTAGTGCAGGCAGCTGTAAGTACTCTCTCACTGTCTAGTAACTTCATTGAAATATATTCTCGCAGTTGAGTTTTCAATGCCACAGAAGAGCTCGGTGTTGCCTCAGTTAATACTTTACCATGCAGATAATATTTATTGAATTAGATTTCAAGAAGGTTGAACTGATAACAAGTTTTCATGTGATTGATGTTTGCAGGTCTGGTTCCTCGGGGAAAATGCAAACTATGCTGCATCTGAATATGCTTGGGAATCTGCTACTCCTCCTGGTACTGCCTTGATGATGTTGGATGCAGATAAAATGGTTGCTGCTGCGAGTTCTAGAAATCCTACGTTAGCTGGTGCATTGACACGGCTCCAAAGGTGTGCTTTCAGTGGGAGTTGGGAGGTACACGTTTCTCCTATGCTGCTTTCTTTTATGGTTTATCCACCATTTGAACCCTTCACGTACGATTGACTTTTATTACTGCTAGTAGCTGGAATTAATCAAATTGTGCAGTGTTTTGAGGGTTTCTGTCATATAGTTAAGGTTCTCAATAGATTTCTCTTTCTATCTCAATGCTGACTTTTGAGGTTTTCAGTTACGCGCGCAAGGAACAACTGTTTTACCTCTTCTCACTCTTAATCATTGGCCCTTTACCTTAGAAACATACATACTTTATTATTTGTGAAGAAACAAAGTTATGTACTGATGGGGGAAAGTGGAAACAGATGAATAAGCCATACTGCAGCTTTTGTAGGATTTGCTTTCATATAATTGTAATATATACATAAGATGAGTACAGCAGTAACGAGGATGTTGATAGAATTATTGAATTCTATTACTCAATTGGTAAACAAAACAACAAGAACATACTACTAGAACCGAGAGAGACCATGTCTCTCGGCCCAAACTCAAAAAGTCAATTCAATTAAATTACACTTTTATAAATATCTATGCTCTCTCTTCTCTACACAATCTATTTATACCTTCTCACTTTCCCCTATAATGGACGCACTTACAAACAGTCATCTTCCCGCCTAAAAGACAAAACAAACTCGCTAACACATCTCTTATTGATTGGAGGTCCGCTAATCTCTTATTGATTGGGGTCTTGTCAGATGCTTATGTGAATGTATGGTAAACTCATAAAGATAGAATAAGAAATATGGAGCTTCAAAGAAAAGTAAGAGTAGCACCAATCAACGTAAAAACTAGGGGAGAGCGGTAGCGGTGGTTTTGAACACATCCATAGACGACTTCAAATGCCCCAACTAGAAAACTAGACACAATAGAGATTTGAAGAAAATCAATGGTGTAGGGATAAATCTAAGATAACTTGGCATGCATTAATTATGAAGGATTTAAAGGTTTATGAAAGCACACAATAAGGGCATTAAATCGAGAGGAGTGAAAAATTTTGATCCATATAGCCGATCCAATTTATTTGGGATTGAGTCTTGGTGATTGTTGTTGGAGTAATGTATTTGGCATTAAATTTTACGGCTCAATTTGTGCTCCTTTCTTTTTTTTTTTTTTTTTTTTTTTTTTTTTTTTTTTTTTTTTTTTTTTACTGGATGAGCTCTGCATGGATATTCTTTGTTCGTCTGAATTTTTGTGAATTGTATCATAGAGTGTGCATGCTTTATAATGATTTGATATTTCTTCCATTTCCAATTGGTGATGCTAATCTACTTTGGTTGAATGAGAATGACAGGTTCGAATCATTGCTGCTCAGGCTCTCACAACCATGGCAATTAGATCTGGCGAGCCTTTTAGGTTACAAATTTATGAATTTTTACATGCTTTGGAACTGGGTGGGGTGCAATCTCAATTGTCAGATGTGCATCTTAGCAATGGAGAAGATCAGGGAGCCAGTGGCACAGGCCTTGGATCTCTAATAAGTCCTATGATAAAGGTTCTCGATGAAATGTATAAAGCACAAGATGATTTGATAAGGTAAGAGCCAAAATAAACAATGTTGAACCATCTATATAGAATGGAATCTCTAGTCCTTCTTTGGACCTGACTTATATCTGCATGGACATTCAGGGAAATGAGGAACCATGATAATGCAAAAAAGGAGTGGACAGATGAAGAACTTAAAACGCTATATGAGACTCATGAGAAATTGCTTGACCTTGTTTCACTTTTTTGTTATGTTCCCAGAGCAAAGTATCTCCCATTGGGACCAACCAGGTAACCCTTTAAAAACTATGTTGCCTCGTGTCTTGATGGTTATGTTGTCAAACTTCTGGTTTTCTTTTGACTAGAATATGCAAGCAATGATGGCTACTTTCTATGCTTTTATCATAATATAGAACAAGTGCGGAAGTGGTCTTCTGATTACTGTAGTGATGATTAGTCGGCCTTTTCTGTGTGCTGTTTAAATGAATTTGATTCTTTAAATTCAAAGTTCATCATCAATTCCACTTCCCATCCCTAATCTGTAACTCTTTGCTTCTTTCAATGGTATATTTTTCGTTACTGTTGTTTTATTTCTTACTGTGTTTGACTAAACTGCATGTGACTGTTCCCTACAATATTGGTTTGTCACATGAATCTGTTATCATTGTGCTGCTGTATTTAAGTATAATTCTTCTGTTGTATTGCAAATAGCCGTATCTTTTCTAATTACCTATATCTATGCTAAATCACGTTTTCCACTTCCTATATTGTTACTGTTCATAGTAAGTCGTTTATTCTAACAAGCTCGTCTAATGGTTTTAATTATATGCGAACCTTGATTCTTTATCTCTCATTGTATCACAATTCATGTTCCTTCCTACTTTCTCAAATAATTTTATTTCTTATTTGATCTTCTAATGGTTTACAGCTTAATCATTTTTTATTTTTTATTATTTTTTTTAATAAGCCAACAACTTGACTACTACATGAGTCAAACCCCCAACCTCCCCCAACCTTGCCTTTGGCAAATGATGATGCCTAATCCATCTCATTAGAGATGCTTTGGCACAACATAACCACTTTAACATACGCATTTATATTATGGTAAACATCTTTGCATCTTGTACAACGACAACAAAGCCTTAGTCCCAAATTAGTTTGGCTACATGGATCCAGTGTTTCCATTCAGCTTGATTTCATGCAGTTGATTATGAGACTTGTTAATCTTTTAAATCCTTGCACGTTGTAATTAGAAAATAAAAATAAAATAAATTGATTTATATGTTTTTGACTTATTTCTTTGTCACAGATTATTATGTTGTTTTAGAGACATGACATGATTTGGTTCACAAGCTTATTTCTCTATACTCTAAACTGACCATTTTCTCAGCTACAATTTTTTGGCCTTATCCTTTAGCTTGATTGGGTTGTCACAAGCCTGTAGCTCTCTTTCTTGCTTTTTAGGATTTCTGTAATCAGTTCCTATTTCTTATCTTGTCTTTCTTCTGTGATACAGTGCAAAACTTATTGACATTTACCGCAATCGGCACAATATCAGTGCCTCTGGAGGTCTGAATGATCCAGCTGTTGCTACTGGGATTTCTGACCTGATTTATGAAACTAAAGCAACAACATCAAAGGAACCTGATGAACTTGACGCTGACCTCGTAAATGCATGGGCTGCGAACCTAGATGATGATGCTCTGTGGGGAAACAATGCCCCAGCAATGAACAGAGTAAGAATATTTTTTTAGTTAGATATTAGGGAATTCTATGACAAGGTCAAGAGATTTTTTTTTTTTTTTTTTTTTCGTCTGTTGGAGATATAGGGGGAACATAAGAGAATTACAAGGTCGAACATAAGAAAATTCCAAGGTCGAACATAAGAGAATTCATATGGTCCTGATAAAATTCCAAGAATATTTTTTTAGTTAGATATTAGGGAATTCTGCGACCTTGGAATTTTATTTGGGAGTCTCTGCCTAGTGTGTGAAGCCCACCGCGCCAACTAATCTAGAATGATCTACTGTAAGGCCTAAATATAGGGGGAGGTCTCCCAAAAAGGTTTTCTCTGTAGCCAAGACTTAAATCTAGATCTCTAATTAAGGGTATTGAATTTCATGATTCCATTCACTCAATCCAACCCCGATTGGTCCGAGTAGTTTTTTCTTTTGAATGACATTGGTCTTGCGTCTCAGCTAGAGTGTTTAATGTGCCTCAATTTTCTCAATGATACTCTTATGCCATTCGCTCAGCGGCAGTCTCATGGGAAATTACTGCCATGGGTACTTGGTGTCCTTCGAAATACCTCAACTCTGCCAGCAGACAGCAGACTATAAGAGACTGATATTGATCTTAATGTTTGAAATAGCTGTTATAATCTCGTTCATTTGGTGTGATGGTTCCCTAGTCGTATTGACTATGGAAAGCATGAGAATCTGGCTTCTTGTTAGATCTTTGATTAGATGTGCCAATACTATTGGGTGTAAGATTTTTTATTTTTATTTTTATTGGATACTCCTTAGATGAGTTGTCTTCCTTGTGGTCTCTGATTTTTGTCACTTGCCACTTTGTGCTAGGTAAATGAGTTCCTTGCCGGTGCTGGAACTGATGCTCCAGACGTGGAGGAGGAAACCTACGCTTCTAGAGCATCTGTCAGCTATGATGATATGTGGGCGAAGACACTTTTGGAAGCTGCAGAAGTAGAGGTATGCTTACAGATTCTCTTTCCACTGAGCATCAGTGAAGAGATGGAAAGAGATTTAGATCTTTGTTCAACTACGTATCTTGGTTTAGTGAACATTTCTTCATTTTGCTATTGTAGGAAGATGATGGAAGATCATCAGGAACATCATCTCCTGAGTCAACAGGGTCTGTTGAGACTTCGATATCGTCTCATTTTGGTGGCGTGAGCTACCCATCCTTGTTCAGTTCGCGTCCATCCTATGGAACTTCACAATCCTCGGTATTA
This sequence comes from Stephania cephalantha, assembly GCA_039657325.1. Taxonomy (NCBI): domain Eukaryota; kingdom Viridiplantae; phylum Streptophyta; class Magnoliopsida; order Ranunculales; family Menispermaceae; genus Stephania; species Stephania cephalantha. The sequence goes on along the minus strand of CM077567.1, from coordinate 63,995,404 downwards.
TTATGAGATTATTTCTTTTCTCTTAAGTAGTGTAGAGTTCACTGACCAAGACAAATGTACATGTAGAATATTCACAAATGGCTAAAAGCAAGTGCATGACCATTTTGCCTTAGTAAATATCAATGTTTTCTTTGGATTTATTAAAACCAAAAACCTTTAGGTAGTTTCATGACACTACAGGGTGCTATCTATCCTCCTATTTCGTGATGTAATGTGGATGTACTGGTTTATCAGCTACCATCCATGTATCTAGTTTGCAGTTTGTCGATTTTCCTGCTTGAACCACATTTCTTGTTTTGTTAAAAAATTGCATGCAGTGCGACTTCCTTTTATCAAAAAAAAATTAAAAATGCATGCAGCATGATACGATGTGCCCTTAGTAGGTGCTGTGAACTTGGGAAATGCATAGCATATGTTTCAAAAGAGAAGCATTCACTTGCTTAATTATGACAGGAGAGGACCTCAGGACCCGGTGCAAGCAGATTTAGCAACACTTCAGCAGGCGCTTCAACTTATGAGAGTCACAGCTCTCCGGTTAGTGCATACATTCTAAGCTTGCGGCTTCTCTTTTGGTGTAGATTATATAGGTCTGATTGGATGAACATGTTCAGATTAGAGAAGAACCTCCATCCTATGCATCATCTGTTATCCAAAGATTCGAGTCTTTTGAGAACCCTACAGCTGGGCGTGGAGGTCAGAGTTTTGGTTCAGAGTATGAAGATGAAACAGCTTCTTCTGAAGCACCTCAGTTTGGCAAAGCGCTCTATGATTTTACTGCTGGCGGGGATGATGAGGTAAGTAGTTGGCTTTGAAATGATATCATAGTAAACAAATCTTGTTTGCGAAGAGTAAAAATATACATCTTTCGCACTCGTAGTGTGAGAGGGAGTGCTGCTTGACGTTGGATACTTATTTGTATTTTTCATTTCCTAATTGCAGTTGAACTTGACTGCGGGCGAAGAAGTAGAAATTGAGTATGAGGTGGATGGTTGGTTCTATGTAAGTCGTGCTATCCGAATAATGTATCTGACTTTTACAATCAACTATATATTTTATATTTACCGCACTGATTCACCTTCTCATCTATTTATTTCAGGTTAAGAAAAAAAGACCTGGAAGGGATGGGAAGATGGCTGGTTTGGTGCCTGTCCTCTATGTCAGCCAATCTTGACAACATTCATTTTACCATACGAGAGGGTGGGGTGGTTCATTTATCAACTACCTAGTTTGCCGGCATGCCATTTATTCCGTCGAGCTTTCTCCGTTGTTTGCCAGATTTGCCTTCAACAATCAGCCATCCCAAGTAGATATATTAACATCTGATAGTTTTTTTATTTACATTGAGTGTGTATTGTTCTTTTTCTGTTAGTGTGGCTGTCTTTGTGCACCTCCCATGCTGTATCATAGTTTTGTATGTTTTCTGGTCTGTCTTTTGTAATTGATCATTCATTTCCTTGTATTATTTTCTTGACATTCATTTGGCTGATGTGCGGCACAGCGATGCAATTTTTCTGCGCGAGGAGCATTGATTGAATTTTAATCATATATGATCTCTCTTTTTTTTGTTATTGAGCTGAATTGATACATTGGATTCATGTAGCCGACCCAAATAATTTGGGACTGACAGTTAAGGTTGTGATGATCACACCGATGCTGGCACATGCATTTGGACTCTCATTTACTGTTATTCTGAGTTTGTAAATAACGCAAGTGTTCTTTAATTTCGAATGTTTTGTAGCTTTGATGCATGACTGTGGTTACTAAAGATCTACTCAACTTGGCATGATTTTATTGTGGATGGATGATAAGAATGTGAAAGAAATCTTGGAGGGAAAAGGTGGAGTAGACCTGTGAATTCTGTGAACTTGCAGTGTTTCGAGTTGTTTTCTTGTAGGAAGCTCTAATTGGGTGAAATAATTGAAGTGAAAAACTACATGAATCAAACTCTTTCACTCTGCTTTTTTTTTTTTGTTTTTTTTTTTTTTTTCACACTCAAGCATAGAGATTTCATTAACCATGATGCCTCATTACAAATGGTAGAACATGATTAGATATATAATCAATTACCTTGATAAAATGACATTGATTCGCGAATCTTAATTGTTCAAGAAAACATTGAAGTGTCAGATATGATTTTGAAAGACTTCGATTGTGACAATGAAATGGTATGAAGATCAGTGATTGTTTTCTTTGCAAATGTTTGGAACACAACAATACACAAATGGACCATTAGAATAAAAAAAACAAAAAACAGAACTTACAAGAAAGGAAGACATAAAGATTTCCACAAGGGAAGATAGACACAAACTTACAACATTGGAAGACAATTACTTATTCAAAAAGATAATCAAATTAATAAAATATCAAATCAGCAACTTTAAGTGACTTACAAAATTGGAAAACAATTATTTATTCAAAAATATAATCAAATTAATATAGTATCAAATCAGCAACTCTAAGTGCAGAATTCATGCACGAGCAGTAGAAATGGAAATGAACGTGAATAATGGTAGATGCATGCTCGGAGGAGAGGCAATGCCAATGATGAATTTGAGAACTGTTGCAGAAATAAAACTCTCAATTCTTAATAAAATATGCAGTAAACACTATTGTTAAAACAATTGGCGATGAAGATCCGCGGTGGTTCAAATGCAAGAATCACAAAAAAAAAAAAAAAAAAAAAGAAAAAGAAAAAGGGGTTTTAGCGTTTTTAAATGTATTTGCCTCTTGTTACCCACTGGTGAACCACTAACTAGGAATTTCAAAATTGTTATTAGGTGGGCTTATAAGCTTTCAACATAATTGGGTGAATCATTTAGATTGAATTTGAAGAGAGTATAGACTGGTTGAAATAACAACACTTCATTACAATTGTGATTAATTTTTTCAACGACTACCAACTTTGACAAATACTGGCAAGATTTTTACTCGTCCAAAAGCAATCAAAACACCATCTCATATTGGCTTCAAAAAAAAAAAAAAAAAAAAAAAACCATCTCATATTCTTGAAGCCTTTTCCCAAAAGACCAAACGTTATCAATTTGGACAAATAACTATACCAAGTTACCAACCTTACATTCCAACTTGAGTAAGAACACACCAACCTAAAGGGGAAAAAAAAAAAAAGAGTCCATACTTGCCCAGCTGCCCATATTAATTAGACAATGCTGCAATGACACTTTAAAGCAAACACCAAAGACATATACCCAATTGGAGATTGCAGTACACTTTGAATAATGCGAGCACACAAGTCAATGTGTATCATTCAGATTCGATGTAGGCGCGAAACTTGAAATGTGACTTGGGGCGGCGTCGGAGTCTCATGCATAGCATAATCCTATAATTAAGAGTCACAAATTAGAAATAATATACCTGAAACTGAGTACTATGAAATATAACTACATTGCAACATTTTACATGGCTTTGGCTCTTGAGTGCATCCCACCAAAATCCATCTTCAAATGTGAAACAACCCAGAAGATTTGGGTGATTTCCAAGCCTTCACTAAAGATTTTAAAGGAGCAAAATGATTTAGCAATAACCAAAGGCCAATTAGCATTCACTTCATATTTTCTCAAATTTTAAGCGAAGTATTCTGCAATGTAAGACCTATGCCATCAAGATCAAGGAATAATGATACGAAACCTTATGAAGCACTCGACAACCATTAAAAAAATAAAATAAAAAATAAAATAAAAATAAATAAATTACGCCAAGAATCAAATGAAAGTAGGAGTATTACCTCGGCAATCAGCACGAAAGTGCATCTATCCATCTGAACGAAGGCTCTCCACAGAAACGAAGCATTAGTTATAGTGATCCAACTGTGTCGAATGAATGAAGAACTTGTTCTAACATCATCCGCTTGCTATCATCAAGAGGATTTGCAGGTTGGTCTGAGTGTGTAATGTTGAGGATATAAAGCTTTTTTGAGGCCACAAAAACGGCAGAAAATAATCTTTTCAACCCGCCTCTGGTGCTATCGACTTTGTACTCGAATTCATACACTGGGAAACCTTGATGGCCTTGTCTTTCGGAGACTCCTATCACCTCTGCGTCCTTTGTACTTTCCTATAGCAATGCAAAGTGACAAAAAATAAAGAACATGTTACTCTTCAGAGCTCACAAGCATATGTTGCATTAGCTTCAAAGATAAAATCCACAGACAGTATCAACATGAATAATCAGCCCAGAAATGGCTGTGAACAAATTGATCTTGAAGAATGTTTGAACTGAAAATATTGGCGCTCAAACAGCTGGCTTAACATCCCTCTTTTGATGATTTCTTTTTATACCTGAAGTTCAACAATTCTATGCAATTAACAACTGTTTGATACATATTGTCCAAGTTTAAGATGCTATTAGCGGTTTCATATGTAATCATTAATGATCTACATAACACAGTAAATAAATACTAACCTTCTATTGCAATCCAATTTCTCGAGTATTTCATTTTTCTCCTCTCCGCCTCCTACGTTCAGAGCTAGATGTTCGAGGGCCACATATGTTCTTTTAATAACATATCCAGTAATTGAAATTCAGTTATTGGATATGTAAAATACGAAGAGAGAGGAGAGAGAGTTTCAATACACCCAACTCTAACTATTTCTCCCAAAACACAACCATCATAGTGTGGGCATGTTATTTAGAGTTTATCTTTATTAATATGGGTCACATTAATAATAGGTACGATTAATTAATCTAACGAGTACGATTAATTAATCTAACATCATAACGATTTTTTGTTTTGGTCAAAAAAGAAAACAGAACAAAAAAAACTAATTAGATTCTGTTCTATGAACAATTCATATAAACAAAAGACATTTTTTCACAAATTGAGTGAAGGTGCCATGTCTGACAAAACATGCGAGGAAACGGGTAATACATAATGAAGAGAGAATGAACAAGTTGAATAGAGTCTTAGCTTGGCTGAACAATGCAACTCACTTATCCTGGAAATCTTTGGAAATTATAACTCGTTCGTATCAAAATAAATGGATAGAAATGTATAAGTTGTCTCGTAAGCAACAAAAAATTCACTGTTAGCCAGGGAACTAAAACATGATCAAGAGATAGTTCTCACATATGAAAACAACACGTAATTCACATAGGATTTCTTGTGAATGGGGGTAAAAATTGATGTGCTAAAGGTCTAACAGTGTATGAAATAGAAGATGATATAAAAGGGAAGAAGAAGCTTTCTTCCAACCATTGATGGAAAGGAGAGATCTCTTCTTCAAGTAAATTTATTTTGGATTCAGAAACAGTAAGAGTGGTATGTGAAATCATTTCCATACCTACCACAATATTTTGTATACATGGTTTTCAAATTGCTTCTATGCACTAGAATCATAGTTCTAGTTTCACAACTCATAACATTCTTGCTATACTAAAAAACCTAAGCCCCCAAGGTCATGAGTTATGGGGTTGGGGTGCTGACTAACTCCCATGAGATTAGTTGAACCAAAGTAAGGAGGGGCTGAAAAAGGTCCGGACACCATGGTTATCAAAAACAAAAAAACTAAAAACTAAGACTCGCATTAATGACAATATGCACATTGAAACGCGCTAAAATCAAATTATAAAGTCACCAATTGAGGCCGAACAATCCCCATATTCAAATAACAACCCCTCAATCCTAAAACCTAAACCTTAAATTAGTTGGGGGCTAGCTACATGGATCAAACTCTTTCACTTTGCTCGATTCAACGCCCTTGATCACATATACTATACGAATAAACCAAATAAATCAAGTATACAATACACAAACACAAACATATAACCAACAGCCGGTTGACACAACTGGAAGCGGGTTATTGTCCCTTAACTAATGACTCAAGTTCAAGTCCCGTGAATGGAAACATCAACGAGCTCCCCCGCCTCCACGGTGCACGACTCGGAGCGAACTCGTAGTGGTTGGATACTCCGGATACTAGGTGGTTTAGACAAAAAAACACACACAACAAATTATCACATGCCAAATCATCTATGGTGAAATGGATGAGGCATCACTTGCCAAAAGTGAAGGTTTAGGGAGGTAGTGACTTCGACTTTAATGAAGTAAAAAAAAAAAAAAAAGACACACACACACATAACAAATTATCATATTAGAAGTACCTTTCGCTTCTCTGCTTGAATGAGCTTATCAGCCACAAATTGAGGACTCCCAAACTCACTCAAAGAATTAAGCCTCACAGGACTAACCACAACCCCCACATTGTTGCTACCCTTGTTGGCCTCCTCAAACAGAACAGTCGCCCCTGCCTTCTCAACCTATCAAAAACCAAAACCCAAAAACCCCATTATCAGATCATCAGATAATCAAATACCCATTTCAGATAACATTGAAAAACAATCAAATTTCCCGACCTTCACCCATGAAGAGGGCACAAGAAGGGTGAACCCTTCTTTGCTGTCAATGTACCTCTCCAACCCCAATTGGGCCGATTGGGTCTCATCTGCTGCGGCCGAGAAAAGCAGAGAAATCGTAGTGATTGGGATGCCCAGAAGCGTTGATACGCTGAGCGTTCGCTTGGTGACTGATAGTGATTGAGTTTTGTTGGTGTTCTTCTTTGTGGGTACCTGAATTGGCTCTGCCATTGTTGTTGTGGAAGAAAACAGAGTAATGGGTGTTGAAGCGACATGGGCAATGGACCAAGTTCTCATCATGGCTTCAACTGCCATTACGGGTCGAGGAGCTGGACTCATAGAGGCCATGGTTTTAGGGGCTGTTTCGGTACAAGGATTTTGTTTGTTCGTTGTTTTTTTGTTTTTTTGTTTTTCCACTTCTGTCGACGCCGATATTCCCAACTCAATTTTTCTCGACGAGATTCAAACTAGAGACCTCACCGAAAGGTAGGGGTGAGTAAAGCAATCTCCATAAAACCATCCAAACCGTCCAAACTGTCTGGTTTGGTTTGATTTTTAAACTAGCGGTTGGGGGTGATTTAGAAAACTTGAAAAATGTGATTCCACTATTTAGTGGTGGTTTGCATTTATAAAAAATCACGATTCATCAAACTACGAACCAACCCAGGACTTGGAATAGAATGGAATGGAGTTAGAAGCTTTTTAATGTTATTTCAACTTTTGAAATGAAATTAGACTTATAATTTTGATTGAGTTAAGTATATTTCATTATGTTTTTGTGGATGGTCATGTATAGATATATATTTTATTATACATTTTTTTGTTGATGAATATGTATGGAATGCGTGATAGTTTTTTTTTTTTTTTTTTCGTTGAAAATGTGTCACGAGAAAAATTGCAATACCGGATCGATCAAGCACAAACCGCGATCGATTTGGTTCGCGGTTTGGTGATGGTTTGCAAAATGAACAAAACGGAAACTCCCGATTTGGTGGCAATCGCGGTTTGCCTATTTTTACTTAAACCACTTGAGTCAATTGGTTGTCGGTGTGTTTGTTCTCTTCTATTAGTGGATAATGGGTTCTGGTTCTTGTTGTTCTACTAATCCAAGGATAGTGCGACGTGGACAAACGTGGACCTATTAAAAAAATTAAAAAATGCTAGAACGACATTTTGAACGCATACCAGCACTGTAAGATGCTTATGAACGCATCTCGAGGCGCGCCGACTAAAAACTAACGGACGTTCACTGTATTGAAATCTCAAGTGGAGAAGGAGAACGATGTCAATGGTGATGCCAAAGCTACCATTTCTCTCTCTCAAATCGGTATTGCATACATCCCAATTTGTTGTTTGGTTTTGAATTATTTGATTTCGGCACAGTTTTTTTTTTTTTTTTTTTTTTTTTTTTTTTTTCTCTATTTTTGGTTGATTTCATGTTGAATCATGATTTTTTTTTTAGGGTTTTTACATACAATGGAAATTAAGAATTTTGTGACTTTCGATTTGATTGGGATGGACTTGTAGTCTTATGCCAAGAATGATATATTAAGAAATTTCGTGACTTAGAATTTATATGTGGTATAGCTTTGACATGGAGATTGTGTTGAAATGGGGCTCACTTGAATTGGATTTGCTATTTTTCGGAAATGATGCAGTTTGAGATTGAAATCTGAATGAGCTTTTGCTAGGGAATTTGAGCTTCACTTTAAACGATTCAGATTAGACAGTTAGACAGGTTAGTTAAAATGGTATCGAGAGCCGACGGTTCGGTTGGGACTGCCAAGAAAAAAAGCCCTTAGAATCATGAATTTCGGTCCGAGGTGGAGTGTTGAAGATGTTTGGACCGAAAGTTAGTCCCAATCGATTAAATAAAACTTCATAAAGAAGTATATAATTGATTATCTCCTCCCAACTACTACCAAGGCCTTTTGAGTTAAAACTCCACACCTATGAGTTGAAGGTGGTTAGTTGGGGACCATATCGGTACTAGCGAAGATCTACGGGTGCGTAGTCATGTGTGCGGGGGGTCCCAAGATGAAAATTTAACAAATTTGTTAATGATCTTTTTATACAAGCGATCACGTGGTTACTTCTCAGTAAAACACAATAAGTCTTTATTTTTTTGTTGTTCAATTTCTTTCCGCCATTTATAATTGGAACATGGTATTAGAGCTTTAAGTTCAATAATGGATGCGCAATCTTAGAATCATCTGTACAAATAGTGCTTCTTCTTTTTTTATCTTCAAAACTTTTTTTTTATTTTCCTTCTAGTCCTCTCTAAGTGTGAGTTGGACAACAACAACTACTTGATTCCGCATAAACAAGTATTGGAAACAATAAGTGGTATTAACTTGGAGAGTTGCATTGACGGTAAGTAAGATACCTCCCCCAAAATTTCTTACTCTAAAACGTATCAATCCTTAGTTTCTTAATTGGGAGCAACTAGACTACCCCTTAGAATAAATTAGACCAGGCAACAACATGAGCTACATAAACTCAATGAAAATAGGAGCAACACTGATTGACACAAAGATTAGGGAAAGATGGTTGCGGTGATTTGGGCACCTCTAAAGACGACCTACAAATGCCCCATTAGAAAACTCGGCTTAATAGAAACTGAAGAAATTCAACGAGTAGGGGTTGACCAAAGCTAACTTGGGACGCATTGATTATGAGGGATTTAAAAGATTTTGTTTGCTAAAATTTGATGGTATCCAAGCTTTCCTTAACCAATTGACTGACAAGGATATCTAATTCAATAAGATACAATGGATGAATTGGTGTCTTATATATTAATATACAAAACAAATATTTTGCATTTTCTTTGTAGTTTCAAGTGAGTTTTTCCTGCATGAGATGGTTCTAGCTATTTGATCCTTGAATTTGGCATATAACTAAAATTGAAACGTTTCCTTCAAATCCAAAAGTTTACAAGCCTGAACAACCATCAAAACCAATCCAAAAACTAGCTTTATTGGATGGAAATATTCCACCTTAAATGACGGGTTGAGTTTATTTTGGACCAAAATAATCATGCTTCTTTTAGACATCCTTAGTATAAGGCTATTAACTAGTATTATAATCATTCTTCTTACCATTTTTTGGCTAACCGTGTAGTGTTGATTTAACAAGCCATAGCAGCATTAAGGATAAGATCCATACTCGTGTTCAGAATTTCCAATCAATTAATTCTTTCATGCTTTGCTTGGGACTATTATTGTCCAAATAATACCCAATGTATTGTTCACATTTTATTACTTTTACTAGCTCTATGCATTTTGTTGTTGCTGTCTTTTGTGGAGTAACAAATCTGACTGCTCCCAATATGCAGCTTCTCACGACTACAGAAGTGCTGGAAAGAGTAAACACAAGTAAGTTGCTCTACATTCTGCGTTTAGCTTATATTTTTAATTTTGATTCTTGCGCTTTCGCTCCTTGTCATATAATGTTCACTGGCATTCTTTACTATCTAGATGAATGCAAACTTATTCATTGGAATTATGTGTCTAACTAAAAGAACTGTGCAGATGCTGTTTGGTCAAATACGAAGCATGTGTGGTTTCTGAGAAAATCAAGAGGAGGTTCTATGCATAATCTGAAGTGTGTCCATACAACATGCAGGCTCTCAGTTCCTGGGACATCGTTAAATGCAGAGAAAGTTTCTTCAAACTTTTTAAGGGACAAAAAGTTGGTTCCTGATTCAGATCCTCCTACTGCGAAAGACATCGACCTTCTATACCATTTTGTTGATCAGAGGTCCATTTTCTTCACTTTGCATTCATGGAAAATGGTTATGGTGTATGCATGGCTAATCAGTTCAGCGTTTTGAGTATTTATGTATTTCACCATCATTTGGGTACAAGATACTAATATCAGGAATATAATTTTTTGCCATGCAGTAGCAAGCTAATGGTCTTAACTGGAGCAGGAATAAGCACAGAGTGTGGTATTCCTGATTACAGAAGGTTTCTTTTTCCCCTTGTTTCTAGCATTTAATGGGATTTAAATAAAATTTGGTATGAATGCCACATAGTGGTGGTGCTATTTGTCGTCCTCTTCACAGAGTTGCTTAGCCATCAAACTGAACTTTCAAGTAGACTGAGAACTTCTTATATTAGACTATCAGCAATTAGAAAAGCACTGATATCCTCTTATCAATCTTTTTTATTTGCATTGTCTACAGTTTGATACTTACGGCTTGCAACCACCGGAATTTGCTGGAATTGGAAAAATGTTCTCTTACGTCTCCTATTGATTTGAAGCCTTTCTTCACTACTTATCTTACACATGATTCAACTATTATGGGTTTTAAGAGACTCGTTCTTTTAACAGACACGTTCATCTGTTCCTTTCCGATTGATGACATCCACGGACCCATTTGAACTTGTGCAGTAATACTGGAAGTTCGACCACATTCACCACCAAACTTGTGCAATAATATTAGATGAAATGAGATAATTCCCTGGCAGGGAATTATGAACCTCGAGTCTTCAAAATTCTTTCTTTTCCCTTGAAGTAACATAACTTTCTTTTCTTGCAGTCCTAATGGAGCTTATAGTTCTGGTTTCAAACCAATTACCCATCAGGTGATGTTGAGGAAATATACTAAGATACTCTTCCTCTCTCGTTGTGTTGTTTATATAGACATTAACAACTGTAGAAATATTGAATGATACAGATTATGGTTTAAGCATAGAATGAGTGAGGATTTACAAATTCCATTAACATCTTACCATAATTAAAGACTGCAGGACATGCTTTCTAAAATTAGAAGGTTCCATCCATAATTGTAAGAGTTAAGACTCCTTAAAAGCTTAAAAACAAAGACCGGAAGCTGAATCATAGTTTTCTTTCTTCCACGTCTTGACTGTGTCCAGTGGGTTTTTTCTTTGAAACCCTGCTGTTTCTCTCTTGCTACAATGACCAAATAAAAGCTAAAAACCCATAGTCTAGTATTCCTAGATCTTGCTGAAGTCAATCCCTTCTGTACCTCTTCAAAATACATCCAAGCTTCAAAATACACAAATTTCATGTATCTCCTGCTGTTTCTCTCTTGCTGCAATGATTTTTAATGATTATGGTACTGGAAGAAAATTTATGCTTCTTTATATTCTTTATCTGTTAAACACTCATTTTCCAATGAGATATAGTTACCAATGAGACATGATGGGGAATGCCAATCCAAAAAAGGAATTAAACTTATCATGTTGAGTTTTGATAGTATTTGTAGGTTATGTATTGCAGTTCAAAAGTTTTATTTACTGTAATGACTTAAGTCTAATTGGATGCAAGTTGCCTTACATTGATCAATATCATTTTGCGGTTTTTAAAATAATGGAAATCACTTGAAACTTTATCTTTCCTATGATTGAAACTTGAAAGTTAAATCAATCGTGGCTATCTTTAAGTTCACTGTTGGAAATTGTGAGTTTTGAAGTCTTATTTGCTTTTAGATTTGGGAGTTGAGCAAAATTTTCCAGAAACATGCTTGAATAATTTCTTGCATCTCCTTTCTGCTTTTCTTCTCTTATATTTGCACCTTCTTCTCATCTGAAATTCGTGTCAACATGCAGGAGTTCCTCCGGTCAAGCCGAGCTCGCAGGAGGTATTGGGCTAGGAGTTTTGCTGGATGGAGGCGATTCAATGCAGCGCAACCAGGTGCAGCTCATATTGCACTTGCTTCTTTAGAAAATGCTGGACGCATAAATTTTATGGTGACTCAAAATGTTGACAGGTAGAGACTCTCTAATCGACAGTATTTGCTTTGGAATCTTTACAGGGTTTGTAGTGTAGAACTATATTCTTATTCATCGGCATGTTCTTTCAGATTGCATCATCGTGCCGGAAGCAACCCTCTTGAACTGCATGGGACCGTTTATTCTGTAATTTGTGTGGATTGTGGTTCTTCTATTTGCCGAAATCTATTTCAAGATCAAGTGAAGGCCCTTAATCCAAAGGTAGGTTTGCCCATTTTTCAGCTTCTATTTCTGATTATATGCTAAAATTAGAAATTCGGTTGTGTTACTGAAACAAATGGGGTCTAAATTTCCTTGGTTGCATTCAATCAGCAGCCAAATCATTCATGTTAAATGTGCATGGTACATATTTTTTATTTTCTTTTTAAAAACTAAGGATATTAAAACAAAACCTTCATATTATCTATCAATTGTCGTTTATCACTTTTTTATAGGACAACATTGGTACAGTTGTTTGTGTATAGCCAAAGCCATCAGATTCTTCGGTGCAATTCTTCTTGTTGTCATGGTTTTTTTTTTTTGCCTGTGGTTTGCACATAATTTATACGATTCGCATCATAGGAAATTGTTATCATATGTGATGTCTACTTTTCAATACAGCTTTTGCAGTCAATATTTTCTTTCCGTTTCATTTCTTTTCTTTGGGAGCTGATGGTTTTGTTTGAACTTGTAATCTCAAAGCTCGCATGCCCCATCCATATTTCTTTAGGAAAATGCTTGAGTTGATAACATTACAATTTCACTTGGGGTGGCAACTGAGACCAAAAAACTGTAATATATTCTGTGATATTCTGCAGTGGTCTGAGGCAATTGAAAACCTTAAAATTGGAAGCCCAGGATCAGAAAAAAGTTTTGGTATGAAGCAAAGACCTGATGGTGATGTTGAGATTGATGAGAAGTTTTGGGAGGAAGAATTCCACATTCCCACATGCCGAAGTGTAATGGAATGCTCAAACCCGATGTAAGTTTTTTTTTTTTTTTTTTTTTTTTTTTTTTTTTAATTTACTACAAAAGAATTTCCCATTACGATAGGACTACATCAAGGATCATCTTTAAGCCCATATCTCATTACTCTAGTTATGGATGAACTAATTGGACATATTTAAGAGGATATTGTCTCAAAGTGGATGAAACAAGAGATCGATGGAGTGAATAGGAAATTAGAACTTTGGAGGAATACATTAGAATATGAAGGCTTTAAGTTGAGTAGGACGAAGAACGAATACATGCATTATGACTTTGTGAGTTTAGAAATATTAGACATCAAGATGGAGTGGTAAAATTAGGGAAGTAGAAGTTCCTAAAGTGAACCACGTTAGATTTCTAGGATCAATCATACAAAATGATGACAATATTGAGAATGATTCGATAGAAGTGAATGTTGGGCGGTAAAGCAACAATAACTACATAAAATGAACGTAGCAGAAATGAGGATGCTTAGGTGGATGTGTGATAAAACTTGTAAAGATAGAATAAGAAATACAAAAATTCAAAGAAAAGTAGGAGTAGCACCAATTAACACAAAGATTAGGGAAGGGCGGTTGCTAGTGGTTTCGACACCTGCAAAGACAGCCTACAAATGCCCCCACTGGAAAACTTGACTCAATAGAAACTGAAGAAATTCGACGAGGTAGGGGTAGACCGAAGTTAACTTGTGACGCATTAATTAGGTGGGATTTGAATGGTTTGGAAAGCTCACCATCAATTGCACAAAATCGAGCACAATGGAAAAGTTTGATCCATGTAGCCGACCCCATTAATTTGGAACGGAAGCTATGTTGTTGTTGTTGTTGTAATTTATTTCTTACAACAAAAGCCAATGCAAATTTGAGGTGCCTCTTTTTGTTAAAAAAAAGGAGGAAAAAATCTCTGAGCCTAGAATCCCTTTTGTGAAGACTTGAAGTCTTGAATTCATCGCAACTGTATTAGTTGGGTTCCATTGAACTGTAGCTAATGGTTCCAAGCAAAGCAAAAATAATCATGAATCAAATTATAAGGACTGCCTTGTTGAGTAGTTTGTTTAGTTTTGCTCATTACTACTAGTTTTCATGACAATAACCAAAACTACGATCCTTTTTTGTAGCAGATTAGCACTAGACGAAGATTTTGCCCATACACTTGCACGTGCTTTTTTTTTTTTTTTTGAAGAATGCATATGTTTATTTATAATGCTTAAGTTTCCATTTAATTCTCTCGTATTGGTGGTTGTCCAAATCATTCAGTTTTTGCAATTTCTAATGTGTGGATTCCTGTATTCCTTGCGAAAATTTTCCATTACTTTACATATTCTTGTTGCATCTGTTGTTTGGCTGATACTTATGACAATCAGTACATGAAGAAGTAAAATGGAGATGCTATTGCCTTTTCACGCTCTTGACTGTTTTGTAGGTTGTCTTCTTTGGCGATAATGTTCCTAAGGATAGAGCTGACAGAGCAAGGGAAGCTGCGAGAGAATGTGATGCATTGCTTGTTTTGGGCTCATCCCTAATGACTATGTCTGCTTTCCGCCTTGTAAGGTATGCATGCCTACATCATTCTTTTCCAAAATATTAATAACTAAAATAAGGACATGTTTGGATGCATACTCTACCTTTTCATGCTAGATGGAGCCATGTTGACTGGATTATACCAATAGATATATAGTATGGCGTGCCTTGCGTAGAAAGGGCTCTGATAGATATACTGATTCTATAAAAGATACGTATGCCAGTGCAATTCTATTATTGACTGAACATTTAGTTTGATTTATGCGATATGCACAACCGGCAATTATATCCCCCTATTTTTGTCGGAAAAATATATACTCAGGCTAGCTATATTCTATGAGACTGAATGTTGTGTACATAAAAAAAAAAAAGTATGTTAGTGAAGCCAAGAAGTAGCATCATAGAAAATTAGAAATCATAATGTTGAGATGGATAAGTGGTGAAACCAAGAGGATAATTTTTTTTTTTTAAAATTAATAGAGGTTAAAATTTTTGATAAACAAACACACAAAGCTGGAGTAGCATGAATTAATTGGTTTGTACATTTAAAACCAAGATCTATGCATGCTTTGGTCAGAAAATTAATTGGCCTAATAAACAAATGGTAATGCTATGATAAGTTCTATATCGTTACTGATAAACTCTTTCATGTATTAGTACTGCTCATGAGGCAGGAGCATCAACTGCTATCGTGAACATAGGTACAACGCGTGCCGATGGCTTTGTGCCTCTTAAAATCAATGCCCGTGTTGGGGAGGTATAGTTCTAGAGAGTTATATCAGCAGTCGCTCTTTAGCATGCGTTCAATTTTCGTTTATCTTACTCCAACCTCTGCCATTTCTTTTTACTGCAGATATTGCCTCGGTTACTTGACACCGGATCCCTTACTGTGCCTACTCTTCAATGAATCCTTGTGTAAAAAGGTGAGGAGATGGTTCATTTATATTACGTAGAAACGTATAGTAGCTTTGTATAGTGAGGTCAAAAGACCTCTGTTGTGCTGTTAGCTTAACATTATTTGTATATAACATTGATGGTAGATGAAAGCCATACATTGTAACATTGATGTAGTCTTCAAATGGTTGGAAGTTTTGTTAGTTAATATGGGTCTAATAATAAGACCAAAATACAAAGCGAACGCGTAGGCGGCGAATAAAACAGTACAAATAGATCATGAGTTAGTGAATATTACAGCCATTGAAGCAGTCGTTCGCCTCGGTGCCGCAGGCGTTATAGCAGCAATCGTTGCACACAGATGTGCAGTTGTCTTGGGCATTTGTGACCGGGGCCTGATCATGAGCTACAAGCAGTGCTGTGAGAAGCACTACTGCTATGCATCTCATCACTGCTGCACTAGCTCTGCCATTGTAATAAGAACTGCAGGAGCCCATATTAATTTGAATACCACACAATTAAGGAAGAGTCGACGCGGCGCGATTGATAGAACGACGAAGATCGAAGGCGTCGAAGATTGAGATGGTAATGATATGAGATGCGGAGCTAGTGCATGCCATTTTATATATAGAGATCGATCAAAGTTGAGGACTTTGAGTTGGGATAATTGAAGATGTTATGGAGGAGCACAAAGAAAGCACTTGGCTTATTTAATTCCTGCTCCATCTGCGTGACAAACGAGGACGAGAAAAATAATAACAGTGATGAAATATTTTTGTATTAATTAGGTTGTTTTGATTTAAGTGGGAATCGAACTCACGACCTCTTCGAACTTTGCCTTTTGGCGAGTGATGCCTCTAAGGCTCTACCATCTCAGAGATGCTTTGGCTTTTGTGTTAATTAGGTTGTGCGAACACATATATAATAGAGAATTTTTATTCACAGTTCAATTTGGATTATTTTTTTTGAAGCTCATAAATATTAATTTATGAACATAACTATCAGGATCTATATTTGGCTACATAACTATCAGGATCTATATTTGGCTATGTTTGATTGCAGCAAATATTAATTTATGAGGAAAAACTTCTGAAGAAAATGTTATTATTAATTGACCAATTAATATGTGATATCATTTGAGCAAATGACCAAATCCTCATACCCCAGTCAATCAACCGAACACCATTTTCGAATCGCACTCTCATCTCTAATCTAAATTTGATAAAATCTAGCCGAAGCCACATCGATTCGACTTCGTGAGTGCATTTCCCACCTCTTTTTGTGTCGATATATTGGTTTTCTCGGATTTTTGTTGTTTTTTAGTCGATTTCGTTTTTGTTGTTGTTGTTGTTGTTGTTGTTGTTGTTGTTGTTGTTGGGTTTGAAGCTTCGATTTAGAGCTTGAATCATGCATTTAGGGTACAAAAAGTTAATGAAATTGAGAATATCAAGCGATTTCGAGCAAAATTCACTATTTTTTGTCTTTTTTTGTGTGTTTTTTGGAGTTTTGAAAATCTTTTGTTTGTTCTTGTCCCCGCGAGGTTTGGGCACGGGGCCGAGAAGGTCTTGATTGACTCCCATCGAGACTTTTTGAAGGTCTCGATTGACTCCCATCGAGACCTTTTTGAAGGTCTCGGTCGGCTCCTTCCATCTTTCACTGAGATCGAGACCTCTTCACGGTCTCGGTGGAAGGCGACCAAGGTTTCGATGGGAGTTAGTTGTGACCTCTAAAGAGGTCTAGCTCGGTGGGAGTAAGTCGAAACCTCTAAAAAAGTCTTGGACTGTGCGTCGAACAACACGTCCTCACTTATAGGCTGGTGAGACCAAATTCGACCTTGTTCAACGAAAAAGTATTCTTACGACACTTCGACATAGTACAAGCGCTTTACAATGGTGAAAACCGAGATATTGAGAGGATTGTGGGGTGAGGTGAGGGTCGGGGGTGATGGGGTGAGCAAGGATATTTATGGGATTTCAAAAAAAAAAAAAGTGGGGGAGGGGGTTATAATTATGTTCAACAATTTGAAATTTAAAATCGGGGTATGCTTGAGTAATGTGGCACGTTGAACAACAAGTGGGGTGCGTTTAACAACTTTCAAAATTAAACCTCAATCTCAAATTAATTAATGTAAATTATAGAGATTACGAACAAGGCCATCTATTAATTATTGTTACAACATAAGGTAATAAGAACAGGTAACAGATAGCAAACCCTTCAATAGGTAGACACAATTAACACATTATGCTATATATATATATAGCTATATGTAGGATCACACAACAATTTAATGTTGGACATTTTCAAAAGAAATAGTTAGAAACTTCAAGTTTAAAGAGTATATATATACTCTTGCACTACAATGTGTGTACAAGAAAAACACAAGTGCTATGCAAAGTGAGCCACACGCGCGGCGCATTTTAGGCTCTTTTATAGGCGCACTTAGCTCTTGGTACGAGACACGTGCGCGTGTGTGTATATATATGTGTGCGAGCTAACCATGTGTAAAACTTTTTACCATTATTTTTTTACCATTTTTGAAATTACAATGTCGGTAGTTATTTGATTGACCCACTCAAGCATTGAATGAGTAGTTAATAAACCCATTCAATGCTTGATCGAGTGGATGCATTTGAAAGCTGCTCCACTACCCCCTTTTTTCTTCTAACTCGATTTTGACCGAAAGTGCTTTATAAGAGAAACGGTTTAGGGAGGAAGAAGGATCATCTCGAAATTAAAAACATTTGCTCTTGTTTACGCTTTCACTATTGCAAAGTGAAATTTGAGTTTGCTTCATCGTATCCTTTAGAATTTTTGCTAGCTCTTGAAATGTAGAGAACAAAATTTTCTTTAAAAAAGTGACAGTATTATACATTTTGAAATCGTTGCAAATTCTTTTGGTCTAACATTTAATGCTGCTAATACTGAGAGCATAGAAGGACATTATTTATTGAATTAAGAGTACTTATATATTAATAAATGATAAACGAAAGCTAGCTACCTAGGCTAATGCCGCCGCTGAAGAGTCGCCGCGGCTGCCGCCGCAGGCCCTCAAGCATCAGTTGTACTTATTTAGGCAGTCCTGCTCGCAATTAGGATTGCTGCTGTTGAGGCAACTACCTCTACAGGCATCTATCTCTGCATAGCAATCATAGCAGTCATTTGGGGCATTTGTGACGGAAGCTAGTGTCACAATAAGTAGTGCTATCAGCAGCACCACCGTGTATGTCGCTACTCCGCCGCCACGAATGGAGGCCACGAAGTTATGGTATTCAAAGAGTGTAGAAAATTTATCGATTAATAATAAGTATTAGAAGTAGATGAAGATTGAGATGGCTGTGGACACTGGAGATGCACACTTGTATTTAAAGCGATCGATCGATCAATTAATCGAGCTATTATAATTGAATATTTTCACATGGCTTTAAACTTTTTAAATTTTTTTTTCTCTATCCGCGTGACTAAAGTGGTAGAAAAAGATATAATTAATACCATGGATAGTGATAAGATATCAATATTATAAGCGATAACAATTAATTAATTAATCTAGTTTGTAGAGAGGCGCGGCTCTAAACCCTAAAATTTACTTTTTGAATTTATCTCGTGATTGAGATCTTGAACTACCATCAATTTTTTTCCTTTGATCGCGGTGGTTTCAATCAAGCACATCTCTTTGCGTTTTATTTATTCAATAATTGCAGATCTGTGAAGATTGGATCTATTCTTGATCTGATACATCTTCTTCAATGATCGTTAAGTGAATTTGTGGTATTTGTTGGGTTGATTCTCTTCTTTAATTTTTATTTTTAAGTAATTTGTCTTCCCTTGTTGAAGTCTTTATTTTGTCTTCACTACTTGTTGTAAGTTTTGATTTTGTCTTCCCTTTCGTTAGAACTTGGAAGCCTTAAGTTTTTTTAATTCCCTAGTTGAAAGTTTTGTTTTTTTAGTAATGTGATTTTATCGGTGTTTATGTAGCATCGTGTGTTCCAAATGTTTGTAAATTAAATAGCACTCTCTAATTGTCACATAGTTTTAATTTTACAGTCGCATTTACAGTCAAATTCATGACAATTCTTTTAAACTAATAAGATCGAGTCAATGTATTTTTATTAAGGCAGTTAACTATATTTCTAGTTCTGTATCGAGCTATTGACAATTAATGAATTTCTATTTTATTTTAAAAAATAAATTATTATAGTATAAGCGATAAAATATTATGGCACTTACTGCCCGCCAATATTATATACTACTCCCTCCTGTCATTTATATAAATCTTTATAGCAAAAAATTCTTGTTCAAAATTGTAAATCATTTTCGAAATTCAAGAGTGTATTTATTACATTTTTACCTATTTTATCCTTATACAATTCAAACATTTATGGTTCTTCAATTGATTTAATGTCAAAGATATATATATATATATCTATACTATTATAATAGCAATCCCCAAACGGTTAACCGTGAAGCCTTTTTGGCTAAAAATTCCAAGTATACCCTTATTACCTTAAATGAAAACAAATCAATATAAGGATATTTTGGTAAGTGAATAATTACATCTACTTTAATCGGCGGTTTCAGACAAAAAACATTTTCTTTGCGGTTTCACATCCGCGACTTCTTCAATGGCGACCACACATCCGCGAGTTCTTCAATGGCCACCACATCCGCGAGTTCTTCTTCTTCATCTTCGCGTCGCGTCCGCCGTCTTCGCCGATTCACTTGAAAGAACAGGACAAAACCGAGTCCTCTTCGCCGATTCGCCGATTCGTCTTCTTCATC
This sequence comes from Stephania cephalantha, assembly GCA_039657325.1. Lineage (NCBI taxonomy): Eukaryota > Viridiplantae > Streptophyta > Magnoliopsida > Ranunculales > Menispermaceae > Stephania > Stephania cephalantha. The sequence goes on along the minus strand of CM077567.1, from coordinate 63,975,120 downwards.
AGATTCCTCTTCGCCGATTCGCGATCTAAGCGCGGAAGAAGACATCGTAACGGCGGCCACACCGCATCGTCTTCGATTTCTTCTTCTTCATCTTCTTCATTAGATTCGTCTTCTTCATCGTCGCGTCGCGGCCGCCGTCTTCAAAGCGATCAAGATCCGCAACGGCCACACCTCTTCTACCTCTTCCTCCGATGACAGGTCCATTATTGGTTTTTTTTTTTTTTTTTTTTTTTCCGACAATGCTGAATTGGGGGTTTAGGAGGGTTTGAACTTTGATACTGAATTTGAGTTGGGAAGTTGCGATTTTTCGTCTAATTGTAGGACATCCTTACAAAAAAAAAAATTAAACGAATTGAATCTACAACAACGTCAAAAACTGATTTTTTTTTTTGAATCCCACATATTTAGCGATTTTATTTGAGAGTTTCTAAAACTGGTTTTTTTAATTGAATCCTTTATATCCACTTTTGATGGAACGGTAACTTATTGTATCTTTTCCTCTTCTACTTATTCCGCTTTTTTTCAGATTGATCTGCATCAAGCATCAATTGCCAACGAGTTTACGGCCTTGCCAATCAATCTAAAAAAATTTGTCAAAAACCCAAAAACAAATCAAATCAGCGTGGATTCCACCACATATTTCAATACAAACAACGATTTCATCGGTTCTTTCTTCTCGAATCGGATAATTCTAGAAGTTGAAATTGAGCGAGAGATATAGAGAGGACTTACAGTGACAACAAAGAGTCGGTGAATCGCAGAGTTGACGATTTACAATAGGTGAGGTAAGTGTATAATTTAAATTTTTCCTATTCGGTTGATTATCTATAAAGATTACTTGCAAGTTTTGTCAATCGTTTTCTTAATTCAGGGTGGTTTATAAGCATTACTATGATTTATGATTATTAATTATGATTAACCGCACCACCTACTACGATTAATGAATATCTGTAGTCATGATATGTAAGCTTTAAATTTCATTAACATTTTTGGATCTTTGAATGTGAGCAACTTTCTTGCCACCCCAAGTTTAATCTCTTTCATGTCATTCATAAGTGTGGATTTCCATATGCATGTATACTAGCTTCGCTTTGTTACTACTATTTTCCACCTTTGTTCAACATAGACCTTCCTTTTTTTGGGGGGTTGATCAGCTACTTGAAATCTTTGTTTATAAATTATGTTGTGCTTCTTTAGCAGTGCAAATTTAATGCTCTACCCATTTATCTTAAGAGACCTAATTAGTGAGTTGTGTTCCCTATCCAGTATAGGAAAGAAAATGACCTTTTGTGATATGCTTTATGTAGGCCATCATATTGCTTGATATTCATATTGTGCGTGTTCAATGCGGACATGTCTTGCACATACTTCCCTTTGATTTGATCATGTAGGGTCATCACCCCATTACTCTCTTATCTCACTTTCATCAATTCTACTACTAATCACTTCTCCACCCATGCATGATGTACGTATATCGATCCTTAAAAGAAAAATATATTTTCCATTTCAACTCTTACAGTTGGAACTAACATAGGAAGAAAAGACATAGCATATCTTTATAAATCAAATTAAGGGTGTTGAGATTCCTAGCAATTCAAGTCCCAAAAGTTATACGATCACTACAATTCCACAAATGTAGATCCTCCGATTTTTTTTATCTTTTTCCCTTTAAAAATGACTACAATGGGGAATAATTACTAAAGAAATTTGTCCTGAGAAGACTAATAGTCTTTTATTTTTTTTAAAATGGTATGATATGATATGTAAGTTGAAGTTTGATTGCATTGGGAGGAGAGTAATGGTAGCTCTTCAAGCATGTGAGCTATCTTGAGGAATAAAAAAATTGATTGATGAGGTGGAAGTTTAGGTGTCAAAACTTTGGTGTGTGAAAGAGGGCATAGGAAGGTGTTTATCATCATTAATTGAATTCTAACAACTGGTTGTGAGACCATAAATCAAATTTGATTCACATTTAACAACCTCAACATCTTTGGGCTACCTTATTAACTAAAGTAGTGGAAAAGCATCTAAAAAATTTTATGATCTAAAAAATATAAAATGTATTTTGTTAGAAGTAATTGTAATAAATTTTGAAGTATTTTGTTAGATATACATACTTTTACAATCTAAAAAATTCCTCCATGTAGACCATTTCATAATATTGATCAACAATTCAATAATATAGCGCTACCATGAATGAACAACGGAATCGTCGTCGTTTATCTCAAAGGCAACGACGTCAAAATATGTCAAACTCACTAGAGATCACTACTCGCACTCGACGAAATCAAGAGACTCACGAGACTATTGAACAAAGAAATGTTCGACATCAAAGATATTTACAACGCTACAATTCCATAGAAGGTACATACAATTATATTCTTAATTAATTTATTCACTACTTCTTTTATATGTTCTTACTAATATAATACACCATGTTAATTATTATGTATTTTATAGGTACATCTACAAGTACTTTTGCAAAATATAATACAACCGCTTCAAGGTTGACGCACATTCGTCAAATTGCTAGGTCAAGGTCTTCCGAAATGGAAGGTACCAATTAAATTAATTTAGTGGCTATGTTTTACACATATATTGATCTCATGCTGAGACACCTATATTTATCTACCTAGAGCACAATCGAATAGATTGAGTTTGAGGAGGAGAAGAGATGATCTGCTTTGGCATATGGAATTCAATCCAACAATAACATTGAATACATTCCTTGCAATATCTGTAACACATTGAGTCTTGACTTCATCAATTTTTCCAAAAGCAGAATCAAAGGTTACTTTCGGAAAATTGTTCTCATTACCGATCAAGCAATGCACACTGCGAGGCTTAGCACTTCCACAATCATATGCCCCTCGCTCCTCTATTAATCGAGCCTATGTAATGGCCATTGTACTTGGTTCCATACTCATATTCTTAGTTCTATTCTTTGGATTTTTTAATCTCCAGTGATATTATTTTTGTTTTACTTAAAAAATTCATGTCGTATAACCGTTGATTAATTTATATTTCTCTCCTATATAATTTAGGTTTGATGATCACATAAGTTTGGTTGAGATATTTGTCATTTACTCCAAACTTCTACACGAAACACCTACACATGCAATAATAAAAAAAAATTAAACTTTAATTTTTTCTATTGTGGTTTTTCTGAAAATGAAAAGTTCTAAAGCGTTATCAGAACATCTCTATTTGCTTCACGTGCAACGCACGTGCCCGTTGACTAGTATATATATATACATATATATATATATATATATTATACTCGTAATTAAAGTTGTCATATTCTTCTATCCTTAATTAATGTGCAAAGTTGTGTTGTTGCTCCTTTTTTCCACATTTATTTTTGGAATGCGTACCGAGCATGTGAGCTTGTTGTTCTCATGAGAGGACGTGTGCCTGTTAAATGTGCACAAGGGTAAAACATCTCGGGTGTCACTTATTTATTTATTTATTTACGTGGATCGTGGAAAAGAAAGGAAGCCGTTTGTTGGAGAATGTAATTTAAATATGTGAAAAATTTAATTTGTCCAATCTCAAATTATTAGTATGTAATGGATAGTTACGTTATGGGTGAGTGCGGCTTACATCGGATTGTATTTCCTTTAGTTAATGCAGTCCTTTCTTTATATGCCTCCGCGTGTGCTTTTTTTAGAGTAAAAAGGCTTGAAGCTGTATTTTTAATTTTCCATTTTACCCTCTACACTTTCAACCATCACACCCACAAACACAACGCATACAATGCATGCAGAAACTCTGTTTTTCTTTTTTTGTTTTTGCGGACCCCACCATTCACATATTTCTATAAATCTCTCAATCACACAACCCACATACGATTTCATTTACATATATATATATTTCAAATCAATTTTACATTTTTTTTGTGAAACACAAGCCAATTTATTGAATCAAACTGGAAATAGTACAATCATGATCAAATAGCATAAGAATATTAGGGGGATTACATATAATCATGAAATCATTTTTAGAAGATAGGCCCCGAATAAATACAAACTATTTAAACAAAAACATAAAATTATTAATTCTTTCTAATAAATTTATTTTATATTATATTTTGCAAGATGCACTGTAAAAGTGAATAAAGGTTATGCAAGTTCTTTCCCCTCATCTTTTCTTCTGGGCTTGAGACTGACAATGAACAATAATTTTCATAGGCTGAGTTAAAAAAGGGGCTAATAATTTAATTAAAAGAGAAAGAAAAATATTCAAAACAATGTGCATAAACTATAAAATACCAAAAGTAATAAAAAACAAACGAGACCTTACAAATGTCATAATAAAAAGCTAAAAAAACTTTTGATAAGGAATGAATTCATGGATGACTGCAAATTGTCCATCGGTCGAATCCTATAAATAACAAACAATATTAAATATTTGATTAAAAAAATAATACTAGAATCACATACATATTTTTAAAATACAAATTATTTTTAAAAATGTTATGTAGACGTACTTACTGTTTGGCTTGCTATTTGAACTTGTTGTATTAACTTTGAGTCTTCTAAATTATTAGAACTTATCTCTAAATTAGGCAATTGATATGTGCTTGAACAGGTGGAGCCTTCACCAACCGTACATTGTCCCTACGAAAAGAAATCTTAATAAAATTCATTCAATTTTCTTAAAGTAATTTTATTTATTTCAACACAAAATACTTGTACAGAACTATTGTTCCACGTCAACGGGAAAACTCAAGGGTAAGGAGAAAACGAAGCTGCAATTGGTAGATTTGTGTTTTGAATGTTCTTGTTGCTTTTTTTTCTTCGACCAATTCTCAACACAACTCTTTCTTCGATGTCTACCACAAATTCCAACATCTTTCTTTTTTAGCCTTTTCGCTTTTTGTTGAATCACATCATGTTGAGTTGAATCATCAAGTTTCCTTTTGAAAGTCGTCATTTATTGAAATTTGATTCTTATTATTCTTTGTCAACTTAATCCTTACTTCTTCAAGATGCTTCATTGTAAAATGAAAGCCCTCTTCCATTTTAGCTGCTACTCCAGACAAAGTAATGACACTTCTGCATAGATCTTTGTACCGTCTTGATATTGCCAGTTTAAGATCTTCAACATCTTTTACATCAGAACGCTTAATTACATTAGTAATTGTAGCATCTTTTGTCCACCTTTTTAAAATATACTGGCTTGGTATTAACTTGATGTCCTTTCTATCAAATACTTTGAGAACATGACAACATATAATTCCAAAAAACTCAAATTTCTTGCATTTGCATGTTATTGTATTATTTTTCGAATCAAATATCACTGTATGTTGTCGAGTTATTGCATAAATGCTAACCTTGTATGTCATTATCGAGTCATGTTCTTCATACCAATTGATAACAAGATTCATGGTTTTCTCAAATTCTTCTTGAAACCATTCAAAAACATTAGATGTGTATTCATCTCTTGCTTGCTCCAACAAAATGGAACTCACTTTCATTCTGGAATATTTCTGAGTCATTTAAAGTTAGACTCAAGTTCTTTGTACCGAAGATCATCCAACATCCTTTCAAAATGATTGGAAAATCTCAATATATCTAACCTTGAGAATGCAAATATTTTTTTAATTTGCTATTGAAACTCTCACTTAATTGGGTACTTTTCATGTCAAGCACAAAATACATGTCTTCCACATACCATTGCCCACTTTTATTTTATTTTGAAGATTCTTTTCAACCACTTATTGTCTTAAAGGTTAAATTTAACCAACATATGCTCACACGAGTTAAAAAACTCATCTTCTTCATCGTAATCATAAATACAATGATCAAAGTCCTTTGCAAATGATGGTTCTCTCTTAAATACATGACTAAGGTGCTCGAGAGCATTTTGGTATAGATGCCATAGACACAATCTATGACATGTTTCTGGTAATACTGACGCAATTGCATTGGCCATTGCTTGATCTTGATCTGTTAAAATTGTTTTAGGCTTTTGTCTAGCCATTGCCTCAATCAATGCTTCAAATAACCATTCGAAAGACTCAATTGTTTCATCATATAAAAGTGCAGCACCAAAAAACAACTATTTCTTTGTGATTATTATATCCGACAAATGGTGCAAATGGTCGACAATCCCTATTTGTCTGTAAATTGTGTCGAAACAAATCACATCTCCGAATTGATGATAATCAGACACCATTTTTGCATTAGTCCAAAAAATATTAGTTATCTTGTCATCCCTATCAAGTTGAATTGCATAAGCAAAAGATGGACTTTCATTTTACTTTTTTTTTTAAAATAATGCAACAAAGTTCCAGCCTCTCCTTGATTCATATTTCTCTTTCTTTTAAAATACAAATAATTCTTCAAATCCTTATGAAGAAATCCTACATTTGTCTTTCCACCTGTTTGTTGACTCATAAATTCGTATGTTTGCTTTGGTCTCATTCCTAAACTTTCAGCTAAGTCAATCTCAATGCTTTGAGCAAAATTGATTTTTCTTTGAGAACGAAGAAATTGTACTTTGCTAGGTGTAACAAGCACATGATTATGTTTATCTTCAAAGTATGCAATGACATATTTTCCATTCAAGTTGAAGACATATTGTCATTCTAGCCATACTAGTTCTAATATCTTTTTTGGATGCTTCACTTGCAAAATTTGTTTTGTCTCATGTCTGCGCCATTTTGTGAAACAAATAAAATTTCTACTAGTAACAATCCCATCATTATTTTTGTTTACCCAATTCTTTGAAGTCAAATCCTTTAGAGCTCCCATAAGAATTGTAAAAATCATAAGCCTTATCTTAGAATTAAAACTCATACCCATTTTAGGAACTTCATATTCGGCTTTAGTGTCGTGCAATAAACTTCTTGAACAAATTCTTCAAGGTGTTGTAATTTTCTCCTCCATATTAACATAAAGATCTATCAAGAACAAAATTAATAAGCCAAAATAATGTTTATAAACGGGTGTTTCTAAAGAATAGATAATATTAAAAGAAAAATAATTTTTATTGTTAATGCTTATCTATAAAACTTTTTTTACAAACTTTCTGATTTATTCTTGCTATAAGGAGTCAAAAGAAACCCTAACTTGAATTGATGTTAATGTTTAATTGAAAATCAAGAATCGGTAAAAATAAAAAAAGAAAACGAGAGAAAGTGGAGAGAAGAGAAGATAAGTATTAGAAACAAAAAATAAAAGAAAATGATTTTTTTGTTAAAATAAATCTTATGATTTGATTTTAACTGCTCGATATTGATCTAGTGTTTATTCTTACTATAGGCTATTTTATTAAAAAAAAGTAAGTCTCGTATAGTAATATATAAAAAAAGGAAATAGTGTCTGGGTTGTGTGATCGAGAGATTTATAGAAATATGTGAATGACGGGGTGCAAAAAAAAAAAAAAAAAAAGAAAATGTAGTGTGTGCGTGCATTATGTGCGTTGTGTTTGTGAGTGCTCGACGCCATCAATGATGAATTGATTTTTGATCGTGTATGACAAGGTGAAGGTGGAAGTGGCAACCAAGAAGAAGATATGCTTTAGAATGTGATGAGATGTGCATCACTAATGGTACTTGGAGACAAGTGCTCCAAGAAGGGTGATGAATAAAAGCATCATCATTATGAATACAAGTGCTTCACAAAAAAAAATAGTAATAAGAAAAATTGATTGCTTGAAGAGAAGTGCTTCGTAGAAGTAATTTGATGTGTTATTTTTAGTTTTAACATATTTGAATCAATAGAGAATGTTGGTGAATGTGATTCAAATATGTGAAAATGTTTTAATTAGTCAAATCTCATATTGTTAGTGTGTAATAGGTAGTTACATTATGGGTACATGGGTAGTTACAAAGGGTGCACTAAATGAGTGGGGCAGTTAGTTAACTAAATGAAACACCTATATGTAGGTGTGTGTAGCAATTAATCAATGAAATAATGTAATCAAATTATAGCAGTATGATTTGTTTTGTTTTTAATTTTTTATTTAAAAAAACTTAACACATTTGACAAAAAAAAGAAAAGAAAGGGAAACATACTTCCAGTAAAGCGATACCCCAAACGCACATTCTTGCCACATTTGTGGTCCATGTTCACATCGAGATACAACCTTACGTGTCTCGATATGCAAAACACGGTTGACTAAAGGAGCGTGAGTTCCGTTGTGTATTGTAGGAGTGTCATTCTAGTGTTTTCATTTTTTTATTTGATTGGATTTTTGGCTTTAAGTAATTCTTAGAAAGTCAAACCTCTCGATCAACTTCCCCATTTATGAGAGGGAAATGCTGGGGTTACCTAAAACACATCGAGATATAAGTGCACATACATCAATGCCGGATGAATGGACACCATACATCATCGGGTGTCTCATCACCAAATCATCCTAGTCTTTTTTCTTATATGAGAAGGTGTGCTTAGTCCTAAGACAAAACTACCTTCTATTTTCACTCTCACTCTCTCCTCACATTAAAACAAAATATTTTTTCTCAAAAAATAAAATGCACTATATTCTTAAAAATAGATTTTATGCACATCTTTCATTTTTAAAGAACATTTTAATTTAGTTTAGCTATTACAATAATTTATAATTTCTTAGACATTCAAATTCTTGAGAAGTACAAAGCTCAAGGAAATATTCAAATATCAACATCTCTAGAAATTGATTTTACGAAGAAATGCACTTTCTGGGAAGTATATTCACTGGAAAGTTAGGTAAGTGAATCAAAGGAGACCCAAAATTTTCTTTTAAAGATAAGAACCGATGACAAATGACAAGTGATTCTCAAATGAACATCATTAATGGAGGATTAAAAATATCTCAGCCTTTTCAATCTTGAAGTGGAAATTAAGTGATCTTATTTATATAGAGTTTGAGTAAACATACATCATACACGTGTAGGGTGTTGATCATATATGATGAACAACCTAACTAATTATTACACTGAATTACAATAAATACCCTCACTACATATATGTACACTAAGATTAGCATATATGTATGCTTTGCAACTCAACACCTTAAACCTCTGTTTATGTTATCAGTGGTTACCACTTACATCCCCCTCAAACGTTAGGGGTAAGATGACTACACCAAGTTTGGACTTCAAATAGTGGAATCTAGTAGAAGAAAAAGCCTCGGTGAAGCAATCATCCACTTGATCATGAGAAGGAATATGATGTACATATAGATGTCCTTGTAGTACTTGATATATGATGTAATGAACATCTATTTCAACATGTTTAGTCCTAGCATGAAATACAACATTATGAACCAAAGCTGTAGCACTCATGTTATCACACTATACCATAGGTCGAGCTAAAATGGGAAATTGTAGCTCACTTAAAAATGAACGTAACCATGGTATTTCAATTGCAACTTGAGCAAAAGCTCTATATTCAGATCAGTAATAGAACGAGCCACAAATATTTTTTTCTTGGACTGCCAAGAGATTAGATTTGTTCCAAAGTACCATAACTAGCTTTAGACTTTCTATCTTCAACTGAGGATGCCCAATTTGCATCTAAATACCCGGTGAGGAGTAACTGAGATCTAGATCTAAAACATAGACCATGTTGATCAGTTCCTTTTAAATATCTAAGAAGCGGCTTTAGAGCTTGCGGTGAGAAGTGGTAGGAGATTATTAGAATTGACTAAAAGATTGACAATGAAGGCAATGTTGGGCCTAGTATGAACCACATACTGTAAACTTCCCAACAAGCTTCGATACGATATAGGATCACCAAACATAGATGTAAAACCAGTTGATAACTATTTCCCCATAACGTCATTTGGATCAACAGGTTTTATATAAGACATTCCTGCATTTGAATAAGGGAATGAATGTAACTAGTTTGTGTGAGATAAAACCCTACTGAATCTCTATGGACTTTAAACCCCGTAAACATGCTAATATCCCCAGTATCTTTTAAGGCAAATGATTGATTTAAGTTATCGATGCTGTTGAATCAGCTCGGACTTTATTCTGTGATGATAATATCATCAACATAGACGAGGACATAAAACATATAACCTTTATACTTAGTGATGAACAAAGAAGAATTTGATTCAGAGCTCTATAAACCTTAAGATAAGAGTTGTTGTTTGAGGCGAGTGAACCAAGCTTGAGGAGCTTGTTTGAGTCCATAAAGAGCTTCATGTAATCGACATACCATTAGAAGTTGTCAGATTGAATAAATCCAGAAGGTCTATATACTTCCTCATTGAAAATGCCATTTAGAAATGTGATTTGACAACCAAAAGTAACAATGAATGGAGAATATCTCCTTATAGTTGATGACTTTACCACTGGAACGTTAGTATCGGTAAAGTCAGTTTTAGGAACTTGTTTAAAGCCTTTTGCTACCAATCTGGCCTTATATCTGTTGATGGAACCATCAGAGTTACGTTTAATGGTGAATATCCATTTGTTTCCAATAATATTGTGATGAGGAGAAGCTGGGACAAGGTTCCAAGTGTTATTCTCCATTTAAGCTTGAAATTCAGTATCTATGGCTTCCTTCTAATGAGGTATAAGCAAAACCTTTGAAGCTGATTTAGGGATTAAATATGGTGATGAAGTAGTAGAGACAAAAACCCTCTTATTGGTAATGTCAGCGCTCTTATGATCATTGAATGAGTGTTCACTGGAACAGATGCTGAAACAGACTCAAGTACAGTAGATGAAATAGACTCAGGTACAGTAGACTTATGAATTAACTATGCAAAACTAGATTGAAGCTGGAATTGGACTAGAGTGAAATTTGGAATTGAATAAGTGTGTTGAGTAAATAAAGAGTTCTGTCTTGAATAACCAACTGGTAAGGGTGTCTTGTAATGACCGTTACCTTAAGGCGGTGATTAGTACTAATTCAAATCTTAATTAATCTAAGTTAGGCTCATGGTTAAGTTCAAACCTACCTTAATTAGCGAGTTCGTGTGTTTGCATGACGTATGATGTTTGTTTAAATTGTTAAATAAATTTATATGTAGGTTGTTGTATAATAAGGATTATACACAAGCCTATAAAACAGAAAATACACAATAAACAATGATTTTTCGGGACACCAAGTGTGAAGTGAGGAGTCGTACCATGAATGTGCACGCTCAAGGACACTTGTAGGCACATCCAGGAGTTTATTGGTGAATAATACACGATATATATATATTTATATGTTTATATATATTGGAAAATAAAAGAATATTGAAAATATATGGATCATTTGATCGTCTCAAACAAAATTTAAGTGTTTGGACATGTCAAAATTGATGTCACTTTAAGGAGTGTCACTTTAACGCATCAACCACGTGATCAATCTCGAGATAGCACGATACGTATCTCGAGAAAAATCCATATATAAAAACAAAAATTCATCGTTGTCTCGACTGAAAGATCGAGAGAATTCGCGAGGGAGGGTTCGACTTCGATTTTGGATCGAAGGGGATCATTCATGGAATCAAATTCAAACAAATTGAGGAACTTAAATGGATCAAAAACTAGTGATCATCACTTTAGTGAGTTTGTTTTTGAATTTGTTGAAACTAAACTTTATGGTGATGATCAATTATCTGTGAATTGGTGTTTTTGATGATTAGAAATGGTTGATAACCTCATTGAAGGTCCTCCCTGACCATTTAGGAGTGTTTTGGAGGTTGTTGGAGTGTTTTATGAGTTTTTTGGAGTGAAATAGTGGTTGCTGCCATGTGTTTTATTGAGATAGCACAGGGTGGAGTGCGCTCCACCTCATAGAGGAGCACGCTCCTTTCATCGATGAAGATGAACCCGGTTGCTATGGAGCGCGCTCCTACCCACGAAACAAACAAGTTTTTTGTATTTTACATATAATTTCTAGAGGACTTAGGGACTTGTCAAGGGGTTCTCAATATAGTATATTTGACTTAAATTGAGTATAAATGATTGGTGATAGGTTGAGGAACAGGAAGTGTCGATGACCGAAAAGTTATAAATTTAGGTAATGAAACTTTAACCTTAGGTAAGTATGGATTCACTTATTTATCAATATTGCCTGGCTATTCTAGTATATATAGCTCATGCGGTTGTTGGACTAGAATGGGGGACTATGTACATTGTGATGGTTTTCAATAAACGGAAAACGATGTTTCTCGTGATTCACGATAGTAAGTTCATATAACTTAGACGAGGTTATATATGAGATGGGTTATTTCCCAACCTATAAGTAACTTCCTACTCGGTTTATAGGTTGCGTGGGTTACATTCTTACACTGGGGGTTTGGGATAGAACCGTTCGGCATTAATGGATGGGCTAGAGAGCACATATGCGCAATGTGTTGGTTTAGCAATCACATTAATGGCGCCGGTGGGTAATCGACCATAGTTTTTACAAATAAAATGAGGATCATAGTGTAATAGTCCAAAACATTTGCTTCGCATATGTTATCTATTGATTTATATGATTTCCATATTTTTGTTAGATATCGTTGGTGCATGTTGTTATTGCATGATATTCTTGATTACTATATGGAATGTTGATGGTTATGTGAATCCTTACTTTCGAGCAAGTTGGAGCGCTCACCCCAATTAACATTACGGGATAAACGATTTAGCGCTACGACTACGAGATGGAGAAGATATATGAGTCTTGATCTTCTCTTCGATATGATGACTCTCTAGTCTTATATATTTGTACAAAATTATAATTTTGTAATATCACAAGGAATGGGTGATATATATAAGCGTGGTTTATTTCGGTTTGTTTTAATATTGTATATCTTGGTTTGAATTATCGAAACGGGTTTTTAAATTTTTTTGTGTATATTAATTGTTTTATTTCGATATTTGATAGACAACGGTGCTTATTTGGTGAAGGTGGTAAGGTGCTAGCTCTAGTTAAGTCTGGTAAAGGTAATCTGGGCTTCATTAGGGTTTGTGCTCGCCCTAATTGAGTTAAAGGATGCTACAGCTTAGTATCAGAGCCCAGTTCAGGTTCGAGGTTAAAGTTAAGGCTAAAGCTAAAGTTAAAGCCTAGGTTAAAGCTCGATTTATAACTTTGGTTTAAAGACAAGGTTTTAAGGACTTTGTTACATTGGATAACTCTGATAAAGTTAGGTGTTAGAGTCTAAGGTTTATCACTTTTAGGGATAATGTGGTAACAATGATACAGTTTGGTATCATTAATAAGGCTTTGACCCTAAATTCATTTTTGAATGGTGTTCAAAGTGAATGTTAGTCTACTTTAAAGTTTAAGGTGTATCAGACTACTTAATAACATAACCTGAGTTTATTGACTTTGAGAGTTGTCTTGAGTTAAGAATAAGCTTAGGGTTTGATAAACGATTTTTATTGTGATTTTGGGGGGTAACCAAAAGAATAAAGATTGAGATATGTTATTTGTTGTGTATACTATATCTATGTGGTAGATATGAGAGTATGTTTTTCCTGAACGATAATAAGATGGTTGAAGTCCATCCATCTCTCATGATATGAGAAGGTGTTGGAGGTAAGAACTCATGAGAGTCTTAACCTTAGGGAGAGAAAAATGAAAGACATAAGAAAACTTACAAAGATGAAATAAAAACTCTTCTCCAAGTAGAATTTTCAATGATCTTTGTTATTACCGATATTATCAGACAAATAATAGTCAATGGAGAAGTATCTATTTGATCAAAACCTAGAAATGTGTATTAAGAGAATGAGAATTATGAAATAATAGAATACTGAATGACTTTTGGGGAAAACTCAAAGGTGTTGGACTTCTTTGTGAAAAAATTGAATACTAGTATTGAGACTAGTTGATTAAGTAATGGAAGTTATTCGGTAAACAAATTGTGGTTAATGATAAAAGCCTAATAGAGGTTAGGAAACTATTAATGCAGTTACACTTCATAAGTTGTTATGAAGTTGATATTCTAGTTATGGTGTGAATCCATATTAGAATAACAAGTGATTTGTTAGATAATAAAAGACAGTTTAAATCAAAATATAGCAGTGAGTTGGTAAGATATCATAGTCTAATCTATTAGACTGGTATAGTCTAAATTGGGGAGAATGAGTGGTCAAAGAATCTGAGGATTTGAGGAATCCAAAGAATAACATAATAGTGGGAATGAATATTTATTACCTAAGATTGACGACTCATTAGAAAAATAAAGTGAAAGCTTGATTGTTCTCGAGAGTTAGTTGAGATCTGATTCTCATAGTGAAAATGATCGAGTTAAAAATATATTTAAAAGACGATTTGAGTGTTCTTGGATTATTTTAAGTAAATGGTGGAAACCACTAGAACTTACTATGCTTATAAATTAAGGGTGTCAAGTATGGACAACCCTATTATCTTGAAGTTGTTATTGTGTTATCAATAATAACATAGAATCTTTGAAGACTTAAAGAATGCACGAGCAATTACCATACGAGAATTGTAAATTAGTAAGCGGTAAATTGGTTCGCAGACCAAATTTTGCAAGTGTTAGTACTAAGTTCAAAGGTTAATTAGTGGTATGAGTGTTGAATATTAATAGCAAATCGGGAGATTTAAGCTTGTGATTTGACAATATGAGGTCGTCTTATATTCAACATAAAGGTAAAAATAATGAGAAAAGTAAGCTTGAAATAATTGAATATTACAGACGATTGATCCAGGAATTTGTAATATCATTGCGTAATTTATTGATTAACTCAAGTATGAAATTGTTATAACCTGAAAGCAAATATAAGGATGCCTTCGAAGAAAGTGGAAATATTGTTTGACTACAATGTTTACATGACAATACCTAAATTATGAAAGAAGTTAACGGTACATCATAAGATCTCTGATTTAGGTAAGAATGTGTAATGACACAAGAAAGCAAAATTGTAGCTATTACTTCTACATATACAATTCTAGATGTGTGAGGAGAACTATTAGAGATTGCTAATCTCGAGATAGCCAATTTGGTAGTGGTACCAAGTATCAGCAAGGCATCACTTGTAAATTAAGAAGAAAAGTTGTTGAAGGTCTTTAATCATTCTTTGAGATTAATGAGAACCTTAGAGGAATCATTAAAAGACAACCTGAGAATATAACACAGTGGACTGGTGTAAGATTAAGTAGTAAGTTTCAAACTATGGAAGTTTGAAAAGTGGAAAATATCAAAGTGATAGAAATAGAAGGTAAGATAGTTACCTTGAAATTTTCTAAGTGTTAGGAATTCACTTTGAAACATCACTCATTAAGGTGATTGTGTGGACAATGCCTTGAATAAAGAAAATGATAGAGGCTATAGTTATGATAAAAGCTTGAGTAATATCAATTAAGTGAGATGTTTATGATGCCAAATGGAAGTCTGTGCGGACATATCATTAGGTGAGTTGGCTAAATCGATAACTACAAGTCTATTCTTTGGAGCTCAGATTGGAGCTGAGCTAATGACGATCAATTAAGTGATGAATTATGGGAGAATGATGACTACTAATTATTGATATCTCATATCAAAATATTGAGCATGTAAGGAAAGTTCTTAGAACTTGAAACAAAAATCGAGGCAGGAGGAATTTGAATGATAATAACCGGGAATGTTATATTATTCTTATCTTATATGAATGACATTTCATGCTCAGAAATTCATGATGAATTAACCTAAGTTGTGGTGACAACTGAAGGTTATTGATGTTATAATTGTAAAACTAACAGAGTTTTAAAAAAAAATTTTTGCTATTATTATGGTTTAAAATTCTCATGGAAAAGTAAATGAGATATATGTGTGTAGAAGAATTGAGAGTTATGAAGATCCAGGATGGTGTTTCGGTAAGGAACCGTAAGTCTGCTTCTCAAGGGAGAATATATGTATAATAGCTGGGAGAGACTCTCTCACAATCTTGACATAATATATCGGCGGTTGATCTTAGTTTCCAAAGAATATAAATTTTAGTGGTGACTTAGAAAATATTAGTTACTTGGAAGAAATATTCTTGTGCGAGTTATCTGAGTGATGATTTTAGCAGGCTATATATAATATTGAGGTACTTACCTTAAGAATTTGTATGTTTTACTTCGTTGTCGATCTGTATGAGGACAATAAGTCAAGATACATATTAGTTTGAGCTTCGAGTAATTTAGAACTATACGAAAGGTATTATCGATTTGTTAGTATACAATTGCAACCGAGGTATATGGAGAAAATCTAGCCATTGTTAGAGCTTCTCGGTTTAGACTTCATGAGGAAGTGACGGTGATGATGATTTGTATGAGTTAACCGGACAAGTCATCAACTAAGAGTTAATTTTAGAACTACTAATCGATCATGTAAGTTCAGATTCAAACTAAATTGGAGATGATTCGGTGGTGATTGGTTTTGAAAGCTAATGCGGAGTATATAGAGCGTAGGAGGTTAACGAGATAGTATATATTATTCGATTGGTTGGTTTCGATAATGGTGCGTTACGGTTCAAGGATATATTATGAATTCGAGTTCGGGATTAGGTGAGCGAGGATGTGCTATGAAAATCTCATAGATCTCTTTATGATATTTTTCTAGATAACAATAAAAAATAGAAATATCATAAAATAAGGCGCTGCGCTTTATTTATTGTTGATCCGGGATGAAAACTTATGTTGTTAAGTTTGTAAAGAGATATGAGAAATATCAACATGTTAGGTGAGCAAAGGAAACCTGGAGGGTTATTGCATTCACTTGTCTATTCTTGAGTGGAAATGGGAACATAGATCACGGGATTTTTTTTCCAATTTATCTTTGAGTTAGCATAAACACAATACGTTATAGATTGTAGTTAACGAGGTTGATGGAGTCTGCGCATTTGTTGTCGGTTTCTATGCGAAATCCTCTTGATTGATTATGTAAGATATACATACATGACACTACAAGAAAATGGATATTTAGAAACGGGATTAGCAACAGAATTAAGTTAGTTGCTAAGAAAAAGTATTTAGAGACGGAATAGAGAGATCGAGAGACGGAAATAAAAACGGATTAGAGACGGAATTAAATTCGTCTCAAAAAATGGCGCCACTATTCCCACCAAAAGTTTAATTTTTTACAACCGTCAATACGTCTCGAGATCCGTGCATTTTCGATCTCGATGATTAAAAAGGATTTCAACCACGCAACGAGAACTCGCCCTCTCTCTCTCTCTCTCTCCCGATTCTCACCATCAACCCTCCCCGTCTCTCCGAAAACGCTATGTTCTCACCGAAATCTCCCTCTCTCACCGATATCTCTCTCTCTCACCGCTCTCTCGTCACCGCTCTCTCTCACGAAAATCTCACGCACCGTCGACCGCTCTCTCTCTCACCGCTCTCGTCACACAGGAATCTCATTCACCGTCAAATCTCTCTCTCTCTCGCTGAAATGCGTCGTCGTCATTGCGATTGAGGCTGCGACGAGGCCGTCAGTCTGTCGTCACCGTCTGTGGGAGATTGGAGCCTCCGAAGCCCTCCCCGTGTGCCCTCGCGCACCCTAAACCGTCACCGCATTGTTCGCCGCCGTTCGTCGCCGTACCTCGCCATATCCGAAGCCCCGCCATCTGCCATCGTGGGACCCTAAGCCTTCGACTTTGGTACGCTCGGGTGTTGAGGGTTTTGGAGTAATTTCTCAATTTTAGAGACGACATTGGTGTGATTTATGGTTGTTAGGTTGTTGATTGTTGTGAATTGTGGTTGTTTGTGAAATATGAATTTTAATTTGTTGTGAATTGTGATTTGTGGTTGTTTCTTTGTTGTTTCTTTGTTGATTCTTTTGTGAATTGTGGTTGTTTTTTGTTGATTATTAGGGTTTTTGTTTGATGATTGATTCTATTTTTTTTTCTTTGTCTTTTTTGTCATATGTTGAGTTGTTTAATTTGATTCAAAGTATTTCTTTCATTGTTGATGTAAAAGTGGAGGATTTTGGGTTTTTTTTTTGAGCTTTCATTTGTTGAGTTGTTTATTTGGATTTTGGGTGTATATTCTCTAATTTATTTAGTTCATCATGTTGATGTATAACATCGAATATGGTAGAACATCGAATATCATGCCATTCAATATTGTTTTCATAAATTTATTTATAAAACAAAACTAGGAGCTAACTTGTTTTAAATTGATAACAATGAAGGGGTTCTAATGATGAGATCCTACTTTTAAATTTGTTTCAAGTGTTCGGTACCAGAATTTGAAAAAATTTATGCCATCGCTTGTTGATATAGTTAGACAAATATTTGTTCCTAACATATATATAGAATTCAAATACTCGACATATATAGAAAAGCAAGAAATATAAAGTTGAGACTCGTTAAGAGTTTTGTTGATTCAAATACTCATTGGTGAAGTCTATTCGAAACTTCTCTCCACGAACTAGTCGAAGGCAAGTCAAAATCACATTTACATCGATACAGCGTAAGCAATAATAATCACTTGATATGCACATTTTGGTATTTCAATAATATTACAACAAGTATAGGAATTAATTATTTTGTTTGAGAAGCAAAACTACACTTTAAAGGACAACACAAGAAACAGTTGCTATTTATGGACTTATCTTGATGTAGGGAAAAAGTATAATGGAACCTAATTAATTAGAGAATACAAGAATACAAGATTGATTGGTTGGTGCGGTATTTGCGAGCTGTAGGGCGAATCACAACACGGTAATGTCATCCACAATGTTGGTTCTCATCTTGAGTTTGATTTTGATGTTTATGTATGCTAATCAATTATTCTTCTTGTTGATTTTTTTTTAGAAAACTAGATCAGGAAGTATGTTTTGTTGATTTATAAAAAGATATTCATTTTTTTTTTTTTTTTGACAATGTGCGTCTCTTTAAGGAGAGTATAGGAGTTTTGATGGAATTTACTTTGTTCTCTCATGGGAAGAAGTATGATGACTTGCATGCTAGTCCATGAATAGGTTTGTCTTACTCTTGAATTCTATATATTAAATATGGAAGAGCATTTAATGCGGCTCTTGAAGACCTTGGAATTATTGTAAGTGAAACTTGAAGATTTGAGCATAAATAGAAATCTCCTAGTTCATCAATTTGGTATTCCAGATCAGCATTTATTAACTTGCTTGTTTTTTGTGCACCCTCTGAAATTTCCTCTCTCGTGCAAGTGTTGATTTGCAAAGGAAGCTTAAATGCACTCTTAGCATTCCACTTTTTGAGAGGTGGATGGTCTAATTAATTATATATATATATATGTGTTGGAATTAATTGACTTTTCTTTTTGTTATAATCCTATGCTCTATGCTAATGAGAGTTTGATGGTCTTATTTTCACTTTTGATTACAATTGAGGTTTAGGTCTTTCTTGGATTAACTTTCTTTTCTTTCTCAAGTGTACATTCAAGCTTTTTGCTAAGAAAGAAAAATATACATTATTCAAGCTTACAAATGATATTTTGTTGTTTAGGTGGAGTTTCTTGTCTTTGCTTTCTCATCTATAATTGTCAATTTAACTGAACTGCTGGTTAGGCTTTCCTATTTATGCAGTCTCAAGCTCAGCTTGTTATCATGTTTGCTCTCTGCGTCTTGATGTCTTTTTCACTTGTGTCATCGGATAGTAGAGATGACAATCTTTCTAGATTGGTAGTCTATCAATTTATATTAAATGTAGTATCATGATTAATAAGCGTATCTGTCTATTACTCGCAAATAGATAGAAAGAAGATTGCCAACCAAACATGATAATCCATACATGACGAATTTGATGTGAACTTAGGCAGCGATATCAACAAACTCTATTGTTTTAATATTGGCTCTTTCGAAGGTAATTATAGTGCTTGGGCTTTCTATTTTCTCAGACAAGCAGGGACACAAGGGAGGGCATGATGCAAAAAACAAAAAAACGATGTTGCAAACAAAAACATAGCAGCGCAAACTTTTACTTTTCGAGAGCTGGCTGCAGCAACCAAGAATTTTCGGCAGGAATGTCTGTTAGGAGAAGGTGGATTTGGAAGAGTCTATAAGGGGCGCCTCGAAAATGGCCAGGTAAATGATAACTGTAGCAATCTATGTTGGTACTTTTGTCTCAAAATTGTTAAAGCTTGAGATCTGACTTATGGTCGATATGACAAATATGATCAGGTTGCGGCTATCAAGCAACTTGATAAGAATGGATTGCAAGGGAACATACAGTTTCTAGTTGAAGTTTTGATGCTCAGTCTTCTTCATCATCAGAATCTGGTCAATTTGATTGGATATTGTGCTGATGGAGATCAGAGACTATTAGTGTACGAGTTTATGTCACTAGGATCTTTAGAGGACCATCTTCTTGGTATCTTAAACATTTGTTATACTTGACTACGTTTCGTGAATATATAAATCGTTTTTGATATCGAATTGTATGTTTTTCTCATTTGAATCTTTGTGGTTGATATATAATGTTGATTTGTGTATGTATGTGAAATTTTTTTTTTTTGGGATGTTAGCACCCCCAAGTAGTTGTTGGAGGGTGCGGGCGATGGAGCAGTCCTGTTGTTATTTTTAGTTTTAGAAGTTTCGGAGAACTAATTTGATTCTTGTGAATATTTTTTTAAAAAAAAGTCGGCATAGAAACGGAATAGACACGAATTAGCAACGAAATTAATAAATTCCGTTGCTAATCCGTCTCTAATTTGTGAAGAAATGGAATGAAAAAATTGGGTAAATAGAGTTTAGAGACGGATTAGCAACGGATTAGCAACGAAATTTATGAATTCGTTGCTAATCCGTCTCTAATTAGTAACGGATTAGCAACGAATTCATAAATTCCGTTGCTAATCCGTCTCTAATTAGCAACGGATTAGCAACGGAATGCAAGTAAAACCATTCATTTTGGAAGAATGTGCATTTTGTTCGTCTGCATTCGTTTCTAAATTCGCGTCTCTAATCAGTCTTTAATAAAGCAACGGAAACACATTTCGTTCTTGACTAAATCAGCGACATTTACGATTTTAGAGACGGAATAAATTAAATCTCTGTTCGATTGCGTAATTGCATTAGAGACGGAATTTATGTTAATCAAAGCAACGGAAATTTCCGTTTCGATTGTCGTTTTTTTTGTAGTGTGGGGTGTTAGATTTTAAGGTGCTCCAATGTCTACTATTTCGGATAGAGATATGAGATTTACGTCCAGACGATGGAGCGAATTGTTGTGACAGTGGGAAAGCTGTTCTTAACCTCTGTATGATACACGTGAGACAGATGGGTGGCCGGAGTAATTGATATTTGATGCTAGAAAATATACTTCGAGCTTGTGTCTTGAAGTTTGTTGGTAATTGGAGATATACATTTCTCTGTGTGAATTCTTTTATAATACAAATTTGTCAAGTTAGCATTTGAATGCTCCTTTGAAGCTATGTATGGTCAACCATGTCATTCAGCTTTGGAGTGTTTGAGCAGTTGTTGAGATGCAAGTTTGTTGGAGCCGAAATTGATTGAGAACTACAAGAGGAAATGTAGCAGATTCGCCGGCGTTTGACTACAAACACAACTAAGAAGAAGAGATACGCCAATAAATATCATAGTTTGTTGGAGTTTTCAAAGGACGAATATGTTGTTGAAAATCTCACATATGAAAAGAGTTGTATAGATTTGGATTGTTAGGTAAACTAGCTTCAAGGTGTATTGAGTCGTTTAAAATACAAGAAAAGATTAATTTGGTATTTACGATTAAAATTGTCTCCTCATCTAGTCGAAATTCTTAATATCTTCCATGTGTTAAGGCTTTGTAAAATGAAGATTTAGTTTACTCCAATAATTAATTGGAATGAATTTGATCTTGAGAAGACTTATCTTACGATGAGCAGTCAAGTGGGTTACTTGATTGTAAGATTAAAAAGCTAAGAATCAAAGAGATTCATTTGGTTAAAGTGAAATGACGATTTCATAAAGATGAGGAATTAACCTGGGAGCGTAAATTTTATGGGAAGAAAACAGTTTCCATTTTTCTTCGAAACTGCATGTAATTTCAGATTTACCTTAATTTTGAGAACAAAATTGTTTTAAATTGGGGAGACTGTAACGACCCGCTACCTTAAGCTTGTGATTAGTACTAGTCCAAATCTTAATTAACCCAAGTTAGGCTCGTGGTTAAGTTTGACGTATCTCGATTAGCGTGTGCGCGCGTTTGCATGATATATGGTGTTTGTTTGAGTTGTTAAATAAATTTATATATAGGCTGTTGTATAATAAGGATTATACACAAGCCTATAAAATGAAAAATACACAATAAAAAATGATTTATCGGGACAATATGTGTGACGAGGGGGTCGTGGCATGAATGTGCACGCTCAAGGACAGTGTAGGAACGTCCGGTGAGTTTATTACTGAATAATACACGACATATATATTTATATGTTTTTAAATATATAAATATATATTAGAAAATAAAAGAATATTAAAAATATATGGATCACTTGATCGTCTCGAACAAAGCATAAGTGCTAGATATGTCAAAATTGGTGTCACTTTAAGGAGCGTCACTTTAACGCATCAACCGCATGATCGATATCGAGATAGCACGACACGTATCTCGAGAAAAATTCATATATAAAAATAAAAACTCATCGTTATCTCGACAAAAGGATCAAGAGAATTCGCAAGGAGAGGTTAGAAGCCGATTTCAGATCGAAGAGGATCGTTCGGGATTCAAATTCAACGAAATTGAGGAGCTTAAACGGATCAAAAGCTAGTGATCATCACTATGGTGAGTTTTGTTTTTGAGTTTGTTGAAGTTAAATTTTATGGTGATGATCAATTATCTGTGAATTGGTGTTTTTGATAATTGGATGTGACGGCCCTAATTTCCCTAAATCCCTGGCAACGCCGCCTAAGCCCACGTGGACCTTCGAGCAGCTCTCGCAAGGTCAACGCTATGACCTAGTCGACCTTCCAATCCATCATTTTAATTAATTTCAGTTGAGTTATTAGTATTTTCAAGTTTTTAAAATTTAGCGGAAGCAATAAATTAAATAACTCAACAATAATATAAAAAAGTTAGGCAATCTAATTGTGGAACCCAGCATAAATATATCATCAGAGGAGAGTAAATACACAGTTTACATGCCCATAATCCCAGTGTTGTTAAAACAAATATATATAATAATAAAAAGAATTACCTAGCTATGTAGTTTTCCCTTTTGCTACTCGTCTGCGACTCTGCACTCGGTCAAACACGAGAATGACGAGCCCAGGTAAGTAAATCAAGTAGGACATATATACAACATTTCGAAATAACCAAAGCAATCGAATTCATGAGAGTAGAAAGAAAGGAACAGAGAACGCATGAATATACAAACTGTAAACAATTCAATCGACAAATCAATCGATAAGTGAGAGTCTGGAACACAAACAAAACAAACAACAAGGAGTCCCGACCAAAAGGTCGTTGAGTCGCGGCAAAAGCCCAGCAAACTCGGGTTTAGGACGAGACACTGCCTACCACCACAACTAACCTTTACGACTATGAGATATCCACAGACCAGAGATAAGTGCCCCCAACCTTGGGAGATATCAACGGCGTCCAGATAAGAGCTCATATCACAGATAAAAAGTAACCATGACTCACTTGCCAATGGATCACTCAACCAACAACAATTTCAAAGATATTTATCATCACAAAGCAGTGAACAATAATAATCAATAAAGTGAAAGGTAGCTATCACAAAGCGGTGAACAACAATAGTCAATGGAGTGAAATGAAATATTGTACAAGTCCCTAGCTGGTTTACTTACATTTTCCGCGTACAATCCACATCGTCCGCAAAACGTCTCGCTCACGCCTCGATATGCGTAACCGACACCCGACTCCTAAGTCCCTGGTGTCCATTTATATCTTTTAGGCCTATTTTACTAACTCACTCAAATCATAGCCAAATTACTTAACATAAAAATCACAATGGCCTTCCAATCTCATTTGAATCAATCGCGTCGTCGAACTTCGTCGAATCGCATCCCTCATCGAGGATCGATCGAGCCCCACAACGCGCCCCTGCAGATTGTTCTAACGTCGTCGTCGAAACAGCGCGCATAGCCGCTTCGTCATTGTCAGCGTCATGTACACGCCCATCTTGCCGTCATCATCTTCTCCACCACAACCACGCCATGCTGCAGCGAGTCGCGCCTGCTTGCCTCTTAGGTTGCCCACGCATGACCTTACCATTCTTTGCCGGTGAATGTGACGCTACGAAACGCGTCAATAATATTTAAAAATACCTAAACCAACTATTTTGTAGAATAGTGGCAAAGGGTCGATCCCACAGGGACTCGTAATCTTTCTAAGGTTTAAAAAGAACAAAAAGGGAAATCGGGGTTTAAGAGAGTGAATAATAAAAGCTAATCTAAATATCAACAAAATAATTAAAGCAAGGAGATAAAATTGAAAATAAAATAATTAATAAAAATACCTAGGTCAAGACATACAAGTTCGGTTCGGTAAAAGATTGGATTTGGTCGTTGATTTATGTAAAATATGCAAATCAAAATATCTTAGTGTAGCTATAGACCGGTAGAACGTACGCGGTTCCTTGCTCTTCCTAATCTCGATAGCCAAAGTACGACGATGACTACTTCCCTAATCAAACACATAACCACAATTCAAGTGAATTGGGTTTAATGCGTTGACCGCAATGGGCTTTGTGAAGGCACTACACCTAGACAACCGGATCACTCGTGTGTTCGATTTAGCCTAGATTTCTAAGGTATTCAACCTAGGTCCCAAAAGGGTCGAATCAATCGGTATGGTCGATTGCCACTAATGTGGTCTTATTGCACAACTACGGCGCTTACGACTCATCGACAAATAAATCAAAGTTTAAACAAGTGTTTAACTTTGATTGTTCAAACAATACCAAAGAAAATAAAATAATAATGAAAAGATGAAATTAAAATATATAAATCTCACAAATCCTTTGATAAGCACAATCGAACCTCCCATGATCTTGCCTAGACTATGAACTTAGCCTCCATGAAATAAGAACACACAAGAAAAGAGAAAAATAAAGAAATGGGGGAGGAAGAGTTCGACGGAAGATCCGATTGGCCGAGAGGCCGAATAGTGAATAGAAGATGATCCCCCCCTGTGCGTTACGCCTCTGTTTTTATTTGTCACGCGCGCGCCGAGGGACGATCAAACGGCTGTCATGATTTTGCTCCCATCCCCCGCCACGTGTCGAATTTGATTGGGTGAGCTTGCTTGGCATGTATGACGTGGCGAGCGCCGATTGGACGAGGTCGCTGGTGTGACGTGCTAGTGTGAAGATCGCCACGTGTCGCAATGGGATTGAACATGCGCGATTGTTGACCAAGAAGACCTCGACACGTGGCACGTACGTGATTGGCGGAGACATCTCAACATGACATGCTAGACCAATAGGAGCCTGCCACGTGTCATGACGTGACGGTTTAGTCTTGGCGCGACGTTCTTCGATTGGTTAAAGCAATGTGGCGACGCCACGCGTGGCGTGGGCGTCGATTGGTGAATCGACGTGGCATCATTTTATTGGTCGGAATACTCTGTCCTCGACCCACCGCGCAACGCTTATTTCGAGGCAAATTGTCCAAGCATCCGATCATCTTGCAAGTAAATACTCCATTTTGAGTATTTTTCCGCCACGAATTCAACCGCTCACTCCGTTAACCCACGAAAATAATAAATAAACGTAATTACGCTAGTATTTTGGAGACTTGACAATAAAAATATATAAATAACATATATATAATATTACATAATTAACGACTCAACACCGACTCCGATGCCGCGCCTCTTTTGCTACGGTGTCGTCATTGCCGTCTCTTCCTTGCACTAATTTTGCCTCGCAGTGCTCTTAAATCATGCCATATTGTTGCCGCCATGAGATCGCCATTGACCGAGCCAGCTGATCATCGCTTCTTAGCGATTGCCTTGTCGCGCATTGCTGATCGCTATCGGTTGCGCTGTCGTCAATCTGCAAGCGTCCGCGAAATCGCTCTAAGCCAGTGCTGCTTGCCGGTCCGTCCGCAAGCCCCCCCTCTTCTCCGCCACCTCTTTCTCTCTCTCTCTCTCTCTCTCTCTCTCCACTTCTCTTTTTTTTTTCTTTCTTTTCCTCTCTCTATCCGTTTCTCCATATTTCTTCTATTTATTTTTTTCTTCTTTTTAATTTAATGTAATGTGACCACATTAAAATCATCATAGCCACATTACGACACGCGACTCGAGGCGCGTCCCGGTTCGTGTTTCGGCTCACCGAATTTCCTCGCATATACCTTTCTCAACAATGAGCATTATAATCTCAAATTGGATATTACTAAATAATACACACATCACGAAAAAATATCATACCTCGGTGTCTCCACCCGAGATTCGGACATACGTGTTTCGACGAGTGGGTCCCACATACGACCCTGACCTGACACGTGGCACAAGTCAAATTTTCGGGCCGTTATAGTCTTCCCAACGAATTAGAATTTCATCCTCGAAATTGACGCAATTCTCAAATGAAGATAGTGTGTTATGAATGAAGACTCAAGGCCATACCCGCCCAAGGCCATACTCGCCCAAGGCCATACACCGCCGATCTAAGCCGATGGTGGGCTCCTCCGCGACAAGTTGGGCTCCTCATGACAGTGGGCTCCTCCGAGACCTCTAAGCAAAGAACACAACATCTGTCTCCTCCCATCAATATATGTCAGGGCAACATCCTCGCAACATATATTGGAATATAAAGGAACATATTAGTCCCATGACCCACCGTCACTAACATACTCATATACGCCGTATGTCCGCGAGAATGTAAATCAATCTCTCTGATCGAGTGAATCTCAACCCAACTTATACCCTCTATCAGGTTATGATGGTTAGTAGTCGGACCTGGCTGTCCACACTCCCAAACAAGTACGTTGAAATCTCGATCCGTATGAAACATGTTGTCTCTGTCCCTGTCCCCATGCTTGACTAGACCTCTGTCCCTGTCCCTGCACCTGACTGGAACTCTGACTCTGTCTCTGTCTCTGGCCACCACCTCGCCATCGCCCTCGATGATACGATCTTGAGGATCGACGGTCTTGGCTCTTGTAGTGCACTAGCGTAACTCTACGCGGCCCAACTATCATTGGCGCGTACCCCAAAGATACTTTATCATGCGTATACCGATCCATATCTGCAACCGACTCTCGGTCCTTTGTCGAATGGTCCGACACTCAATCCTTTTCAAGGTTCTGATCGTTCCCCATCGACACCTCCGTAGTACGCCACCGGACATCGACCTCGCCGACGGTGGATTTGATGATATACTCACCGCATTTGCATTTTGCGCTAGTATGGCCAGTACATCATGTATCTTCACGTGGTTGTATATCTGCCGCCTCAAGGTTAGTACCCCAGTGCAACTTCTCCGGATAGTGCATCTGAAAATCGCGAGTCCGCTCGCCTCACTTGTATCCCTAACACCCGTATCACTGCGTGTTCAGCGTATCCTCACGTAGTGTCTCAGATGTAGCAGCTACGAGCTCAACCTGAACCTATGCTTCCTTGGCCACTGTAGGCCCTGCCTGAACTGGAGATGTTTCAGTGGGTTGTGACACGCTCAGCCTGAATAACTAGAGCTGCCGACGTAGACAGCGACAGTGCAGCCTGTGCCTTTAACAGTCGAAGAATCTCCTGCAGTTGCTGGTCGCGAGAGTAGGCGGCTCCTCAGCACTCGCAAACTGCGAACCTGCCCCCACGATCATTCCTAGACCCGGTCTGATACGTCATCGCATTTTCCATAACCACGATTCAGTGAATCAGTCTATAATTACCGATGTCGTATATAGTATATTACAACACAACAAATATACCATATATGATAAATTTTTATTTTTCCCTAACTCTCCCCACTTCCCAACGAAGACTTAAGTCAGGATCATAGGGTTCCACTCTAAGTTTAACCATTCCTAACTTCCGCTAATTTGTGTCTCAATGGCTTGTGATTTAAATCAAGAGTCGAGTATTTAAAACTTCTGGACTCGATACCAACTGCGATGTGACCCAATTTCTCACAAACCAGGCACCGCGCCGGCCTAAGCCCACGTGGACCCCGAGCCGGTCTCGCAAGGTCAACGCGGACCTAGTCGACCTTCCAATCCATCATTTTAATTAATTTCAGTTGAGTTATTAGTATTTTCAAGTTTTTAAAATTTAGCGAAAACAATAAATTAAATAATTCAACAATAATATCAAAACGTTAGGCAATCTAATTATGGAACCCATCACAAATATATCATCGAGGAGAGTAAATACACAATTTACATGCCCATAATCCAAAGTGTTGCTAAAACAAATATATATAATAATAACAAGAATTACTTAGCTATGTAGTTTTCCTTTCGCTACTGTCACGCAACTCGCACTCGAGTCAAACACGAGAATGACGAGTCCAAGTAAGTAAATCCAAAGATGGGACATATATACAACATTTCGAAATAACCAAAGCAAATCGAATTCATGCAAGTAGAAAGAAAGGAATATAGAACGCATGAATATCCAAATTGTAAACAATGCAATCAACAATTCATTCGATAATTGAGGGTCCAGAGTACAAACAAAATAAACAACAAGGAGTCCCGACCAAAAGGTCGTTGAGTCGCGACAAAAGCCAAGCAAACTCGGGTTTAGGACGAGACACGCCTACTAGCCCAACCCTTGCGACTATGAGATATCCACATACCAGATAAGTGCCCCCAACCGGGAGATATCAACAAAGTGTCCAGATAAGAGCTCATTTCACGAGATAAATAGTAACCATGACTCACTTGCCAATGGACCACTCAACCAACAACAATTTCAAAGATAGATATCATCACAAAGCAGTGAACAACAATAATCAATAAAGTGAAAGGTAGCTATCACAAAGCAGTGAACAACAATAGCCAATGGAGTGAAATGAAATACTGTACAAGTCCCTAGCTGGTTTACTTACATTTTTCGCGCACAATCCACATCATCCGCAAAACGTCTCGCTCACGCCTCGATATGCGTAGCCGACACCCGACTCCTAAGTCCCTGGTGTCCATTTATACCTTTTAGGCCTATTTTACTAACTCACTCAAATCATAGCCAAATTACTTAACATAAAACTCACCATGGCCTTCCAACCTCATTTGAATCAATCGCGTCGTCGAACTTCATCGAATCGCATCCCTCATCGAGGATCGATCAGTTTAACAACGCGCCACTGCGCAGATTAGCCTTGCGCAGTTCACCGCGCTGCATCGAAGCCAGCCGCCGCCATAAGAAGAAGCATCGGCGCCGCACCGCCGCCCACGCGTCATCGTCTTTCTCCACCACAACCACGCCGCCGCGCCGGAGTCGCCACCGATCGCGCGCATTCTGCTGCCGCATTCTTGCCGCGGCCTAGCTTCTAATGCCCGCGCCGCGCCAGTGTAGTGTCGCCCGCCGCTGCGTCCTTGTTTGCCTCGCAGTCTTCGCCGTAGAGTCGCCGCCGCTGCGACCAGAGGCACCGCGCGCGAAGCCGAGCCCTTCGCTAGATTTCATTCTTTGCCAGTACCTTGTCGCGTCATTGTCGTCATTGCCGCGCCATCCGCGAGCCAGCCATTCTGAGAAATTTCGCTTGCCGTTCGTCGCAAGCTCCCCCTCTTCTCGCCACCTCTTTTTTTTTTTCTCTCGCTCTCTCTCCCTCTCTCTATCTCTCTCCTCTTCTCTCTCTTCTTTTTTTTTTCTTTCTTTCTTTTCGAACTTTTTACAAAAATACTAATGTTTTTAGTTTAAATCAGAAAAATAGGGCGGTGTACTTTTTTTTCTCCGAGTAGGCAATAGCGCCTTTTCAAAAGGCGCTATCAAAGCCACGTGGACTTTTTGCTGACGTGGACCGCCCACGTCAGCAAAAAGTCCACGTGGACGGATATCGCCTTTTGAAAAGGCGCTATCCGTGTAACCCGGTCCACGTGGACATCCTACGTGGACATCGGCCGACCGAATAGCGCCTATGGGTTGTACGGGTTGTCCGCCTCGCAATACGCGCTATCCGTGTAACCCGGTCCACGTGGACATCCTACGTGGACATCGGCCGAACAGAATAGCGCCTATGGGTTGTACCGGTTGTCCGCCTCGCAATACGCGCTATCCGTGTAACCCGGTATGAGTTGCCACCTCGGGTTACACGGATAGCGCGTATTGCGAGGCGGACAACCCGTACAACCCATAAAGGCGCTATTCGGTCGGCCGATGTCCACGTAGGATGTCCACGTGGACCGGGTTACACGGATAGCGCGTATTGCGAGGCGGACAACCCGTACAACCCATAGGCGCTATTCGGTCGGCCGATGTCCACGTAGGATGTCCACGTGGACCGGGTTACACGGATAGCGCGTATTGCGAGGCGGACAACCCGTACAACCCATAGGCGCTATTCGGTCGGCCGATGTCCACGTAGGATGTCCACGTGGACCGGGTTACACGAATAGCGCCTTTTCAAAAGGCGTTATCCGTCCACGTGGACTTTTTGCTTGACGTGGGCGGTCCATGTGGATCGTTGCCCTTTCACGAGATAGCGCATTTTGAAAAGGCGCTATTCGTGTAATGGCGAACCACGTGGACCGCCCACATCAAAAAAAAGTCTACGTGGCTTTGATAGCGCCTTTTCAAAAGGCGCTATTGCCTACTACGGAGAAAAAAAGTACACCACCTATTTTGTGAAATAAAATGTAAATGTGCCCTATTTTTTGAAAAACCCCTTTCTTTTCCTCTCTCTATCCGTTTCTCTCTCTCTCTCTCTCTCTCTCTCTCTCTTCTATTTATTTTTTTCTTCTTTTTAATTTAATGTAATGTGACCACATTAAAATCATCATAGCCACATTACGACTCGTGACTCAAGGCGCGTCCGTTCGTCTTGGCTCACCGAATTTCTCGCATATACCTTTCTCAACAATGAGCATTATAATCTCAAATTGGATATTACTAAATAATACACATATCACGAAAAAATATCATAACTCGGTGTCTCCACCCGAGATTCGGACATACGTGTTTCGACGAGTGGGTCCCACATACGACCACGACGACACGTGGCACAAGTATAATTTTCGGGCTGTTACATTGGAATTTGTTGATAACCTCATTAGAGGTCCTCCCTAACCATTTGGGAGTTTTTTGGAGGTTGTTGGAGGGTTTTATGAGGATTTTAGAGTGAAACAGTGGCTACTGCTCTGTGTTCTGTTAAGACAGCACAAGGTGGAGCGTGCTCCACATCGCAGAGAACGCGCTCCCTTCATCAATGAAGATGAAGCCAGCTGCAGGAGTGCGCTCCCACCCCTGAAAACAACAAGTTTGTTGTATTTTACATGTAATTTATGGAGGACTTAAGGACTGTCAAAGGGTTCTTAATATAGTATATTAGACTTAAATTGAGTACAAATGATTGGTGATAGGTTGAGGAAACAGGAAGTGTGTGATGACTGGAAAGTTAGTAGTTTGGGTAATGGAGACTTAAACCCAAGGTAAGTATGGATTCGCTTATTTATCAATATTATTTAGTTATTCTAGTATATAGCTTATGTAGTTGTTAGACTGGAATGAGGGAATATACACTTGTGATGGATTTCAATAACTTAGAAAAATGGTGTTTTCTTGTAATTCATGATAGTAAGTTCTGGAACCGAGACTAGGTTATATAGGAGATGGGTTACCTTCCGGTCTATATGTAACTTCTTATTCAGTTTATAAGTTGTGTGTCTCACTAGAGGTTTGGGATAGAACCATTCGGCATTAATGGATGGGCTAGAGAGCACATATGTGCAATGTATTGGTCTAGCAATCACATTAATGGCGCTGGTGGGTAATCGACCATAGTTTTCACAAATAAATTAAGGACCACATTGTAATAGTTCAAGACATTTGCTTTGCATCTGTTATCTATTGATTTATATGATTTCCATATTTTTGTTAGATATCGTTGGTGCATGTTGTTATTGCATGATATTCTTGATTGCAAGATGGAATGTTGATGATTATATGAATCCCTACTTACTGAGCAAGTTGGAGCGCTCACCCCAATTAACATTACAGGATAAGCGACGAGTGTTACGACTACGGGATGGAGAAGATATGTGAGTCTTGATCTTCTCTTCGATGTGATGACTCTCTCTGGTCTTATATATTTGTGCAAAATTATAGTTTTGTAATATCACAAGGGATGAGTGATATATATAATCATGGTTTGTTCCGATTTGTCTTAATATTGTATATCGTGGTTTGAATTATCGAAAAAGATTTTTAAATTTTCACTATGTATATTAATTGTTATATTTCGATATTCAATATACAATAGTGCTTATCTGGTGAAGGTGGTAAGGCTACTGGCTCTAGTTAAGTCTAGTAAAGGTAATCTGGGCTTAATCAGGGTTTCAGGCCAGGTATCGCCCTAATTAAGTTAGGGGATACTACATATACTATGACCATGATCTGAAGTAGAAGATTTCCCATGATCTATAGGCGTGAAGTGAACAAAGATCCATATGTGTGTGGACAAGGATGTTGAAACACAATCCCATATGTCTGGATAGCAGGAACTTCCAAACATCTAAACTGATACTTATTTGTATTGTATGGCCTAGTATATGGATATATAAATCTTGCCCATAGCATTCATACAATTCAATCCCTTATGTATTGAACTATACCCCATAAATTAATAAACATTTCTCATACCTAAATTGATACTTATTTGTATTGTATGGCTCACGATATATGGATAGCGGGAACATCCAAACACCTTTAAAATTGTATATTCGGGGCTAACTTAATATAGTTTCTCATAAGGAGAGAAACCTCTAAGGAATTTTGTTGGTAATCTATTAATTACAAATACTGCAACTTCGCAAGCATTCTACCAATACTTGTAAGGTAATTTTGCTTCTAAGCAAGAAGAGTTAAGCTTGTTTCCACAATGTGTCTAATGTATGTGATTCTTTTCTATTCTCTCATTCTCGCTCATGTGTGTGTGGACAAAGATGTTGAAACACAATCCCATTTGTATAAAGAGTATCTGTTATACCCCTTATAAAATTATGACATAAAAATCATTAAATGCAAAGCATACCCTTAATACTTTTGTAGGCGCACTATAACATCGAGGAACAGTTGGAATTAAATTCCATAGTGCTACACCAGACCCCCATCATTTAGTTGTCCATTTTGAACCTAGATCTTGGGATTTCCAGTCAACTAGGTTGGGTATCCACAATGGATTCTATTTTGTAGGCTTTACTCTCATTCCCCTCGATAAACAGATTACTTGATCTTTATGCAAGCCTTTAGTTAACGGATCTGCAAGGTTGTCTTTTGACCTTATATAATCAATGGAAACTGCTCCATTCTCAAATAAATATTTTACTGTGTCATGTCGTCGACGTATATGTCGTGATTTACTATTATACGTTTTATTTTACGTTTTACTATAACAGACATACTGTTACAATGGATACAAATGACTGACACGGGTTTCGGTCAACAAGGATTATCATCTAAAAAATTCCTAAATCAATCAGCTTCTTCGCCAACTATATTTAAAGCTATGGATTCAGATTCCATAGTAGATCTAGCTATCCACGTTTTTTTAGAAGATTTTCAAGATATGACACCACCTCCAAGTGTGAAAACATACCCACTTTTAGATATAATATCTTGAATTATTGATATTCGAGTTAGCATCACTATATCCTTCTAGAAGCTGTAGGATATCTTGTATAATGCAATCCATAATTCATTGTGTACCTTAAATATCTAAGTACTCTTATCATTGCTTTACAACGATCTTTACCTAGATTGCTTGCAAATCGACTTAATCAATTCACCGCACTTGTCATGTCGTCTTGTGCATGGCATGACATACATTATTTTTCCAAGTATAAGTGAATACTCTACTTGATATATGGTTTGTTCTCTATTTTTAGTTAGATGTTTATTAACATCCATCGGTGTCTTTATTGGACTTGTGTCATATTTATTGAACCTATTCAATATCTTCTTAATATAATGAAATTGCGACAACACTAATCCATTCGCTATCTTAGAAATTTTAATTTCTAAAATAACATCGACAATTCCCATATCTTTCATCTCAAAATGTTGTGTGAACATTTTGTTTGTAGATTTGATTATAGCTTCCTCATTGCTTATAATCAACATATCATCCATGTATAAACAAACTATGACAAAGCCTTTAGGTGTGTCTTTGGCATATACACATTTTTCACATTCATTGATTTTGAAACCATTTGATAACATGACATTTGTCATATTTAATATGTCACTTTGTTTATTGATTTTGAAACCATTTGATAACATGACATTTGTCAAATTTAATATGTCACTGTTTCGGAGCTTGCTTTAACTCATGTAAGGACTTAACAGGTCGACACACTTTTTACTCTTGTCATGGTGCAACAAATCCTTCAGGTTGTTGCATGTATATTTCTTCATCTAATTCACCATTTAAAAACGACGTTTTAACATTCATTTGATGAATTTCAAAAGTTTTATTGCTGCAAGTGCAATTAACATTTTTATAGATGTTATCCTCGTTACTGGTGAATATGTATCAAAGAAATCACATCCATCTTTTTATTTAAAACCCTTGGCTACCAACTTAGTCTTGTATTTATCAATTAAATCATCTGCCTTTATTTTCTTTTAAAAATCCATTTATACCCCAAAGGCTTATCAGATGGTATATCCATCAACTCCCAAGTTTGATTGTGCATAATTGACTCAATTTCACAATTAAACACTTATTTCCATATGGAGCTTTGAGCGTAGACATGACCTCTTTAAACGTTTGAGACAATAATGCCTCGTAAATCGTGCTCGCATGACTTGTAGCACTTGCCTACCAAGATACAACAATCACGATCCTACATGTATAAAACTTTAGGACCGTAGGAACAATTGATCAATTAATTTTTGCACTCTCTATTAAAACAATGAAGTTAATGACACGAGAGAAAATAGGAATTCTTTTTAAGAAAAACGAAATAAAAAAACTTGTGTGTTTATCACGTTGGGGAGTATTTATAATGTGTGATACACCAATTTGATTTCCTAGAAACGCAACCATTCACTTTGAAGGACGTATGTATGTATCCAATAACACGTGCATCGTATCAATTTGTGGATTTTACGTATATATGAACATAACGTTTGTGTTGAACGTTTCTAACTATTTCTCATATATATCAAGATAACTTATCACATATGTATGTATCTTTACATATATACAATCACTTAATGCATATCCAAAAGTAGACACGATTATCGGGTGGGCTTGGGCGGGTTCGGGTTAGGCTTAAGTGAGCTTTTTTTTTCGAAAACCCCTGTCTAAGCCCACCCAAGCTCACTTTTAAGTATTGCGAGCTCAAACCCGCCTAAGCCCGTCACTGGTAGGGCAAATTTGAGCCTAAATGGGCCTTAAAAAGTGAACCGTAACTTTTTACGGTAAGAAAAAAATACACTTTCATTAATTGTTTTAATAAGTCAAATATAAGATTGATTGATAACGTATAAAGTATAATTTATTAATTTTCAAAGTATTAACAAAAAAATCAACGTTCATGCATAGAGTTGTATTTATCCAAACCACATGCATGACACCCAATTACTCATTTAAACCAACGTGTGCATGCTTTCATACACCAATAGATACATATATCAATACACATGTATATATAATAGATATATACTTTTTAACACATTGCACCTATTTTAAAGGTATAAGCTACTTAATTTGTACTTAAATTAAGCAACTTAATTTGTACTTAAATTCCATTCAACTAATTGTATATTATAATTCCAACAACAGTATATATCGTGGAACGTAGAAGGAGGAAACAAGAGAAATAATGAGCTTAAATACAATTTAAATACTTAATTTTGAATACGTTTAGCATGTTATTAATAAAAAACCATCAAAGCATCTTTAGCGATATGAGGCATATATCACTGTAAGTGTTAATCTCTGTTTATGTTATCGGTTATTCAAATTACAAGTTGAAAATCAGTTTTCAACAAAGATTAAGAAGTTAAGATCAGATTGGGGTGGTGAGTTTTGAGTCTTCAAATCATTCTTAGAGACCTGTCCTATTTTATTTTTTTTTTTTCTATCTTCTTCTTCGCCATCAAACCACATTCGATCAATACAGTGACAAGGAAAAAAACTTACCCTCCTCTGCCTGTCCCTCATTTTTCGCCAAAGTTCGGTTTTCTCTCTCTATCTCGCTAATTCGAGTTGGGGGATTGGGATTCGAGTTGGCAGAGCCACTCACTCTTTATTTTCAGTCTTTCGTTCAAGAATCTCTCAGCTTGTGGAAGGTCTAGTGAGTGAGCTCATCATTTCTGGTGAGTTTTTTTTTCTTTCGATTTCGTGGTGGGTTTTCGATTTTTTGTGTTCTTGGTGAAGTTCTCGATCAGGGTTTTTATTTGATTTGTTTGGTTTTTTCACATTTTTATGCGTTTTGATGGTTTCGTGAAATTGGGCTTTCTGGGTTCTTGTTGATTTGGCTGAAAAGATTCAAACTTTGTGTGTGGACTAGTTTGTGGTGGCGGATTCGACATAGGGAGATGTTGTGGTTTTAGACCAAATAACATCTAAAAATTACATGAATAATGAAGGAAGATTCACTCCGAATTGATCTTTGTTAACGCAAATTCTCAATTTTAATTTGGAATCTCATGACTTCTTGGATGCTAACACAATACTAGTAAAAGATAAAGTAATAGTGCTAGCTACTTGGCATGGTTTCATTAAAAAGTAGTATAACATTTTATAATATTTTATATTTTATGTTGAACAACGAATTCAAAAATAATGTCAGTTGGTGCATGTTGATACATACATATGTTGAGTAGTGGATGACCATGTTATCAGGATAAAACTCATAGCAAAGGTGGAGAAAGCTAAGGATGAAGGTCGTCTACAAATGTATCTCATGGAATAATAGTCTCTTGGGTTGGTTGATTTTAGGGCAATTTGTCTCCATTGTTACATGAAATTTTCTGTGCAATTCATTTTTTTACTTTATTCAAATTTTAGTGAATATTTCCAATATTTTGCATCATAGCATATATCCTGCTTAAGGCTGATATATATCCCTTCCAACTATGTTCAGTCAGTTTCTCTATGTTGAAACCTTGTATTTCTAAGCATAGATTTTTTATTACTTTCTATGCACATTTTTGAGATCATAGAAATGATTCCATTTGAAGTTTGAAATTAACTGTTTTACTATTGTTGAATACTTGGATTAGACTTGATTAGATATACAAGGATGGGATTAAACGTAGGAGGATGCTCCACGAGTTGAAAGTTGTGTGGCTAATGTCCTTAGCTCAGTTCAATATTTCCTTAGTAATTACTGCAAAGTATAAATTTTTGGGAAAAAGCGCTAAATAAATCCTCAATTGGGCCATTGATCACTAACAAGCTAGTTGACAGTGTCTAGCTAGGATATTGGGATTTCGATATATGGGAATGTCTCTCTATCCTTGATGAGATAGTATATGTATGTTGTGGGCAGTTGTAACGTTCCCAAAGTCAAACAAAGAGATTGTTGTAAAGGGCGCTTGTTAGAATAATATATAGCGACTTAGTGCTTCATTTTCTAGTATTAGTTCAACATTTTCCTTTCATAATATAGCTTGGACCATAAAAATTAACTCACACTGAAAATATGATGACAAAAAAAAACCTACAACAAGAATATTACGGCATTAAAAATCGACAAAAAAAAAATCTACATTCTTACTTTACACAATTGTCCATTATAGTAGCTTTAATTTCTATTTATTTTATAAGGTATAGACGTCAGTAAAGATCTATATGGCATGTAAAAGTAGAGAATGGATGTACAATAGGCTTGAGAAAGGCTTAGTCTGGTGGGAGTTCGCGGAGAAAGTGAGGAGCGAGTTCATATATAGAATTTGCAAAGGTTCATAGTTAGGAATACCACCTTGAAAGATGGATGCGCCGGCCTTGCAATGAAACCAAATGTCGCAATGTCACCTACCACGATGTCGACACAGTCGAGTATCATTTATGTAGGTGGGGGTTCGTCCCCATATACTACATTTGGTACAAACACGGAGAAACAAGAAATGTCCACAACAAACAGGTGGAGCCTACTGAATACAATATTGAGGATAACCGCAACGACGACGTCAATGAAGAGATGGTTGATCCTGGCGCTTCATCAGTTTACTATGAGATGTTTCAAAACGTAGCAGGACGGAGTTTTGATTGGGATCACAATATTGATGAGTCTTCATACCCTGAAGCACAATTATTATACGACATGATTGAAGTAAGTAATCAACAATTGTGGTCGAGTTGTGAGAACATGAAAAAAATATCTGCATTAGCGAGGTTGTTAACGATAAAAACATAACATCATATTTCTGAACGAGCATTTGATGAAATTTTCGACTTTGGAAGGATTCGCTACTAACAAACAATGCATTAGTCGATAGTTTTTATGGGACCAAATGATTGATGCGAGGAATGGGCCTACCGAGTGGAAAAGATAAATTGTTGCGAAGAAAACTGTATGATCTATTTGGAGGTCGACGACGAATTGACCGAGTGCAAGTTTTGTGGAAAGTCGAGGTATATGATTTCACGGAGGGACGATTGCGATGGTAACAGGAAAACGCGGGCATGCAATAAGATGTATTACTTTCCTTTATGCCTCGATTGCAACGTTTATATGCTTCTAAACAAACAACATAACACATGCGATGGCAAGCTGGGGATGTCCTGCGAGGCGATGTCATGCAACATTTTTCCGGCTCGCTTGGAAACATTTCAATGAGGTGAATTACAATTTCAGTCATTAAATTTGTAATGTTCGAATGGGGTTATGCACAGATGGATCCCAACCTTTCGGTCAATCAAGGGAGCACCATTCGTTTTGGCCAGTGATTTTGACTCCTTACATCATTCCGCCATCGATGTGTATGAAGAGAGAGTTTATGTTCTTGACTGTGATCGTGCGCGGACTAGATAAGCCTAAACATTGAATAGATGTTTTCCTGCAACCCTTGGTGAATGAGTTATTGGAGTTGTGGTTTTATGGAGTGCCTACATATGACGTTTCGGCAAGGACAAACTTCCTTATGCTGGCTGCACTTATGTGGAAGGTTAGTGACTTTCCGGCCTACATCATGCTTTCTGTGGTGGAACACTCATGGCAAGAGGGCTTGTCCCTATTGTATGGATGATGCAAATGCATTCCAATTGATACATGGAGGAAGACATCTTAGTTCGATTATCACTTGTCGATTTTTGTCGTTGAGCTCGACTACTTTGATAAGGGATAGAGTCAACTTTACGAAGGAAAGAGCATTTTGCATGACGAGCCTCCTCCTATCGAGATCGGGCGAGGATATCTTAAGAGAAATTGATGAGTTGGGGTTAATGAAAGTTACCGATATTGGTTCTCAAGCAAAAAACATAGAATTCGCAGAGAAATGTAGATGGAGGAAAAGAAACAGATTTTTGGATTTACCTTACTAGAAGACTAATCTCGTCGGACACAATCTCGACGTAATGTACATTAAGAAGAATGTTTCCGATAATATCTTCAACTCAGTGTTGGGTGTTTCTAGAAAAACTAAAGACAACGCCAAGATCAGAAGAGACTTAGACGAGATTTGCTCACGTCCAGACTTGAGTTTTGACGAAGAGACACAATCATATTCGAGTGCAGATTATGCTCTAGATAAAAATCGAAAGTAAGTGTTGTGCAAATGGTTGTGCAACCCGCGTTTTCCTGACGGTCATGCGTTGAATATTGGTCATTGCGTTGATTCGACAAAGTTGAGGATGTTTTGTATGACCGTATGAAGAGTCATAATTGTCACATTTTCATGCAACGACTGATTCCAATTGCATTTCGAGAACTCTTGCCTGAACACGTATGGCGCGCCCTGAGTGAGTTGAGTATCTTTTTTCGCGGCTTAACCTCACGAAACATAAAAGTTGAGGATATGGAGGTTCCGCGCTCCAACATTCCCAAAATATTATGCAAGTTGGAAATGATTTTTTCACCTAGTTTCTTCGATTCGATGGAGCACCTCCCCATCCATCTCGACATACGAGGCAAGTATTGCGGGCCCGGTTCGATTTCAGTGGATGTATCCATTTGAGAGGTATTTTTGTAGACCAATTCATCTTGCATGATTTGTTCGCTTTGAAAGTTTTATAACTGCTTGAGTTTTTTGACAACTCAGGCTTCTTAAGCACCTAAAAAATAATGTTAGAAACAAAGCTCACATTGAGGGCTCAATACGCAATGCATATTTGGTTGAAGAGGCTACATATTTTTGTTTGTACTACTTCGAAGACCATGTTAGCACATTGCATCATCAAGTTCAACATAACGACGATGGAGGAGTTGGACCCAATGCTCACATATGCTGGAAACTTCTCCATATTAAGTCATCTTGGTCGTCAATTTGGTAAAGTGAAGAGGCAATACCTCATAGATGATGAACAAGCTTGTTGTTCAAACGTGCGTGCTATTGAATTGCCCCAAAGTATTACCATATGTTGAGTAAGTTAATTTAAAAAGTTTAAATTCAAAATAATCATGATTTTTCAATTACTTCTCCTTTACTAAAACAATTACTTGGGTTTCATTATTCCTCGTAGCATTTTTATCAAAGATTGTCGGAACAAGTTCAGGACTTTACTAATGAGACATTGATTGATTCGTACGACAAACAGGTCTCCAAATGGTTTAACGAATACGTAAGACAACTTACCTTGTCGTATTTGTAAATAATATATCTTCATATAGATTTGTATTTCAATTGTCAACTTAAGTTACTAAATGCTTACAGAGCACAATATGCCATAATTGACAAGAACCTTCTTGACCTTTCGAATGGGCCATTTTGTCATTGTCTTGTGTATCCAACATATTTTGTCAATGAGTATAGATTTCAAATTGAGTGGTACGACGCAAATAGCTCAACACAAAATTTTGATGTTTGTGTCAACACCGACAATGAGTACGACTATTATGGAAAACTTTAAAAAGCTATTCAACTAGAGTACAAAGGTAATAAAAAAACAATAGTGTTCAAGTGCGATTGGTTCGATCCTACGCCTAACGAGGGTACATGATTGCATCGTTCTTTTGATTTAGTGAAGGTCCATCGAACTCAACGATTCAACAAGTACAAGTCGTTTATTTTAGCAATGCAAGCATACCAAGTTTACTACCTATCTTACCCATCTTTGAGAAGAGAACAAAATGATTGGTTAGCCGTTTGCAAGATTCAACTAAGATTTGCTAAGGAAGTGGATATTGTTGAAAGCATCGAAATTGTCGCAAGCGATGTCCAATTCTAAAAGCATGAACCAACTTCTCACCTTGTCGATGTCGAGGTTGACCTTAAGAAATCATGAGTTGATCATAATGATTCCTATTTGACCATTAAAGAAGAAGTCGATCGAGATGACGATCAAGAGGACAACGAAGAGTTGCATTCGTTGTCTAATAGTGATGGTGATGAGGATTAAATGATAGCGAATGATTCTTGTTTGGTTAGTGTCTTGACTCATTACATGTATTTAGCATGTCATACTTTCTTTGAAGATTATTTGATTACGTTCTTCGTAATCGGTGGCGTATCTACATGGGCCTTGCCCTGGCCGGCGCGACCCGGCAAGGCAAGGCCCAAATTTTTTTCTTTTTTCTTTTTGTTTAAGCCCAAAAACAAATTTAAGCCCACCCCAAAAAATCTCTCAAACCCTACGTTAAGAATCAAAAAATTAGCAACGCACATACGGCCAAAACGAACGCACGACCAAAAACGCACGACCAAAAAAAAAACTCTCGTCACATTCGCGTCATTCTCACACTCACCAAATGTAAGTTCTTTACATTTTTTGAAGTTTTTGGAGCAATATCTTTTCAAATTCTATTGTCTTGTGTCTTCTACCTCTATTCTTTTTGTGTTTGAAGAAACCAATCTATCTCTTTGGGATTAATTTCATTGCTCCACATTTATTTTTTTCATTAGATTGCACTATATTACAAGGATATATTAACGGTTCTTTTACAAAGTGCGAGCAAAGAGGTATGTTAGTTCATAGATTTTTTTTTTTTTTTTGTATGTCTTTTTTTGAAGGGATATTTTTTTATTGTGGAAATCATTGAGCAAAAATATATGCTAGTTTTTAATTTTTCTTAACTTGTTGGTTTTTGATGTTTTGTTAGTTGGGTTTTTTTTTTTTTTTTATAAGAAAGAGATTGATTGTATAACTATGTTGTCAAAAATCTCATATTTTTATACTGAGTTCAACATAAT
Source organism: Stephania cephalantha (assembly GCA_039657325.1). NCBI lineage: Eukaryota > Viridiplantae > Streptophyta > Magnoliopsida > Ranunculales > Menispermaceae > Stephania > Stephania cephalantha. The sequence continues at coordinate 63,932,870 of CM077567.1, read as the reverse complement.
CTATTGATTTGATGTCTAGTAACGAATGTCCAAATGGATGAACATGAAGTTAGCCTAGGTAAAATGCCTTAGAATAGGTTATTTTTCTTCATATTCTAATTTTTATATAATTTATTATTTAAGTATTATTTTTATTCTTTACCTAACAATATAATTTATATTTGATTCTACATTGTTTTGCAGCTGATACACTTTTCATTGATCGCGTCATGTTTGTGACAAGTAGACAACAATTTTTCATTTAAGGTACTTCAATTGAACTCATTATCTATTGCTTTGGTTTCGATTTGATCCATTACAATTGTTTGTGTTCAAATGTTTTTTTTTCTTTGCTTAATAGTTTGTGGCTTAATTTATGCGATAACCATGCTAATTTTATGTTTGTCATGGATGCATATATATATATATATATTGTGGTATAATTTATTTAAAGTATACATAATAATATATAAAAATAATAATTTAAAAAATATTTATATAGCGGAAATTTATCAAAAATCTGGATTACTGTTCGTAATTGTTTAAAACTTTTAGGTATGGCTCGTGGGGAGGGCATTATAGATGAGACATTTCAGCAGTCGCCACCAGCCGCAACGGTTCATAGAGGACCCACTATAAGGGATGCTCTGAGTCAGCTACCACTAGCTGGGCGGGCCCGAGGTAGAGGACAGCAGACAATCACTTATTTACTTCATCATACGGGGCAACCTCAAGCACCTTTGACAGGTCTTGGATCGACGTTGAGATATGCACCTTCGACTAGTCGAGGAGCACCCTCGCAGACGATAGTACGACCATCTCAACCAGCGACGATACATACGTCTCATCCACCCGGTCGTAGGCCATATTCTGTTGATCGTCCTGCACCCTCTCGGCAATGTACGTACGCTCTGCCCCTATCGGCGATGTTCGCTCTCCCATCTCGGCGATTGCGCGGCCTTCCCCTCCTATCGCCCCACAGACTAGACCGTCCCATCTTCATTATCATGCCCAGACTCGAACGCTAATTATTTATACTGCCCCAATGGATGGTGCATCTCTATCGCGGATTCGCAACACATTATCTCCACCATCGTACTTGACTTTTCGTGTTCGATTAGGATCCCTTGGGCGAGATTTTCACCATATACCACGATGTCCCCTAGGATATCGTCTCCCAATACCTCATCATATACTTGTGGGACCTCATATCCTTTTCCATTTGTCGGGCAGTCTTTCGAACCATCCGATGCAGATGTCGAGATATAGGATCTGGCTCCATCAGAAGACCCGGAGGAGGAGCTTCTAATTGTCACCAGACTTAGTAAGAGGAAGAAGAACCCAGAGTATGTTCAACGATTTAAAATAGTATTTTTGTAATTTCAAATGTCGAAACATGACTTATTGAATTTGTGAATAAGCAGGTTAATGCCCTCGGAGTTTTGTTCCTATAGGATGGGCAAAATCTTCAGAAATGATTCATGAAGGGTATTGATATAAATCGTTACCCGCCCATCAAAGGGAATCCTACTGGAATTAATAGAAGGTAATTAATTTATTAGCTGCGCCGAATTTTGATAATGAAATATCATGTTACTTTGAAATTTATTTTATCTTTACCAAAAAAAGGTTAGTTTATAATTTGAGATTCTAGTTAAGCAGAAGCTCTTTACTTGGGACTCTCGCATCACCGCACATATCCGAGCTGCCTATGATCGGAAGGCAAACATCAAGTACACCGCCCTGTTGCACACCATACGTATAGAAGGGTCCTACTCAGGGTTTTGCAGTCAATAAGCTTGGAAGGCTTATGAGGCTTATTGGGAGATCGATGCTTTTAAGAACAGGTCGGAGAAAGCAAGGAAAAATAGGATGATAGAGAAAGAAGGACCTAGGACTGGTGTGTCGACACACAGTGGTGGATCGGCATTTTTTGAGACACACCATGATCAGTTAATAAGTGAACTATATGAATATTGAATAATTTATGTTATAAAGTGTTTTATATTTTGATGCACTGACTAATAACTTGTTTTTCGTAGGAGACGAGATTTGGGAGGCCCACAGAGGCAAATGAATTGTACTTTCACACTCATACCAAGAAGCACAATGGGAAGACTTTTATTGATACGAGATTGGCGGCAATTTTTGAAAGTGTGTAATTGTTGGAAAAATTTACAAAAGTACAATGCTTTGTACTTTAAAAGAGGTAAGTAAGGGGTTTTCTTTTTTTTTTTTTTCCCCTCACTAGGCAATAACGCCTTCTCGGAAGGCGTTATTGCTTGATGTGCGAAGGGGAGAACCAATAGCGCCTTCTCGGAAGGCGCTATTGGTTGTTCTTGCCACGTGGCACAATAAGTTAATGGGTGTCCACGTGGACATCAAGTTAATGGGGCGCCACGTGGATCCACGTGGCGGTCTACAACCCAATAGCGCCTTCGGAGAAGGCGCTATTGAGTATTGGTCTGTCTACGTGGATCCACGTGGAGTGCCTCAACCAATAGCGCCCGGAGAAGGCGCTATTGGTATAAAAATTTTCACGTGTGTCCACGTGGATCCACGTGGACACATTTTGGTGGGGTGCGGCGATAGCGCCTTCTCGAAAGGCGCTATCGGCGCCCATGTGTCGTCTTCTTCGCGAAACCGACGCGAGAGAATATTCTCTGCGTCGGTTTCGTAGGGATGCGGGGGTAGGGATGCGGGGGTAGGGGACGTAGGGGTCACGGGATTACGATCCGTGACCATGCACGAATAATTGCCGCCCGCTTTATATAAGGAGGGGACGGGGAGCTCGGCGGAGAGAGACCACGCGCGGACGGAGGAGAGCGTGAAGGAGAGGCGGCCAAGTCACGTTGATCGAGAGGACACGACGAGAGGAGGTAGAAGCGGCGGAGGAAGGTCTTCTTGCGGCGAAGCGGGAGGAAGCGGACACGAAGCGGGGAGCGAGGAGGTCGCGGCGAGAGGTGAGCGAGAAGAAGTGGCGGTGATCAGCGGAGGAGCGGAGATTTGCGGCCGGGGAGCGCGGAGCAGCGGCGGCGGGGCACCAGTCGTCTCAGCGGAGGAGAAGTAGGAGGTCCAGTGAAGGAGGAGGAGGTATGTACGTGATGAAAAATAAATGGCAGTGAGGTTAAAGTATGTGTTAGTTTTTTTAGTTTAGGTATGTGTAATTTGGTTTAAGTTTGTTTGTTTAGTTAGTTGAGTATGTGTTAGTTTGTCTTGTTTTAGGTATTTAGCTTAGTTTAATTTGGTTTTTAGGTTAGTTAGTATAGTTAGAGTAGTTTGTTTAGTTTATTAAGTTTGTTTAAGTTAGTCGAGTTAATTAAGTTTGTTTAAGTTAGTTTAGTTTAGTTTAGTGAGAGTGTTTAGGTAGTTGATGTAATTATGTTTGTTTAAGTTAGTTTACTTAATTAAGTTTAGTTAAGTTGGTTTAGTTAATTACGTTTACTTAATTAAGTTAAGTGAATTAAGTTTAGTTAATTAAGTTTTGTTTAATTTAGTTTCAAGCTCATTTAGACTTTGAATTCGTTGCGATGCAATTAAAAACACTTGAACATATCTACAATTTTTGGGTTTTTTATTTTGGATATGTTTACGTTTTATTAGGTACTTTTAGGTTACGTTTGGTTCACATAGTTTGGTTAATTTATTTAGACTAGGTTACGTTAGTTAATTTACTTACTTGAGGTTAGTTTTCATTTATTATTTGGGTACATGTTTGCTACGGTTACTTGGGTTACGTAAATGTGATGAATGTTCTAAACAAACGAAAATACAATGTTATTGCTGGAATATTACGTTGCGGCGGAAAAGCGGAGGAAACAAGTAAGTTCATTCATTTAGTATTTTCATAATAATTTATTTGGGTGAGGTTATGATTTGCATGATATATAGGGACATTCCTATTTTGTTTATGAAGAACGGTTCATATGTTTATTTATTGAACGTTATTACACAGAAAATGTCAGTGCGAAAGAATGAGTATGCTCTGTAGTTGCGCTATTATTGCGATCTTCTACATCAGAAAGTTCGATTGCGCTATATAACCGCATGATTGTCAACTATTTCCCTTACAAAATTTGTGCATTTGTCTGTAACATTTTTACATCGAAATTCCCAAACGTCTGTAGGTCATGTCATCGCAAACACCTCACCGCCATCAGTAGTGTTTCGTTGCGTTTCGTGCAACACTCATTATCTTTTTCTAACATTCATTTGCGGTTTTCTTTGCAATGGATCGAGACCTTCGGATCCATCACTCTTGGAACTCCAATCTACTCGCGAGATCGACGCGAACCTGGAGGGCGAGGTAAGGCCAATTTACATGAATGCGTCATATTTACGACAATATTGTATCAAAAACATACATTAATACATTATCAATTCCAAGGTTTACGAAACAATGCGCGTACGTCGAAGACGTGGGGTCGTTGATCGAACGATGCGATATCATTCTAGGATGATCCCATATCTTCGTTCGAGTGGGTTCTATGGGATATCCGGGTAGCATTTTTCGGCCTTGATTGGGCTTTGATTCTTGCGTTTGTAGAGAGATGGCGCCCTGAGACGCATACATTTCACATGCATTGCGGGAGTGCACAATTACACTCTCAAGACGTGCGGGTGCGAGCTTGGATTACCTATTGAAGGTATGCACGTGACGGGAACGACAGAGCGCTTGAGACTATCTTTGATGTCTGCGAGAGGCTACTTGGACGAACTCTGGTGGAGATGACATCGTTGGTTGTAAACTTAAGGTCGATTGGCTTGAGCGTAACGTTCCGGCAATAGATGATGAAAGCGATGACGAGTCGGTCCAACGTTACGTTCGATCGTACATACTACAACTCATCGGTGGTTGTCTTTTCGTCGACAAGTCCAATCGATTCGTACATTTGATGTTCCTACCTTTCTTTGGAGGATTTCCAAGTAGCGAGGCCAATATAGTTGGGGAGTGCATGTTTGGCTTATTTGTACGGGGAGTTGTGTCGCGGATCTCGCGCGGGGCACATGAGGTTCTTTGGCGCCTCAATTCTTGTACAAGCTGTGGGCATGGGACGATTTCCATTCATAGCACCGCGGCGTCTGCGTGTATCAGAGCTCAGCAATGAACGGTGGATGGCCAAAACATGCTTATGGACGTTCCACTCGGACACGGGTATTAAAGTCGATTTGTCATTACTTTGCAAATAATTCTTGTCCATGTTCATTTATCTTAACTTATTGTTTCATACACGAGATGGCTCGATGCATTTTCGGTTTCACAAAATGCGACGCACGTCGTATCGGCATACCGTGATGCACTCGACTCTCGAGAGGCATGAGGATGATGTGGTGTGGCAACCATATAATGAACTCATGGGGTCTCTTCCCCGTCTTGTACAAATGGTCACGGCGGTTGGCTCTCGACGTGTCCCCTTATTTGTTTCCACATTGTGGAGTGGCATCGACCGAAAGGGTCATGAGACAATTCGGCATGGTACAAGTAGTGCCACCTAATTGTGCTTACGACCTGGCCTGCCGCGTCGAATTGCGTGGACATCATCATGAAAATTGGGTGACTTTTCACGCAAGCTACATAAACATGTGGGAAAATCGTGGGGACACCATTGCGACGGCTGCTTGAATGAAGGGCATGACCATCAAGACTACATGACGTGGTATCGATCGGTCACTAGGAGATTCATAGGACACGACGGGGCGTTACGTGACTACTCGGTAATCTTCTAACTCTTACTTTTCCTCGAACATTTAATATTTTATATTGCGTGAATTGAGCTCTTATTTTTTGTATATCAGCGTAACTTGGTGCATCGACTTAGGCGTGTGTTTATTGAGGATGGGTACGAGCAAGGTCTTGCTTTGCCCTTGATGAAGGGATTAAAATTTTGGACGAAGATGAAAGACAAAGGTCTAATCTTTCGCATGACGGAATTGACGTCCAACAAGACATAGATGAGGATAATGAACAAGAAGATGAAGAAGACGATCAGGGCGAACCAAACATAGAGGTGAGAAGAAGACGAACACGACCGAGAGGCGTGCGGGAACGCACCGGACGTCCTCGTCCACCACGTCCATCTACTCGGGCGAGATTGCTGAGAGAGTAGCGAGACGTTCTCCTCCGGCACGTTCATCTCGTTCGAGAGTGAGTAGAACAGAGAATGTTGGCGAGAGTAGTCATTCTTCTCATGGGTACATTCTGCATCTTCCACACCCCTGACCAGAACCTCAAATGTTTGTACCAGCCGCCGAGCGTGAATCTTCCTCCTTACCATTTTGATCCTTACGCACTTTGGGCCTTCGTCTTCATATCTGGACCATGGAATGCCTCATCATCAAACGTATCCATCACTTGCCTCCACATACATGCCTAGTCCATATACTCCTACTCCATATAATTACAATATGGCGTATAGTGGAGACCACTTCATTCATGAACTTGTTGACCATGCCGCGACCTCATGTTCCATTCCCCCGACCCCATGCGGGAAGCCGGTATTTCGGGATGGTTCCACCTCCTATTTTTGGTAGCATCGGTAGCGAGAGGTGAGTCGAGTCAAGAACCGGAGGAAACGCATGACAATCTACTCGACGTGATTCATCGCAAGACCAGCTACCTCAACAAGCTCAATAGGATGTACAAACACATCGTCCAACTAGACAAAGAGTACGTCGGTTTGCATCATAGAGAGCAACAACGTCAACGGAACCGCCGAAATAGACTGCATGATGAGTTTACTTGATGTCATGGTGATTTGTAAATAACTTATATTTTGGGTTCACAAAGTACGTGTATTCAACCTTCTCATTGAATAAACTTATTTCTCATGTTTTCCATATTATTATAATGTCGTAGATTTGATTACTCTTCAATAGTTAGTTTAGTTTGTTAAGTTAGTTTAGGTTATATGTTTAATTTAACTTAAGTGGTTAGCTTAGTTAGTTAGGTGTCGGTGGTTAGGTTATATTAGTTTAGTTTGGTTAGGTTAATTAGGTTAGTTAGTTAAGTTAGTTTAGTTAGTTAAGTTAGTTTAGTTTAGGTGTTGAGGTTATGTTTGTTTAGTGTAGTTGAGTTAGGGTATGTTCCTTAGTGTAGTTGAGTTAGGTTATGTTTGCAATTAAGCTAGTTAAGTTAGTTATTTTAGTTTACTTAGTTTGTATTGTTAGGTGGTTTGGTTAGTTAATGTTAGTTAGTTTAGTTTGTTAGTTACTTTAGTTTGGTTATTAGTTAGTTAGTTAGTTAGTTAGTTAGTTTAGTTGAAGTTAGTTAGTTACTTAGTTTAGTTTGGTTTGGTTAGGTTAGTTAAAGTTAGTTAGTTTAGTTTGGTTAAGGTTAGTTAGTTAGTTTAGTTTGGTTTGGTTAGGTTAGTTTAGGTTAGTTAGTTTAGTTTAGTTTAGTTAGTTAGTTAGTTAGTTAGTTAGTTAGTTAGTTAGTTAGTTAGTTAGTTAGTTAGTTAGTTAGTTAGTTTAGTTAGTTAAGGTTAGTTAGTTTAGTTTGTTAGTTAGTTTAGTTTGGTTAGGTTAGTTAAGGTTAGTTATTTTAGTTTGGTTAAGGTTAGTTAGTTAGTTAGTTACTTAGTTAGTTAGTTAGTTAGTTAGTTAGTTAGTTTATTTAGTTTAGTTGGTTATGTTAGTTAATGTTAGTTAGTTTAGAAAAGAGAGTTGAAGGTTGAAACCAATGTATATATATATATATATTCAAAATTGGTTTTTTTTATACAAATATAAACTCCTCATATGCATATTCAAATTTGGTTGTAATTGTCGAGATCGCTCGGCGACAGACAACAACAACAGCCAGCGAGTGAATGAGCTGCCAAAGAAACACGCGGTTGGTGACCGGTTGGTGACGTAAGCGGTGATGACAGAATCAGCGAGTTGCGTTTGTGAGGTTGGCGCTGACGTGGCGGTGACGTGGCATGGGTTCGTACAGATAGCGCCTTTTCAAAAGGCGCTATATGTACATGTGGCCTCCATGTCAGCGCCATGTCAGCGCCACATCACAAACGCAATTTTCGCTCAATAACGCCTTTTGAAGGCGTTATTGAATGAGGTGATGTGGCGCTGACGTGGCAAGGCGTTATTGAATGATGTGATGTGGCGCTGACGTGGCGGTGAGGTGGCGGCCACATGTACAGATAGCGCCTTTTCAAAATGCGATATATGTACAAACTCATGCCACGTGGACGCCACGTCACCGCAAACCAAAAAACATCCCACTCAATAACGCTTTTTCGGAAGGCGTTATTACCTACTTCCGTGATTAAAAAAAAATCTCCATATTTTGTGAAAAAATTTGTAAACTAACCCTACTGTTGGAAAAACCCCTTGCGGACCAACGAGACGATGTATGAGCGACAGATCGCGCGGCTCTCTGCGAGATGTTGATGCAATCCTTGCATCGAGAAGATCATGGCGCGGGCACGTCCAGGACAACCACCACCTTCGGGCCCCACCGACACACTTGGACTCAGGTGTGGATTCTATGTTCGCCATGCCATCATCGATAACGGTCGTGGCACTCTTGAGAGAGATGATGAGGACATTGGAGACATGGATGAAGATTAATTGCATAACCTTGGGACGGGCGGGAATGATAAGGCACCACTGCAAAGTAATTGAGATGTTGGTCTTTTTTAGGTTTTTGTAATTGATTTTGTAGTACTTTTGGTTTTTTCAAACCTAATACATTTGGCTTTTGAACTTAATATTTTGGGTTTATAAATATTTTTGGATAGCTTTTTTATTTGGTATTTTTCTTTTAAAATGGATTTATTTTAGTTTTTATAATATCTTTCAAAAAATTCATAATGTATTTCATAACGGTTGCTTTTTGAGATGGATCATATATGGAATTGACAATCGAGTCTCTAATCCGTCTATGGTTTGTCTATGATTTTATAATATTTTTTTAAAAAGGGTCGCGCTATGTGCACCCTAGTGCTTACTCGGGGCAACCCATTTACAAAGGTACCCATCGAATTTGTCAAGGCACCCCAAAAATGAATAAAATTGCCCTTGTCCTTTAACTTAGTGCACCCCACTACCAAATCGAATCAAACCTTTACTTTCCCTTATTCCGTTCTAGCACTCATTACGAATCAAGGCCTCAATCCACCAAATCCCCTTATTTTCATAAAAATTTACCCATAACTAGGTTAAACCGCAATCCCGTATTACTCGGCCACACAGAGCGTGATTTGTGTTTTAATCTCGATCGTCCATTGCAAGACCATTGAGTAAGTGTCGGCTACGCCCAATCGAATGTCGCAATAAGGTATGTTTGGGATTAGTCTTGGTTGGTAGTCGGCGAGATCTTTTTGGCGTCTTTCAATTGTACCATACCGAGAATTTGATTGAAGTATCGGTCCTCGAAATTGAGGTAACATAATAAGTCTCGGTCTGTGTAACAGAGACATCCGTGTACGTGGTATACATTCAGAAATGAGGAAAAAAACATAAAAAAGGGTGCACATAACGCGATCTAAAAGAGATATCAAAACTCACCTCTCGTGTGTCGCGTCCCCCCACTTGCGTTTTCTTTATCGATTGGATCCTAAAAACACCCAACGAAGCGTCGATGGGGTGGGGCGCGCGAGAATAAGAATGATAGTTGGTAGTTTAGGTTGAGATGAGCATTTGAGTCTTTTCAAGTTGAAAACAAAATAAATGGGGGGCCCTAAGTAATGAGTGGGGTGCACATAGTGCGACCCTAAAAAATTATATTTCTTGCTTTTTGAGATGGATCGGAGACGGAACCGACTTAATCTGTCTCTAATCCCTCTTTGATCCGTCTCAAATTATGACGGATGCGAGACGAAATTTGACATGTACGTGACATAACCGTGCACATTCCTCTCTAATCCTTCTCTGCGTTAGTCCCTCTTTGAGACGGATCGAGAGCGGTTTGTACATGTCAGACATCAAATATTTGGTACAATCCATCCTAATCCGTCTCTGATCCATTGCTATGTAAGACGGATAAGAGACGGATTATCCGTTGCTAATTCAGAGACAGAATAAATATCAGTTAATGATGGAACAATTTAGTTGCAAATCCGTCTATGACCGCATTTGCAATAGAATCTGTCTATTTAGAAACGAGAGTTTTTCGTCTCTATTTGGCTTTTTTGTAGTGTTTATCGACTACAAAGACAACAACAAAACCAAAACATGTATAATTAACAACCATTTAATGAAGGGCACAACAAGATGCATAACAAACTAAATGCCGATAATGCCCTCATTGGCGAAATCGCATCCCAAATAGTTGTCTTTGGTCTTTTGATGTTGTAAATCACATTGCAACTATAAAAAACTTTCAATAAAATGCAAAGAAGTACAAACTAACATACTAGGAACTCAACAAATACTAACTTGGCATAGAAAAAGTCATCGAAATCAAATCATCCATGGATGAAATGAAGTTGTCGCAACCAAAGATGTGCAGACAACCACACAAAGATGATATTCCATTGTTTGAGCTCAAAAGTACATACCTCGATGTCGAGAAAGAGTCCATGGAGGAATCGAATATCTAAGAAAGTAACAACAATGGCCAAGATTCATCTGTTGGCTTTGTCGGGACTTTGAGCTCACCTTCTTCCCAGTAAATTTGAGAAAAAAAATGAGGTTATGAGATTTTTGCTCTTCATCTTTAAATTTTTTTTTGTCCTTTTCGCCAGTTGATGCTGTGACAAGTCCTTTTAACAAACTCACAATAACTACATCAAGCACGTGGTGACAATAGTTGTCAAAAGTGTACTTATGACATTTTTCCTTATGGTGACACTCAATTTGACACACCCATATTTTTCGATCACATCGCCACATCACCTAACTAGTTTTGCTATGCCACGTGCCATGTAGGCAATGTCAAACTAAGTGCCATGAGTAGTGTCATAAGTAGTGTTATCATAGAATTATTCAACAAAAGATAATTATGCATGGAGACTTTTCACAAAAATACAAATGGTCCGCATTAGTTGCAAAGTTAGAAAGATAGACAAAAAATTGAGTGCTTGCACCTTTTCTTTCAAATGGTCCGCATTAGTTGCCTCGTAACGTAGAAACCTAACGTTCTTATCAGGGGCGAATCCAGGATTTTAAGTAGCCCTGAGCTAGACTTAAATACTAATATGTATTTTTTTTTGAAAAATATTTTTTTAGAAAATACTTTTGTAATGTAGAAAAGTTGACACTCACTTAGTGACATCTCTTGACTTTCCCCGACATGTGTGCCTGCACGCATCTTGATGCCTATTAGAGGGACGCCAACAAATACGTGACTTTTCTGAGTTACAGTATATAGTAGGGTCTTTTTTGTTTAAATAAAGAATTTTGAAAATATATCAGCAAGTGTTAATTATATTTTTCTCTAGGAAAAAAGATAATGTAGCTACCAACTACATTATACTATGAAGTTCATCTCGATTCCGATCAGGACGATGGAGGTGCAATTCAAATTCAATTACGTTGTTACACCAACTACTCCACCACCAAAATTAGCTCTTTTTATTTTTACTTCAATGGGAATTGAATCACCAACTCCTGAAACATTGCCTTTAGGCAAATGATGTCTCTGCCAAAACTAGCTCACTCTAATTTTATTTCAATAACATCAGTTCAATGAAATAAACATTTTTTATTGAATCAATGAAATAAACATTAAACTTTGCTAAACCTTTTTCTTGCTTTTTGTTCTCTTTTATTTATTTATTTTTTGCTTAAGAGGGAGTCGAACACATGACCCCCCTGCTTACCTTTTAGCAAGTGATGTCTCACCTGAGATGCTTTTGACTCCTTATTTTTAATTGAATGTCGACAAATGAACTTTACTTAATTTGTTTTCTTTTGTTGATTTTTTATTTGGGTGAGTTAGGCTTGAAAAATCTTAATAACGAGTGGGCTAAATTTAAAAAAAAAAAAAAAAAGAAAAAAAAAAGTGGCCTATGTATATATAGGGGGTTACATGTATACATGTAGATCCGCCCCTGGTTCTTATCAAAAATAAAAAATAAGAAAAATAAAAAAATAAAAAATAGAAAACTAACATTTAACATGAACCGTGTAATACCCATTGACTTGTGCGAACACACATCTGAATGTGATGATTTGTCTATAAATTATCTGTGGCTTTAGGCTGGAAAAGATTACAAATGTACGGTTGAAAATAAAATAAATTAGTAAAATAAGTTAGGTTTAGTTTTTATTACAAAAGTAAGGTAAGTCGCATTTTGGACATGCGTTTTGTGTTGGGAAAAATTTGAACACTAATGGTGCATTCTCAGAATGCGCCATTAGTGTCCTACGTGGCGGGAGAGAAATACACTAATGGCGCATTCTCAAAATGCGCCATTAGTGAAAGGCAAATCCACGTGGAACCTACGTGGTGTCCACGTGGATTTGCCACCCGTGACTCTTCCTTGAGAATGCAGGGAATATATTCCCTGCGTTCTCGAGGGATGTAGAGTAGAGGGTAGGCTGTAGGGGTGTGAATTATTTATGGTTGATGGTGTCATTTGCATGACTTCTCCGTCGCGAGATACATGCGTGGCGTTTGCATGAGTTGTCTACGTCCGTATACGTGCGTGTCATTTACATCATTTATCAACCTCGAGATATGTGTGTGATACGGGTTGTCCACCTCGAGATACGTGCGTGATACGGGTTGTCCATCTCGATACGTACATGACGTTTGCATGGGTTCACCACTTCGACTTGAACAAAGTACTCATTTTGAGGAGCAAAAAAGAGGTTGTGTATTTTGTATATATAGATGACTCATTTTCAAAAGGTGTCATTCATTTTGTATAGATGACTCATTTCAAAAGGAGTCATTCACTCCACCTCATCAACACACATGCCACATAGCGCCACATCATCATCAATGTCTCTTTTTGAAAATGAGACATACCTTATTTTTGAAAATAAAAAGTAGTCAACTTTATTTTTGGAATAAAAAAAGTTTTCCACCTTAGTTTTTGAAAAAGACCTTTAGGCTGTGTGCTTCAATTAATTAGTACGAAACTTCGAACTCAAAATATCTTGTTAGAACTAAACTTCTTGGCCAGCTCAATTCACCTCTGCAAATCAAAATCCACCATGGAAGACAACACGACTTCTGCGCTTCACATCGCGATGTTTCCATGGCTGGCCATGGGCCATTTAATCCCATTTTTAGAGCTCTCCAAGTGCTTAGCCGAAAGGGGCCTCCGCGTCTCCTTCATCTCCACCCCAAGAAACATTCAAAGACTCCCCAAAATTCCTCCCAAACTATCCCACCTTATCGACTTCATCGTCCTCCCCTTACCTCCCATCGAAGGACTCCCCGAAGATGCCGAAGCCTCCATTGACATCCCCACAAATAAGGCTCAACTCCTCAAGAAGGCCTTCGACGGCCTACTGTCTCCTATAACGGCTTTCCTAAAGAGCTCCCCACCAGATTGGATCATCCTAGACTATGCCTCTCACTGGTTACCACCTATTGTGGATGAGCTCGGCCTCCCCTGCGCCTACTTCAGCCTCTTCAACGCCGCAACGTTATCCTTCCATGGCTCGCCCGACGGTTTGATCAACAACCAAAGAGTGAGCATCCAAGACTTCACTAAGTCTCCAAACTGGGTCCCCTTCGAATCCAATATGGCGTTTAGGTACCACGAAATGGCGAAGTTCTTCGAGGCCGGAGGGGAGAATGAGTCCGGCGCATCGGACTTTTATCGGTTCGCCGTCTCTGTTCGAGACAGCAAGTTTGTGGCTTTGAGAAGTTGTGTGGAGTTCGAACCGGAATGGATCACTCTCTTAGCTGAGATCTATCAAAAGCCCATCATTCCTGTTGGATCGTTATACCCATTTGATCACTCAGAAGAACACAACAACAACAACAATTGGCTCTCTATACGCAATTGGCTTGACCAACACAAAACAGGGTCAGTGGTATACGTTGCACTAGGAACAGAGGCCTCACTGAGTCAAGCCCAGTTGACTCAGTTGGCTCTTGGGCTTGAACAATCCCAGCTCCCCTTCTTCTGGTTACTCAGGAAACCACCTAGCAACAGCCCGTCTCGCGAAAACGAAGATAAGGATTGGGTAACTACGGTGCTGCCGGAAGGGTTTGTAGAGAGAACTAGCGACCGAGGAGTGGTGCACGCAAGATGGGCACCGCAAGTGAACATTTTGGCCCATGACTCGGTGGGCGGGTTCTTGACTCACTGTGGTTGGAACTCGGTGGTAGAGGCGCTTGGCGTCGGTCAACCACTCGTTCTGTTGCCCGTCATGAATGATCAGGGATTGAATGCTCGGTTGCTTGAAGGGAAGAAGGTGGGAGTGGAGATTGGTAGGGACGAGCGAGATGGGTCGTTCACGAGTGACTCAGTAGCTGAGTCGATTAGACGAGTCGTTGTCGACTCGGATGGGGAGGGTTCAGGGCGCGAGCGCGAGAGATGAGAGAGGTGTTTGCGAGTCGAGTTCGGATGGACCGCTATATTGATGATTTTGTCGAGTCCTTGAATAGGTTCGGGCGGGCGAACGGGCCGAGTCGGCTGCCATTATGTAATTTATGATTTATTTTTTTTGAAGCTGTTAGGAAACTATAGTAATTGTTATATTTCCATAGTTTAAGCATTTTAAAATATCTATATTTTGGTATTATGGTAGTTTATGTAACTTTTCTTATTTTAAGCTTTGTTGCTCTATAAATAAGAGCAATAGTATTATCACTCAATTTGCCCACATTAATGTAATATTCTTAGACTCTTCTTTGAAATTTATCGAAAGCCATGTAATTTATGATTTTTTATAGCCATGTAATTTTTTGAAGCCAAGACAACCAACCGCATATCGAGACATATGTCGTGTAGGAAAAGGTATACTTTATATGTTTTTTTGTTAAGGAGAAAGATTGATTGCATTCATTGCCGTAAAACAGTTACACATCGGCCGCCATAGCGGAAAGCAGAGAAAAAAAGACCAAAGATAAGTTATCTAAAGCTGTCTTCACAATAAAGTAACCTGCCTCACTAGGCACAACTACTGCCCCACAATGAGGACAAAAAGCCCATAATTGGGCACCACAGGCCCTACATCGAAGACAACAACCCCTACACCAGAGACAACTACACCTAAAATGGAGACAACAACTTCTAATTTATTGGAAACAAACAACACAAATCTTTGATGGCAGTTCATCAACTAAAAGCCTCCATCAAAGAGAAAACAAACACCAATATATACAACAAAGGAGAAAATGCGCGGCTAAAAAAGATCTGAGAGGAATTCGGATCCATTGCAAATTAGGCGAGCTGGTCATTGTTGCGATCGTAGCCACCAAGCATGCTGAACTTATCGACGCCAGTACTTGGCTCGTATCCCGTCATCTCCTCATCCTTCATCTCCTATCGCCGCATTACCCACCATCTACATTCACCTCTTCTTACGAGCGCACCACCACAGAGCACCGGTAGAGAACTCATTCTCACTGATGCTCAACTGCAGAAGAGTCGTGCTTACTCTCAAAACCTCGCTCTCTTCTCGGAAGCTCCGCTTCATTACTTTGGAAGTAACGAAACGCTGCTCCACTCTTTGTTTTTCTCAGGATCTTGATTGCTCATTTATGTTTTATATGTTTATTCGTACATTCCATCTAATGTTGTGTACCATGCCAACAAAATTAATGGGGGTCCATCGATCACTTGTTCCTCAGATGCGAACTCATTCTATGAGTTTTCTCGGGTGGGTGTGAAGAATGTTTCAACGATAACTTTGGCACTTCAATTGGGGCCCAGTAAAGGCGCACCGGGGCCCAGGCGATAGTATGGGAGATTTTTTTTTTGGAAGGCTGTACAGAGTGTAAATAATTTTTTGGTATAGATGTTTTGCTTTTTTCCATTCCTTTTTGTAATGGTCAATCATGTACACTACATAGTGATGCTT
This sequence comes from Stephania cephalantha, assembly GCA_039657325.1. NCBI lineage: Eukaryota > Viridiplantae > Streptophyta > Magnoliopsida > Ranunculales > Menispermaceae > Stephania > Stephania cephalantha. Next base: position 63,916,961 of record CM077567.1, on the reverse strand, counting down.
TATTTTGGCAATTGAAATGAAATGATAGAGATGGTTTCTTATAAAAAAAAAAAAAAAATTTGTTCGTAATTTTTGTTGGTGGCCTTTTATTTTGTTGATTTGATCAGCATAACAACTTTTTTTTTTTTGAAGAAAAAAAAATAAAATACTAACCATTAATGACTACCATACATCAAATTAATTATCTTAATAAAAACACATGATTCGCTACTCTTAGTTGAGCATAGCATCTCTTAATGTGTGCATAATTTGAATTTATACATATTTATTTAATGGAGGCATAAAACAATCATGTCGCATGTGACACGTTCAATTTTGGATTTTTCTTTCTCGTTTTTAATAAATTATTAGTTTTTGATATATAATTAAGTGCGTTCGTAGGTGTAAAGTGATCCATCATGTCTCATTTTTAATAAATAATATAGGTCTTCTTGAGCAATAAAAGTATTATTAAACTATAGGTTTTCAAGAAAAAAAAGTTAAATTATGTACATGTTCGGCTATGTTTGACAATACCAGCTGATAATCTAGTTGATAGGTGATAATATAACTGAAAATTGATAATCTAGTAAAAAGTTGATAATCTAATAACATAAAATCTAGCCGATTGATTGAAACCGTTTGGAAAACTAGCTGATTGAGTAGCTGATAAATGCTAAATGCATATATTAAAGGACGTGTTATATCTAACATACATATTATTTTAAAATAGTTTTTTAGAATATTGAATATTAAATAATATATTTCATTTACCAAAGTATAGTAGTTGTTCCCTTTAATGATGGAGTTGTTTCGAATTTTAGTACGTAACGTTTTATCTATTTCATTTCACTCGATGAAATGTTGTAATATGTTAGTTTAGTCGACCACGAAAAATGTCAAATTAGTGACCAAAAAATTCATCGCTAAAAACCACTTTTCCTTGTTGCTAAACCCATTAGCGACAGGAGATCCATCGCAAAAAAAAAATTTCTTCGTTAATTAGTACACGTCGCTAATTAGCAACGGATTAGCCATGATATTTTCGTCGCTAATTTATCCATCACTAATCCGTTGATGATCCATTGCTAATCTGCCATTATTTGGTCAAATCAGACAAAATTTATATCCATCGATAATATGTTGCTAATTAGATTGTTGTAAATCCGTCGCTATCTGGTTAAACCGATAAAAATTAATATCCATCGCTAATATGTCGCTAATTAGCGATGAACCATATTTTGTCGCTAATTTTTGTCGCTACTTTAGTATATTTTTTGTAGAGAATCGCTAGAGTTTGGAATGAATCAATGTGCAATTTAGGCTTTAGAAAATAAAAAAAATAAAATAATATATTTATAAGGTTTTTCAAAACAAAACTGTTTCTTTCTTTTTTAAAAAAAAGTAACTTCGTTTTATGAATCAAAACAAAAGTTGTTTATAAAGCTAGCTATATTATAATATATATAAATTTTTTTAATAAATATATTATAATATAACATTGTTAGGCATGCCTTGACGAAAAGAATACTTATGTCAAGTTGTTATCGTTTGTAGAGCATGTCACGTATTACGAAAACATTGTAAAGATGTAAGGGTAGTGCTAGAATGACTCAATAAGTCCGGACTCAAAGTAGCAGAAAGACTTAAATACCCTTCTTCTTCAATGTACCACTTACCGCCGCTACTGCCGTGACCGCTTTGACCGCCAGCTACGTCGTGATCGCCGCTATACTGCGTGTGCCGACCGCTTCGCTGCTATGCTTGTGACCGCGCATCGCGTGAACGGCCATCGACGGCACCGGCATCCCGACCAGATCCATCGCCAGAGAGAGAGAGAGAGGTGTTTTAATAAGACGACGAGACAAAGAAAACCACGACGGCTAAGTAATCGAATCGAACCTCCAAATACGCTTTCGATCTCTCCTTATCTCTCCATCACTTCACTTTGAACACAAAACATGCTCGAGAAGATCGGATTGCCCGCGAAGCCCTCGCTGAGAGGAAACAATTGGGTGGTCGATGCGTCGCAGTGCCAAGGTTGTTCTTCGCAGTTCACTTTCATCAATCGCAAGGTTTCTTCACCTTCTTGTCTCCTAATCTTCCTACCCTTTTAATCTCTTCAATTGTTTTTCAATTTTGTCGCCCACCCATCTCGCAAAATCTCATTTTTAGGTTTCCCTTTTGGTTTCATGCCTCATCATGGCTTGACAATGGAGTTCTTGAAGATTAGGATTTTGTTATTGCCATGCTAGGCTTTTTTTGTTTCCTTGTTCACTATGTGCCCTTTGTTTTTGATCAAGTTTTAATGCTTGTTTCATTTTTATTTATTTTTTGTTATTAGATTTAATATGATTAGTTTTCCTAACATGTTTGGTTGGTTTGATTTATTGATTGCGATTCGGAACTTTGCGAAGCTAGTTTCGCAACTTAAATGGTGTTGATCTTCGTTGTTGATTGAATGATCATTCTTTAGAAGAAATTAGATCTGTCGTAGGAGTGACGAGATGAAAAGAAGGGGTTTTCGCCTTTTGGTTGGCAATGGAGGAGTGAGACAAAAGAGCGTCACGAGAAGATTAGCCTCGTGAGAGAGAAAGAGAGAGAGAGACTATCGAGGTCGAGGGAGGGAGAGATATGAGAGTTGGGTGGTATTTGTACTAACTTAGGGAGAGAGCAAATGAAAATGTGCAGTAGATGATGGCGATCCACAGCGGCTGTCATTGGCGGTCGGCGGTGACAATCGTCGACGGTGGTCGGCTGCGGTCGTGATGGTTGTGACAATGGAGGTGGTGGAAGATGTAAATATTTTCATGTGTAATGATATTGAAAGTGAGGGTAATTACGTCTTTTTCTTTATATAGGTATTTTAAATCACTAGTAAAAACTTTTTGAGTCCGTCCTCAGAAAGTCCAAATAGATTTTTTGAAGACGTAAATACTAATAATCATATGTGAACACAAACACTAAAAAAGCCGAAAAGATATGCTTACCTAAATTTTTGCATCTTATCAATCGAAATAACTTGTCGCATTTATTAGGATGCGAAAGGAAAAATAAATTTAGTCGGGCGTTTTTTCAGAAGGGTATTTATTGTTTTTAGAAAACACTACTTAGAGTAGCGTCTTAATTTCTAAATATTATCATGTATATTATTTTAAAATAATCTAATTGTCAAACACAACCTATTTGTTAAAATAAAAGCTAACTGGTAAACTAGTTTGTGCTTTGATAAGTCAATATTTATATATATTTAATTATTCAAAGTCTCTAAAATATATATTTAATTATATTTATTGATTATTTTCAGGTGAAACGGAGTGCGCGGTTGAATTCGTGGCGAAAAAATACTCAAAATGGAGTATTTACTTGCAGTGATTGGATGCCGGACAGTTTGCCTCGAGTTACGTGCGCGGTGGGTAGAATATGAGACAACATATTTCAACCAATTAGAATGCGCCACGTCAACGCATATCTTCTCTCAACCAATCACCACGTCAGCAGTTCTCATTACAGCAGCTGCCAAGTGTCGACCTCTCACACCCCCAAGCATGTCACTCATTGGTTCTTGACCAGTCACGTTTTGCCACGTCAGCGATTTCCATTCTCTCATCCAATCAGAAGCCGCCACGTGGTGCCTCACAACACACATCACACCACCGTTTCTTCTCCTCGCATAGCTGCTCTTCGATTTTCCTCGGGATGCGCGTCAGCTCCGTCTTCTAGAAATTCGCACGAGTCGTGCGCGATTCTTCTCCGCCTCTAGCATGCGCTACGTGTCGCTCACTGACCACGCCACAGCGTCATCTGCAGCGGTCTCCGCCAATCAGAAGACGCCATGTCAGTGCTCTAGTAGGAAATGAACCAATGCGGTTCAGACACGTGGCGGAGACCAGTTTTGAGCCCCAAACAGCCCTACGATGCTCCTCGGCGCACGAGTCACTTCCCTAACACCCAAAATTAGTTTCTCTCACCTCTCGAGACCAGTTTTTAGTAGTTTTATATTTTAAGAACTTATGTTTTATTATTTTAAAAACACCGATTATTATTGTTTTCTTATCGACTTTCTTCGACGACGATGTTCGGCTAATCAACTCCTCGCCTAGGTCGGAAGGGAAACAAGTTGAGATCATGGACTCATGACATATTATGTAAGATCTTTTATTTTATTATTTAATTATTTTAAATTCTCCTATTTCATTGTTGTTGATTTTAAGGATTATGGTTTAGATCTAGGGTATGTATACGGCCGATGCGTGCTTTTAGGTGGACAACCTATAGTTATTTGGACCATTAGTATCCGTGTAATTGTGCTTTTGAATTAATAAAGTGACAAACACTCACCCGTTTCCCGTCAAACCCTTTCGATTCTTGAGTGTGCAATAATTGAATCTAGGTTAAACCGAGAACGGATGCGACCCGATTATTTAGGATTAGTCTTCCCACAGACCCATATTACGTGGTTAGTGTGTTAAACCAGATTGACGAATGTCTAGGGTTATACATTAATTAAGGAAGTAGTTAGTGGCGGACGTCCTAGCTATCGAGATTAGGGGAACGAGAAATTTCTGGCGGATGTCGATTTTCTATAGCTAATCTAGGAGAATATAAATTAATAAATTTTTGAGAAAGATTGAAGAACATGATTGCTATTGAATCTTGATCCTGATTTGTGGAACTGTAGACTTATGTATTAATTAATTGTTTTCAAAATTAGTTTAGTTATTTTATTTATTTAGTTTACTTAGATTAGTTAGTTAAATTAATATTTATTTTAAAACCCCTGATATTGTTTTGTTGTTTTTAACCTAAGAAAGACTACCAATCTCTGTAGGATCGATTTTTTGCCACTATTTTACAAAATAGTTGATTTAAGAAACTTTATTTTATTGACGCGTTCAGCATGCATCATGCTTGCCAAACAATGCTGAAGTTAGACATTCACAATTCTTAATTGATGCATTATTGAAACAATTAAAAATGATCGTGAATGATGACGTGTATCTTACCATCTTACCATCTTTCCATAATTATTGTTTACTACAATAATTTTTTTGAGGCCTTATACTATAATATATAGTTATTAATTATCTTCATTTTTTTCCATTATAAATCTTAATTATTGACATCAATTATAATAAAGAAAATGCAAAAAAGTATTTCTGGTGAGAACATTTAACTACGCATTACTTGTCAAAAGCAAAATTGGAGGCTTGACTCATTATATACAATAAATAAGTTGGTTTCTTATGTAAAAAAAAGTCAAATTTAATATTTAATCATATTCGAATAAATGAATCGACTTAGGTGTGTGGACCCTCTGTTAGGGATTTGGCATTGACACGTATCGAGCGTGTACAATAATTTTTATTTTATATTATACTTTAAATATTTTGTAGTAGTGATAAGTGGGACCACCCAGCATGGGTGGCGGAGTGGTAAGAACTTGACATGTGGGTTTCTTCAAGAGAAGGAGGTCGCGTGTTCGAGTCCTTGCATCAACAATGAAATCATTTCTTGATGGACTCTCTCAGTCAATAGGTTTGGTGGGACCGACTTGACCTCATGAGATTAATCGTACCCAAAAGGATGCGGATACCCATGGTCATTAAAAAAAAGTAGGAAACGTCTTCACAAGGATTTAACAAATTCCTTAAGAAAAGAAGTTTTATTTTTTATATTTTTAAATTAATAAAAATAGAATTTAAACTAACTAAACTTATTTAAATAACACAAATCAAAGTCACTAAATTTAAAATCGATTCAATTCAAAAAACTCTATAATAAAAAAACATCTAAACAATCATATTAAACAATGAAACATAGATCCATTTTGCATTCCAAACATGTTATTCCAATTACTTAGTCATGAATATACCTTCTAAAGTATCCTAGATCCACATTCATAAGTAAGTAAACAAGATCTTTAGCTTGACTATTTGTACTCCTTATACCGTGGAAAAACCACGTTCTAATTTTATTGAGCTAACATCTTTATTTTACATTAAGACATTAACTTCACGTAATACTGCTTTATGTTTTATGAAAACTTTGAACTACTAAATCTAATATCTTCAGAAAGCCACTTCAACATTAACAGGGGTGTATTCAATTGAGATTTTAATAGACTTTTGGTTACTTTTATAAGTGAATGACTTTTATGAAGTTTTAGATTTTGGTAGACTTTTAAAGACTTTGATAAACTTTTATGTAGATTTCATTATGATGACTTTTACCAACATTTAAAGTTTTTAGTGACTTTTGTGAACTTCTTAAACATGATTTTGATGATACTAATAGATTATTGTGATTTTTAAAATGAAACAAATATTTTGCACTTTATTATAAAAAATAAATAATTATATTTTTTCTTAAGAACTATTACTAATTTTTTAAAAAGTATTTTTGTATTTTAGTAAAAAAACATATAGACATATTAATGAATTACTCTCAAGGTAGTAGCATAATAAATAAGTAAATAAATATCAACATAATAAATAAGTAAATAAATCATCATTTAGTGGTAGAAAAGAATCAAGTAAGATCATTGAAAATATTATTGTAAAAACTTTGCGCTTTATTTTTGTTTGACTTAAGCAAAAAAAGTATATTTTTTCCTTAATAATGATAGTTTAAATTCTAAAAAATGCACTTCTTGCATTTAAAAAAAATTATACAACTATTTTCTTCAAAAATAACAATACTACACTTTTTGAGATTATAATAATACACTAAATAAACGAAACTTCTTTGTCAAAAAAAATAACTATCATAAATGTATAGTGATGCAAGAATGAGATTTTGTTAATAATGATATCAATCCATTTTCATCAACATAAATATTAGAGTATAATGGGTGAGCAACGAAATCCAAGAGTTGTGGAATGATTGGAGAAGTCGATAAAAACAATTGATAAGAAAAAGACCTCTTGTGAACAATGAAGTACTTATTGAAAAATGTAACCAACAAAAAATAGAAGTCTCTAAAAGTTTCTGGGTTGAAATGATGAGAAGTTAAAGACTTCTTTTTATGTATTTTTATACAAAAAGTTTACAAAGTCAAGATTTGTAACCAATCTACAAATGTCACCAAAAAATTAAATACACCTTACTTTTATGAACTCTCTAATAGTTTGAATTGAATACCCCAAAACTTTTGTAGACTTTTTAAAAGTCTATAAAAGTCCACATTGAATACACCTTACTTTTATAAACTCTCTAAAAGTTTTAAATGAATACACCTAAACTTTTTAGTCATTAAAAGTAACCAAAAGTTTATTAAAATCTCAATTGAATACACCCTTGTAAATTTAGATGTCAAATTCACCTAGGACATCTAAACGGTGTTTCCCTTTTCAACGATCCTATTTACTACTTCAAATAGTTAATAAATCAAAACACCACATACATATTGGCCACTATGCACATAATACTCAAATCCATGATTCCAATCCATAAATAACAATCTATAAAAAGAGTGAATCAAAATATACAATTAGGTTTAAAGCATTAAGTACATATTCATCCTTTCATGACTACATTGCAAAATGGATCTAGTTCATGTTTGGAATTTTGTTTAGATTAACAAACTACTCACTCATGTTGATAAATAACAAAACTAATCCGGAATTAAAAGACATAATTCAAAATACCTTGATAAAAACTTGAATCTTCTCCAAAAAGCAAAGCAATAAAGAATGTCCTCCACAACTTAAACGAATGTGTAAAACTAACAAATGGCCCTAATTTCGTAATCTAAGATTTTTATTTATAGTATATTAGGTAACACACATCCTAAAACAACTCAAAATCCTTGTTGTAATCCAAAATCCCTGAATTCGTATCCAGTGATTCTTAGCTATTTGAGGATAAGTAAAATCGCTGAGAAAATCCTGAAAATTAAGCTCATTGGTCATTTTTTGTGTCTACCAATTTAGCTAGCGGTTTAGAATGCATAGGAATCACTATGAATCACTGGTTCAAAATTTTAGTTCTTATCCTTGATTCATTGGTGATTCTTCATACATTATTTTCACTTAGTCAATTCCTTCATTTTCTTCCATTTTTCCTTCATTTCTTCAAATATTCTATTTATTACATGTAATATCAAAAAAAAGAAAAAACCATGTGTAATTTAGTCTTTTACATCTAAAATCATTCTAAAATGTACTATAAAACATGTCTAATTATTGACTTGTGCTCCCAAACTCAGCACTTAGCCGTCTCAGATAAAGAAATACTCTAAATGAAATCCTATTTTTTTTTAATCTCATAATTATATACTCCTATTCCTTAAACATAAATGACCTATAAATGAAAACATATTACCTTCATAAAAATAAAAATCGTGATAGAATAGAAAGAACTAAAGAACAACTAATTTATTTGACATTTCAACCTTTTAATTATGCAATACTCATTAGAATTCAAAGTTAAACCAATCACCAAAGTCAAGGTACTACATAAGTTTTTTCGATCTCCACTGACAAGCATCAAGCTTACCATGACTAATATAGAATCTCAAGATACAAAAATCACTAAATCAATTTCATTTTCGAACAATACTTAAAATATTACTACAATCAAAGTAGATAAGAACTTTCATTCACCAGTAATCATCATTTCATATTCATTTGTTTGAATGTTGGACAAGAGCTACCTCACTTAATTTAGCTTTAAGCACTCGAGCCAAATCTTTTATTTAGAGAATTTTTCATAAACATCATTCCATTTTCTTTATATCGCTCTTTCTTTCTTCATATGAATACATTCCACTTTTTTCATATTGTATTCCTTCGGTTCACTGCTCCATTTCCTTTGGAATATGTTATTCTTTTTTTAGGAATTATTCCTCTCATTTTTTCCACCATTAGATTCTCTCCTCCATTTCTTTTGAAATTTGTGGGTCTCTCTATTTTTCACATTAAAAACTTTTGCTAGCTCTTCTCACTTTTATTATAGGCAATGAAGTACTCGTTCCAACTAAGTAAAGTTAATTGGCTAATTTCCTATTTTTCTCCTCAATTGTGGCATAAATCTTTTCAATACATATATAGATATAAAATATTTGATCAATAATCTTTGTATAACAAGATTCTTAGAAATCTGTCTTGTTAATCTTTTACTATCGTTTCGATCTTCTACCTATTATAATGTCTAACACAAGGTAATCAATCTCCTTTAAACTCCTCTAGTGCATACACAATCTAGTTTAAGTCAAATAGGATATAACAATTTCTTTCTATCATAAAATTTATATTTTTATGGGTACTAATAATATATCACTTCTATTCGAATCCAAATTATATTCAATTCAAATATTTCCTAACTAAAATTAAATGAAAATGAAGAAATATTACCTGAATTTTTGAAAAAAATGGAAAATTTTTCAGTTAAATAAACTCTGCATCTTAAGTCTTCAATACTTGGTTTCTTTATATTTTACTTAGCCTACAATACCCCCAAACTTAATCCAAACCTTGTCCTTAAGGTTTAAAAATTTAGTTGAAATTTCAGCAAAACAAAACAAAAATACGTCATGAAGCATAAAAGAATCGAATATGAAATATAAATTACTTTTCAAAATTTAAACAATAAGCATCATCTAAAAGAAATACATAATGAATAAAGTATTCAGTCTCATCAAACTTCAAACAAAGTTCACATTTCATACATATAAGTAAATACTTCAAAATTATAAAGTATTCTACGCAGAAGTAAATTCATCGTCGCTCTCTTCAGCTTCATCTTCATTCCTCAGTGCAATAGATTGGGAAGTGTAGTTAACAGCAGGGTTATGTATTCCTGATGAAAATATCATTTGCGTCAAAGGAACATCTATGCTTCTCTAATGATAGTGTAAGCTTTCCATCCTCCTCTCCGACATGGAATGTTGGCGCACCAGAATATGTCATTTGCTTCAAAAATCTCATTATTCCTCAAGACTTTCTTCTCATTGCGCTGAAAAGCTGAAAATAAGGATTTGAAAAATCCATTCCTTCTAGCTCTTTTGGCAGATGTAGAACTAATTCCCGCAACTAGAACATATGCTTAATCATCAAATTCGCTACTCACCTCGCTTCTTCTTGTGTGCTTACATGGAGTCACTGCTTATTAATTTGGTCTTCCAATCTGTACCTCCTTATCTCGTTGGTCTCCCTATCTTCTTCCGAATCATTGTATCCATTCACTGCACTCATCATCTTAGTTGCAACATTTGTGATACTCCTATGAGGTAGCATATCGAATTGCATTTCATTGAAACCCACCTTGGCCTTCATATATAACCTAATGATTAAAATTGGGAACGGTAGGCCATTATGCTTTTTAGACCTTATTGTCTATCTCTTTGCATCGTGAATTATGTACCCAATGTCGATGTACCCAAGTTTTGCAACAATGTGGTAGAGCAAAGCAGCTATATTGTTACTCATTTAAAAATGTTGCTTATTAAGGTATAGGAAGACGTAGATGATGTATCTCTGACATTTGGTGGTTCTCCTAAAATTTGCAGTTTCGATGAACCTCGGTTGACCATTGATATTAAGAATAAATCCTCGTCCATGAATTAACTCTAAGGCTTTTTGAATTTCTATGTGTAGGTAAACATCCTTCATTTGGTAATGGTAGTTGGGATAATTGATATAATTCTGTCTAATTCTAAGCTCCAAAAGTCCATAATGTCGATTCAATGCCATTGGTGAAATATCAATCTTCCTTCTTTGAACTATCACTTTATTATCATTTCCACTCACATATTCGTTAGCGTAGAGTTGGCGAACTAATTTTGAACATCCTCTCTCTAACTTCCTTTGTAATTCATAAGAAGGTGTTCCCACTCTCTTTCCCGTATTATGGTCACATCTTTATCTTCATATTTGTTCACATTTTGGATTTGAAGTCCTCTCTCAGGAATGATTACTCTTTTCATATCTCGAATACATATATTTTGTGCTTTAGATGTATAAATCTCATAGGGTCATAGCAGACTAGTGTATCTGAGTGTAGTGGCCCCTGCCACCCTGGGGTGACGTGTCTTTGTGTACTCCTTGCTAGTTGGTCCTATTTATGTCTCGTAAATCGTGTCCATATGCGTATTATCCGATAAATCAATAAATTATCCTTATATTTTTTATCCATTCTCTGTGAAAATCTAACTGTTTCAACTGTTACTTAGTTGGCATTTATTGAGATCCTAATTATACTAGTAGGTCGTATCTTACAAGTTAACATATTTAGCGAAAGTCTTAATAAATACCATTTAAACAAGGTAATTTAACATGATAACATTGTTCAAAGGAAAATCCTACTGCGGAAAACCCTGGAAAGTACTATGTATATAAGCAACATCACCACAATAGGGTATATATACATGTATTGTATCACCTCAAGTCTCCTAATACCCAAAATATACAAAATATCAAAAATAAACATAAGCACGTACAAGTAGGTCCTCGACAGCGGACAATCAGAAGTAGTCGCCTGGGATCTCCTTGCCCCTACTGGTACTGGGATCTGCACTCAATCATCACAAAAGACAAATAATGAGTACAGTAAGTAAAACCCCAAGGAACTCCTATGAGCATTCATATAATAAAGTAAAAGAAATACAAAGAATGTTGTCAAGTAAACATGCGGAATATAAAATAGACAACTGTAAATGGCAAATCACATGAATAAATAATAGACAAGCTAACAAATTTATGTGTGCTCGCTCCAAATGGATTAGACTGTACTTCGGGTCACCAAGTTCCCACCAGTGGTCGCGTCTAACTGGCCCAACACTTGGTCCCTCACGACATTGGCCAAATCCGCTGAGTCACCGACACGTGCACCAAGGGCAAGCTCAGGTCGCCATTCACCGAGGGTCGGGTCACACGTGCTACAGTCCAGTGAATCATGAACACACAACTAGGAAATCCGGGGGAGTAACCTCGACCCAAATCCAAGTGATCGAATAGAATAATGAGCAACAAAAACTGATAGAAATGAAATGTAAGTAAGCAGAATAAATACTCAGAGTCTTTCAGTGTGGTTTTACAAACCTCACACTGCTTTCCAACCTCCTCAGACTCCTGTACCCAACCCGACAAGCTCCTCGACACCAAGCCCCGGTCCACTAAATCCCTGAAGTCCATTTTTACAATTTTAGGTTGTTTACAAAGTTTTAGATATGTATTCACTGAAAAATCCCCAAAACAGCTCTTTATAATCCATATTCATCTGTCGTTAGCGCGTTAATATGGTAAACCTAGCGTGCTAGATTGAGTTAGCGCTAAGGGAATATACCTAAAGTGCTAGATTTGAGTTAGCGTGCTAAGGGGTGTACCTAGCGCACTAGATGGAATTAGCGCGCTAGGGAATTTAACTAGCGGCTACTGTTCTTCATTTCAAAGAATTGTTCCACACCCAGGACAATTAGCGCGCTAATATTATTAATTGGCGCGCTAATTGCCTTCTGGGATATAACTCTCAATTCGAGAATTCTTTCCTAGCCCTCTCAATTAGTTACTCTAACTAGTTTTACACACTCTGCTAATCAAAATAACTTCAACACATCAATTAGAACACTCCAGATCATTCACTTAACCCAAAATCTTCAAACTCATGCATTCACCATAACTCTATTAACAATAAAATTCATCAAATCTATCTAAAACAACGATAAATTCCTCTTATATACGATCTAACATCATGAAATTAATCAACTTTTCATCACAATTCAGAGCATGCATCGTAAATTTTGGAATTCCACCAAGCATATCAAAATTAGGTTCATTTGCAAGCTTAGAGGGTGGAGAAGATGATTACCTATATTAGATCACTTGGTTTGGTCTCTATAGTGTTGAATTCTTAGTTGGAAGTCCTTATTCATCCTCTGAATTTCTCTGGTTTTGCATTAATTTGTGAGTGTTGTGATCAAACACTCCATTAAGTCCTTTATTTATTTGTTTGTGGGAATCAATTGGGTGTACGTATCTCGAGGCATATCTTGTGGTTCACAAGCATGTTTTCCTATACCTCCTAGTGACTCTAATAGGACACTCATCATCTAGTACCACTCATTATGTTAATCTAGATGTCCATCTCATGGCCCCTTTTATTTAATGTAAACTATAGGCTTTCATTTATTTTATTAATGTCACATTACATTATGCGTATACAATCATATGGTTAGTGTTTTATTTATCAATTTTAACCAACTCTTAGTCCTATTAACCTTCGGTTACCCTGTATCCGGTGCCCTGCGTCTCGACACGCATTTCGAGGCACGCTATAGCTTATTGTTCAAGTTTATTTACTTAGCCTATTGTTACATTAATTATGTCAATTTGATAACTTAGACATATTTATGTAAGTTTATTGAGTTTTCTCTAGTGTACCCATATCTCGCCTCTCGATACTCGCGTTAGCATGCACTTCGAGACAACTACCCGTTACACAGCCTCGCACCATACCGCTATTCAACCCACATACATGCGATGTATTTAACATTTAATTTAATAAAGTGCATCGCAAATAAACATTCAACACACAATAAACTAGTGTACCTAGGTCACGTGTGTCCTAGCCTACCCGCGGATCTGAGCTGGCGTCCATGTCTGCAATTACGAGATAATTAACGACATTAATAAAAAAGGGTCGTTACACTGGGTCTAGGTAGTCAGAATCCTCATCAGAGCTTAGAGGAGTGGATGTTCTCAAATCAGCCCTTTCGGGTCATGAGTCTCTAATAATAATACTCGTAGATAAAATGTACATTTGTTGACTCGAATGGTCTTTCTTGAAAGTTTCTACCATAATCCCTTTTTTTCTTTCACTTATGCATTACTCCTACCCTTTCCAATACCTCGTCTCACCATAGTGATTAAATTACTACTGTGAATCAATAAACCAAAGTCATGTATTTGATACAAAAATGGACTTAAGTAAGGAAAGTTATTGAAAATCAAATTGCTATCGAGAAATTCAAATATATTATAAATGAAAAGTAGATTTTTGACAAAACTTATTTGAAAATTACGAGAGTCAACAATATGAGAATAAATATATAGAATGCTCCTTCAAAAACTCATGATTTACACCTTTTTGCGAAAAATTCTATCTCAAATATTTTTTCAAATGCTCTTCCAAAATTCATTTTGCAATAAATTTAATCTCAAATATTTTTTTAGATACTCATCCAAAATTCATTCTCCATATTTTCCAAAATCATGGAATTTGTAAACCAATGCCCATACTATTGCAATATCCAATCTGAAATGATTTGTTCGGCATATCAAAATGGAGTTTAACAAATAATTTTTGAAATTAATTGAAGAATTTTCACAAATCCAACAAAAATCAAAATTTCTTCAAAATAAAGTTCTAGGATTGTGATGTTTACCTTCTTGAGAGTGAATCTCTCAAGATATATGCTCTCAAACTCTTTCACCCAGTATTCCAAGCTCCGATTTTGAATTCTCTAAACCCTATATTGTATCTACTCTCACAGTATTTGATGTTTTTAGTGTTGAATGAAGCTAGGTAAAGGTGGGAATTACTTAAATAGATTAGGATTGAGCTTAGGTCAGTTGAATCTTGGTAAGAAATTGAAATTTTTATGAAGGGTACAATGGTTTGATGGTGTGAATGAGGTGATATGTGTGGCGATTTGTGGTTTTATTTTTAAAAACCAAAAATCGTACCCAGTGATTCCTCTGTAAGTGGAATTGCTAGGAATCCTTACTTGAATAAAAAATAAGTGAGTTGTTTCCAAATTTAATGACCTATCGAGTTTACCAGGGATTCCTAAGTAAGTGGAATTGCTGGGAGTCGCCTAACTTTGATTTTACACTGATTTTATTGTGTTTTTCTATAGACTTTCCCAGTGATTCCTAGTTTTATTATGAATTGTTAGGAATCGCTAAGCCTATTTTTACTATTTTTGCAATTTTATTTCATGAGTGACTTATATATCCTTCGTAAAGGTAAATGTAAAGATAAGCTTGTTTAAAAAATTTCAAAAAAACTCATAAACTTGATTGGGATATGTATCTAACTAATAATTTTATTTATTAATGAAATAGATAAATAAAGTTTAATAAAGGCCATGAAAATAGAAACAACTCGATCATCTCCCCTCTAAATGAAGCTACTCTGGAGCGTGACTTCCGAAAGTAAATCTAAAAGAGAGTAAAAAGGAAAGAGAATAAAAACAAAATATACTAAAGCTAGATATCCTGCTAAAAATTAAAATAACATAGAGAAATAACGAGTATGAGCTGCCTCCCATAGAATTTCGTTGGTTATAGTTGCTTGCTTGACTGATAGAGGAATCAATTTTTGTTGAGTATGAGCGAATCAATCTTCACTTCAAGTGTTCCTCTTTGAGAATGTCTTCACTAGGATCGAAAAACGTCGTCGTCATTGATCTCATCATCGTCATTAAATTGATCCTCTTCCATTTTGATCTCAAGCTATATCCTATTTCTTTATCACTCGTCCTTAGTGTAATGTGCACTCATGTATGTCGATGATAGCTCCAACATTTGATAAGAATGGTTTATCCAATAATATCTGATCATCTGGGTCGGTTGACGTCATGATTTGGAAATGTGTGATGATGTTGAGCCTATCAACTTGCATTCTTTGATACTCCTAAAGTGGCTATAGGTGTAGTTTGGCTTTGACACCGTAATTGGTGGTTTGCAATGAATCCTCAGTTTTTTAAGAAGGAACCAAGGTTTAGGTATAAGATTCATGTCAACTTTCGTATCGAGTTGAACTCCACAAAGTGACATCTCATTGATTTGTATGTTAAGGTAGGTTTGTCCTGGATCCACTGTAAAGATTTTAGCAGGATTGCCATTTTCATCATACTCCTCATTATCTGAGTCATCCTTATCGCACTCGTATAGGTCTTTGACGGGCTATTTGTCCTTCTGTGATTTCTTATTCTTTTTCTTTCTTGGTATTTAACCATCCATACCTTGAATGTTTCACTAGAATTAACTTTTATGATATGCTCCTCCATGGTGTTCACTTCATCTAGAATTAACTTTTATGACTGTTAAATTTAAAGATTCTCCTTGTTTCTCTACTTTCTATCTCTAGAACACTATAGGGAAATATATGAGTATCTACAAAAAGGTCCTATCCATCTCTATCAAAGTTTTTTAAAAAATAATTTAAGACTTGAACAAAAGAGTAATACTTTTTGTCCTAATTCAAAATTCATAATATTCAATTTATTGTCATGAAGTGCTTTAGTTTTGTTTTTATAAATAAAAGCACTCTCATATGCTTCATTTCTCAATTCTTCTAACTCTTGGATATTAAGTTTACGTTGCTTTCATGCATTATCATAATTCGTATTACTTGTCTTAATTGACCATTATGCTTTATGCTCTAGTTCGATTGGTAGATGACATGCTTTACCGATAACTATTATATAAGGTGTCATAGCTATGGGTGCTTTAAATGTAGTCCTATATGACTATAATGCATATTATAAACGAAAACTTCAGTCTTTACGTGTTGGACATACTATCTTTTCTAAAATTGATTTAATTTCTCTATTTGAGGTTTCAGTTTATCCACTAATTTGTGGATGATATGCAGTAGATGTCCTATGGGTAACATAGTATTTATGAAGTAAAGTAGTTGCAATTCTATTGCTAAAGCTTGAACCTCTGTCGCTAATCAATGTTCTAAAAGCTGTAAAAACATTAAAGATCCTTGATTTTAGGAAATTGACTACTATTTTAGAACCATTAGATTTTATGGCTATTGCTTCTACTCATTTGGACACATAGTCTACCGCTAATATGATGTAAATATATCCATTAGATAGTGGAAAAATGTCCCATAAAATCTATTCCTCAAACATCTAATAGTTCGCAAAACAGAATAAGATATAAGGGCATTTGGTTCATACGTCCTAAATTTCCCGTTCTTTGACAATTTGGACAAACTTTCGTGTAAACATAACAATCGTGAAATAAAGTAGCTCAAAAGAATCTTGAGTCTAATATTTTACAAAGTTGTACGTGGCGGATCAAAATGTCCTCCACAAGCATAAGTATGGCAATGAGCCATGACGAATTGTATTTCTGTTTATGGGATACATCTTTGAATGGTTTGGTCGATATAGAGTTTCCATAAGTAAGGGTCATCATATAAATAATGTTTAGAATCGTGTTTTATCTTATTCTTTTGGGCTCTTGTTAAATGAGGTGATAGCCTGTTAGTAGTATGGTAGTTGACTATATCTGCATACCATGGGCTAGTAATGGCAATCTTATATAGGTGTTCATCTGGAAAATAATCATTTAATGGCATTGAGGGTTCACCGTTTTTTAGTCTACTTAGATGACTTGCTACTAAGTTTTTGGCATTTTTCTTATCTTTTATAGTGAGATCGAATTTGTGTAACAATAAGATCCATCTTATTAGTCTTAGTTTAACATCTTTCTTCGCATAAAATATCTTGATCTTCGCATGATTTAAGTATACTATTACTTTAGTACCTAATAAATATGTTCTAGACTAATCTAATGCAAACACAACTCCTAGGAGTTCTTTTATGTGGTGATATAGTTTAGTTGGCTGTGATCTAAAGTTCTTGATGTATAATACATGACATGATAATCCTTTCCTAACTTTTGACCTAAAATAGCCCCTACTGCGTAGTTGCTTTCATTGCACATTATTTCAAAATGTTCTAACAATCTAGTGATTTTATCATCGGTATGGCAATCAAGGCGTCTTTCAGTTTATTAAAAGCTATTTTGCATTCAGGTGTGAACTCAAATGTGACATCTTTTTGCAAAAGTTTGCACAAGGGTTGTGTTATTTTTGAAAAGTCTATCATAAAACTTCTATAGAATCCTGCATGGCCAAGAAAAGATATTACCTCCCTCACAGTGGTGGGGTAAGGTAATGTTTTTATAACTTGGATTTTACCGGGGTTTACCTCTATTCCTTTTGCAAACACTATGTATCCTAATATAAGTCATTGACTTACCATAAAATGACATTTTTCATAGTTTAATACTAGGGTTTTCTTTATACATCTTTTAAGTACTTTAGTTAAGTGAAATAAGTATTCATCGAAAGAATTACCGTGTGTGGTAAAGTCATCCATGAAAAATTTACTAAAATTTCCAACGTAGTCTGAGAAAATTCTAATCATACATATTTGAAATGTAACGGGTGCGTTACATAAGCCAAAGGCATATGCCTATAAGCGAATGTACCAAAAGGGCAAGTAAATCTTTTCTTGATCTTTTGGAGCTACATGAATCTGATGGAATCTTAAGTATCCATCCAAACAATAATAATGGATTCATCTAGCTAGTCTTTCTAACATTTGATTTATAAATGGAAGTGAATTGTGGTCTTTTCTAGTTCAGGCATTTAGCTTCCTATAATCTATGCACACTCTCTAGTTGTTTTGGATTCCAGGAGGTACTAGTTCTTTATGCTCACTTATTATAATTGTTATCCTTGTCTTCTTTGGGAGTACTTGTGCATGGCTGACCCAATTACTATCTGCTATCGAAATATCATCCCAACATATAATAATTTTAATATTTTTTTCTTTATGACTTCCATCTTTTGTGGATTCAATCTACGTTAGGCTTGTCTAGAGAGTTTCGTGTCTATTTTAAGATTAATTTTATGCATGCATGCTGCTGGACTTATTGCTTTAATATCGGTTACTATCCATCCTATTGCTTTCTTGAATTCTTTGAGAACATTCGTTAATTTCTCCTTTAAGTTTAATAATTTATTAGAGATTATAACTAGTAAGGAGTTGTTGCCTCCTAAGTACGTGTATTTCAAATGATACGGTAAAAAAATTTTAAGTCTAAGTTGGGAGCTTTTAGTATAAAGAGTAAAAATTTGAAATGATTTATTGGTAAATCCATATAGTAAGAGAGTTCAGGGAGTACATTATAAGATTCTTAAGCATTAGTCATTTCTCTTGTCTCTTCATCAATATCATCATTGTCATTTAAGTCATATATTACTTTTTCAAGTTTGTCTGACTTATCATTTCTATAAGTTTTATCTATTATAGAATCTAAAATATCTACGGTGCATATTGATGAAACATCTAAAAGATATTTCATGGCACCAGGGATGTTAAAATTTTCCATTATTAGAGTTCCATTAGAAACATCTATTTTGGCTTTTGCCATTTTTAAAAATGGGCATTCTAAGATAAGAGAAGTTTTACTAGAGAAGTGGTATTCTTTCATGTTTATGACATAAAAGTCATATGGGAAAAGTGAGCCATTAACTCTAACTAGTGCATCCTCTAACACTCCTACAGGTTAGATGGTAGATCTGTTTGCTATTTGTAATAATATACCAGTTTCTTCTAAGGGTACGTTTTTCGTTTGCAAATATACTAACAAAGGCATAATGTTGATTGAGGTGTCAGATCACTTAATGCTTTAGATATCTCTATATTTTTTATAGTGCATGGAACAAAAAACATTTCAGGGTTATAACATTTAGGGGCAATTTTTTTTTTGAATTATTACTGACACATGTTCTCCTAAGCTTACTCTTTCACTAGGTTTAAATTTATTAGCGCATGAGTCTTTTATAAATTTTTGATATTTAGGTACATCTCGTATGATTTCGAATAAAGGTATGTTTACTACCACTTTCCTTAAAGTGTCTGAGATTTCATTCTTTTCTTGTAATTTCTTAACGTTCTTATTGTTTTTTAAACGATAAGGAATTGGTGGTCTTACTATACTTGGTTTATTCTTTTCGAAATCATAATCATTTTGAATTTTATTATCTTTTATTTCTAATTTAGCCTATAATTCTTTTCGAGAAACTAATTGTTTTGACATCTTTAGTTCTTCCATTTGTTTATCGCTTCTCAAAGTTATCGCTTTTGCGCATGAACTAGGGTAAGGTTGAGATGATAATTTACCTTGATTAACCCATGGACTCATTTGCATTGTATTTGACTTAGTTTGTCTTTTAATTCAACTATATCATCTTATAAGGCTTGAATTTTTCGATCTTTCGCTTTGTTTGAATTTTATAGTGCTATTGTTCTATCGGTTAATGCGGGTGTTCTATAACTTTGAAAATTGCGATTGTCTACACCATTACTTATCTTTGGTCTTAGGTACTTAGCATTGTTATTAGTAATATAAGTAGGTTTATTAAGATTATTATAGTAATTCATCATAGTATTAGCCTCTTGAAATTGATTTTGTTGCGACAACAGACATTTATCATATTGATGATTGACCTAATGGCAAAAAGCACAAATTTTAGTTTGGTCTGACCTATCTTTTAATAGTAATTCAACCATACTTTTTGATTCATCAAATTTAGCATCCGATGTCTTGACTATATTGCTATTGGTTTCAAAAGAATGGTTTTTCATATATTTATTTTTCTCACAATATTGTTTTGATTGTTTTGCCATTTTGATAATAGTATTTCTTTGCTAATGTTGGCCTAATATTGAATAAAGATTCTCCACACACTGTGTCTAGGAGTCGTTGCTCTAAATGGTTTAGTCGTTCGTAAAAGTATTCTAGTAAAAGTTTCTCTGTAAATCCATGTTGTGGCCATAATGATATTGATCTTTGGTATCTATCCCAAAACTCACTAAAAGTTTCCTCGGTCTCCGTCCTGGCATTGTTAATTCATTTCTTATTCAAAATAATTTTACATGTTGAAACGTATTGATCTAAGAAACTTTCTAACATTTCGGACCATGTGGTTATAGAATTTTGAGGGAGATAGAATAGCCAATCTTCAGCTTGACCTTTCAAACAAGAAGGGAAAACCTTTTAACACGTGTCGAGCGTGCACAATAGTGTCTTGTATTTTCCTATTATTTGTAGTAATGGTAAATATGATATCGTCTCCATAGAGATTTTGTAATTTTCTAAGGAAAGTATTTTTGTTTTGTATTTCTTAATTTTATTTATCAAATTAAATGAGAATTAAAATACTAAAGAACTAAAAGCTATAACTATTAACTTAATTAACCAAACTAACTAAACTAATTTAAACATTTCAATGCAAACTTAATCAAACAATATTCAAATTCAATATAATATAAATATCTAAACAAATATCAATAAAACTCTCACTAAACAATGTAATATACTTGGATTGCATTCAAACACTAGAACATAACATCACCTCATAACCTAGTTATAGTTATATCACATGAAATTTTGGAATCATTAAACCCTAATTCATAATGGGTTGATAACCTTTAGCAAACCATCAATTTTCCTATATTCAATAAAAATAACCCATATCTTTATCATTTTAAATCTACCTATTGGATAAAATGCAATAAAATAGAAATACAGTAGTATTAAAACTCAATGAAAATCATACTTAATCTAAATCAAATATACATTAGAATATGCTAGTTAATAAATAATTTAGACACAATCACCTATAACATCCACTCGGGTAATATGACCATATAGATTAATCCTAGTTACTCTTTCTATAATTGTTATCAATAATCATAAACAAAAATTCAGAATCAAAATATCATACATATTTGCGACTATGCATACAATTTCAATCTAGTTGTAATATGCAAAAACAACTTATTAACAACCATTGTTGTGTATGATTAGACTTAAAGCATTAAATACATGATTCCTTAATTATAACTATATAACAATCCAAAGTATATACATGTCTAGGGTTTGTTTAGATTAATAAACTACTCACTCATGCTGATCACAATAATATAATTGAAAGACATAGTAAAATAAATAATTCTTAATGAAATAAACAAAGCTCTAATGTTGCTTCAAATATAAACTCAATAAAAACTAACTTATAGCTCTCATAAACTTGTTAAGGGAAAAGAAGGCTAAGATAGAACTTAATTTCGAAGACCTATGCAACCTGTTAGATTCCTAATGTGTACACATCATAGATAAACTCAAATTCTTCATGATAATCTAAAAAACTCATAACCGACCTCTGTGATTTTAATATTGCACATGAATTGCCAAGTTAATCACTAGAAATAGCTCTCTATGCTCTACCTATTCATTCAACGATTCCGAGTGTAATTCCTAAATCATTGGCTAATTGCTGGCTTTGTTCTCAAGTTGACTGTTTTGCTCTTCTTCATCTTTTCTTCCATTTCTTTATTTTTCCAAATTAAATCTTGAAATCGCAAAAACAAGAGAATACCTAGTGTAATATCATTATTTATATCTAAAATCAACCTCAATTATACTATAAAATATATCTAATTATAGACTTATCAAATACCTTCAAACTTAGCACTTTGCTATCCCGAATAAAGATCTAATCTCTATCATATTCTCTTTTCATTCTTTATAAAATGATTTCAATCTAATTCATCATAACTTTAAATAATAAAAGTTTTTAAATAGAAGTGATCTTCAAATAGAAACATATTACCCACAAGTAAATGAAGTTTATGATAGAATAGAATGATTTTAGAAAAAAATGAACTATCCCTTAATATGAAGTCAACCACCCAATGCAACACCCTATAGAACTTAAAGTTCATTTCCAAGAACATTACATAATATATGTTTTCTCAATCTCTACTAATAAGCATCAAGATAACGATAAATAGTGTAGAATCTCAAAACATAAAAACCACTAGATTAATCTTAATTTTAGAAAATACTTTATATTAACACCACAATAAAAATCAATAGAAATTTTGGCAAGGTACCGACAAATATATCGTTTGAAACGTACTAGATTAAGAAATACTTCACTCACCCTTACTTCAAGCACTCGAGCTAAATCATTTTTTTAAAGAGTTTAAGAACATCCATATTTTTTATCTTTCATTATTTTTTCTACTTTATCCTAATTATTTTTTCTTTTATTATTTTTCTTTTACTTTTTAGTCCATATTCCATTTCTTGCAGACATTCTCACATTTTCCCATTATAGACTCCCTGCTCCATTTCTTATGGAATCTATAGGACTCTCTATATATTTGAAAACTCTTATTAGCACTTCTCATTGTCCACTAAAGTTGAAGAAATTATTCTTTCTAACTTATAGAGATTTATTGATTTCTAACCCATTTCTTCTTTCAATAGTGGCACAATTACTATCTATATATATACTGTAAAAATACTTAATCAATAGCTTTTGTATCACAAGATTCTTAGAAATCTTTCTTGTTCATCTGACACTATTGTTTCTATCTTCTACTCATTCTCATGACTAATACAAAGCAATCAATCCAAAGTGCATACATCAACTAGTAAAGTTTATAAAAAATGGTATAAAAATTGATTCCTTCTATCATAGAACTCACTAGGGTGATAAAAATATAACTTCCATTCAAAAATCTATTATATATACATATTTATTATATTATGTTCCTAACTAAAATTAAAGTAAAATGAAATTCATAGTTTCTTGAATTCGTAAGAAATTTGAAAAATTTCATCGACTTATTTGAATATCAGATCAAAAGTTTGAACTTTGCATCAATTTCGAACTTATCTTCTACCTTTTATTTCATTCTTTTGTTTTCTCGATTATTGTCATACTTCACCTAAAATACCCCCAAACTCATTCCTAACCTTATCCTCAAGGTTTAAAAATTAAGTCGGATTTCTAACAAAACAAATACACCTCGTGAAATATAAACGAATTGATATAATCATAAATTGGATAATCAATATATAAATAAACTCAATATATAAATATTATCAAACATAATGCATTAAAAATATATGAATAAACATCACCAATATATATCAAACAAAGCATCATCATCAAATGTAATACCATAATATCATATTAAATGTATCAAATTATCAAGCACATATTAAAAATAGTATATCATCACAGATCACATAGTATCATTACCAGAGTTACATGCAAGACCTCACTCATTATCACTTAGAGACAAAGAAGAGAAAGTAGAGTAAATAAGTCAATGTCGTTGTCTTGAAGTCGCATCATCATCGTCCTCCAACGGGTCAATCCTCTCGGACTGGTAATTCGCAGTGGGATCATAGAGTTTGTAGTCCTAACCTTACGTTGGTTGATCATTAAAATTATGATTAATTGGTAGCCGCGTTTGTATAGGCGGTACAGGAACCTTTGCATCTCCTTGTTTTCAATGTCTTCTTGACATTGTCCTTTGAATGCTCCTCGCTAAGGCTCTCTGGTTCTCGAACACCTGATCTTGATTCCTCATAGTCCTCATTTGATTGCATAGAATTGTACCCATAAAGGCCAACTCTGACTCCATGTAAAGTCCATTGTAGTCCTTAGTAGGTTGCTTTACATTCAGATTGTTTCTTGCTCTAGACATTTCTTCCAAAATCTCCTCATGTCATCTCTAATTTTTCTTCATTGCTCTGTCCCTCTTCGGACTATCTTTTCCTTCGCCCTCTCGTCTTTAGAGTCTCCATATCCATTAAATTTTCCATAACTCTCTATTATTGCATCCGTGATAGTCTTCTATGGTAAAAACATCTATATCAAGTCTTGCCATGTTTACTCGATCTTCTCCGCAAAAAGCCGTGATCACCAAAGGAAATGGTAATCCGTCATTCTTCTTCATTGGTGTGGAGCTCATTATCTATTCATAGATAATCTCCCCAACATCTAGATATCTCAATCCCATAAAATTGTGGTAAAGCAAGGCGACTTTATAGTTCACGATCTCGTAATATTGCGAGACTTGGTTGTAAGCTGGCATTAATGAAATAACACCATGTTTTCGTGATCTTCCTAAAAGATTTTGTAACGATGTGCTTCGGGTACCCCTCTATGTCGAAATTGAATCCATCACCATGGATTGCCTCTAATCCTCCCTTAATTTCCTTAATAGGATAATGGTACTTAATCGAATATTCAAGCTTTGGGTACTCATCATTTTCTTTTTGGCAAACTTTTACTAAACAAAAATACCAATTTATTCTTGCAATAGAATAATCCACTGTTCTTCCTCTAACTTATGACTCTATTTTGCTGTCACTTCTAAAAGCATTCGCGTAAAACTCTCTCACTAAAATGTCGCATCTCTTCTCACTAGGAACATTCTCAAGGTTTAAAGGGTGATGTTCTCTAGTCAATAATCTCTAGTTTCTTCCATCAATGATATCTAGGATCATATGCTTATATTTCAACTCATTGTTCACATTGAATTCCCTATCCAGTATCAACTTCTTTTCTTTCACTATATCATTCTTATTCTTGGCAAAGGGCTTATCATTGACAAAACTTTTCTCTCTAAGAAAATACATCTTTGCCCTTTTTGGTATTTCTTCTTCTACTTCCTTCTCATCCATATATTCATCCTCAAAACTATAGCTATATGACAAAAGATGGTAGGCTCTCTCTGTGGTCTAATCCTAGGTGTATTGAAAGAAATCTCCATTGGTCTCATTGGTGAAACTTTGGATTTATCTGTACATTTCTCTACTAACTTCCACTTTCCTTTCTCGCTCCCTAAAATCTCTACCTCTTCCACTTTTGGTCATTTCAATAGGTGCAAGTAAAAGAATAAGCCTATAAAATCATTTAAAACCAAATTGTTGAAAAAATATTCGGTAAAATTCAAAGTATATATATAATAAGGAGAAATTCATTGAAAAAAATTGTTTATGAATCGAGAGTTTGAAATTCGTATGAAATTCATTGATAAAACATTATTGATAAAAACAATCGCTCATAAGTAATTTAAGTCATGCGATAGATAAATACAAAAACCCAAAACTCACTCGTAACTTGGTCTCAAATTAGTTTGCGTATAAAATCCAATCCATTCGCCATATACTAAAAATAGTTTGAAAATTCTATATTGATAAAAAAATCATCACACTACTCCCATACTAGTATTATAATTAAAAACATTCGACATTAAAACCAATTTAGAGTAAAAATTTAGAAATTAAGGCTTTAACCTAAATAAATATCCAAAAATCCATGAAAAACTGAAAATATAATCAATAAAAGGCTAGGGTTTTCATTGATTACCTTCGCGAAAGTGAATCTTTCAAGATATGAAATCTAAAATTCCTTTAGAACATTCTTGCAAGTTCCAACTTCGAATTCATCTTGTTCAAGCCTTAGTCGACTTTACACGCTCAAAACTCACCAATTTCTAGGTTGAATGTATAAGGATTGAGGTGAGAATCACTTAAATACACTAAAATCTAGCTTTGTAAGGTTGAATTTAGTCGAAAATTTGATATTTAGGTCAAAAAGTTGCAATGATTTATGAGTGTGAAATGAATAAATGTGGTGATTTTGGGTTTTTGTTTTTAAAAACTTGTATTCATTCTCAACGAATCAAGGTTTTAATGCATTTACTAGGAAATCGCTGCTTAAATCGATGAAAATGAGCCTTAGTGGATCCGCAATTAGTTTAGCAAATCCTAGTTATAAGTGCAAATCGCTGACAAATCTCTGACCTAAAATTACATTAAAAAATTTGCAAATTGCTAACGATTTTTATGCGAATTCTAGTACAAACTAGAATAACTGGGAAATCGCGAACTTATTTAAATGTTTTTTCAAATTAATTGATTTTCTCATATATTAATCACATCTATGTCCAATAAAAAGGTAGAATTATTCAAAATTATTAGGATTTGACTATGGTTTTTACTAAGCAATAATTTCATTCCTATAAATAACCGACTAACATAAAAATTAATGCATAAAGACAATATAATACGGAAAGACATTGGCTCGATCAACCCCCCTTGTATGAAATTATTTCGAAATTAAATTCTAAAAATATCTCCATCGTAAGAGTAAGTTCAGAATAAAGACAACTGATCCTAATATTAAAATTGAAAGTAAAGATAGAGTATGAGATGCCTCAATAAAGCTTTTTTTTTTTACTGTCGTTGGCTCAACTGAACCATGCAGTTCTATTTTGGTTCTATAAACATAAATGTTGGTTCTATAAACTTAAATGTAGGATTCTCCACTCTAGTGCCATTCCAGAAAGTGATTGTTATTGTCTTGTTTACAATATCCATGACAGCTTGCGAAATGACTAAGAAATGTCATCCTAAGATTAATAGAGGATCTTCGTTGATGAAGTATGACATAACCTAAAAGTCTATGGAAATAATATACTTGTCAATTTGAACTGACACATAAGTAACCGCTCATATTGGTTTAATTGAATAACCATTTGGTAAAGTAAATTTTTCATAAGCCGATACATCCAACTCCAGTTGAGTATAAAGAAGAAGTGAATGGCATGTAGTTTGCTCAAGAGCCTGTATCACAAATAGATTTAAAATGCCAAGCTCATTTAACTTTTATATTTATGTATATAGCTCTTGGATCATCGAGCGACAATTGCTAGATTCTTATTTTTCTTATTTTTCTTCTTCTTCGTAGCTTTAAACTCCTCCATTTTAAGATCATTCTCAACATTGTTCGATTGCTTAACCCTCTATTCTTGAGTTATTATCTTTTCATTTTGATCAAGTGTCGTGCGTGCCAAATATAACTCGCAAACGAGTTACCAACTACAAGGGTATAGTAGTGGTAAATACGGGGTCGAATCTACAAGACTTGAGTTTACTCCAAGTTAACTAAAAATTGGGTTTTTTAGAAAATTCAATAAAATAATAAATTAAACTAACACAAATAAAAATTCGCAAAAATAATATCAATGATGAGAAATCACCTAAGTCTTATAGTTCTACAAATCAGAATCAAGATTCAATAGTATTCAATGGTCCTCAATCTTTCCCAAATAATTATTAATTTAAATTCTCCTAGATTAGCTATGGAAAATCGACATCCGCCAGAAATTCCTAATTCCCCTAATTTCGATAGTCAGGATGTCCGCCACTAACTATTTCTCTAATTAATGTATAACCCTAGACATCGCCAATCAGGTTTTACACACTAACCGCAGTAATATGGATCTGTGAGAACACTAATCCTAAATAACCGGGTCGCAACCGCTACCGATTTAACCTAGATTCAATTGTTGTACACTCAAGAACCTAAAAGGTTTTACGGAAAATTGGTGAATGTTTGTTACTTTATTGGTCCAAAAGCACAATTACACGGATACTAATAGTCCAACTAACAGTAGATTGTCCACTTAAAAGCATGCACCGGCCATATACATACCATAGATCTAAATCATAATCATTAAAATCAACAACAATAGAATATGAGAAATTAAATTAATTAAATAATAAAATAAAAGATCTCACATAATATGCCATGAATCCATGATCCTGACTTGCTTCGCCTTCGACTTAGGCAAGAAATTGATTAGCCGGACGTCATCGTCGAAAATTAATACTAAAAAATAATAGTAGATCTCTAAAAAATATTAATTGGTTGTTTTTTTTCAATAATACCTAGGTTCCTAATATATAAAAGTACTAAAAATTAGTCCCGGGAGGTGATAGATACTAATTTTAGGGGTTGGGGAGGTGACTCGTGCGCCGAGGAGCATCGTAGGGCTGTTTTTAGCTCAAAAATCGGATTCTGCCACGTGTTGCAGCGTAATTCGCTCTTTTTCTCGTGAAGCTGACGTGTCGCGCTGTGATTGGACTGCCAGCTGTCATCGGGCTGAGGTGGCGCCGCGTGATTCGTCGAAAATCTGGTGCGTTTACGATGTGTGAGGTGAGTCAGATCCACGTGTCGTTAAGTGATTGGACGAACCGCGTGTTGATGACGCGGTGGACGAGTGAGAGCGCGCCATGTGGTACGCTTGCTGGCGGAGGAAAAACGCGCGACTCGTGCGAATTTCTGGGAGTCTGTGCTGGTACGCATCTCGAGGCAGATCAACGAGCAGCTGAAGCGCGGAGAAATGACGGTGTATGACGTGGCTTCCTGGGTGACGTAGTGACGCGTGGCTGTCTCTGATTGGTGGCGGGAATTGAAGAGTGCTGACTTGGCAACACGTGGTGACACCCGATTAGTCGAAACCGGTGTATTGACGTGGATGTTGGGTAGAACTTCCACGTGGCAGCGTCTGATTGGTTCAGAGAGGCTTTTCTCGCTGACGTGGCAGCTCCTTATTGGCTGAAATATACTGTCTGCTATCCGACTCACCGCGCAACGCGTAACTCGAAAGGCAAATTGTCCAAGCATCCAATCACTGCAAGTAAATATTCAATTTTGAGTATTTTTCCGCCACGAATTCAACCGCATACTCCGTTTCACCTAAAAATGACCAAAAAAATATAATTAAATATATATTTTAAATACTTTGAATAATTAAATATACTAAAATAAAGTACTAAATATATATAAATATTGACTTATCACATTTAAAGTATCATTAACTCGCTCATTCTTTGGCATGACATTTACTTCTTTCTTTGTTACCGCATTAATAACATATACTTTAGCTTTTAAATTATAATGATTTATTCTAAAGATTCATTATCACTAGTTTGTTCATTATTAGACTCATCAAAATTATCATAGACATCTTCATCGTTAAAATAAAAAGTGACAATTTTATTTTCAAATTTCGTAGACATTGTTCCTTTAAAGATATCAAACTTTGTTTTAGCTGTTTTAAGAAATGGTCTTCCTAAAAGTATAGATGAAGATCTAGACCATACTGAGTCTCTCATTTTCATGACAAAGAAGTCAGCTGAAAATACTAAGTCATTTACTTTTACTAAGACATCTTCTAGTAAACCACAAGGTTTAATAATTATGTTGTCAGCTAAGGTAAGATTAATAAGTGTATTAGTCAATAAACCTATTTTCAATTACTCATATAGTTTAAGTGACATGACATTAATTGATGCTCCAAGATCACACATGACAAAATCTATAAAAGAAGTTCGTATTCTAATAGGTATTCCAAACATTCCTGGATCAGAACATTTCTCAAGTATTTTCTTTTCAATTAAAGTAGACACCTTTAGTCCTAGGTTTTCATTAGATTCTTCTAAAAATTTATCCTTAGACTAAGAGAATTCTTTCAAAACTTCATCATAATTAGAAAATTGCATAATTGATTCCATCGATGATTTATTGATTTCAATTTTCCTAAATGCTTCAAGAATGTCTTCATTATTTTCTTCTCCCCAGCATCAGCTAATCGTTGTTGAATGATAGAAAATGAATACATATCTTCATTCAAATGATCAAAAATCTTATCATTTCATTCTTATCAATTATTTTAGACTTTTGTATAGATTTTTCATATGCATTAACTCTGGCTAAATACCATGGATATAACCTTTCAGGAAAATGTATATATTTCAATGATTCAACTATCCATTCTCTAGTAGGAATGACATTAGCCACCATTTCTTATTCTTCTTCTTCTTATTCTTCTTATTCTTCTTCTTCTTCTTCTTCTTCTTCTTCTTCTTCTTCTTCTTCTTCTTCTTCAATAGTATTACATGTTTTCTTTTTATTACCTTGTTTAAGTATCTTTCCAATTATTGGTGTGCTTTTCTCATTACAAAATAAAGCATTGATTTGTACTTGGTTAGTAGAAGCATCAACAACTTGAGTATGTGCTTTAGCTTGATTACTCCGTTGAGTTCTTAACCTATTTATTTCTAAATTCATATTGACTTAACCGATTTTTCAGTTCATTAATAGTAGTATTAATCTGAATTTAATTTTGAGAAATTTGTGTAAAGTTTTGATGACTTTGGTTCATAAAATTATGAAATATTTGCTCTAAATTTGGATTCGTAGATTGAGCATTTGGTGTGGTTGCTTGATTAGGTGCATATTGTATTTGAGCTTTTGGTTTATAAGCATTATAATTTTGATTTTGAGGACCATAACTATGATTTAGATGTTGTCTTCTAGGATAATAACTTTTGTTATTATATTGATTTTTTGGAGGACCAAAAAATTAGTAAATTAGTTCACCATTGCATTAACATCTTCAGTATTCTCTTCATGTAAAGTAGGACACGCATCCGTAGGATGTGTAACCTCATTGCAGAATTCACAAGCTTTAACTTGATTAGATATATCTTTAATTAACAGCTTAACCATATTAGATAATTCATTAATTTTATCATCAGATGTATTATTTGTTCTATTATCAACTTCATAAAGTTTCTGATCTTTTCACCATGTTGCTTAGATTGTTTAGCCATTTTATTAATTGCTTCTTTTGCTAAAGTAGGTGTTGTTTCAAATAAAGATCCATCACATACTATGTCTAATAACCTTTGTTTAAAGTGATTAATTCATTTACAAAAATATTTGAATAAAGCTCTTTGAGTATATCCATGTTGTAGATAAGACGAAATTAGTCTTTGGAATTTATCCCAAAATTCATTAAAATTTTCATCATCTTTCATCGTTGTAACCGTGTTTTGCTTTTTATAGGAACTAATTTTTCTAGCAGGCATATATTCATCTAGGAAAGCTTCTAACATTTGAGTCCAAGTAGTTATTGAATCTTGGGGGAGATAGAACAACTAATCTTGTGCTTGGTCTTTTAATGCAAAAAGAAAAGCTTTAAGTTGACTTGTTCTAGGGTGCCTTCTTTTGGTTTCATTCCATAACCTTTTGTAGATACTCCCTTATGAATTTTCGTGGGTCTTTAGTGTCTTTAACATAAAAGTTAGGTAAGGCACTAACAAATCATGATCTAATTTAAAATTCGGGAAATCCATCGTATGCTGTAACATTTTGATATGCTTGTCTAAAAGTACTCTATTATTGTTGTTATTATAGTTGATAATTCTATTCTCATTATTATTATTATTAATGACATTGTCATTATTATTATTGTTGATATCCTTCATCCTATTAGCTAAATTTTTCCTAAGTTGTTGTTGTCTTAAACTTTGATTAAAAGTTCTATCTATTTCAAGATCAAACGGATGTAAAGATCCTATAAAATTAGAGTGATGAAGTTTGTAAACCATACAACGTCTAAAATCCTACGAAATTATTTAAAAATCCATGGCAACGACGTAAAAAATCGACATTTGTCGAGCGTGCACAATAGTTTCCCATATTTTTCTATTATTTGTAGTAGTGGTAAATGGGATATCACCTCCACATGGATTTTGCAAAATTTTAAGGAAAATATTTTTATTTTTTTTCATAATTTAGTTAATTTAATCAGACGGAATTAAAATACTAAATAACTAAAAACTATAACTATTAACTTAATTAACCAAACTAACTAAACTAATTCAAACAATTCAATGTAAATTTAATTAAAAAAATGCAAATTCAATATAATATAAATATCTAAACAAACATTTAAGCAACTAAACAATGTAATATACTTGGATTGCATTCAAACACTAGAACATAACATCACCTCACAACCTTGTTATAGTATTCATTTTGCATTGACATTCTTCCTTATTTTCGTTATTATATGTTCAATCATAACAAATTTGTTTCCAATAGGGTTGGTGTTATGACCGCATTCCATTCACTAAGCCAGTTCCACGTACTGATTACAAACCAGGTATGCCTTGGGTGATGAAGTGACACCATAAGGAATCAAGGCAGATTGATGACCTTCTTCATCAATTTAGGGCCAAGGTGGACAAGCTTAGATACCACGAGGTTGGGCACTCACAATTAATGCTTTTTATTAGTTTAACACGTTATGAAACTAAAAAACCAACTTTTCCTTACATTTTCTTGTTTTTCCTAGGTAAATTGGGATAATATTTTGAGGGGTTCATCACCTGTCAGCGAAATAACCTTCTACAATAAGGCTATGCCTTATTTGGATATTATTGAACCACATAATCTAGATCGAGTCTTAAGGCAATTGGGCTATGTTCAAGGCAAACCCAAAAATCCATTTCGACCCATCAATGCGGACAAGAGTAAGGTGGCAACCTTGTACTCAGTTAAGTACACATGGGATCCCCAATTTTGGGAAAGATAGGAAAAAATGTCATAAGTACTAAGCGTCGCGGTAAGAGGGTGGACCATACATGCCAAGTTACTAATGATTATTTTGAATGGTTTCAAATGGTCAGTCATCCCTTCACGTGTAATCACACCTTTTTAAGCGTCGTTGTTCATGAAGATGAGACTACTTTGGTGAGCATTATGCCATTATTCCTTATGTTTTGGCTTATAACTTTTGTGTTCTCTTGTATATTGAACTTTTTTATTTTTTTTGCAACAGTGAAACCAATGTGCATTAGATGCTACTTTGTGGTTCCGAACCATGCCCCCGGAGAGCGTTACGGCAGCCGACACATTCGAAATGGCTGTTCAAGCTATTGGTTTCCTTTAAGAAATTGCAGACTGTACCCTAAGCCCCACCACTCCTACAAATCAAAGCAATGGAGGTATTACAGGGACCTCAGCGCACGAGGAGCATACATTGATTTACAGAAGCAAGAAGGCAAAGTGAATTGCTGAGTTGTCATAATTTGTTCTCAATCTTCATTTAAATGTGTGTTGTGTGGAACAATTTTAATTGTCTGTTGAAATAATTTTTAATGTGTGTTGTGTGGGAACAATTGTTGTATGTTAATTTGTATGTGTAATTGTTGTATTTCTCAATTATTGCCAATATTTATACATTTTTCGAATCAATTATTTAGTGATATATATATCAGTGCGGCTATGCAGAACTGACATCTCTAACAATATTACGGAGATAAGCGGCCGCATAGGACCATCAACTTTTGAAACATTGTGATTGAGAGCGTCATTAAATTATCTGTCTTACCCAAAACTGTCCTAATATTTTTCGTTTTCATTATATGGGTATGCAAAGTAAGTGTTAAGGTAAACCGAGCATTGCGATTGGAAAGTACCTAAAAAACCTTTGCGGATGGCGGATATTAGTGGCCGCAATATTCTCCAGTGTAGTCGCATAATACATGAGGGGTACAAAAAATAAAAATGAAGGGTATTTATAGGGTAACGTTCTTAAGAAGCCGCCATTTGACAAAGTAATGCGGTCTACCACTGAAGTTTCCCTTATTGCGGTTCTTTATATCCGACCAAATTAGTGACTCGTAAAATGAGGAGTACATTACGTAACAATCACTACAAAAAAACAAAGCAGATCGAAACGAAAATTTCCGTCTCTCGATTTGCATAAATTCCGTCTCTAATTCAATTTCAAGAACTAACAGAGACGAAATCTATTTCGTCTCTAAAATCGTCGCCGATTCAATCAAGAACGGAAATGTGTTTCCGTTTCGATTAGAGACGGATTAGAGACGAAATTTAGAAACGAATGAGACGGAACAGAAATGGAAATTCTTCTAAATGGTACAATTGTTATTGCATTCGTTCTCGATCCGTTGCTAATAAGAGATTTGATCGAGACGTAATTATATTAGCAACGGATCGGAGACGCGGAATTATTGTATTCCGTCTCGATTAGCAACGGATCGAGACGAATTATTGTATTTCGTCTCGATCCGTCTCGATTAGCAACGGATCGAGACGAGATTAATTATTGTATTCCGTCTCTGATCCGTCTCTGATTAGCAACGGATCAGAGACGTAATACAATAATTCCGTTTCTGATCCGTTGCTGATTCATGCATCTATTCCTCGAAAATTAGAGACGGAATAGCAACGAAATATCTGAATTCCGTTGCTAATCCATTTCAATTCCGCTTTGTTTAATTTTTCAACCTAAGCTTAATCCAATTTGGTTCTCCATAACATCTAAACCTGAAAATACAACCATAGGACCTGCTCCATCGCCCGCACCCCCTCCAACAACTCCTTGGGGGTGATAACATCCCCCAAAAAAGCAGAATTTGACATACATACACAAATCAACAATATATATATCAACAACAAAGATTCAAATGAGAAAAAAACATAAAATTCGATATTAAAAAAGATTTATATATTCACGAAACATAGTCAAATATAATAAATGTTTTAGATACCTAAGTATCCATAGAAAAACTGCAATTCTCATTGTTCTACAACAACCATAAAAATACCTAAGTATCATAAAGTTGTCCATCCCTCGTTGTGCTAGCACCTGGGATGTGCTAGCATCCGGATCTACGTATCTTCTCTTCTTTCTCCATAACGACCTGAGACTGTAGACACATCCTTTGGGATAGTCACCGCCACCTTGTAGTACACCGCTCATCATCCACCAGGGATGGTCCGGTGTAGTATGGGTCGCCTCCCCGACGTCTCCTTTGGAACTTATCATGCATGGATCAACAATAAGAGATAAATGATTAAAAAAAAATCGTGAGGGAGACATAAATGACATTCTATAAATAGATATTGAAGAAATGTGTTCAATCTCGCCAAGAAATGGAACAAACACAAACCATTACTAAATCCAACAATGACGAAGAGTATACTCCGAAGAGTCTACGCAAAGAAAAAATCGCTTAAGTTGATAACAATTGTGCACAAAGATCATGTTTCATAAGAAGCACAAACATGGATTCATGGAAGAAAATATGAAATCTCAAACTGGGAATCAAGCAATTCACCTAAAACGTCTTAAAAAAAAACCCCATAAAATATGCGCATTTGCGACGTTTCTTGACCAAGCGCTTCGACGAAAAAGAGAGATACAAAACCAAAACAATTGATAAAACCAAATTATCCACAACACCCAAAATGAGCAAAACAACCCGATGAGCAAAACAAGAGCAATCAACCAACAAGGTATCATATAAGATCCAAGAATAGAAATCAAACAACATCACAAATAGCAATTGCTCAAAAATTAGATGGGCAACTTAATCAGCCCAACAAGAACAAAAATCCAAATTTAAAATCACCAATAAGGGAAGAAACAACGCAGGTCAAGAACAAACTCACCACAAATCCTACTCTCCGACTGCCAGTGTATAAATAGTTTCCATCTCTGGAGAATTGCACCTGCAACCACTATGGGCATGACAAAAGGCAAGTGGTGGAAATAATACCACTAAAAGGACAAAAGGCAAGGGTGGAAATAATACCTACAAGTATACAAATAGGCAAAATGGCCAGATGGTAGTGAGATGTTTAGACAAACCACAATTATCAATTCGAGACTTGGACAAACTTCCAAGGAAAACATTATGCAACAGGTAATACAAGAGGTTACCATCTGGATCCATGAGTTTGCACTTCAACATATGGAAGTCGGGACTACACAAAAGGTTCAGAAATCCCGAGCTAACTCCCACAATAAAAAAAGACTAAATAATAGCTTGGATATTTTTTCGATGATTGAGTGACAACGAAAATACTAGTAGAAGTATTGAACCCAACGTAAAGCTGTGGGCGATCAAATTTAAAACTAATTTTCTTGAAGAATTCAACAACTTGCCACGGCCCTTAGCAAATGAGATTAGCAACCCCTGAAGTGCATCTTGGAAAACACTTATAGATCACTAACCTGTATCCTTCAACAGCATAACCCCGAGACCTTTATCAGGTAGCTTTGAAATTTGAAACAATTTGTTCATACATTCTTTGGTGATTCCTACCAGTCAATCGTCTATTCTTGTGCACCTTCACTAGACCTTGTGTTTGTCTTAGACTCTTACAGTCTTACTTCCTCTCTGACCTATTTTTCCACAAATTCCAGTTTCAAATAAGAATCCTACTAATCTCTATTGGGACATTATTGTAATATAATGGCGTAGTAAACCATTTTGTACCGCAAAGCTTGTAAAGTTTAATAAATGTTCCAAATTTCTAAGTATGCACAAAAACTACCAATCCTATTATTTAACAACCACCAAAAAAAACTTCCAATCCTCTAAATATGCACAAAAAGGCCTTATACAATCTATAGCAACAGTGTCAGGACAACACATTTACATGAAATTCAACATCATAGATAAGTAAATAGATCATGTACATAGCAAAGAATTTCCCATTGTCACATCTTTTTACTCCGTCGATGATGCTTAAGAGTTTTTGGACAGAAAACTCCTTGGTGAACAGCTTTTCCATGGAACGTTTCTCGAAACGGCCTCGAGATATCGATCATCAGCCTTCTGGGTGCAGTAGGATGCATAAAATTGGGTCATTCTTCCGTGCAAACTCCAATGATATAGTCTTCGTTACTTCTTGCACGATAAATGTTTAGCTCAGACTCACCATCCAAATTATGTCTTCTAAAAGTTCAACCAATGTGTTTGCGCGTGCACGTGCACATGTCTATATATACATCATTTTTGGAAACTTCTACAGCAAATGGTATGAAATGGAATTTGATCATGTCATCATGCAAGTATATGTATACAAATACCAATTTCAAAAGAAACAAAAATAATAACACAATACAAATAAAATTGCGCAACGCTTGGGAGGATAGATTGAAAGAGATATTGATAAATATGCATCAAGATACAGCGAGAACCATGGAGATACATCAAATTCATGAATTTATTGAATGGATCATTTGATCCTTTTGATTAATTCAGTAAGAAGTGTTGATAAAGAAAAACCGAGCTATATCCATGGCTAGGCTCATGAAGATACTACACTTTGAATGAGCTATGACCTGTTTTCATATTGTAAAATTAAATATTGTTGCTATATAGCATAAAAAAATGTTTGAGTGAAAGAAGGTACATTGATTAAGAGCCGTCTTTGAAGACCGATATGAATGCCATCCTCCCAAGCGATTGTCTCCAATAGAGCCAACTCTAGCACTTAAGTTAGCCACAACAGCAAAATCTCGTTCATCTCCAAAGTGCCTTCCCGAGCCTTAAGAAGGGCCACATGTGCAACAGATAGTCATGTAGCAAGTTCAATTAGACAATTGAAACTCAAGATAATAGGCGTAGAAATTACCAGCCCAATTACAAAAAGAGCTGAAACCAAAAGCTAGACAAGACACTCCACCATGGGAACACAAAATTAGAAAGCAGACTGCTCATAAAGGAGGCTAATAAAACAATATATTAGTCCGGAAGACGCATACACAAATGGAATTCTCGTACCTTAATCACCATAATAGGACCGACTACATTGACCTCATATGCATGAAGCAAAGATGACTTCGTACTTTATTCAAAGTTGTTTCGAATAAATACAAAAAATAGAAAAAAAAATCGAAAGGACAAAAGCAATTTGGTCAATAAAAAATGGGAAGAAATATAGTTGCAATCCATGCAATGCAAGAAGAAAAAACTAATTACCATTCGACAATCATAGACAACCAATAGAGTCATAGTTTTCGTGAAAAATTTTATGTCGAAAAAGCCGTAAACCATAGAAAAATCACTAAGCGAGATGACTTTGAGTCACTTGAGAAAGTGATCCTTTGTGGTCCTTAAATGCATAAATTGTCGCACCCCAACCGGATTACATTAACCTTCATCTGGGTCCCAAACATTTCCATCAAGGCATCAACCAACAGAATGTGAAGAGGCTACAAAGTTGTAAATGCTTAAAAATGAGACTTAATAGCAAGCGAAAAACTCATAAAGCATGCCGTGGTTAATGAATTAAAACTCAAGATAATGTAAAAGGTTGATAGTTAGCACAATATTGTAACTGGATCACATTTAGACAATGTAGACGATGAACTATGAATATATTTCTACTTTAGTATGAAAATGGTAGAAAAGTGATTGACAATTGGTCCAAGCAAGAGAATAAAAGAATATTATTCAGCAGAAACAAGAAACAAGAAAAACCAGAGACCTGGTTGCAGTTTGTTGGGCAGTGAAAGCACGCAAGATGCATTGATGAGAAGATTTATAGAGTCATAACTTTCCCTAATAGATAAGGCTGATGCCTGCAGATACAATATTCAAACATTAGCATAAGTTAAAAAGTTAAACTCTTAGAATTTTTAAATCCATGCATTACAGTTAAGGAGAAATGAAAATTCAAAATTGAAGAACAAGATCATTCAAATGACCAACAAACTTGCCATTATTAAAAGCTAGTAATACTTCATAATTTATAGAAAATTCAAAATTGAAGAACAAAATATCCACCCATGAAGGTGAACATATTGAAAATTACTTGAACATGTGTCATTTGAATAATGAATTAACTCGCTTCAACAAGAGGGTAAATATACCAGATTCACCAATAACGATCTCGCAAACAAGAGAAATTTTATAGCATGTCGCAAAAAGCGTAGATGGTGCATATTTTAGGAAAACTTCAATTTTCTTCTTCTTTGAAATCCGTAAAAACTTCGCTTAAACAAAGGGAATTTTACAAACCGCCTTCAATGAATTTTTCTTCCAAGTAAAGAGCAATTTCATTCTAAAATTTCCCCTTTTATTAACAAGGCAATAAAAAAAACTTACGTGCGCTTTTTATGATAATGTTTTCTGTGTGCAATGCAACGTATTGCGCTGAAAATTTTCGTAATACGCTCCTATCTTCAATGGTTCATGAATTATGATATGATGCATATGGAAAATAAGTCGCAGCGCTCTTTCCTTTCTTGTTGGTGCGTTTATGTGTGTTGAGTATCCAAACAAGTGACAATGTGCTTAGGAGATGTGCTTTTAAATTGAGATTTGGCTTTATCTTTGTAGACTCACATTTTTTGTAGTTGGCTTCCTAGCATATTTCCCATTGTTTTATCTAAAAGTCTTGAGTGATTCGTGACTTTATAGCTTTTACTTGCCGATAAGGGATGCTCATTGCCATTTTCAAATAATGGTTTATTCTCGTTAACAATGTTTACCAAATGATAAGGGAAATCTCATTTCCTAGCATATCATGTTGCATATATCCATTTGTAATTCATGGTTTGAGTTTGCGATTCTTTACCTCTTCCTATCCCGAATAGTTAATTAAACTTCGGAAATGACTTGCAGATCAAACTAGGGTCTCGTCAAATTGGCCAAGAAATATATGAAGAGGGTAGCCATGGAACTTCATCCCGAAGAGCATCGGAGAAGGACCCTTCATGGAGTATATGCTACTTCAGGGAGTGAGATTTGTCTTCGAATACATCGTAGGTAACAACAAACTAGTACTTTCTTTTTAGCAACTAGAGGCAAGATGGAGCAGCATACAATTAAGTAAATAAATTGTAACCTCCATCAAAGTAGCATTATTTTATCATTTTTGTAAATAAATTGTAACCTACATAGTATCAAAATCGAACTAATAAACCTATCATTCAATCCAAATTGAGTTTTATCATTTTTGTTTTCTCAATCGGTCTATATAGTATCAAAATTTGAACTAATAAACCTATCATTCAATCCAAATTGTAACACCCATTCAAAAATAAAAAACAAAAAAAGACTAATGTACTAGGGTTTTACCTTGACTAGTTCGGCGACGGCTAGGTGGGGCGTAGGTCGGCGACGGCTTAGGGCTTCGGAGGCTCCAATCTCCGGCAATGGCGACGACGGTAGAGAGCCGACGGCCTCGTCGCAGCCCGCAATCGCAGCGACGACGAGAGATTTAGGGTTTGGGAGAGAGATTTCGGTGAGAGAGAGAGTGAGAGAGAGAGAGAGCGGGAAACGTGAAACGTGGTCCGAGAGCGTGTGAGAGAGGGAGAGAACGTCCTCGACGAGCGAGAGAGAGCGTGAGCGGTGAGCACAGAGCGACCAGAGAGCAGAGAGAGTGAAGTGAGACGAGAGAGCGGTGAGCGGAGATGACCGACGAGATGAGATGAGAGCGGTGAGCGGTGACCGAGAGAGAGAGAGAGAGCAGAGAGCCGATTAGAGGCGATTAGCGGTGAGAGAGAGAGAGACCAGAGCGCAAGCAGAGAGACGAAAGAGAGTTGAGAGAGACGAAAGACGAACGAGAGAGAGAGAAGAGAGTTGAGAGAAGACGTTTTTTTTTTTTTTTTTTGGACGATCGATTTTTGGGGGGGTCTAGATCGAAGCACGCACGAATCTCGAGATTTGATGAACGATTATAAAAAAAAGAAAGTTTTGGTGGGAATGTTGGCGCCATTATTTAGAGACGAAATTTAATTCGCCTCTATTTCCGTCTCTATTTTCGTCTCTCGATCTCTCTATATTCCGTCTCTGAATTAGTCCGTCTCAATTCCGTCTCTAACCACTTTTTCTTAGCAACGGAACTTAATTCCGTTGCTAATTCCGTTTCTAAATATCATTTTTCTTGTAGTGAATTTGGGGTAGCTGTAGTATATCATCCACTAGTATGTGTCATGCTTTGAAGGGTGGCGGTTATACAAAACCGCTTATACAACCATTGAACGAAACATATTAGTCAATGTCATTGTTAGCAGTTACACGAAGGGT
Source organism: Stephania cephalantha (assembly GCA_039657325.1). Classification (NCBI taxonomy): domain Eukaryota; kingdom Viridiplantae; phylum Streptophyta; class Magnoliopsida; order Ranunculales; family Menispermaceae; genus Stephania; species Stephania cephalantha. The sequence continues at coordinate 63,875,859 of CM077567.1, read as the reverse complement.
ACACATGAGGTAAAGAAACTGGTAATTATAGATTGACGACATCTAGTGACTCTTACCGTATCACTAACATCAGTTGTACAATACCACTTCCCTTTTTATGTTTGCGGTTGTTTGTGGCTGTCGAACAATATTACCAGTTGACCGAGAGGTACATGAAGTAACGTTTGGGGTATTAGTAGAGTCGCATTCGTGAGTATTCATTACCTTGTATAGGATATCTGTTACATTTTCCCGCTAATATGAGATTTAGTCGTCTGTTGATGGCCGATGGCGTTGTTACATGTTCAATTAGTAGTACATGAAGTAAAGCATGGGGCGATTGTAGCACGACGGCTTAAAGCGGCCGTCATGGAAAAAGCTTTGCGGCTGTAAAGTGCTGCTGATAAAACGTTTCTTATAGGCTACCTTTTGCCGCTGTTCAGGTTGTCAATTCTCTTACCATTTTGGCTAAGGGGTAAATGTAATAAATTTGAGGGTATACTTAGATTAACGACATAGTTTGGTCGTCTTTATGTAGTGAATGGCAGCGAGATAGAACTGATAATTCTATACTATCTGTCGATTCTGCTTGGTCGCGATTCTTAGAATTTAACATAAACAATAGTTATAGTTTATGAAACTATAACAAATTAATTGCTACACATTGTGTAACGTTGATAATCTATGAGATATCATGAAAACATCAAATTTGAACCTCAATAATAGTTTAAATCAAACCCAAAATACAACAGCATAAAAACAAGTCAAGTAAACCAACTGTTCTATTTAACATCATTCAACATAAAACTAATATGAAGCAAACAAAGTTGATGTTTAAATGTTCCCCAATCAATGAAAAAGTTGTTAAAGTCGCATTCTGAACATCTTTAAGGTCCACATTATCTATCGGATCACTTGGTTGATTCCTCTTTAAAATATTCAAACCGACCTTCCATTCCCTACTTCACTCCTCCGCATACGCCTCTCTTTGTGGCACGGTTGGTGGGAAAGGTGCTTTACAGCTCATGATTAACTGAAACAATTTAAGACACATATGAGCATGTACAATATCACAATATTACTTAACAAATAAAATAGTACAAGTGGTAATGTAAACAATTGATCCTAATAAAATGTTCGCCTCCAACGAGACATAGCCATATGAAGCGTCGATCGCCTAGGAAATATGTTGCACCTCTAGTTAGGAAGTACACAAATGACTCGGTCATGCACAATACAACAACACCCATCTGATAATGATTGGTAATAATGAAGCCCATATCTGAAAATGTTAGCTAACTAATGCCAACCCGGAGATCTTTTAGTGGTTTATCGCCTTTCAAACCCTCACGTAATTGGAGCTATCCTAAAATTAAACATCATAGGTTGATTTGTGCTTGTCCATCTCCTCAACCGACTCACTCCTGACCCTCTTCTAACCATCATTTGAATCAAAGCCAAAAACACGTGTTATGACCCGAAAATTGCAATGACCATCAGCTGTGACGTCCACTATCAGAAAGCAGAACGCGCACCATATTTTTGGTACTTCATTCTCATTGTCATTTTTAACTACTTTGCATGTCATGACGCACCTCATTGCTTGATAGGATTGCAACTCCCTTACCGTGACCCTTTCTACCACTACTTGGCACGCTTTTTGAATTGGCTCATCTTCAATGGTCCCTTTGTTAATTTATCATTTGGGATAGATGTTTCCCTTATTGTCTCCCTTGCCTCCACTACCTTCACCTGATTCAATTCATCTTGAATTTGCTTCTCTTCCTCAATTGGTCTGTCAAACAATTTTGTTCTTTCCAAATTTCAAGTCCCCGTGTTCAATGCATCTTCTTTGAACTCAAATCTATACGGAGATGAACTTGCGGGCTCCTTTGGAATGTCAACTTTGAACTTCTTGTACTTCAATTCATTCAGTCATTCGGTGTGCTAGGAAAGACCTTCTTCCTCGATGCCCGAGTTTTAGACTTCAATTTATCATCCTCCATTTGCATGATATCCTTCTTTGAAATGTGAATATTCATCTTGTTCGCTGCCCGAGTCTGGGGCTTCAAATTCTCATCATCAATGTTAATGATTTCCCCCAACTTCTGCATTATGGTTTCCCTCAACTCGAGCCCAACATTCATGTACTTGTTCTCTATGACCTATAATTCCCCACTGATATCCATGGTTTCTTCTTTATTGCCTTATCCATTGTAGGGAACTGGGCGTACTTTCATCCGATATAAACACCTCTAGTGTAGGAAGCCTGTCACTAACTCCATGATTGTGAACCCCATACACAACTCTAACATGCCACAAATTGTCCTTCTCGTGCTTCATAAAAATCTTACACTGACAACGGTACTTCTCAGTGGACGTTCCCTACCTCTTAGAACTATAGTGACCAGTCCTCTCACAATTAATTGTCATTCTAACTCGCCAACCAATGGGCACATCTGATTTTAGAATAATTAGCACAAATCCACATCTTGCAGTTGTATTATGTGCTCAAGTGAATGCCTCCTTCTTAGACTTCAATGGAATGTTCGGTATGAATGAGTCTGTAAAGTCCGGGAAGGCCTCCCTATCCTTGAGTGTACCAACCTTGGATGTAACAGCTTGGTCAGCCATATTAACCTATAAGAAGCAATAGCGAATTTGTTAAATCCAAAAATAGTAGTGTAAATCTAGTTATCTATACATATTATAGAGGGCGGCGTGTCAGGATCGATAACTACACATGTCTATCGGTGCAATTAGGCCGATAGATATAGTTGCATAACGGTCAGCATGGACCGTTAACATCTTCACCTATCGATCATGTGATTCCGGACAACGCGGGATTGAAAACAGTGAAGAGAACACCATATTACTGTGTGGAAACATGCATGAAACAATAATAAACTGACCTATTCTTGCCAGATTTCGACTCCTTCAACATCTTGTTGATAATTTGAGGGTTTGGCTGAGAAGATGACCACGATAAGGGAAGCCCTAAGAAACCCAGAATATGAAATCAATAACTATGTAAAAAGCACCAAAGAAGACTAAAATACCACGAAACCAACATTATATGGTTCAAATGCATACTTACCGACTCAGTTATGCACCAGTTTCGTACATGAGGGTCACCAAGAGGTCGTGGGGAGAGTGGGGGTTGAGGTCGTGTGCGGTGGTGGACTACAAAATGTGCAGCGTGGAGCAGGTGGGGTTCGTTTCAATCGTGGTCATGGGGATTATGGGAGGCGGAGGTCGTGGGGGTTGTGAGTTAGGGTTTCGTGTTCCTACTCAAATGGACTAATTCGAAAAATGGAGTTGGGGATTGGGGTATTGGGGAGTAAACAACACTTCACATTTATATAGAAGGGTATATTATTGGGGTCAATAGAGCATTTAAGTGGGTAAAACAAGTAATACAGCCAGATCTAGCCAACAGGCAATGCTATTATGAGGGTAAATGGTTGGGGTACGTACAGTAAAGAACTGGGGTAGTAGAAGTATAACGGTCGCCTCAAGCCATAATACGTATCCCACTAACGGAAAAATAATACCGACAACAAACAACATTTGTCGGTTTGGCATCGCCGCTGAGTATAAATAGTTTAAAAGGTGGGGTAATAGTAGTAAAACATAGGGGTACGTGTAGAGCGATGCACATCTCTAACCGACAGAAATAAACAAAGATTAATAAATCAGCACCAACATCATGCATGATGCGTCGATAGCCAACGTCCGCTGCATATATCGCCCATAAGAAGGCATTAGTTTGAGTGATAAATTAATAGTAGAGGTACGTGTTGCAAAATAGTGGGGTAGTTCAAGCATGTCGGTCCTACAATACCGACATGTATAAATGGTAAAAGTCGTGGGGTGAGAGTAGCGTAATTGTGGGGTACTTCAAGCATATCGGTCACAAAGACCCGTCAAGCACATCAACGACATAAACAATTCGATAATGATGATATATCGATTCTGAATTGTCAATGAGTTTACAGCATATCAGCGATAAAGGGCCGCCACGTATACATTACCATTAGTACGACATCACCAACATCAACGCAGGTACGTCAATTCTGCTTGGCTCGTACTAAGGAAAATGCGCAAATTCATTTCATTCTCCCAATGAAAAGCACTTCAATGAACAACATCACGCTTATCATGTTTGAATGTCATAACAAGCGAGATAGACGCATACATTTGAGTTCGAAAACAAGTAAAGTTCATTAACTAACCAAAATGAACATCATATCCAATAATTATTACATACATTTCATCCATGTTAAACAAGATAACCGTTTAAAGCAAAAATATGTGACCAAGCTATACACCCATAAAAACCAATGAACACTTATGTATACCTACAAAAAATGAACATATACTATCAAAAATGGGTTTGTGTGCTTGTTGCAGTCTAATCATCTTCAATATTCAACATATTAGTGGGACCAACTTGTTGAGGCTGCGACAAAATATTCAACTCGTCCTCCTATTTTTTGTTTTCTCCTCTACATACGTTTCCCATTATGGCACAATTGCTAGTAGAGACGCGTTATTGTTCATGATTAGCTACAAACAAATGAAAGAAAGAAAAATGAGCATTCAACAATGAACATTAATATCCAAAAAAAAAAAGTAAATAACTCACTCTAACAAAATGGTTGCCGCCAACAAGGAACATCCATATGATGTGCTTGCCTTGTAAGGGAGGTGTCGGCCCTCTGGTTGGGAAGTACACATTAGAAGAATTAACCATCGTACACAACACAACAAAACCTATCCCATATCGATTGGCCACAATGAGGCCCATATTAAGAAATGCAAGCCAACCCTTTTGAGTCACCGGGGCACTTAAAATAGTTTAGCACATTTCAGACTCAGGTGTAGTTGTCTCCAATCAAAAAGTAAAGTGCATAAGTGGCACTGTGATTGTCCATCTCCTGTACCAATTCCATCATCACCCTCCTCCAACCATCATTCAAATCATACCTAAGGTTATGTACTATAACCTGATAAGCGCAATGACCATCCTCGGTAACATTCACTGTCTGTCGGTGGTGCACGTGCCAAAGTTCAGGTATGTCACTAAGATAAACATTGTTCACTACTCTGTGGGTCATGCACCGCCTAGTGCGACATATGGGATTGCTGCTCCCTTAACGCGCATTCTACCATGTTTCCACTTATTTTTTTGAGGGGTTGACGATAAATCCTCTTATATTAGTATCTCACTTCCCGAGGACTCTTGTATCGCTTTTGCCTTTGCCATAGATTCTTGACTTGCTTTTTCCATTGCCTCGTCCTATTTACAAGCTTTCTCCATTTTCTCCAACTCATAATGTGTTTTCTCCTCCGCAAACTTATAACCGCAAGGAGTTCTCTTAGTTGAGTTCTCACTCGTGTCAATCTTGAACTTCTTCTTCTTCCTTGGCCGACCCTTTGTTTTCACTTTCTCCTTTGGAACCTCAATGATGGTGGATGCAGGAAAATTAATTTCTCTCAACTTTTGCACAATCTTTGCCCTCAAATCGGGTCCCCCATTCTTGAACCATTGCTCCATAGCCTCTAATTCCATACGGTACAAAAATTCGAACTCATCATCAGCAGATGATGATTGTATTGGGTTCATGTTTAGTTTCTTCTACCGTGGGTGAATCTCGTCAAGACTAATAGGGCTGCCATCCATAATGTGTAATGAAAGCTCATGAGCGCGCGTCAACTTGGGAGTGGCGCGCAACACACGCCCACATAAGCTCCTATTAAATCCAACAACATCGCGACATTTCTTCACTTCCTTATCAATCTCATCCAAGGCCTTCTTTCCAATGAAACCGATGATGTTGCTATAAATGTGGTCTTCAAATGATATGCCACCAGATGCAAAGATCTATTAAAGGAACCTGTAATATCTTGTAGTGTTGATTCTTTAAGACATTGCGCATATTCTCCCACAAGTCCGCAAAATGACTATGTAAGGTCCTCATGTCTCTCTTCAACGTACTTTGTGCACTCTCAATGCGAGATGTAGTGGAAGTGCCAAAGAACAAGACGTTATTAGTCTAAGCCCACAAACTTCTCACTGTGTATCAACCATGCGTCCGATACATAGTCAACCAACCCTTTCAAACCACCATATGTCTCTTGTTAGTTATTCAGCCGACTAATGTATGATACCTCGGTCTCTGCGTATACCAAGTCATTCCACATCCAATACCATGCATCCAAGTCCTCTTCGTATGAGAATAATCTTCATGTTTCGGATACCATATTCCTGTTGACATGCCGCAACAAAGTAAGTGGGCGGTGTTCAAGAACACCTCCTCTATAGCCAAAATCAACCCCAACTCCCTATCTATCAATATAACCCTAAGAAGCTCCATCCATCTAATAAATCATTCAAATGACTTAAAGCCCGCGCGTAATCAAACCGTGTCTCCTTCGATAGTAAAGCTTGAGCCGCTACGAAAGTCAAGTGCGTAGAAGTGACCCCAACAATCAGTAGCACATAAATCTAAACCGATTAGTCTTGTAGGTGCAATCCATGATCAAGACCTAAATGAAACATTTAAGAATATCAATTGAGGTAGGGTGGGCAAAACAAATGGCCCCTGGGACGCACGTTCCCACCCAAATTAAGTGTGTGTTGCTCGTTATAGTTGTGCTTATCCAACTTTTGCATCATAAGCTGCATTTTTGTCTTCTCCCCTCGATCCTTTTCAACCTTTCTCTTGCATTATAGATAATCTTCATTGAAATGGGCTTTCTAGGATTCTTTTAAGGATTTGAGAAAGAATGTCCTTAGGTTAAGCACAGTCTTACTCAAGTCCTCCAAAATCACTTTCTCAAGTGCAAGTAAGCCTCCCGAATATGCAAGTGTCGATCTATGGTTGTGCATCTTGCACACAATTCTAACACTCCACTCCCCATTTACCTGGTGCTTTAGGACAAACTTAAACCGACACCCGCACTTCTTTGTGGCGTAAGTTTTTTTCTCTTCCTCTTCCACATTTTCCTTAATTTCCCTACCCTTTGCATGTTTTGTACTATATTGGCCAGACTGATCACATCCCATTGTCATTCTTGCTTGCCGACCACTCTCACTTAAGCCGGCATCCGATTTCAAAATTATGACAACAAACCCACATTCTGCAGCTATATTCTGAGCCCAAGTGAGGGCCTTCTCCCTAGAGTTCGGTGGCAAATTCGGTTGGAATGCAGACGTAAAGTCCAGGTAGGCCACCCCCTCCCCAGATGTAGCAGTTGTGGATGCATAAGCTTCATTATCTATAATAACCAACAAGAACCAAAAGAAAACCATTAACAGCAGGATCAATGTCGAAAAATCAAATTTTCAATTCAAATTTTAGTTGGTGTTTGAAGCATATCCAATATAGCCAAAATGTCATGTTGGTTATAAAAGACCGACAAGTACAATAAAGTGTCAACTGCATATAATCGTTTGACTTCTTACCTTATCGCTCCAAATAAACCGCCAGCCCGTTTCACCTATCGGCTCTATGTGACCGCACTTCACAGGATTCAAAAATGAAAACACAAACTTGTAGAAACGACGAAACAAGGGAACCCACATAAGAAAACTGTGCAGGCCCACATCGCCCCGAGGTGACGTGTCTCCGTGTATTCCTTGCCAGCTGGCCCAACTACACGTGTACGACACCTGCCCGTCCTTTCTCTGTCTCGAAATATCTCCACTTGTGTGTGTACAATGTATAAATGACATATTCAGCGGAAGTCGTATTTAAATGCAAAATTTATGATGAATAAATTAAACAAAACCTAATGTGGAAAAACCCTGAAAATTACGAGGTAAACAATTTATATTATACAAAACTAAGCATGTACAAGGTTATGTCACTCCCCAGTTCCCAAAAGAATCAAAATATCAAAATAATCACACGTAGAAGTACTCCTCAAAAGTAGGCAGTCAGAGGTAGTCGCCTAAGATCCCCTTGCCTTTACTTGTACTCGGATCTGCACTCAATCATCACAGAAGAAAATGGATGACGAGTCCAGTCAGTAAAATCCCAAGGAACTCCTCCGAGCATTCACATAAACAAGTGGAAGTCAATAAATACTGTTAAATAAACATGCATAATGTAAACATACAACTGTAAGTAGGGCATCGCATGCATAGATAACAATAAAGCGTAAATATGTGTGCCTGTTCCAGTAAGACTAAACCATACTTCGGGATTCATTTCCAGGATCCCACTAGTGGGCGCACTCAAATAGCTATTACCTAATCCCTCTCGGTGGCCAGCGTAGACCTACGACGCACCGACACGTGTAGTAGTTCAATAGCTCGGGTCGTTATCCACCGAGAACTCCTGATACACATGCTATGGTCTAGAATGCATAGACACACAACGAGAAATCCGGTGGGAGTAACTCAACCAACCGTCCAAAAGATGACAAGATATGAATGTAAATAAAATCGCAAGGAATACTGGAAATGAATGGAAATACAAAGTAAAATAAATATTCGAGAGTTTTTTCATTGAGTTTTACAAACCTCACAACGCGCTCCACTACCCCATAATAATCCTCGGGTCCAATTCCACTGAGTCCTTGATCGCCAATTGATCACCGTGTCAACCTATGTCCATTTGTTAATAATTTAAGTTAGCATGATAATTTACAATAATTTTCTAAAAATTTTAGGCCAAATTGCTCATTTTACGTTTTTCGAGGCAAAACCCCGCAAAAAAGTCGCGTCCGACATTCCCACATATTTTCTTTCCATAGAAGTTTAGCAATTTCTATTTATTTTATCAAAATATTTTTTTTTCGAAATTTTCCCAATTTTTTCAAAATTTTTCAAAATTTTTCTTTCATTTTTCTTTTCTTTTTCTCTTTTTCTCTTTTTTTTTTTTCTCTGTTTGGTTTGGGTCGGGTCGACCCAAACGGTCGGATTTCCGACCGGCCCTGGACTGAACAGTCCAGGCTCGACCAATGGGCCGAGCTCGACCCGTTCGGGGCCCGCCCACAGAGGTCTTCTTCCCGCCATCTCCACCCCAACCCCGGTCGGTTCGATCGGGAGGATTTTTTTTTTCTTTCTCTGTTCTTCCGGTGATGGGTTGGGGTGGTTCTCCACCCCAACCCCGGTGGAACCGATGGCAGGGGAGCTGCCATCTCCACCTCGGTCGGCCATGGGGTTCTGCCTCCATGGCCGAACCCCACTCTCAGCCACCCCACCGCCAACCACCGAACCCACAACCAACCACCACCGAGACTCACCTCGACCGTGACGTCTCCTCCTTCTCCTCTCTCTTTCCCGCAAGGTCCTTCTTCTCCTCCTCATCTCCTTTTCTTCCTTCTTCTTCCTCTGTCTCTCGGCTTGGTTGTATGTGTGTGTGTGTGTGTGTTTGTGTGTGTGTGTGTGTGGTGTAGGTGTAAGTGGGGTGGTGGACACGTGGTGTGGGAATTGGACAAATGTTGTTTGATTTGGGACAAGTGTGTTGTTGTGTTTGTACAAGTGACACCTAAGCGTGACACAACTAAGACACTCTCCGTATTTTCGGGCGTTTCGACGCCCGATTTCAAGCGTCCCAACAAGTGATATCCGCGTGCATCGCGCGTCACTAGTCACCCAATATCTATTCCATATTAGTTACTTGACAAATTTTTATTCACTTTGTGTGTTTTCGTTTCCACGACCTAATATTCGGTCCGTCGACTACCCGATACCCGAGTCAACACGTATATTGAGGCAAATGTAGTTCACACAATCTCGTTGTGTTTTAGTTTCCTCGTCCTAATATTTGGTCCCGTCAACTACTTGGTACCCGCGTTGACACGCATACCGAGGCGAATACCGTTCACACACCCTCACACGTATTATTTTGCAACATACACACATGCGATGTATTTGAATAAATTACAATCCAAATAAGCAACCAACACACCATAGACATCCATACCTAAGTCCCCGTGTGTCCTAGCCTACCGCAGTGTCCACATGGGTCCGAGCTGGCGTCCACGTCTGTACATAAAAAAAAATGGGCCATTACAAAAACTAGCATCTTCTTCTTGGATATCGCCTCGTTCAACAACTTCTTCAGACATTGTACCATATTTGGGACGACGATTACGACCAACGTGGAAACTCTAACAAAATCGAAAATGGAACAATCAAAAGCAGTCAAACAAAAACCAAACAACAAAGGAAAAATGCCAAAACGAAGATAATGCAGTTCATAACGAACTTACCTAGTCAGTTTTGTGTATTTCGCCGGATTTCCCACTGTCGGAGGTCGTGTGTTGGGGTGGAGTTCGAGTTTTCCCACGGAGCACTCTTTCTTCAAAATGGAATGCTTGGGAATCATGGGATATGGAGTAAAGCATACTTATATATGGGGACACAAGGGACATTTCACATGGGGGTCTAAAAAATTCAAAAAATAGGGTATAAAGAGTAATTTACGAGGTCCGAATAGCTGCAGCCAATAATAAAGATAGGAAGCCATATATGATGACACTTCATTTAAACTATTAGCACATTACAAGAGTACGACAAATGAAACATTAAAAACGATCCACACATCACACATAGTATATAGAAAATGATGCAGGTGGCGAGGGTGCATATGTGTTTCATGTTTAATTGGGTCATGTGACAGCTAGCTAGCTTCCTTCGAGAGTTGTTGAGTCTCATTTATTAATGAAGAGTACATATAGAGAGACAGCGAGAAATAGACCAATAAATATAGGCAGTCAATGGTGTAAGAAGAGCAGTGAAAGCCAAAATACATAGAATTGAATTGAAATTAAGCAAAGGAATAAAAGCTAGAGAAGCTTTGAAGAAGAAGAAGAAGAAGAAGATACTCAGTGAAGCTTGTAAGAAAATGAGAGAGGGTGAAGCAAGAGAGGAGGTTAGTGTCACAAAAGGGTCGTCGCAGGAGAGAGAGAGTAGTGAAGGTTGGAGCACTTACAGTCGTTTGCACTGCCTTCAGATGGCTACAAGGGCCTTGCTTAAGTGCTTGGGTCTTGATCATAGTAGTACTTCTGATCACATCATTACTGCAACACAAACGCCGTCTCGAGTCGTTAACGATGAGGGTGAAGATGAAAGCCGAGCATATCGTCATATAATCTGTAGTACTGAAAGTGTTTCAGTAGTAGAGCAGGGTCCGGCTCCTTCCAGTGGTACTGTATCTGATCATGAGCAAGGAATGAAAACCAGCGTAATCTCTCTCCCTTTCTCGCTGCAATGAATTGAAGTCATCGTTTTTTTGTTTCTTTTTTACAATAAACCTAGTTAATTAATTTCTATCACGACCCTGCTACTTACTTTCTACGACGGTCTAATCTATGACAAACTTGAAAGTTATCTATATATACCACGCCCAGTAGTTTGATTTACTAAAAGTTCTATTCTTTTTTTTTTGGGTTCAAAAATCAATAATTCTATGCAAGTGTGAGTAGTTTGACATAGTTGTATATGTCGTTTTTGTACCTTAATTTTTACGTGTAGGAATTGCTTGCAATATTGACTTACTTGTATATAGTTAATGCGTTACTATTCGATACAGGAAGATGTTGCGGCAGCCAAGTCTTCTATATTCAGTACTCTGAATCTGATGATAAGAAGGCCTCCAAAGCCACCTGTAAGCTCTGGGAGAGGTGGGCAGCACAACTGAGAGGACTACTCTTCTTACTATGTTAATCTTGAATCCCATGCACCACCCCCAATTTAATATATTGTTTAATTTTCTTGAAAAGCCATGATGCATGTTCAGCACATCTTTCCTGACGATATCAAATGTGTTTCAGAGAGAGACTAGTGCTTCACTTTCTTCATTTGTGAATCTGATAACTGTACAAGTTTGAGATACACTGTGAGTAGCTTGTAATATCTTTTCACTCATGTAATATTCCCATGTTAATTAACAAAATCAAGTCTATAATCAATGTATTGTATTTTTTTTGTACCCACGGCGGTGGTTGTTCGACTAATTCCACGAGAGGTAGTCGCCCCCTAAACCATAACCCAGGAAAGAAGATTTTTCTAGGATATAAGAATCATATCTCTGCTTAAAGAAGTCCATGCTCTTAGATTTTTCTCCTCACTTGCTTACACAACACACAGGCTTCTGTCAAAATGTTAGCAAGTGACATTTGAACCCATGGAGACCTTGACTAAATTTCATCACCACCAACCAGAAAAAGCATGTCATAGGATTAAAATGAATAAAAAAAACTTCAAGGAAAAGGCGTAATGTTTTTTTTTTTTTTTTTTTGTCGTCAAAGGAGGCGTAAAGTTTATATCTTAAGAAGCCCTATTTATTAGTGCTCTAGTCAAATATTTCCAGATTCATATAAACCAAATGCTATTGTAATCAATCATTGTCATGTACCACCAGCTACTTCAGGAGGCTAATAATCAGTACTCCACTAAACCTAATCGCAAATATTCTTGGCATGGCACAGCAATTAATGGATTAGTGCTTACATAGGCACATACTCCTCACACGATACCGAACAAGATTTATATAAGAAGTCAAATGGTTAAAAACTTGAAATACCTGAACACTAGGAAGAGGGGTGGAGATGGTGAACAAAATGATTATGAGAAAACGTACACCATGCTTAAAAGAATAATCCAAATGGTATCGGTAAGAAACAAAGTAATCTAGAAAACTAAAGAACACAATTTACAACTCTTTTATGCTACACGAAATAAAAGACCAACCGGAGGGAAAATGGTCATAGATCTTGATATACTAAAACAAGATCGTTTGGTTCCTTTTCGCCAACTTACGGGGAGTTACGGGGGAGTTTTTCGAGGGGGGGGAGGGGGTTCATATTTCCTTGTTTGGTTCAAATTTGAATTTACAAGGAGTTGCAAATTTTAAAAATAATAAAATATAAGAATTGACATAAATATCATTCAAACAGGAGAAAGAGATGTGGGAGTTATCTCACACCCTCTAATTCCACCCTCAACCAAATAAGGCCAAATAATATCTCAAAAGAAAAAGTGAATATAAATGGTTATTGTTGTCACGAAACAGTGCGAAATATCCAAGATCGTAGTTACACAAATACACCCAAAGATAAATAAACACCAGAGAAAATATGAACACAAGAATTTACGTAGAAAACTCCAAAAATCAGGGTAAAAAACCATGGGCAAGAAACAAGATAATCCACTATCAATAGTTTAGTACACAAAGGAAAAAGCTCATATATCTAAACTCCATATAGATACCCCAACAAGATTTAATCTCACAGTGTCATGTACCTGCTCACAGGCCGTATGCTATGACTTAACTCTCGGCTCTCTCAAACAAGCACCTCAACAATATATGTTTCACCAACGTACATATAACTCTATTTATAGTTTTAATGTACGTGATCTTATCTCTCATACAATTTGACTTCAATTGCAACAATAATACAAAAGTGTACTCTAATTTGGACTCCTAATTTAACTTCAATTCCAATGTGATCATTGCACATATTAACGTGATCATAGATATGCACACGTCCTTGTAGACCTCAAATTAGGGGCTTTTTCAAAAAATAAGGTGGGAAACATTTTTTATTCCAAAAATAATGGTGGCTACTTTTTATTTCCAAAAATAAGGTATGTCTCCTTTTCAAAAGAAGACATTGATAATGATGTGGCACCATGTGGCATGAGTGTTGATGAGGTGGAGTGAATGACTCCTTTTGAAAAGGAGTCATCTATACAAAATGAATGACTCCTTTTAAAAAGGAGCTATCTATACAAAATACACCACCTCTTTTTTACTCCACAAAAGAAATACTTTGTTCAACTCGAAGCGGTGAACCCATGCAAACGTCATGTACGTATCGAGATGGACAAGCCGAATCACTTACTTATCGAGATGGGCAAGCCGCATCACACACGTATCTCGAGGTATACAACTTATGTAAAGGACATGCACGCATATGGACGTGGACAACTCATGCAAACGTCACGCATGTATCTCGCGGCGGAGAATTCATGCAAATGTCGCGCGTATGCCGAGGTGGTCGACCAATGCAACTTCGTGCAATTCATGCAAACGTTATGCACGTATCTCGATGGGCCAACTCATGCAAACGACACACACGTATCTGGCTGTGGATAACCCTTGCCAACAATATGTACGTATGTCGAAGTTGACAATTAATGCAAACATTACGCACGTATCTCGAGGGGACAACACATGCAAATGACATGCACGTATCTCGCGGTGGGCAACCCATGCAAACAACACGAACGTATGTCAAGGTTGACAATCCATGCAAACGTTACGCACGTATCTCTAGGGGGCAACCCATGCATATCTACTATAAACTATGCAACACAATCGTGATTATAAGAAGAAATTTGTAGATAAAAAACTGTAAAGGCCAAAACCACGTTATATATTTGTGTAGAATTTAAAATTAAAGCAATAAACAAGTTTTGAAAGTATAATTTCATTCCATAAAAAAAATATCATACAGGTCTATCGACGGTTACGTTGACGTTGTTGCTCCGTGATGCAAATCGGACGTACTCTATGTCGAGTTGGACATTGTGTTTGTATATCCGGTTGAGTTTGTCGAGGTTGCTGATCTTGCATTGAATGTCTTCGAGTCGATTGATATTCCTCCTCTGGTACTTCACTCGACTCACCTCTCGGTACCGATGCTCCCAAAAATAGGAGGTTGAACCGTCCCAAAAAATTGGTTTCTGTATACGGTTGGCCGAGAGGAACATGAGGCGGCGGCGACATGCTTAGCATGTTCATGAATGAGCCATCTCCACTATATGACATATTATAATTATAACACGGTGGAGTAAATGAGTTCGGCATGCGTCGAGGCAATGAATGATACATTGGATGTCTAGCCATTCTATGGTCCATATATGAAGACGACGGCCGGGTGCATAAGGATTAAAATGGTAAGGAGGAAGATTCATGATCGAGCGCGCTATGTACAAACATTTGAGGTTCTGGTTGCATTGGAGACAATGTAGGAATGTACCCATGAGAAGAATGATGTGGTGGGGATGAGCGTTGACTACCGTCACCAACGGTCTGTTGTTGTCGCTCTGACGAGATGAACGTGGTGTAGGAGAACGTCCGTTGCTCTCGGCACGAGCCTCTGTCCGACGAGAAGGACGTGGTGGACGAGGACGTCTAGTGCTCCCACCCACAGTCTGTGTTTGTGTTTTTCTTCTTCTCACCTCTCTATTCGATTCGCCTGATCATCTTCTTCATCTTCATCTTCATTCTCCTCATCTATGCCCTCTTCGACATCAATTCCACTATTCCATAGAGTAGACCTTTGCCTATGATCTTCATCTAAAATTTTGATGTCTTCATCAAGCGTGCAGAAGACCTTGCTCGTACCCATCGTCAATGAAAACTCGCTGCAGTCGACGCACCAAGTTACACTGATATAAAAACAGGAGGTTAGCACATACAATTTATGATGTAAATCGTGAGGAAAGAAGAATAATAGTTTCAAGGTTGATCGTGGTCTTCTTCTTGTTCCACTGTGACTATGTTGTCACCACGATTTTCCCACATCTATATATAGTTTGCGTGAAAAGCCGCCCAATTTTCTTGAACGCATCCTCGCATCTCGATGCGGTGCAGTCGGGTGTCGTAATGACAGTTTGGTGGCACGACCTGTATCATTCTGAATTGTCTCAAAACTCTTTCAGGTCGATGCCACTCGACTATATGGAAACAAATTAGGGGGCACGTCGATAGCCAACTACCGTGACCAGACCCTATGACTTCAGCATAAGGTTGCCACACCACGTCATCCTCATTCTGCGAATCGAGTGCATCACGGTAAGCTGATAAAACGTGTGTTGCACTTTGAGTAACCGAGAATGCATCGATCCATCTGTATAAAAAACTCATAATTAGTAAAATGAAAATGTAGTTAATACTATAAGAATTACGATATAACATTTCTATTACCTGTGTCCTAAAGGGACGTCATTAAGCATGTGCACCTGCGCGAGATCCACGACACAACTCCCTGTACAAAAAAGCCAAACAGTGCACTCCCCCAACTATATTGTCCAGCTATGTCAAAATCCTCGAGCAACGGTAGAAACATCAAATGTACATATCAATTTGACTTATCGGCGAATAGACGACCACCGATTAGTTGGAGAATGTACGATCGAACATACCGTCGCACCGACTCCTCATCGTTGTCGCCTTGTATAGGTGGTATGTTACGTCCAAGCCATTCGACTTTAAGTTTATTTCCATGAAGGTCATCTCCAACAGGAATTCGACGAAGTAGCCTCTCACACACCTCAACACAGTCTGTATCGGTGGTTCCCGTCACAGGCATAGCTTCGATAGGTAAGCCGAGCCGCACACCGTACGTTCGGAGTGTAATAGTGCACTCCCACATTGCATGTGGAATGTATGTGTTTCGTGTGCCATCTCTCAACGAATGCAAGAATCAAAGCCCAATCAAGGCTGAAAAATGATACGCGCGAAATCCAATTAAACCATTGGAACGTAGATATGGGATCATTCGAGAATGATACTCCGCCGTTCGATCAACGACACCCATTGCGTCGACGCACGTATAATGTTTCGTACACCTTATAATTGAAAATAAGCTGTGATATATATGTATATTATACGTTTATTCATGAACATTGGATGTATTCATCTTAAAAAGTTTACCTGACCCGTCCACGCTCGCGATGATCTGTGTGTAGATTGGAGATGTAATAATGAAGGATCTGATGGACCTGGATCCATTTGTGTACAAACTACAATTTAGGCAGTTTTAATAGTTAGTCGTGTTGTTCGAAAAGTCGCCACAAATCATTATTAAATGTTCAAACAATAACGAATACCTAAACATTTCATGACGTAAACTATTTGGATACTTCAAAAGGTTCAATATAATCTAATTACATACATACTTAAGCCATTAGTAAACAATATACAAACCGGACTACCGGTTTTGATTGGAAGATTCAGCTCTGGCTGGACAATTTTTTTTGTTATGTCCCTCTACACGACAAATGCCGCATCGGTTCTTCCTAGTAGGGACTCGATCACGATCTTTATTGGGACATGTTGTTCTTTTATGTCCTTCTTGATGACATATGCCACATCGCAAGGCTCTTGGAACATTAGAAAGATCCATCTCGTTTTGCCTTCGCGTTCCCTTTGGTCTCCTCAAACCCACGTCACGCACTGGGTCTGGTATGATCTTCGTCGCAAAAGTTGGCCAATATTTCTCATCTGGAATGGCTTTGAAATTAAAGGAGTAACATTGCGCGTACACATCTATCCGATAGTATGGTTCAATAAATTGCGAGTAGCTCACTCGAATAAAGGAACATGCAGCTAACACGTGTGAGCAAGGGAAACCAAACAATTGTCATTTATTGCAACTGCACATGTGGTCCTTTAGGATAACGACTTGTGTATTGTTGCATTTATGCATGCGATCTCCATGTCATCCAAGAAGCACTTCAAACTCACATATGTCACGATTTATCAAATTGACTTGATGCCTCCTTCCAGCTTGTTCGTAACGTGTGAGTTTATCCGTGACATATTTTGTGTACGATTGCCCGTTATTGCTTCATTGATTTCATGTTTGCGTCGATCGTGGTCTGTCACCAATCTATAGTAAATCATATGAGTCATTCTTTGTTATTGACAAGAATCGAGCCCCTTCAATACACCGTTAAAACACTCTACAAGTGATGATAAAACTCGTGTAAGTAATATCACTTCAGCGATAACTATATAGTTGAGTGCAAAACATAACTTGCATTTCATACATACCAACACCATTAGAATTCATCCATCCGTCACCGCATGCCTTCGTCGTGCGATTGAGTCCATAGTTCTTTGGGGATGACATTGACATATTGCAAACATTGAGGGGTTCGCGATGATAAATATGCAAAATGCTCCATGCATGCATTAAATTTTCGAACTTGATGTTGACGGTTTGCTTTCGAGAAAGTAGGTTTTTCAAGGGCTCAATTTTGAACTGAGTGTTTAAATTATTGACCAAGTGTCGCAGAAAATAACGGTGGTATCCTTTCGAAGGAAAAAAACCATTGGTCGGTGTGTTGACTGCCTTCAGAATGCCAGGGTGACGATAAAAAATAATGCAAATACTATCTCTATCCGTCACGTGTTTACGCAACATCCTCAAAAACCATCCCCACGAATCCGTAGACTCGGTTTCCGCAACAGCAAATGCCACCGGTAGTATGTGTCCATTACCATCAACATATATGACAATCATTAGCTTACCACTATATTTGCCATATAAGAAAGTCGCGTCAATTTGTAATTGACTCATCCCAATATCTAAATGCATTTGCAATTGCCTTCCTTTTGGCATCCCACATTCTCTTGTAATTTACTTCATGTCTATATTTTCTCTTAATTATTTGTATTAATGCCTTGATAGTTATTGCTTGATCTATCTAGATAATGTTTTGGATCTCTCTCGCAAGCATGTTGGCATCGAGTTGGGCATGACCATGCGTTCCACATCGGGATTAATACAGTTGTGCGGCGCGTCTAATTGTGTGATCTCCCATAATTGTGTTCTCTTTCGCAAACAAGCACGAAGATGCCACATGCACCCGTCTTGCGCACTTCTGCACTTGATCGCCCAAAAAGTTGTAGTCGATTCCATCACATGATATTGACAATGTCTGTTAACATGCCACACTTTGACGACATGTTGTAAGTTTTTTTTGTTGTCAAAGCACATCCCTAATTCCAAATCAAAATTAGCGAGGTCCCCCCCAGTCTGTTGATGAGAATGTTGGGTCGCAGTGGAGTCGCTACCTCCCTATCGATTTCATTGTACACCGGCAATGGTTGGTGAACTTCATCATCGATTGCTTCCTCCATGAGATTCTCTTCATCGATAGCAAACCGCTCATCATCTTGCATGTTTTTCGCCCCGGAGGTTTGTACCTTAGGTCATCCGCTACAACATTTATGTTTTCCCAATCGACACTTGCACAAAGATCCTCGGGGGAAGCACATCCTCGTCCACGTCATTAACGTCATCATCGTCGTTCGGTTCATCATCACCATGTGGTGATTGCATCTGCAATCTTTCCATCATCGATCTAGTGTCTGACGTGCTGCCATCTTCATCTACTAGTTGCGAATGAACTGTACGATTTTGAAAATAGTCGATTGGCTCAAATGTTAAATAAATATCTACCCTTGAAGTTAATGGTAGATTGGCCACTATCGCCCACATCAAGTCGAAGTGCGTCGCGTCTTCCAGCAATACGGAGACAAAATACTGTGAACCCTCGGGGAGGGTTATAGCATGACGATAAGTCATCCTTACCATAGTGTCCGTAGATGAGATATTGAATGCGTTATACACTCCCTCCATCAATTGTTGTCTACTCGTCCCAAACCTAAACGTCAACACTGCTGATGGGGTGCGCTATACCTAATGTCATTCCTACCATTTACAATTTCACCGTTCGCATAAAAGAGAAATGGGATGTTCCTATTTTTCATGACCTACATAATTTATTGGATAATGATGATGTAAAAAAATTGCATATGTATCAAATAAAACTCATATTTATATGAGCTATGTCAAATTAGGGCATATTTTCAAAAAAAAAAAAAAACTAAGCATAAAATTTTTATTTTGAATTAGCAAGTCAAACTTACTCAAACTTAAATAAATAAATTATTTAACTTACTAATTTCCCTCTTTTTTTCCTTTATCTTCAATTGGATTATCCCTGAAAAAACAAATAAAAAATTAGCTTTCCCTTATATAAATATTACTAACTACAACGAAATGACGTAAAAATTAAATAAAAAAATCCGAACCTTTTCACAACCTTCAACCCAGATCAAACCCACTTATGTTTATCTTCTATTTGATATTCCCTGAAAAAACAAAAAAAATGTCCCACCTCACAACCCAAACCCACAACTCACCCAACTGTATCACACCAAAAAAATGACTCACCCCACGACCCAACCCATAACTCACCCAACTCTATCACACGATAAATAAATTATCCACCCCACAACCCAACCCAAGCCACCCCCAACTCTCTATCTCTCTCGGTGTCGAGCTTCCCTAACTCTCTCTCTCTCTCTCACTCACCAACTCTCTCTCTATCTCTCTCTCTCTCTCTCTGTCGAGCTCCCCTTACTATCTCTCTCTCTCTGGTCACCAACTCTCTCTCTTTCTCTCTCTCTCTCTCTCTCTCTCTCTCTCTCTCTCTGGTCACCAACTCTTCTCTCTCTCTCTCTCTCTCCTCTCTCTCTCTCGGTCACCAACTCTCTCTCTCTCTCTCTCTCTCTCTCTCTCTCTCTCTCTCTGGCCACCAACTCTCTATCTCTATCTCTCTCTCTCTCTCTCTCTCTCTCTCTCTCTCTCTCTCTCTCTCTCTCTCTCGCAGCCTCTAGGTCACCAACTCTCTCTTTCTCTCTCGCGGTCTCTCGGTCCCCAACTCTCTCCCTCTCCCGGTCACCAACTCTCTCTCTCTCTCTCTCTCTCTCTCTCTCTCTCTCTCTCTCGGTTGCGAGGTCCCCTCATCTCCGTCTCTCGCTCGTCTTCTTTCTCCTCCCTCTCGTTGGTCTCTCCAACTCTCTCTCTGTAGCTACTCTCTTCTCTCTCCCTCTCGCTTTGGGCTCTCCCGCATAACTTCTCTCTCGCGTGCTCTCTCCCGCACCTGGGACTCTCTCTCGTTCGTGGGCGGTTGCTCCACCCCACCAACACCCACCTTAAAATACCCCCATTTCCATGGTCGCCCCTACCCCTACCTACCCCTACACCGCAAAACCTACCTTAAGGACGCACGAGGGAATATTCCCTTTCTAATCCATATCTAAATCACTATTTTTGTAGTGATAAAATTAGCTGAAGTATTTATAAAACACCTACTATGGAAACTAAGTAAACAGACGATCATATAATATCATCCAAAAGTAATATATGAAACAAGTAGGGAAGTCTAGTTTCTCAACCCAACATATGCCCCAAAGTTATAAAAAAAGACGAAATAATAGATACACAAAATGATCACCTAAAAAGTACCAAGAACTATCCGCCGACGGCTCAGAATTACTCGTCGATCATCTCCTGCCCTGATCTGCTACTCAAAGTATCTGCACCCATCGCCATAAAAAATACGATAAGTATAGTAATGTAGAAAGTAACATTGAGAGACATTTATCCACATTTCCAAATATACAACAAGTATCTGAAAGCAAAATAATAGCAAAGAAAACTGAACAAGAATCATGCTAAAAGATACTTAAGTTAAACAATGTGAAACTGACATTCGGCTAAGCAGTAATGATATAGGGTGGTTGACTAAGAAATTATATCACATCAACTCTATTCCACTATCTCAGGATGGAGTTGTGCTCTATATCTCTGTTGAATGTCAGAGTTGAGTTCTACACCTCCATAATTACTCGTTTATATATTTACTCGCTGACGACCCCAGGTCCTATACCTCGTGCGCAGCACAAGCTAGTGGCGAGATCCCGACATCACCGAAAATCTAATGACCTCGTATGCAACGCGCATCTCTATAATGGTCCTAGACACAAGAATTACTTTCACAACTCAAGAAGTGACACAATAAGTAATCCATAATGGAATAGCTCAAAACGAACAAAGGAATGTGATTTACAACACCACTAATCATTCACCTAATAGCTTGCTTTTCTATTAGCATTTTGAACAACCATGAAATGACATAGCACATGATTTAGAGTCAATGAACACCATTAAACAACAACCAATGTCATGATAATAAACTCATATAATGAGAGCGAGACAACAAAGTCATGACATCTAGAGTACAATAGCACATTAGTCCAAATGATCGTAAACAAAAAGCATAATCGAAAGAAAGATAAATAAACATTTCAATCAGTTTACTTACAAACCACGGCAAACTTTTGTGCTAATCCAATCTCTTGACACCTTAAAACTCGTACTCGAACCTCCACGACTCCTCTTTACGCTCCTGGTATCATTTGTCATGTGTTTTAATGTTTTTAAACTTTTAATTCGGGTGTTAAGCTTGTTTAAAGTGTTTAAGTTTTAGTTAGAAGTTTCATTAGTGTTGTTCGAGCATCTAGCATGCTAATGACCTCATTAGCACTACTCAACTTTACTAACGCGCTATACGCAGAAGCGCATAGCAAATACGCCTAGCGCGTTAGATGCAGGAAATCCCAGAAATTCCGCACTTCGGATTTATAGGTTTCCTCCTCCAATTGGCCTTCACCAATGCTTTGGACCCTTGTTACCCTCCACTAAGGACCCAACACATCCCACATATCAATAACAATAGCAACACTTCAACAATTATAATTAAATTATCAATTTTACTAACTTTTACTAAATGGACATACGGACACTAGCTTACCTAGTGGATGATCACTTCAATCTCCTCAAATTCCTCCAAAGCAACTTATCTTCTTCCTCCAAATCTCCTCTCCAGCTCTACTTCTTCTATTATGTTTGTAAATGATTTGCATGAACTAACACATTCAATCTTATATATATTGATAAGGTCGATTCCTAGCTATTGATTTTAATGTATAGGCGTATCTCGAGACTAATCAAATGACCTACACCTTGACACAAATCCACTAATCTCTCAACTAACTCCATCTTACTAACACCAATTGCAACTCAATTGGTCTCTTGATGTGTCAACACGTATCTCGAAAAATATCAATACCTAATGTTTTAACTTGCTAACTAAGGTTATATTAATGTAAATCAAACTATATCCACACTAATCTAACTAAATAAGTTACATTGATTTTACTATTTAAGTTACATTAACTTAAATTAACTTACATACCACATCTCTCTACCCCCAATCCCACGTCAGCACGCATCTCGATGCGCGTCCACACTCACGTCTCGACATCTATATACCAGGAGTGATTTAGTAATCTACACACACACACATATATATAACACTAGGCATCCATCACTCAAAAGTATTATATTACTTAGTCCTCACACTGAGTATTTGGACCGTGTACCTGCTCTCGAGTTACATCACGGGTCAATAACCTTGATTAGGGACTAATTTACTATTAGTAAATTCTGGTCCGTTACACTCTTCCTAACTAATAGAAATTTCGTCCTCGAAATTAAACTTAATCACAAGCTTAATCTCATAACTCAATCTTATTCTTAATATATATATTGGAGTCAGTTGCTAGTCGACTCTCATTTTTCCATCATTTAGCACATAAAGGATAACTTTTTCCCATTTTATTCTCTCAATAATTACCCAAGCCAAAATCTCGAATGATACTAGCCCCAAAGCCCGTGTTTCTCAACTATCGCAGGTGGATCGATCCCCTGTCCGATTATCCTAAGTTCAATATTATTGTGGGTGAGTCTATGCTCAGTTACTAAAAGTACATTATCACAATATACGACACTCTGATCATAGTACTCAAGAGAAATCTCACTAGGCGTAACTTTCCTATGAAAGTTTTTAGTGTGCTTATCAAGCATCACTACTTTTATTATCTCTTTAATTCATGTGATATGAACTTATTCGAGTCATTCTCGTCAGTGTAGTGATCACTTTTAACTCTCAAATCAAATCAAACAGTGCATGATTAATGTAATATTAATCAAACGCATACGCTCACCAGGGCCATGTGTCATCTATAGGTCCGGCTCTATCTCCACGTGAGCTCCACGTCCGTCCTGTGGTTTGCATGTTAAGTCGTTGATAGTCATGAAGCTGGTGTTTTTCCAAAAGTAGGGTTGTTTTACAATTTATTTCACAAAATAGGGAGGTTTTTTTTTATCACGAAAAGTAGGCAATAACGCCTTTTGAGAAGGCGTTATTGGGGTGGATGTGGGTTCGTGGTGCGACTTGGCGATGACGTGGCGGCGTTTTGTACGAGATAGCGCCTTTTGAGAAGGCGCTATCGTACATGTGGCGCGCCACGTAACCGCCACCTCGCCGCCACCTCACATAGTTCAATAACGCCTTTTGAAAAGGCGTTATTAGCCAAAGTTGCGTTTGTGAGGTGGCGCTGAGGTGGCGGTTACGTGGCGGCCACATGTACAGATAGCGCCTTCTCAAAAGGCGCTATCTGTACAAAATGCCGCCACGTCACCGCCACGTCCGCGCCACCTCACAAACAAAACTCGCCCACGTCACCACCACGTCATCGCCACCTCACCGCCACGTCACCAACTGGACTCGATTTGTCCGCCGACACCGCGCGTCGCTGGACCGCGTCGTCGTAGTCGTAGTCGAGCGATCTCGACAATTACAACCAAAGGAGTTTATATTTGTATAAAAAAGAAACAAATTTTGAATATATATATATATATATATATATACATTGGTTTCAACCTTCAACTTTCTTTTCTAACCTAACTAATCTAACCTAACTAAACTAACTAACTAACTAACTAACTAACTAACTAAACTAAACTAACTAACCTTAACTAAGGGAACCAAACCAAACTAAACTAAATAACTAACTAACCTTAACTAAACTAAATAAGTAACTAACTAACTTAACTTAACTAACTAACCTTAACTACCCTAACCAAACTAAACTACCTAACAAAGTAAACTAACTAACCTTTAACTAACCAAACTAAACCAAAATAACTAACCATAAGTAACCTTACCAAACTAAACTAACTAACTTAACTAACTAACTAACCAAGTAACTAAACTAAACTAAACTAACTAACCTTAACTAACCTAACCAAACCAAACTAAACTAAATAAGTAAGTAACCTTAACTAAACTAACTAACTAACTAACTAACTAACTAAGTAACTAACTAACTAAAGTAAACTGAAATAACTAACATTAACTAACCATAAGTATTCTTAAATAAACTGGAGTAAACTAACCTTAACTAACCTAACCAAACCAAACTAAACTAAGTAACTAACTAACCTCAAGTAAACTAACTAACTTTGTGCATGACATTGTGGTGTTTTTTGTGTCGAAGTTCAATGAAGACCGTGACGATTCTCACACAAACAACAAAAAATAGACTAACTTAATTGCAAACTAAACATACTAACTAAATGAAACTAACCAAACTAAACTAAGTAACCTTAACTAACCTAACTAACCTTAACTAACCTAACCACGTAAACAATAAAAACTAAGTAAACTAAAATAACTAACTTAACTAACAAAATAAACAACCAAAAAACGATCACGTAAACTACGAAACGAAACTAAACAAACATCCAAGTAGCTCGAGAGTTACTTGTTAACAACCTAACCATAGGTTCTATGCGAACTAAACTCGACTAACCTAACCTAACCTAAGTATGTAAACTAAATTAACTAAACTACACTAACGACACATACCCTAACCGAACTACACTAAAGTAAACTAACCTCAACACCTAAACTAAACTAACTTAAGTAACTAAGATAATTAACCAAACCAAACTAAACTAATATAACCTAACCACCGACACCTAACTAACTAAGCTAACCACTTAAGTTAAATTAAACAAAGAACCTAAACTAACTTAACAAACTAAACTAACTATTGAAGAGTAATCACATATACGACATTATAATAATATAGAAAACATGAGAAATAAGTTTATTGAATGAGAAGGTTGTATACACGTACTTCGTTCACCCAAATCAGTAGCTATCTACAAATCACCATGACTTGAAGAAAAGTCATCATGCAGGTCTATTCCTGCGGTTACGTTGACGTTGTTGCTCGGTGATGCAAACCGGACGTACTCTTTGTCTAGTTGGTCGATGTGTTTGTACATCCGGTTGAGGTTGTTGAGGTAGATGGTCTTGCATTGAATCACGTCGAGTAGATTCATGCGTTTCTCCGGTGCTTCACTCGACTCACCTCTCGCTCATCGATGCTCCCAAAAATTGGAGGTGGAACCATCCCAAAATATTGGCTCCCTGTATGGGGTTGGGGAAAAGGAATATGAGGCTGCGGCATGGTCAACAAGTTCATGAAAGAGGGATCTCCACCATATGGCATATTGTAAGTATGAGGAGTAGGAGTATATGGACTAGGCATGTACTGAGGCAGTGATGGATACATTTGAGGATGAGGCATTCCATGGTCCACATATGAAGACGACGGCCCAGGTGCGTATGGATCAAAATAGTAAGGAGGAAGATTCACGCTCGGCGGCCCGGGTACAAACATTTGAGGTTCTGCTGGGGTGGCGACGATCGTTGGCTACTCACCACTGCGGTCTCTGTTCTACTCGCTCTCGAACGAGATGAACGTCTTTGGAGGAGATCGTCCGCTACTCTCTGCAGCAATCTCGCCCGAGTAGATGGACGTGGTGGACGAGGACGCTGGTGCGTTCCCGCACAATCTCTGGTCGTGCTCGTCTTCTTCTCACCTCTATGTTTGGTTCGGCCGATCGTCTTCTTCATCGTCTGTTCATTATCCTCATTAATGTCTTGCTCGACGTCAATTTCGTCATGCGAAAGAGTAGACCTTCGCCTTTCGTCTTCGTCTAAAATTTGAATCCCTTCATCAAGCGTGCAAGACCTTGCTCGTACCCATCCTCGATAAACACTCGCCTCACTCGATGCACCAAGTTACGCCGATATACAAAATATAAGAGGTCGAGCACGCAATATAAGATATTAAATGTTCGAGGAAAATAAAGAGTTAGAATATTACCGAGTAGTCACGTAACGCCCGTCGTGTCCAATGAATCTCCTAGTGACCGAGCGATACCACGTCATGTAGTCTTGGTGATCGTGGCCTTCATTAAGTGTCGCATTGTGGCAATGGTGTCCCACGATTCTCCCACATGTGTATATAGCTTGCATGGAAGGTCACCCAATTTTCATGATGATGTCCACGCAATTCGAGGCGGTGCGGTTGGGCGTCGTAATCACAATTAGGTGGCACCACTTGTACCATGCCGAATTGTCTCATAACCCTTCTCGGTCGATGCCACTCCACAATGTGGAAACAAATAAGGGACACGTCGAGAGCCAACTTCCGTGACCATTTGTACAAGAATCGGGAAGAGACCCCATGAGTTTCGCATAAGGTTGTCGGACCACATCATCCTCATGCCTCTGCGAGTCGAGTGCATCACGGTAAGCCGATACGACGTGCGTCGCACTTTGTGATACCGAAAATGCATCGAGCCATCTGTGTAGAAGACAATAATTTAAGATAAATGAAATTGGACAAGATTTTTATGCAAATTAATGACAAATCGACTTTCATACCTGTGTCCGAGTGGAACGTCCATAAGCATATTTTGTCCATCCATAATTCGCTGCTGAGCTCTAGAAACACGCAGGCGCCGCGGTGCTATGAATGGAAATATGTCCCATGCCCAAAGTTGTAAAAGAATTGACGCGCCAGCAACCTCATGTGCCCCTGCGCGAGATCCGCGACACAACTCCCTGTACAAATAAGCCAAACAAGCACTCCCCAACTATATTGTCCACTAGTTGGAAATCCTCCAAACAATGGTAGGAACATCAAATGGACGAATCGATTAGACTTGTCGGCGAAAAGACAACCACCGATGAGTTGTAGTATGTACGATCGAACGTAACGTTGGACCGACTCCTCATCGCTATCATCATCTATTGATGGTACGTTACGCTCAAGCCAATCGACCTTAAGTTTACATCCAACGACGTCATCTCCACCAGGAGTTCGTCCAAGTAGCCTCTCACAGACATCAGCATAGTCTGCGTCCGTCGTTCGTTCACTGTGCATACCTTCGATAGGTAATCCAAGTTTGTACCGCACGTCTTGAAGTGTAATGGTGCACTCCCCACAATGCATGTGAAATGTATGCGTCTCAGGGCGCCATCTCTCTACAAACGCAGTAATCAAAGCCCAATCAAGGCTGAAAAATGCTACCCGAGATATCCCATAGAACCCACTGGAACGAAGATATGGGATCATCCTAGAATGATACTGCATCGTTCGATCAACGACCCCACGTCTTCGACGTACACGCATTGTTTCGTACACCTTGTAATTGATAGTGTATTAATGTATGTTTTTGATACATTATTGATTTAAATTTGACGTATTGATGTAAGAAAGGTTACCTCGCCCCTCCATGCTCGCGTTGATGTGTGTAGATTGAGTTGCAATAGTGATGGATCGAAGGTCCTGGATCCATTGTAGTACAACTACAAATAATGTTAGAAAAATAAAATGAGTGTTGTACGCAACCAAACGATAAGTAATTAATAAATGTTCACACAAAAACACACGACGAAAATGCTCATAAGCAACATATGTACGAACTTTAGTTACTTCACACAATATACAAAATCGACTATAGGTTGTCATTGGATGGTTGAGGTCTCATCGGACAATTTTTTTTGTTATGTCCCTCTAAACGACATATACCACAACGGTTCTTCCTAGTTGGTACTCGTTCACGATCTTTATTTGGACATGTTGTTCTTCTATGTCCTTCTTGATGACAAATCCCACATCGCAAAGGTCTTTGGACATTAGGAAGATCCATCTCGGTAGGTCTACGCGATCCCTTAGGTCTCCCTCGGCCACGTCTGCGCCTGGGGTCGGGTATGATTTTCGTCCCAAAAGTCGGCCAATACTTCTCATCTGGGATGGCCTTGAATTTGTACGAGTAGCACTGTGCGTACACATCTAACCTATAGTATGGCTCGATGAACTGCGCGTAGCTCACTCGAATCAACGCACATGATGCTAACACGTGTGAGCAAGGGAAACCAAACGATCGCCATTTATTACAACTGCACACCCGGTCCTTTAAGATGACGATTTGTGTGTTGTTGCCTTTATGCATGCGATCTCCATGTCTTCCAGTCTGCACTTGGAACTCACCAATGTCTCGATTGATCAACGTGACGTGATGCCTCCTTGCGGATTTCTCATATTTCGCGAGTTTCTCCATGACATATTATGTGTACACTTGTCCTTTTGAGATTGCCGCATTGATTTCTGGTTGCGTTGATCGTGGTACGTCACCAATCTGTAGTATATCATTTGAGTCAACGCAGTAATTGGCAAGAATCGAGCACCCTTCAAGACCCCGTTAAAACACTCGCAATTTTCGATGAAACTCTAGTAAGTAATATTGGTTCGTCGAATATTTACTGTATTATAGTGCAAAGAATAAATTGTATTTTGTACTTACCAACACCATTAGAATTCATCCATCCGTACCGCATGCCTCCGTCGTGCGATTGGGTCCAAAGTTCTTTGGGGATGGCATTGACATATTGCAAGCATTGTGGCGTTCGTGAAGATAAGTATGTGAAACGCTCCATGCACGCAATAAATTTTCGTTCTTGATGTTGAGCAATTTGCTCGACCAAGTAGTACTTTCGGGGGACAACATTTTTGAAGTGTGTGCCGAAATTACTAAGCAAGTGTCGCAAGCAATAACGGTGGTACCCTTTCGGGGGACAAAAGCCGTTGATTGGGATGTTGACCGCCTCCAAAATGCCAGGGTGACGATCAGAAATAACGCATATCCCTTCTCTATCTGTCACGTGTTTTTGCGCGGCATGCGCAAAAACCACCCCATGAATCGATTGATTCGGTTTACGCAACGGCAAATGCAAGCGGTAATATGTGACCATTTCCATCAACGAGATAACGCAATCATGAGCTTCCCATCATGATCTCGCCATATAGGAATGTCGCGTCAATCTGAAGCAGAGGCCTGCAAAACTTGAAAGCATGTATTGAAGCTTCAAATGCGAAAAACACACGACGAAATTGTGGAGACGCGGTACTTATTTCATCATCATGCCATTGTCTGTGTGACCACTCGATTCTTGTCCCCGGACTCTTACTCCTCACCGCAGCCAACCATCTTGGTAATTGAGCGTACGACTCATCCCAATCTCCAAAAGCCCATGCAATTGCTTTCCTCTTGGCATCCCACATTAGCTTGTAGTTGACTTCGTGTCCATATTTTTTCTTTATTATTTCTATTAATGTTTTGATCGTGACACCTTGATCGGTTTTGACGACGCTTTGGATCTCTCGCGCCATCATGTTGGCGTCAAGTTGGGCATGACCGCGTTCTACGTTTGGATTAATACACGTGTGCGGTACGTCTAACTGTGTTATCTCCCATAATAGTGTTTTCTTTCGGAAACATGCGCGAAGACGCCACATACACCCGTGTTGTGGAAATCTGCACTTAATCGCCCACGAAGTTGTAGTTGATTCCATCACATGGTATTGACAATGTCTATTAACATGCCACACTTTAACGGCATGTTGTAAATCGTTTTTATTGTCAAAACACATCCCTATCTCCAAATCGAAGTTAGGGATGTCCCCCAAGTTTGCTTACGGGAATGTTGGGTCGCAGTTGAATTAGCCACCTCCCAATCGATTTCGTTATATCCCGGTATTGGTTGGTGAACTTCGTCGTCACTAGCTTCCTCCAACATAATCTCTTCATCGATAGCAAATTGCTCATCATCTTCGACATTCTCCGCACCCGGAGGATCATATCTTGGATCATCTGTGCAAACGTTAACGTCATCCCAAACCGCAACTGATGGAACTTCTTCGTTGTGATGCGTTTCCTCATCAGTTTCGTTATTTTCGTCGTCGTTATCGTCATCGTCGGTATAGGCATTATTATCTTCATGTGATGGAGCAACGAACCCCTCTTGCGCGACCTCATCCGGTGGGGATTGCATGTGCAGTCTGTCCATGTCTAGTAAGTCTGCGTCTGGCGTGCCGCTACGTTCGTCAAGAACTTGCGAATGAATCGTACGATTTTGATTTGAGTCGACTGACTCAAATGTTAAATATATATCAATCGTTGCGGTCTTTGGTAATTTGTCCACCGTATCCCACATCAAGTCGAAGTGTGTCGCATCATTCAACAACACGGGAACGTAATAATGTGAGCCTCGGGGAGAGGCATCATGTGGCGATAAGTCATATGAACTATAGTATCCGTCGATGAGATAGGGAACGCGTTACAAACGTCATCAATCATTTCACGGGCACTAGACCCAAACTTCACCCACAACACTACGATGGGGTGAGTCATTTGACTGTGATGCCATTGACCCCATTAACAATGGAGCCGTACGCATAGAATAGAATAGGTATGTTTCTTTGTGACATGCCCTACATAATGTTTTGAAATTGGATGTAAAGATGTTACAGACAATTGCACAAATTTGTTATGGGAATTAGTTGACAATCATGTGGTGATAAAGCGCAATCGAACTTTCTGATGTAGAAGATCGCAATAATAGCGCAACTACAGAGCATACTCATTCTTTCGCACTTACATTTTCTGTGTAATAACGTTCAATAAATAAACATATCAACCGTTCTTCATAAACAAAATACCTATGTCCCTATATATCATGCAAACCATAACCTAACCTAAATAAATTATTATGAAAATACTAAATTAATGAACTTACTTTTTTCCACCGCTTTTCCTCTTCAACAAAATATTCCTGCAATAACATTGTATTTTCGTTAGTTTAGAACACAAAGAGTATAATAAATCGGCTATAACAAAACTAAACATAGCATATAAAAGTAAACCTTTACCCAAATAACGAGTCATAACCTGACCTAACCTAACTCAACTAACAAACCTAACCTACTAACAGTAGTTACCTCAAATTGCCAAACAACAGAAGTTCAGTAAACTAATCACAGTTAACTAACCCAAATAATAAATGAAAACTAAACTCAAATAACTTAACTAACTAAGTTAGCCTAATCTAACATAAAATAACCAATTACCCGAAGGAACATAACAAAGATGATATATTTAGGATAGAGTTTGACTATATGTCCTCAATAATGTTTTGATAACGTAGATAGAAAATAAGACAATTTTCTTTATATATATATATGCTCAGTTAACAGCATTAACCAAAAAAATTCTACAAACCTAATTAAGGAGCAGTACCAAGCTAAAATTGCCCAACAACAGACCTTAATTACACTAATCACAATTAACTAACCCAAGTAATCATAGCAAACATGTACCCAAATAATAATTGAAAACTAACCTCAAGTAAGTTAATTAACTCACGTAACCTGATCTAAAATAAATTACCCAAAGTGTGTGAACCAATCGTAACCTAAAATAACCTAATAAAACATAAACATATCCAAAAAAGCAAAAACACAAAAGTGTGTATGTGTTCCTGAAACTTAAGTGGATCGCAACGAATTCAAAGTCTAAATGAGCTTAGTCTACTATATATATGGATTCAAAAATTTAGGAGCTTTCCTTAACATAAAATATAACATATATGTTTGTGGAGTTTTGTGTATTGGAGGTAGGTGCATCATGGGGGGAATCATGCGTGGAATCAGGGATGCACATGATTGGCCGTGTTAAAACCGGCGACTCTCTATTACTTTCAGGTCATATAGTAATTCTAGCTTCTTATTAGCACGCATGCAGTTAGGTGTAATTGCGATTCAATATTGATTTGCGAATTAACAACACCTATGTCCCTATATATTAACAATGTAAACAACCTAAAATATACTAACCTAAACAAATTTGGCAAACATATCTTGCAACATTGTGATAACTAAACAAACTACATTAACTAAACTAACTTACCAAAATTAACCTAAATACCTCAAATACCTAAACTAAACTAACCAAACTAATACATAAACTTAAACTAACTTAAACAAACTAACTAATCAAACTAACTAAACTAACTAACCTTAAGACCAAAAATAACCCAACTTAATTGACTTAACAAACTAACTAAACTAAATTAACCAAACTAAACTAACTAACCTTAACAAACATAAATACATATAATAAACTAAACTAAACTAAACAAACTTAACTAACTAAACAAACTTAACTAACTAAACTAACCACTAATACCTAAACTAAACTTCTCACCTAAACAAACTTAACTAACTAAACAAACTTAACTAACTAAAACAAACTAAGTAAACTACACTTAACTAACTTAAACAAACTTAATTACCTCCTCCTTCCACTCCACCGCTTAGGATTCTCTGTGTATATGGCCGTGCGCTCTCCGCTCCTCCTCCTCCCTCGCTGCTTGCCGCCGGAGATCCCTCCTCCTTCGCTCGTGGCCATTGTTCTTCCTCCACGCACCACCGCCACGCAAATGCCTCCACGTACCACCGCTCGCTGCTGCCGCTTGAGATCCGCCGCTCCTTGCTCCGGTGACCCCGCCGCACCTCCTCTCCTCCGTCTCGCCGCGCGTATGCACCGCCGCCGGTCAAAACACGCGATATCTGATCGCCTCCTTCTTCTCCCTCCTCGGTGTCTCTCTCCACGGATCGCTCCCACCCTCCCCCTCCTTAAATAGCCGCCCCACCCCACTCTCCACAGTAAACCGTGACCTACCACCCCCCCTACCCCCTACCCCTACCCTCACGGAAAGCCGAAACCGACGCAGAGATTCTCTGCGTCGGTTTCGGGAAGACGACAGTGGGGTGTAGATAGCGCCTTTTGAGAAGGCGCTATCTGCACCCCTTTGTCACGGGTTTTCCCGGTCCACGTGGATCCACGTGGACCGGGAAAACCCTTCTTCGTCCACGTGGACACTGATAGCGCCTTCGCAGAAGGCGCTATCAGTGTACATGTCCACGTCGGTCCACGTGGACATGCCGACGTGGACATGTACATTGATAGCGCCTTCTGCGAAGGCGCTATCCGATCCACGTGGACGGGGGAAACCATTTGTTGTCCACGTGGACACTGATAGCGCCTTCGCAAAAGGCGCTATCAGTGTACATGTCCACGTCGGTCCACGTGGACATGTCGACGTGGACGATGTACGCGCGAAGGCGCTATCGCCTCTCCACAAAAAAAAATTTCGCCACGCGCCATCGATGTCTCCACAAGACGTTATTGCCTACTCCCAGGAATAAAAAAATGTTCACCCCTAAAAAAAAAAAAAAAAAATTGGCCACGTCATATGCCACGTAGATGACGCCTTCCCACAAGGCGTTATTGCCTACTCCCGGAATAGAAAAATAAAAAAATGTTCACCCCTAATTTCCTCATTAAAACTAAATACATGTGTACTTTGGTGAATTTTTCGGAGGACGATAACCATTAGTTGCATAATTTATAACATAGTTACCAAACATATTCAAAAAATAAACTGTCTTAATAATCCAATACAATAGTATGCTTGATGATTTCACAAAAATTTCGTCATATCCGAATATCATAAATTTATTGTTGTGAACTTGTGATACTAGTACCTCTTTGGCTACATGTTTGCAGAATCTCTATAATGTTTCAGAAATCAGGCCTTTGTGTTGGGTCTTGATGACAACATTTTTCAAACAATTCAACAAGCTTGGGATGGGTGTGCTTGGGTATTGTAGGTCATAGACCTTCGTGATCAATCAGCACCATATTTAAGCTCTTAAGCACATCAAAAGGTCCAGCAAGGGTATTTTATAAATTCATTTAACATTTATGATTGTGTAAAACAATCAATTACCTTTTGTACTACTGCGATTGCTGCTTGTAAATGAGTTAAATACTTGTAAGGAATCTTCAAATACATCATGATAAAAGAATATGATGAGTAGTCTAATAAAGTTAAAATTTGATGCAAACGAGAAGTGTGCATGAATAGCAAGGAAAATGTATATCTTGGAGAGGGAAAAGAAGAATAAAAATAACAACAAATCTTCAATCCCAAATCAACAACATCAAGGATAAAACAATGTCTAACATGCAACATTGTTTTGGTCACAATATTGTAAATATTAAATAGAGAGATCTTTAAGAATCTTGAAAGTTTTAAACCACCACGACAATACAAATGCCAAACAAGTACAAAATTATGATAGCCAATTCAGTTCACCTTGACAAGTTATTTGAGATTACATTACATGTCATGTCCAATTAGAACTCAATTGGTCATATGATAAGCAAAACTATATAGCTAAGTAAGATATTCATTCCACAATTCATAAAACTAAAACATTCCACCAAATCTGAAATGGCACAAATTTTACCTTTCTTGTTAACAACTCCCAAGTAAAAGCGGATGAGACAAGAGAAGTTAGGTGAACACTTTTTTCAATTAGACTTTTTTTTTTACAATTAGATAATTCTTGCATCCTTAGTTGTATGCCTATAAAATATATCAATCCATGTGCCGACTATGCTATAGAGATTTTATATGATAGTATCTAATAATGGTTAGAGAAATCGGCTTCAATGAAAAATATGAACACCCATATTAAACCATTAAAAAACATAAATATTGTCATAGACATTTCATCAGTAAATATCAGCTAAATGCTAGCTTAAACATTATATGTAAGAGATTGGAAGGGTTAACTTAAACATTATGATTATCAATTAGTAATAGAACTTTTTCTTCAAGTTAAAACCCATGATAAGAAAAGAAAAAAAATCAAAACTTTGGTTTTGAAAACAAACAAGTATCGAGAAATACCCGTGAGAGAGATAAAGATGTTAAGAAGAGATGTCAGCACATAGACACATACCTGAATCATCATGTAGACACATACCACACCTATCAAACTATTAGAGTACCTATCAAACCCTAGAAAGTCATTGAATGAAAAAAAAATCTTAGAAATTCATGTTTATGGTGATCTTTACCTGAAGTCAATTGGGGATTATTGTCGAAACTAATTATAGTTGTTTGATGATGATTGTTTTGGAGAGCAATGAGAGAAATAGAAGTGACGAAAATAGAAAAAATAGATAAGAGTAGGTAGAGGGAGAGCCACTATCAATCGAAGGAACGTAACCAACGAAAATAGAGAAGCATGAATGCGTGAGAGAGATAAGTGACTAAAGAACGAAAATAGGGGAGTTGAAGGGTAACCGATTGTTGGAGTTTGGAGATGCGCCAGATGCAAAAACATTATTTTCAATAAGTGAGAAACCGAGAAGATAGAAGATGGAAGAGAAACTGTGAAGATATCGGAATCGACAAGTGAAGAAGGGTTATGAGGTCATTTCAAGTCACGAAGGAAAAAACACTATTCATGCTTTTAATATATATATATATATTCCACTTCATTCCTCCCATCAAAAAACCTTCACAGGACAATGAATGGATAGAAATCCAATAGGTCTCAACAATCAAGTTAACCAATTTTCAGCTAAATATGCATTAATCATGCAACAAGTTTTTAGACATGTAAACATTACAATTTTGTCAAAACCATGAACAAGTAGTCTATTCTTGGCGTCTATCTACTAGAGAATGCTAACAATGAACAAATTTCTCCATGAAAGCAAACTAATAGAATACTAACACAACAGATCAAGAGAAACACAACAATTTTATTGATGATGAACTAAAAAAGAGAAATACAACCAAAGATGAGAGAGAAGAACTCTCAAGACCTCACCAAAGATAGGCGCACCTCTTCTCACCAAACCTAAGTCCCAATTTGTAACGGCCCATTTTCCAAATGGACCGCCACGGGAGCCAATACGGGCCCACAACCTAGCCTACCAGCGCCAGCTGTGTCCTACATGCTATCTCATCCACCATTTAATCATTATTAACCTCAATAAACAACAATTTACTGTTTAAATTGTTACTGAACTCAAGTCATCTGCTAAAATCATTTTAATCCTAATAAATCACAGTGGAAGTCTTTTATCATGACAATCTAAAATATGAAACATCAAAGGCATGCATTTAACTCTGATACCTAGTGTGGAAAACTCATATGTCATCATAGACCAAAAATACACCTCAATGTATCAAAATATCAAAAATATAGAGTCATAAAGTATCTTACAATCCCAAATCCCCAAAATAAAAATAAAGTATATATAATACAGACATACAAGCCTGGCTTAATATCTCTGAATCACAGGTACTCCGGTAACTTACCCTTGCCACGACTCATTCTAGGATCTTGCACTCAAGCCATCACAAAATAGCAGATGACGAGTCCAGAGTGAGTATTCCGAAGGAAATTAAGTGGGCAATACGAAAAGTAAATACTAGAATTTAAACAAAACTATTAAATAAACATGCAGAAATAAATACAGGCAACTGTGCTCATCGTATGCATAAGTAATAGAAAAAGCTCAAAGTGTGTTCCTAGAGCCTAAGGTCAGACTAGCACCATACTTCGGACTCCCCACAGACTACTACCGACGAGTAGCACTCAAGCAAGGCCAATATATGGATTCGCTAGATGGTCGGCATGGAACCTACGACGCACCCACACGTGCCCCGACGCGACTTTCGGGTCGACCT
Source organism: Stephania cephalantha (assembly GCA_039657325.1). Classification (NCBI taxonomy): domain Eukaryota; kingdom Viridiplantae; phylum Streptophyta; class Magnoliopsida; order Ranunculales; family Menispermaceae; genus Stephania; species Stephania cephalantha. The sequence goes on along the minus strand of CM077567.1, from coordinate 63,838,604 downwards.
ATTCACCGAGATCCTTGACACACGTGTTATGGCCTACTGGACATACAAATAGGAATGGCACGGAGGGAGAGCCTCAACATTCGTCCATTAAATCAAACCAAGACTAGGGTATTGAAAGACAGAAAGCAAAAACAAAGTACTGCTCAAGAAATTTCAGTTGGGATACTACACACCTCGAACCGCATTCCATATCTCGGTAAATAACCCTCGGTCCGGCTCCGTCGAATCCCCGATATCCAAATTACCGCTCGAAATGACCTATTTCCATTTATAATTGATTTTTAGTCAATTGGATGTATTTTATGTTACTTAGCAAAAATAGTCTAAAATACGCAATATCTAGCACGCCAGTGCTGGGATTAGCATGCTAAGTTCCTAGACGACTAAATGTTTTCGGGAAGAATATTAGCGCGCTAATCGTCATCTAGCACTAGATGACCTCATTAGCGCGCTAATCGTGTTCACAGACTAGCTTTATCTTGAAACGTTTGGGTTCTCAACATCACCACCAACAATAACAACTACCACAACACAAACCACTCGAACTTCATAGCATTTAAAACCCACTAAAACAACTACTTAACAACCACTTAACAATCCATATTGGATTCACACAAACACAAAATATATAACAAAAGGTAAAGAAAGTTGAGGTAATTGTGAATCTCACCTTACTTGGATGAGTTAACCACTCCAAGCTCCTCAAATGATCAAATAAAACTCCAAAACCCTTGTTTCTTCTTCTCTATTTTCGGATGTGAAGATAAGGAGAGAGAAAAGGTGGTGGAAAATGAAAGTCAATTGATTTTTATACCATGATATGATCTCTCCTCACTTTTGCATCCCAAGGCAATCTAATGAGCACCATTTTTCAACCCCTAATGACTCGAAAATGACACCGATGGTACACTTGCCCTTTTTCTCAACCCAAAAAGTCATCTTTCGGGTGTTCCAACATCCGGTTTCGTGTCCCGAAACGCGACATACGCGTACTACCATGTCCCTAATCATCAAATAGGCATTACATATTAATATTTAACCCATTTAATTCATTTCATGTGTGTATTATTTCCCCCGGCTTAAAATTTAGTCTGTTAGACTACTCGATACTCGCGTCGACATGCATATCAAGGCGAATACTTAACATACAGTCTCGCACGTCAAATGTAATATAATCACACACATTACAATGTCGTTTAATTGATTTCAACACAAACACCACAAATTAAATAATTCAAAGCACACAAAATAACTATTTACCTAGCTCTAAAGCGCGCGCACTAGCCTAAATGCGGGTCCCACGAGCATCCGAGTTTGTCATCACGTTTGCAACCACATCATTAATAACGGTGAATTAAATTCATGTCGTTACACAATTACATTCAAATTCTACGATGCTCAATCCTACAAACTCACCCCTATTTATAATGTGTCTTACTAACTAACTCTAATTACTAACCACATGTGAGAACGTATCATTACTCCCTCCTTTAAAATCCATTTTGTCCTCAAGGTGGTTGACAAAGAAATGAAGCATGGAAACAATGCACGGACCGTGAACCGGTGAGAGGGCAAAAGAGTGAGTGAATGCAAGAGAAGAGGAACTTGCTAGGATCTATAAATTTCGTATAACCAAAGTCTAATAAGTATCCAACAGAGAGGCTAGCAATGCCACCAAACCCATGTAAACGATCCAAGGCTGTAATGAATGTTGCAGAATAAATGTAGAGGTACTAATTATGCCAACTGTATCTTTAATCCGCAAAAGTGTACCCACGGGCAAAGAGGTTAGAGCAAGAGTCGGAATTGCATGGACCAACATTAGCAAACAGTTGTCAAGCCTCACAAACAACATTGGTACAATATAACAGACTTCAAAAGGTGGGTGCTTGTCGCCTTAATGGAACTAGAAAAAGTAAGCAAGTCATTGGGCAACAATACACTATATGCATTGGCAAACGTGAATTCGAATCCCATCAACATAATAATAGCACAAGATGAGGTCAACAACACTGAATGAAATGTATGGGAACGAACCAGATCCACATGAAAGGAGTCCAAATAGAAAGTATCAAGTGTTGCTACCAGTTGAAATGTGCACATCAAAACTGTAGCGGCAGAACGTGACACCTCTATGTTAATGTAATTGCAAGATGAAGTTGCCAAAACTAATAGGCAAAATGGCAACGAAACATATGTGCAACCCAATAACCAGTATAACTAAGAAGAAGACCCAAATGTTGAAGATTGTATAGTAGATTTAAAGTCTTCCTTGAAATGCATAAACCGTAGAATATGAAAGTGGGTCAATAATACAAACCAAGATGAGTGATGTGCCAATCGAGAAGCATCTAAGGTGACCACAAGGTGTTCGAGAAAATGGGCAATTGAGAGAGGTTGAGGACATGTAGTAAGACAAACCCCATCTCAGTGTCATCGCTCGTACCACTACATCTCCTCTATCTTTCAACTGACAATGTATCATCATCTTCCCAAAATCAGCTTCTTCAATAGAGTAGAGCTCAGCGAAGAAAACGAGTAACGGAACGCCGAAGGTCATCGGCGTGGAAGAAAGTGGAGGTTATGGCGGAGGGCTCACGGCTATAGATCTTTTTGAGATCCTCAAAAACTCATTCGTAGAGGCGATTGAACTCCAAGATCCATGTGTACACAAATGGTTGATCGTGAAATTAACGAAGTCATTCCGATCTACGAACACCAACATCTTGGATGCCACCAAATTTGTCGAATCTGGTGGTTTTGGTTTGTCAACAGTTGGTTACTCCACTGATAATCTTGGATCTTGCACTTTTAGGTCGTTCGACTACCTGACCAGTTGAACATGTGGAATCATCGACGAGCAAGCGCGAAGTTGAAGGAAAGGCTCATCGATTACCAACACCAACCATCCTTTCTTCGATTTCACTTGAGATCTGCGACCGAGCGACTGTTTCGTAACCAAATCTGGATCACCAACAAATCGAGTCACCTTGGACGCCACCAAATTTGTATCACCAACAATCGAAACCACTTTGGGTCGCCAATGGATCTAGATCACCAATGATCGGAAACAACTTCGACACCGCTAGATCCGGTGCTCTTAAGCAGAGATGGTGATGGAGTTGTTCGTCAAACCTCCGAGCCAAGCATTTCAACGCGCTATTCACTTCAAATTTGAGGTCCTTAATCGACACCTCAATGGCCGAAATCCTCTTCACTTCCCTTTCAATTTGATGCAACCGAGCTTCCATCTTATCCAATCGTGCTTCCATTTTTAGGTATGTTTTGATATCAATGATAGAATAATCACACAACGGATCAAGAGAAACACAACAATTTTATTGATGATGAACTAAAAAAAAAAAAGAAATACAATCAAAGGCAAGAGAGAAGAACTCTCGAGACCTCACCAGAGAGAGGCGCACATCTTCTCACCAGACATAAGTCCCAATTACATTCAAATTCATTGATGTTCAATTCTGCTAACTCACCCTTATTTATAATGTGTCCTACTAACTAACTCTAATTACTAACCACATGTGAGAACGTATCAAAAACCGCACAAACATTAGTTCGTTACACTCAAAGTTTTTAACATTTAGCTCGCATAGAAAAACTGAAGTGACGTGGTCAACACATGTTTCTTAAATGAATTCTTGATTGCAAATCAAACATGTTGAGCTACAATTCCTTGTAACCATAGGGAATTCCCAATATAATTGATCATGTAAGTTTGGAATTGTCAATAACAATCGCGCAATGATAAACACATCACAAAAGTAAAAGCGAATTGTAAAGCAAACTACAACACAAAGAGATGTTGACGTAGTTTGGTCCAAGACATACATTTGCGAAGCCACACCTAAATGTGAAGAATCCACTAATGATAAAGAATTACAGATTTATGCAAGACCCCAACTAGTGATCCCTCACTGGGCCTGCTACACTACCCTTTACCCTCACAATGAACTCTCACATCAAGAACCCTTTGGTAATGTCAAGTCCCCTTGACTAGTTCACCCTAAAATCCCCTTAGTAATGACAACGCAATAAGGAAAAAGAAAACAAAAAACAGAAGTTCGCAATTGCAACCGGTGAACCAAAAACTCAATACATGAGGAAGAACGTCCCTTGCTAGTCCATATATCTCCTTGTGTTCTTCTTAAAAATCAACGTTGATGTGAGCTTTCTAAATCCCAAAATAGCATGGATGTGTTGATTATCTCTTCACACATTTAGAAAGTTGTCCAAAATCTTCTCTGAGATTAATTAGGATTTAAATTCGGAATAGAAATTTGGTCATAAAGAAACTTCTATTTTCGTATGAGTTGTAACTGGTCCGTTTGAGCTTGTTCCCAGCAGTTGCAATTGTCTTGTTTCCAATTTCCTCGATTGTAACTGTCTTGGTTACAACTGCCCCTGTTGCAACAATTTACAGCTTCACGTCTAAATCTTGCATTGTGCGAATAACGATAATTCATGTATACACTAACAATTCCAAACACATCATATCAGGAATTCCCCAATGTAATTTCAAACACATCATATCATACGTCTATAACTATGTAGAATTCAAAAAACTACCAAAAATATCAAAAGAACTGTATACAGTAGTCAGGGAGAAAATTGGTAATCCTAAGAATTTCTAACTGGCGCATATAATACCGCCATGGAAAATGTTAGAAACACCTCCGACATACGGTCCCACGTAAAAATGTGATGTAGCATCTTGGCCCACATCTATGAGAACCGTAAGTATGTGCTTCGAGACACACATTACGCGTGTTATGCACCAAAAACTTGTCATTCTGGCATTTTCCATAAAGCCACAATTACCAATCTTACAGTATTTTCCTCAAGGGATGAAAAAATTCAAGGCCAACCTAGAAAAGTGCGAAAGACTGAGGAAAATTTGCAAGATTTCACGCCCCTTAACAATCCCCTCTTTCACACCCCTGGGTGCCCTAGCTACCGCTGGTCCCCCAGGTTCGGCATCAGGACTGCCACGCTCCTGTTTCAATACTAATTATAAAGAAAATGAAGTAAGACTCACCATTCAGTTGCAATCAAGAACAACGCTGAAAATCTAGGTGTAAAGTGACCAGTAGGCGCCATGGTTGTCAGCCGGCGTAGCCTCTCCTCCGCAACACGAACCACTTGAGTAGAGTTCCAGAGTTGTATATTACGTTGAATTCATATAAAGTTGTGATGTTCTAAAAAAGTAATGGCTAAAACTAACCCCAGATCACTAAGCTCCATAGTCAGGTCACTGATCTCCATGCCGGACAACCGAATTGCAGCCATTGTATCTGGCAGCTCTTCTGTAGCAGCATCCATGAGTTTCTCTAACGACTCCGAGGCTTTCCTAAAAGCCTTCCAAATTTACGCAAAATTCAAATCATACAGTTTTCCACAACTAAAGATAACATAACTCGAGATTCTTGAAAAAGGAAAAAATGAAACCTAAAGCAGACATTCCTCACCAGAAGAGTCGGAATCGCAGAGAAGAACAGCGACGACGCCGAAATCGCTAATTAACTAGAATGAAAACGGTTAGTCGTAATTAGCCCAATTTGCACATACTAAACAACAATTTGGGACAAATGAAAACCCTAGAACGAAACAAATGATACCGCGCAAGCGAGGGAGCTTAAGATGAAGACATGGCGATGCGTGAGGTTCCATTGAGGAGCGAAGTGAGAACCCAATTGAGGAGATTCAACGGAGGAGGTGAGGCAGTGGGAGGTGTGGTGGCTGAGACATGATATTGGAGAGCGAGAGAAGGGAAACAACAAAGATTTGTATTGGTGTCGTTAAAAGTAGCAGAGATGTGAAAACGAGTGGGTGATGGTCTGCGTTGAAGTTGAGGAAGAGGAGGGGCGGAGGGAGAAGAGTTGGAGAGCTCAAGTTTGATCGCAGAGAACATCGCGGTCGCTGCGGGACTCGCTACAATGCTCTCTCTCCCTCCGCTCCCTCCGCACCGCAGTGTACCTGATCCCTAACCTGAATGCATTGGATTGAAATTAGGGTAGTTATATGTGCACCCTCAAAGTTTTGTATGGGCAAGTCAAACAAAAAATTTGGCACTCCAATTCCAAACGAAATGACGGAGTTACTCATTACAAGTCACAATCCCCGCAATCTCTCATATGCCTCCCTCTCTCTCTCTCATTACGCACCCCACAAAAGCCGACAACATTCGACTCCGGCAATTCCGTCCGACCACCTCCAATGCAAACTTGTAATTTTTGAGTGGCTAAGCCACATGTTGAAGGTGGGTCATGCATGGCCAAAGAATTTTATATTTTTTTTATCAAAGCAAGTTGCTATGTATTACTATATCATAAGGTTCATGCACTATACGCAGTGGGGTGAATCTACACAAAAAATGTTTTGTACAAAAACATTCAAAAAAAAGCAAATGACGCCTCATTATTAGCCTCATAACCCAAAAACCTCAAAAACCGCAACAAAAAGGATTTATGATCAAAACCCCAACAATTCCTCACCTAAAGCCCAATATCGATCACCCTTGCCTTTTCATTTAAAAAACCCCCCAAGGTAAACATGCCCGTTGTTCTATCCCTGCATGAGGATCTGTGAGTTGGGCGTGCTACTCGCCTCGAATACCTCGAGATGAGTAGCACCCAGTTGGCCCTCCCCAACCCACCCCCTTGCTTAGAACATATTTTCCAAATGTGGCGCGTTACCCGGGGAGCCCTTCACAAATTGTTGCTTTCAAGTGTAGAATTCCATCCATTTAGGAGGCCATTCATACCCCATTCCTTGAACAATTTATGGCCAGTCAACCATTTAGCCACATTCAATTTAACCTCATCCCATACCTCGCCTGTGCTAAGAAATACGTCATGAAAAATCCTTGCGTTGCGTTCACGCCATATGCCCCATAGAATAGCCTGCACTCTGCATTCCCACAAAATCAGTCTTCGTTCATGTATGTTTTGCCATCTTCCATCCACGACTAATTCCTCACGTGTGTTAGCGGTCCTCACATGTGTTAGTGGTGTCCCAATTCCATCTGAGCTCCCCTATCAGTCTCCGTCCATGTGTGTTATGCCAAAAAACTTTATATTATTCCGTCATGCATGACCGAACTATATATGTTTAGTCGGTCATGCGTGACCTACCCAATATTTGGACATGTGATCCATTTGGGTTGATCATACATGGTCGACCAATCATGTATGGTCCCTATATGTGTTCATTCGGCCATGCATGACCAATTCGATACAAAGAAATGTGATCTCTTTTAGTCAGTCGTAATGGTCAACCACTAATACGACAACAACATTAATCCATAACCTACTAATTCTTCAAAAAATGAACAAATAATGTAAATCTCACCTGACAGTAGATCCGAGTGAGAAGACCACCTCCAACGCATGAACAACCACTACCACCTCTCTTTCTTCCAAAAAGATGATCGAACTCGAGTGTAGAGGGATGAGGGTGGAACACTTAGGACTTGGTTTGTGGAAGGGGATAATGGTGAAGAATGGAAAACGTGGATGGGGTGCCTTTCTCAAACAAGAAGGGTAATTTAGGGCTTCAACTTTTGTATTGGTGTGCCCTATTAAAACAGTGGGTGCTCAAATCCAGTGGCTTGCGCTTACAAACATGTGGGTTGCACATAGAACAACCCTTAAAATTATTTACTTTGTCCAAATAATTATTTATTTATTTTTAGGGCAAAGGGAATAATTTCATTAATTTCACATTTATAATAACATCTTATAGTATAATTGATAGGAAAAATGCTACTCGAACCCACTAATTTAACTCAAAGAGATACACATATGTCCGCCTCCATGCGATGTGCCTCAAGTTACATGCACGTTGAGATGGACGACGCACAAGTATGTGCACGTCTTGGGTAAAGTTAGTGGATTACTATTACGGCTCCAATAGCATGACCCGAGTAGGTCAATGGGCAACGAGAAAACTCGGTAATATCTAGGTTTTAGTGGACTTGGCTGGTTCCGTGGGGCTTAGTTGTTGGATGGTGCATACATGAGTGTCGTATGCATCGCTAACGCGCGTAGCGTAGAGGCACGCATGTGAGCATCCGCCTAATGGTGACCAAGGCACGTATATGCATTAGGCGGATGCTCGCACATGATAATGTAACTGTTTTGGTAATGGCCCTTAGCGTGACCAAGGCACGTCCAAGCAAGTCCCTAACATGTAGAGAATGTGCTCATTGACTAGGCGGTTAAGGGAGTTATGGAACCAGGTGGCAGCAAGGGAGTGTGGCAGTTGAATAACTGCCTTGACCACCACATGGAGTGGGGTTTTACTTAGTCTCTGAATCAATGTAAATAAGAATGTGTCCTTGTCGGTTATGTAACTACTTGTAGGCTGATCTATAAAGCCTGAAGCACTATGCTTGGGGAGGCATAGAGTGTTGGAGTTGTATTCTCATAGTGAGCTAAGTAATATATTCCTTTTGTGCCTTTGTTTGTTGTTTATTCAATTCGAGTATTGGTTGTTGTGACGGCCCCAAACTCCGAGGGCAAATCGGGTACCGCCACATCACCAAGCATGCCATGTCACCGCATACTTACTTTTAAGCGTCCGCGACCTAAACCTTTCCACGTATCTTACTCGCCTTAACTTAGTATGTATGGATATTTTTATGAATATTTACATCAAATTGACTAAGTTAAGTTGTTTATGATTTATTAAATTATTATAAATTAAACATCAAGCTGAAGTCTTGAAACATGCAAACACCGTAGGAAATGAAAGTTTGCATTGTATAAATAACCCTATAGTGTGGAAACCGGCATTAGATACCATGTACATCCAAGAGCGACAAAAGTACAAAAGGTGGGCATATACATGTATCAGGTATACAAGTCCTCCCAAAAAATTCATAAAAGCAGTAACTAGATACATACAAACACATACGCAAAAACAACCGACGGGCTCTCCTAACTCAGACGTAGTCGCCTAAGATGCCCTTGCCTCGGCTCGTAGCAGGATCTGCGATTTGTCACCAAAAACAATGACAAATCCCAGGTGAGTAAATCCCAGAGAACGTTAGCTAATATTCACGAAATCCAATAAAACGGCTACAGTTCATGCAATTTAAATAAAGGACAAGAATAAAGAAAATCGCATAAAATAAGTCGTTGAGAAGTCGAATTTGGACACGAGTGTAGCATGACAGAGAACCCTGGTCGACATCCGGGAATCATCTTAGCTAAACCGAGAGGAACCCATGACGACCACCTCGCCAAACATCTCACGGTCGAATGAGAGGAACCCATGAACGGGAGAACCTCATCCAAACATCTCTCGAGAGGAACCCATGACGTAGACTTAGGTCTTCGTCAAACATCTTTCAACCTACGGGTCTCGCGGATAATAATCACCGCATAGCGCTAACATGGCCAATTACTCGAACAGCGCGGGGTAGCTAGCCCCGGGGTGTGAGTTGTAACGGCTCGAAAATCTGACTTGTGCCTCGTGCCAGGTCAGGGTCGTATGTGGGACCCACTCGTCGGAATACGTATTTCTGAATCTCGACTGGAGACACCGAGGTATGATATTTTTCTGTGATGTGTGTGTTATTTAGTAATATCCAATTTGAGATTATAATGCTAATTGTTAAGAAATGTATATGCGGGGAATTTGGTGAGCCGACACACGAACGAGGGACGCGCCTCGGGTCACGCATCGACGTAGGGCGAGGTAGCGGCTTAATGTGCATATAGTGGCTATAGTGGTTTTAATGTGGTCACGTCAAAATTAAAAAAAAAAAAAAAAAAAAAAGAATCGGATAAGAGAGTCGAGAGAGGAGGGAAGAAAAATAGAGAATGAAAGAGGAGAGAAGAGAGAGAGAAAGAGAAAAAGAGAGAGAGAGAGAAAAGGAGAGAGAGAGACGGTGGAGCTTGCAGTGTGCTTGGCCAGAGACGACGAAAGCGAGATCGGAGTCGGTCAAGCGAGCGATCGCGGCAACGACGACGCACCACGATGGCGCGGACCAGCAATGCAACGGACCAACGGTGCGGCGGCAAACCAGCGAGTGAATGCGCAGCTGAGTGCGGACAATGGACCGACAATGGGATGCTATCGGCCACAAGACCTACGAGCGGCGGCGAGGAGATGGTAGCGGCAAACTCAGCCGAGAGCCGCATGGCGATGGCGGCGGCGGCGTGGTCGTGGTGGAGAAGTCGAAGACGGCGGCAGCGACGGTGTGCCGCGACAACGGCCGGCGAGGGCGCGGCGGCCGTAGCAGCGAAGGAGCGGCAGCAATGATGGCGGCAGCAAAGCAGCAACGCGCGGTGAACGGTGTGGAGCAACTGCGCGGTGGAGTGTTGTCGAACCGATCGATCCTCGAAGAGGGGTGTGATTCGACGAAGTTCGACGACGCGATGAAGTCAAATGGATTTTGAAGGCCATGGTGTGGTTTACTTCACCTACTTTGGTTGTGATTTGAATGATTTAGTAAAATAGCCCTAAAAAATTATAAATAGACACCAAGGACGTAGAAAGCTAAAGTCGGGTGTCGGGTGCGCATATCGAGGTGTGAGCAAGACATTTTGAGGACGATTTGGATTGATCGCGGAAAATGTAAGTAAACCAGCTAGAAACTTGTACAGTAGTTTCCTATCATTCCATTGACTATTGTTGTTCATTGCTTTGTGATAGCTATCTTTGAAATTGTTGTTGATTGAGTGGTTCATTGACAAGTGAGTCATGGTTACTATTTAATTGTGATATGAGCTCTTATCTGGACACCGTTGATATCTCCCAATGTTAGGGGCACTTATCCGGGTATGTGGATATCTCATAGTCGCAAGGGTTAGGGCTGGAGGCTGTGTCTCATCCTGAACCCGAGTTGTTGTGCTTTTGCCGCGACTCAACGACCTTTTGATTGGGACTCCTTGTTATTTGGTTTTTTTTGTATTTCGGACCCTCACTTATCGATTGATTTGTTTACGATTTTTATATTCATGCATTCTCTGTTCCTTTCTTTCTACTTGCATGAATTCGACAGCTTTGGTTATTTCGAAATGTTGTATATATGTCATCTTGGATTTTACTTAGGGATCGTCATGCTTGCGTTTGGCGAGTGCATATCCACGGTCCCGGCGAAGGGGAAAGCTCTGACACGGCTAGGTAATTTTTTTGTATTATTATTAGATATACTTGTTTTAAAAATACTGGGATTTTGGGCAGGTGTACCTTGTATTTACTCTCCTCTAAATGTTCCTTGATGATATATTTATGCGGGGTTCCATAATTATGTTGCCTAACTCTTTTACATTATTGTTGAGTTATTTAATTAATTGCTTCCGCTAAACTGTAAAATTTGAAAAAAAAACACTAATAACTCAACTTAAAATTTTGAATTTACTTATAATGATGGATTTGAAGGCTGACTAGGCCTACGTTGACCTTGCGATACTGGCTTGGGGGTCCACGTGGGCTTAGGCCTGGCGGTGCCCAGTTTGTGGGAAATTGGGGCCGTCATAGTTGGTATCAGAGCTAGTTTTGAGAATCTCATGGCTTAAGACATTATGATACCAACGTCATAGTTGGTTTCAGAGCTAAGGTTTTACATTTAGCTCGTGATTAGCCCACAACCAGCATAAGACACAAACCAGCGGAAGTTAGGAACCCTGAACTTAGAGTGGAACCCTATGATCCTGACTTAAGTCTTCGTTGGGAAGTGAGGAGAGTTGGGGAAAAATAAAAATTTATCATATACGGTATATTTATTGTGTTGTAATATACTATATACGATATCGGTAATTATACACTGATTCGAGGAATCGTGGCTATGAAAAATGCAATGACGTTTCAGACCGGGTCTAGGAATGATAGTGGGGCTGCAGTTTGCAGTTTATGAGTGCTGAGGAGCAGCCTACTCTGTCAAAAAGAATTGTATCGTGCGACCAGCAACTACAAGAGATTCTTCGACTGTTAAGGGCACAGGCTACACCGTCGCTGTCTACGTCGGCAGCTCTAGTCATTCAAGTTGAGCGTGTTTTTACAGTTCACAACCCACCTGAAACATCTCCAGTTCAGGCAGGCCTACAGTGGCCGATGAGGCATAGGTTCAGGTAGAGCTCGTACTTCCTACATCTGAGACACTATGTGAGGATACGCTGAACACGCCGACTGATACGGGTGTTAGGGCTACAGCTGAGGCGAGGCAGACTCGCGAGTTTCAGAGGCATTAACCATGAGGCAGCAGAGATACAACCACATGAATATACATGATGTACTGGTCATACCAGCACAAATGTAGCCGAGTATCTCATCAATTCCACTGGTCGACGAGGTCGATGTCTGGTGGCGTACTACGGAGGTGTCGATAGGGAACAGTCCGTAACTTGAAGAGGACTGAGTTTCAGACCATTCGATAGAGGACCGGGGAGTCGGTTGTAGTATATGGATCGGTATATACGCGTGATGGAGTATGCTGGGGTTGCGGCTGACATGGACACTGACCAAGCTTACTACGTCATACACGATTTCCTGAAATCTATTGGTTCTGTTGGGTGACGACGGCTCCGAGCACAGTACAGGAGGCTTAAGCGAGGGCTATAGCTGACGAGAGCTTTGGAAGCACACACACCGGAGTACCAGTCGCATTATCGGCATCGTTATAGTCAGTGCGAGGGTCTGGAGATGATCAGAGGAAAAAAAGAGTGAGACGGTCGTGGCTAAGAGATCGAGCTTAGAGCGTAGGATCTATTGCGTTGCCGCCATATGCAGCGTATACTGCGCCAATGTTAGTTGGTCCAGCGTAGAGTTACGCTAGTGCACTACGAGAGCGGCACCGTCGGATCCTCGAATCGGTACCATCGGAGGGGGCGATGGCGAGGCGATGGCCGAGAGCAGTCGAGTTCCGGCCAAGTGCGGGGACAGGGACAGGGATAGCATGTTCCATACAGATCGAGATTTCAACGTACTTTTTTAGGGAGTGTAGACAGCCAGGTCACTTCACCAATACGCGTTCACAGCAACGGTCAAGTACAGCAGAGCGTAGCAGATTCATGTTGTTGCACTCCAAGTCCGACTACTACCTATCGTAACCTGATAGAGGGTATAAGTTGGGTTGAGATCCACTCGATCAGAAAGATTAACGAACAGTTATAGAGATTGATTTACATTCTCGCGGACATACTGCGAATATGAGTATGTTAGTTATGGTGGGTCATGGGACTAATATGTTCCTTTGTATTCTAATATATGTTGCGAGGATGTTACCCTGACATATATTGATGGGAGGAGACAGATGGTGTGTTCTTTGCTTAGAGGTCACGGAGGAGCCCAGCTTGTCGCGGAGGAGCCCAGTCCTATAGAGTAAATTGGGGGTATGGCATTGGGCGAGTATGGCCTTGGGACCGGTATGGCCTTGGGTTTTCATTCATAACACACTATCTTCCTTTGAGAATTCCGTCAATTTCGAGGTGAAATTCTAATTCGTTGGGAAGATTGTAACGGCTCAAAAATTTGACTTGTGCCATGTGCCTGGTCGGGATCGTATGTGGGACCCACTCGTCGGAATACGTATGTCCGAATCTCGGGTGGAGACACCGATGTATGATATTTTTCTGTGATGTGTGTATTATTTAGTAATATCCAATTTGAGATTATAATGTTAATTTTTTAGAAAGGTATATGCGGGGAATTTGGTGAGCTGACACACGAACGGGGATGCGTCTCGAGTCGCGCGTCGACGTAGGACCGAGGTAGCGGCTTAATGTGGCTATAGTGGTTTTAATGTGGTCACATTAAAATTAAAAAAAAAGGAAAAAAAAGAATCGGATAAGAGAGTGGAAAGAGGAGGGAAGAAAAAGAGAGAATGAAATATGAGAGAAGAGAGAAAAAAGAGGAAGAGAGAGAGAGAGAAGAGGAGATAGAGAAACGACGACGGAGCTTGCAGGTGGCGGCTCGCGGAGACGACGAATGCGAGATCGAAGCCGACAGCGAGCGGCGCTGCCGCGCAGCCTTGAACAGATGAAGTGCGGACTAAGCGGTGGCAAACGGACAAGATCTGGCGGCAAACCAAATAGCAAAGTGCGGGCGAATGCGGACGGTGAACCGCTTACGGGATCTTGTCGACGCACGGCACTGCGAGGAGACGGCGGCACGGACTCAAAGCGAAGCGAGTGCTCGAGGCGATAAGCGCGGCGGCGTGGTCGTGGTGAGAAGAAGAAGAAAGGCGGCGGCAATGGTAAGTGCGGCGACTGGCCGATAAGCTGTAGCGACGACCGGCAAACCGCGGCAGCGCGGCAAGCGGCGTGCGGCGATTAACAGCGATGGCGCGGCAGTGCAATGCAACGATGATAGCGGCGCGGTAACGATAGCGGCGCGGTGAACGACGTGGAGCAACTGCGCGGTGGCGTGTTGTCGAACCGATCGATTCTCGACGAAGGGTGTGATTCGACGAAGTTCGACGACGCGATGAAGTCAAATGGATTACGAAGGCCATGGTGAGGTTTACTTCACCTACTTTGGTTGTGATTTGAATGATTTAGTAAATTAGCCCTTAAAAAAAGATATAAATGGACACCAGGGACGTAGCAGGCTATAGTCGGGTGTCGGGTGCGCATATCGAAGCGTAAGTGGGATGTTTTGAGGACGATTTTGATTGCTCACGGAAAATGTAAGTAAACCAGCTAGGAACCTGTATAGTAGTTTCCTTTCGCTCCATTGACTATTGTTGTTCACTGCTTTGTGATAGCTATCTTTGAAATTGTTGTTGGTTGAGTGGTTCATAGACAAGTGAGTCATTGTTACTATTTAATTGTGATATGAGCTCTTATCTGGACGCCGTTAATATCTCCCAATGTTTGGGGCACTTATCCGGGTATGTGGATATCTCATAGTCGCAAGGGTTAGAGCTAGTAGGTTGTGTTTCGTCCTGAACCCGAGTTGCTGGGCTTTTGCCGCGACTCAACGACCATTTGGTTGAGACTCCTTGTTATTTGGTTTTTTTGTATTCAGGACCCTCACTTATCGATTGATTTGTTTACAGTTTTTATATTCATGCGTTCTCTGTTCTTTTCTTTCTACTTGCATGAATTTGACTGCTTTGGTTATTTCGAGATGTTGTATATGTCCTACTGGATTTTACTTAACTGGGCTCATCATTCTTGCGTTTGACTGAGTGCAGATCCACGGTCCAGCAAGGGGAAAGCTCCATAGCTAGGTAATTTTTTTGTATTATTATTAGATATACTTGTTTTAAAAATACTAGGATTTTGGGCAGGTGTACCTTGTATTTAATCTCCTCTAAATGTTCCTTGACGATGATATATTTATGCGGGGTTCCACAATTAGGTTGCATAACTCTTTTACATTATTGTTAAGTTATTTAATTAATTGCTTCCGCTAAACTGTAAAATTTGAAAAAAAAACACTAATAACTCAACTAAAAATTATGAATTTACTTATAATGATGGATTGGAAGGCTGACTAGGCCTACGTTGACCTTGCGAGACTGGCTCGGGGGTCCACGTGGGCTTAGGCCTGGCGGTGCCCACGTTGTGGGAAATTGGGGCCGTCACTTGAGTCTCGTGCCATGCCCGTCGATAAACACACATACACACACGTGGGAGTGAATGAACGGTAGATGAACAATAATGAATATCACAATGGAATTATTGAAATGTGAAATAAAGTAAGTACCATAAATGAATTTTAACTAATTTTCTTGTGGGTTTAGTTTTACGGGATTTGTCATTGTTTTTGTGACAAATCGCGAGATCTGCGACGAGCCGAGGCAAGGGCGTCTTAGGCGACTACGTCTCGAGTTTGGAGAGCCGTCGGTTGTTTTTGCGTAGGTGTTTGTATGTATCTAGTAACTTCTTTTATGAATTTTTTGGGAGGACTTGTATACGATACATGTATATGCCCACCTTTTGTACTTTTGTCGCTCTTTGATGTACATGGTATCTAATATCGGGTTTCCACACTATAGGGTTATTTATACAATGCAAACTTTCATTTCTACGGTGTTTGCATGTTTCAAGAATTCCGCTTGATGTTTAATTTATAATAATTTAATAAATCATAAACAACTTAACTTAGTCAATTTAATGTAAATATTCATAAAAATATCCATAAATACTAAGTTAAGGCGAATAAGATACGTGTAAAGGTTTAGGTCGCGGACAGTTAAAAGTAAGTATGCGGTGACGTGGCATGCTTGATGACGTGTCTGGCAACGTGGCGGTACTCGGTTTGCCTCGGAGTTTGGGGTCGTCACAGTTGTGCTGAAATAAGGTGGCCCTTAGGCACCACGGATAGGCATTAAGTGAGAAAAAATTTCCTTAGAGTAAACCTCTCATTAGTGTCCCCATGACGATTACCATAGCATTTCCCTTATTAATATAACATTTGGCAAAGCTGATTCTTAAAAAATCTCATATTCATGAGATCGCAAAAAGTCTTACCATTTCTTGAGCAAGATTATTAGTTTGTCTGCGTATTTAACTATCTTACATGTCAGATGATCATTAACAATACAATTACAATTTTGAAGTAACTATCTTAGTTCGGAGTCGTTCAATTCGCTTTAAGTCCCTACACTATCGTAATAAAAACCTAGAAATCGACATGAAAAAAAAAGATGGGGAATGCACTCAAGGCGTCAAATGGATGTAGTTTCACTTAAATATCTCGTCGGAAGTGATGGGTGATTCGAGAGAAGGAGAGTCGGTTGAGTGACTGGGACCTATTTGAGCGTGAACTGGGCCGGCTCTATGAGAATATTCGAGGCTTGAATTCTTCGAAGTGCTAATGAATCTAGAAGTTGTTCAGGGCCATATTAACGAACACAACTGAGGAACTCAAATTTTCGAAAATGGGTTGTGTGTACATCATTGTTTTAATTTGCATAAACGGCTGAATAGCTCAAGACATCGTGTTCACTGATTAGCTAGCAAACCTGATGGTATTACATTAGAGAATGTTCAAAGCCACACGCTACCTATCCTGATGCCGCTCATTTCCATCATACTAACTTTAGAGTTTGCATTATCTTTTTAAAAGAAAAATCATGAAAAATACATTTATGTCGGGGATGTATTATATAATATGTGATATTAGTCAATTTCCATTCATATAAGGGATTGTTGGAATTATAATATACAAGTAGTTGAGTGGAATTTAAGTACAAATTAGTAGCTTATACCTATAAAATAGGTGCAATGTGTTAAAAAGTATTTATATGTTATATATACATGTGTACACATATATGTATCTATTGGTGTATGAAAGCATGCATAAGTTGGTTTAAATGAGTAATTGGGCATCATGCATGTGGTTTGGATAAATACAACTCTATGCATGAAACATTGGTAATACAACTTTATGCATGAAACGTTAATGATGCATGCATGGGTTGTTGGTTAAAAGAATCCACTCCAACTCCAACTCACTGTGAAACATGAATTCACTCCACACGTCACATGAATGCATGCTTTTGGATATGTATTAATTGAATGTATATATGTAAAGATACATACATATGTGATAAGTTATCTTGACATATATGAGAAATAGTTGTTTAACACAAACGTTGTGTTCATATATACGTAAAATCCACTTATATTGATACGTACATGAATGTATTATTGGATACATACATATGTCCTTCAAAGTGAATGGTTGCGTTTCTAGGAAATCAAATTGATGTATCACACATTATAAATACTCCCCAAAGTAATAAAAAAACATACAAGTTTTTTTATTTCGATTTTCTTAAAAGAAAATTCATATTTTCTCCCCGATCATTAACTTCATTGTTTTAATAGAGAGAGTATAACAGTTAATTGATCAATTGTTCCTACGGTCTAAAGTGTTATACATGTAGGATCGTGATTATTGTATCCTGTAAGGCAAGTGCTACCAGTTGCGAGCACGATTTACGGGGCACTATTGTCTCAAGCATTTAAAGAGGTCATGTCTACGCCCGAAGCTCCTTTATGGAAAGAAGCATTTAATAGCGAAATTGAATTAATGATGCACAATCAAACTTGGGAGTTGGTGGATTTACCATCTGATATGAAGCCTTTGGGGTGTAAATGGATTTTTAAAAGAAAATTAACGATGAATGATTCAATTGATAAATACAAGACTATGTTAGTAGCCAACGGTTTTAAACAAAAAAAGGGATCTGATTTCTTCGATACATATTCACCGGTAACGAGGATAACATCTATAAGAATGTTAATTGCACTTGCTGCAATAAACACTCTTGAAATTCATCAAATGAGTTTAAAAAATCATTTTTAAATGGTGAATTAGAATACGAAATATACATGCAACAACAAGGAAGGATTTGTTGCATCGGGACAAGAGCAAAAAGTGTGTCGACTTGTTAAATCCTTATATGGGTTAAAGCAAGCTCAGAAATAGTGACATATTAAATTTGAAAAATGTCATGTTATCAACAACAACAACAACAACAACAACAACATAGCCTCGGTCCCAAATTAATTGGGGTCGGCTACATGGATCAAACTTTTCAATTGTGCTTGATTAAGTGCAATTGATTGTGAGCTTTTCAAACCATTCAAATCCCTCCTAATTAATGCACCCCATGTTAACTTTGGTATGCCCCTACCTCATCGAATTTCTACGAGTTTCTATTGAGTCAAGTTTTCTAGTTGGGGCATTTGTAGGTCGTCTTTTTGCAGTGACCGGACCACCGCAACCGCCCTTCCATAATCTTTGTATCAATTGGTGCTACTCCTACTTGTCTTTGAATTTCTTTATTTCTTATTCTATCTTTACGAGTTTTACCATACATCCACCTAATCATCCTCATTTCTGTTAAGTTCATTTTATGTAATTGTCGTTGTTTTACCTATATTTGTTTGATCCATTTCATGAAAAGTGACAAAAATTTTACGCTGGCTATCAACCTATCGCAACCCTCCTCCATTTTCCAAGATTGGAAAATGAGCTTGGGGCCTCCCTTCCCCACTTTTCGGGTATGAAAAGTGAGTTTGGTACCTCCCTTACCTATTTTTCGGTATAAAAAAATGGGCGTCAGAGTCTTCCTCCTTTATCCGAACTTGGGACCGGCTATGTAGCGCACATAGTGTACAACATAGGTGGAGTTACAAATATGTATATGCTAAAGACACACCTAAAGTCTATGTCATAGTTTGTCTATACGTGGATGGTATGTTGATTATAAGCAATGAGAAAGCTATAATCAAATTTCATGAAAAGTGACAAAAGGTTTACGCTAATTGTCAACCTATCGCAACCCTCCTCCATTTTCCAAGAATGGAAAATGAACTTGGGGCCTCCTCCCCACTTTTGGGTATGAAAAGCGAGTTTGGGACCACCCTCCTCCATTTTCCAAGAATGGAAAATGAACTTGGGGCCTCCCTCCCCACTTTTTGGGTATGAAAAGCGAGTTTGGGACCTTCCTTACCCATTTTTCGGTATGAAAAAAAAAGGAGTCGAGTCCTCCTTTATCCGGACTTGAGACCGGCTATGTAGCGCACATAGTGTACCACATAGGTGGAGTTAGAAAGCTATAATCAAATCTATAAAGAAAATTTTGACATAACATTTTGAGATGAAAGATATGGGAATTGTCGATGATATTTTAAAAATTAAAATTTCTAAGATAAGGAATGGATTAGTGTTGTCGCAATCTCATTATATTGAGAAGATATTGAATAGGTTCAATAAATATGACACAAGTCCAATAAGGACACTGATGGATGTTAATGAACATCTAACTAAAAATAAAGAGCAATCCATAGATTAAGTAGAGTTTTCACGTATACTTGGCAGTATAATGTATGTCATGTCATGCACAAGACATATCATGTCCAGTGAATCGATTTGCAAGCAATCCAGGGAAAGAACATTGGAAAGCAATGATAAGAGTACTTAGATATTTAAGGTACACAATAAATTATGGATTGCATTATACGAGATATCCTCCTATTCTAGAAGGATATAGTGTGACGGCCCCAAACTCCGAGGAAAACTAGGTACCACCACGTCGTCGCACAAGTCACTAAGCCTGCCACATCACTGCACACTTTTCCTTGACAACCCGCGACCTAAACCTTCATTTATATTTTATTCTCATTAACTTAGTATTTATCATTTATTTATGAATATTTACATTAAGTTAACTCGGTTAAGTTGTTCGTGATTTATTAAATTAATATAAGTTGAATATTTAAGCAGAAGTCTTTAAGACATGTAAATATTGTAATGAAAACTTTGCATTAATAAACAACCCTATAGTGTGAAAACTTTGTATGAGATACCATGTATATCAAAAAGAAACAAAAATTACAAAATATGGTCATATACATGTATCGGGTATACAAGTCCTCTCAAAGATCCCATAAAATAGTAAATAACTACATACAAACACCTACGCAAAAAGTTGATGGGGCTCTCCTAGCTCAGAAGTAGTCGCCTAAAACCCCTTTGCCCCAGTTCGACGTAGGATCAGCGATTTGTCATAAAAAATAATGACAATCCCAGTGAGTAAATCTCAGAGAACGTTAACTAATATTCCCGAAATCTAGTAAAACAGCTACAATTCATGCAATTTAAATAAGGAACAAAAAATAAGGTAATTGTATGAAAATAAGTCGCAGAGAAGTCGAAACTGGACACGAGTGTAGCGTGACAAAAAAACCCATGGTCGACATCCGAGAATCGACTTAGCTAACTCGACAAGAACCCATGACGATCATCTCGCCAAACATCTCACGGTTGAATAAGAGGAACTCATGAACGGTAGAACTCATCCAAACATCTCTCGAGAGGAACCCATGACGGAGACTTAAGTCCCGGTCAAACATCTTTTAACCTAATGGCTCGTGAAAACTAATCACCGCGTCTCCCTGACATTGGTAACTACTCGAACAACGCAAGGTAGCTAGCCTCGAGGTGTAAGTCTGTGCCATGCCTGACCGCATCTATAAACACACATACACACGTGGAGTGGATGAACAGAAAGTGGATAGCAATAAAATACACGATGGAATAATTGAAATTTAAAATAAAGCAAGTGCTATAAATGAATTTTAACTAATTTTCTCGTGAGTTTACTTTCCTCAAGCAAATCACAAATCGCCTTCAAAACATCTCGCTCACGTCTCGAGATGCGCACCCAACACCCGACTATAGTTTTTTAAGTCCCTGGTGTTCAATTATGCCACTTTAATTATTTTAAAGTCACATTAAGTGAATTTATAATGTGTAACCAAAAATTTGAAATTTCATTCCAATAAGTTTAGTTTTGGCACATCTTTCAAAGTATGGGAGTGTTAAACGCCCAGAAAAAGCCTCAAAACACATTTTCTTAGCTTTTTTCTAATTTTTTAAATTTTTTTTCTAGAATCATTTTCATAATTTATATATATTTTTATCTATTTTCTACAATTTATTTTATTTAAAAGTCATTTTATTAAATTTTAAATTAATTTTAAATTTATTTAATGGGTTGGGCCCTCAATCTACCACTCAAACCTCACCGTCAAAGCCTCAACTTCTACTAAATCAACAACAAATTAACCGCTTACCTTGGTCTAGGAAGGTTGTCGCAAGAGCGCGCCAAGAGGAAAAACTTCACGAGAAAGGTGACAAGACCATGGAGATGTGAGGAAAGCTTGATGAAGGGAAGCTTGGTGATGGAGGAAAATGAGAGGGTATGAGGAGGAAGAAGATGAAAATTGTTGGGGAAGGAGAGTGATTTGTGGGTTTTGTTAGGAGATGAGAGAAAAGTGAGGGATAGGTATGGGTGATATGTAACGGCCTAAATTAATTAAACTAGGATTATTGTTAATCTCAAGGATTAATGATGGTAATTCGGGCGTTACGTGGAAAACTCGGTTGACTCGGACACAAGAATCGAAGGAATATATTATTTGTGGATGATGGTTCCTTATATGTGATGTTTAAAGCATTATATTATTGTAACATCACATGTGTGTACGTTGTTATCGGGCGAGTTGTTGTGACGGGTATGTGCCTATTGATACGTGCCAGAGTGTTGGGCACCGGGTGCCAGGTACTCGGGGGTTAGTGAGATCGCAAATATGTTAATTATGTAACCAATTACACTAACCATATGATAATTGTACCTAAGTCAAGTAATTAATTAATTTGAAAACATATGCCTATAGTTTGGTTGTAAATATACTGAGATCCAATGGCAACTATAAAGTGGTTGGAACTAGACTTGCATGTAATTATTTTAAAAGAGCATGTGCAAAATGGGAAATGTACTATGTCTTGTATATGTGGACCAATTGGAGACTAAGAGCATGCTAAGCGTCACATCTAAAAATGAAAAGTGGTGTTGGAAAGATATTGACCTTATATGTGTCTTGAGACACCCACTTGAGGATCTAAATAAGGGATGATTACTTAAACCCTAACTTTCTCATTTCTCTCTCATTTGAACAAAAAGAAAGTAAAGAGGTGAGACAACGTGGTGTTAGGAGGAGAAAAAGAAGAAATGTGAAGGTTTGGTGACTTTGTGTGTGAAATTGTTGGAATTTTTTATATCCAAGAGATGTAGACCATGAGTGACGACTCCATTAAATGCATAGGTATGTTCTTCACCAAATTTTGATAACGCATGTTCTACAGTTGTTGTTCTTCATGGTTTTTTGTGTATGGAGGGTCCATAAGAGTATATCGACCCTTAATAAGTAAGGATCCTTTGTTGGAAAATCATTTTTGAACTTATTGTTGTTGTTGTGTAGTGATTATGTGAGGAAAAAGATGAATAGTAATTTTATGGGAAAGTTGATTTGATGTCTTTTGCTTATGTTTTAGCCCATTTTACTGCATGATAATGAAAAATGAGGTGCAAACTAGTTTTGGAAAGATTGTATAAGTCTCGAAGGTCGTAATGGTCAAGACTTTAAGATGATGCATGAAATTAGTTCGGCTTTTACCATATAAAGCGTTCACGAGAAAGTATGCTCAAAGTTATGAGCATACTTAAAGTTTCAAGTATGCTCGAACTTTGACTAAGCTTAAACCTTCGATAAGCTCAAACATTGAGTAGATTCAAACTTTAGTAGACTCAACTTTTAGCTTGCTCAAACCTTCAAACATGCTCAAATCTTGAGCATGCTCAATTATTACTAATTAAGTTAAATGACTTGAGCTAGTTTATAATCGATCTAAAATACACTCTAAATACCCTTTAATGACCACAATGCGGGCTAAGGGACCATAGTACAAGGGTCAGACGAGTACGGGATGCATTCGGGCGTGTTTGGGAGAGTTGAAGCACAAAATTGAGGTTTATAAAACCCAATGGAATGTCACTTTGAGTATTTATCTAACTTAATTGTTGTTTTACTCTATCTAGTTCGGTATATTCATGTTTCATTTCTTATTCACTTAAGTTATCTATGTCTGTATTGTTGTTTTGGACGGATGGTTAAATTTACTCCCTCCGAGTATTTTGTTACGTATCCATGGCACGTTAGACCATAGCATGTGTATCAAGAGTCCTCCGTGAATAATGACTCGGTCTAATTTGTCGGTACATATGTAGATGCATCATGGGTCTACGCCGGCCAACGAGAGTACTAGGTAATGGGCCTGTTGGGTGCACCCACTAGTGGGATCCTAGGGAGGGTTCCGAAGTATGGTCTAGTCTAACTGGAACAGGCACACACGTTTGCACTTTTTGTTATTTATGTATGCAATGATCAATTTACAATTGCTTGTTTAAATTATGCATGTGTATTTAACAGTATTTATTGGATTTCCTTTACTTTATCATATGAATGCTCAGTGAATTTTTTTTGGATTTTACTTACTGGACTCGTCATCCGTTTTGTTGTGATGGTGAGTGCGATCCTTCTACGAGTGAAGGTAAGGAGATTCTTGGCGACTATATTTTGGGCTTATGGGAGAATAGTGATACGTGTGTATTTGTATATATTTACTTTACGCCTTATATATACAATATATTTTATTCCAAATTTTCCACAGTAGGATTAATACTCTATAAAACCTAAAAGTTAATGAAAATACGAGGTTTATATACTTTAAGACTTCCATTTGTAAAATACGATTATCTACTTGCAATTTTGGAAAATACAAACCATTAACACGGCTAGGACTTGAATAAGCTACGAGACAGTTGAACTTAAGGAAAGACTTAAGAAAAATATAAATAACCGATTAATTAAACTAATAACGCACAAGTGGATACGAATATCGAGACATTAGATGGACGGACAAATGTCGAACATGTGTAGTTGGGCCCACAAGGCGAGGAGCACACAACAGGACGACACCCCGAGGCGACCTCAGGGCGCGGGGTCGCCACATGATGTGATGTGATATGATGTGATGTGATAGGTGATGTGACATTTAAACCCCTGACTACCCCATAAACCCACGTTACTTCATACACTTTCGTCACTACACGCACACAACGCGACCAATTGAAATTCTTAACTATTGCGATGCGAATTAAATAATAATACAGCGAATTAACACGCATCACACAAAAATAACTATTTATACCTTGGTTGGCATACCCTAAAGTTGTCGGCGGTGTCCACGTGGGTCCGAGTTACGGGTCCTGATATGTAATTAATAACTTAATTAAGATTAAGTAATGCGGGTCGTTACAATCTACCCAACAAAAAGGAATTTCGTCCCGAAATTCAAACTTAAGTAAGAACTTTACTTTGAGATAATTGGGGTATCGCTCCCGCATGGTAGACTCTCTCTCCCAAGTAAGTCCTTCGTTCTTACGACATCGCCACCGAACAGTACTAGTGGTATTTACTTCCTCTTGAGAGTCGTATCTTATGGTCCACTATCTCAATTGGGTGTTCCTCATACGTCACATTTGGTTGAGGGATGGGCGGCGGTGATGATGCGCGCCGAACGCATCAATAAAATAAAAATACCTAACCCAACTATTTTATAGATAGTGGCAAAGGGTCGATCCTACGAAGATTGATATCTTTCTAAGTTTTAAAAAATAACAAAAAGGGAAATCGGGGTTTTAAGAGAGAATAATATAGCTAATCTAAATATCAACAAAATAAATAAAACAAAGGAAATAATTTGAAAACAATTAATAAAAACACCTAGGTCAAGACAAACAAGTTTGGTTCGATAAAGGATTGGATTTGGTCTTCGATTTATGTAAAATATGCAAATCAAAATATCTTAGTGTACCTATAGAACCGATAACGTACGCGGTTCCTCGCACTTCCTAATCTCGGTAGCCAAGGTACGACGGTGACTATTTCTCTATCAATCGTAAGCGCATTGGGTTTAACACGATGACCACAATGTGTTTCGTGAAGGCACTACACCTAGACAACTGGATCACTAGTGTGTCCAATTTAGCCTAGATTCCTAAGGTATTCAATCGGTCCCAAAAGATGTCAATCAATTGGTAAGGTCAATTGCGACTAGTGTGGTCTTGTAGTATAAGGACGGATGCTTACGACACACTGGCAAGTAAATAAGAGTTTAAATATGAGTTTAACTCTAATTGTTAAAACAATACCAAGGGCAATAAAATATAATGAAAAGTAATGCAATTAAAGTAGATAAATCACACAAATCCATTAATATGCGCAGCCGAACCTCCCTCGTAGTCTTGCCTAGGCTAGAGGTTTTAGCCTCGCATAATTGAAGAACACAAAAAATAAGAAAAAATAAGAGTTCGGAAGGGAGAGATGGTGAATAGCCGAGAGGTAGAGTAATTAAATGTCAATTCCGATCCATTTTCTTGCCTTTTTTTTTCCTTTTGTGCGTTGCTTCAATCTTTCCATTTCTTTATGTCCCTGTTGCTATATCTATATATGCGTGCCTCCTTGATCACTTGCTTTTTTTTTCTCTGACCATTTCTATTTCTCTTTATGTTTCCTTTCTTCCATGCATATCTCTCCTCACTTTCTATATATCTATATCTATATAAGTTACTAATAAAATAATATAAAATCATAAAAATCAAGAAACAACCCTTCAACTTTCTTTTCCTTAAAGTTTGCAATGCATCGTGCACCACTTGATCTTCATCAATCACCATGACACGCTTCTCACATGTGGGCCCACCAAATTTGCCTCGAGATATGTGCTAGCACGGTTTTCGATGTCGAACGGATTCGAGCATATGAATACTCGATTTTGCGTAATTTTTTGCCTCAGATTCAACCGCGCACTTCAATATCCCTGAAAATGATAAATAAATGCAATTAGACTAGTATTTTGGAGACTTAAACATAATATATATATAACCTATATATAATTACATAATTAACAACTCATCAAATACCCCCAAACTTAGGACTTTGCACGTCCCGAGCAAAGGTGTAAATGACAAAACACAAATAAACTAGACTCCTAATATAGTTATGCACTGACTCAACTAATCCTATACCCGATTCAAAATTCATGGAGTTCCTTTGGTTTACATAGTTGTCAAATTAACTAGGTGCGGCAAAATGTGCCGGTCCGTTTGGCAACGCTTTGTCGGTCCGTTTAAAACGGGACCGGACAATTTTTTTTTGACAAACATACGGGAATGGACAATTTTTTTTGTCCGTTTAAAAATACGGGACCGGGTTCGGGCAGAAATTTCAAAAAAACGGGTAGCCGTTTGTGATTAATTTGAAGGGCATATAAGTAATTTCACAATGTATTTAAAGTTTTTAACTTTTATGAGATTTATGATTTATCTCATGATCTCATCACATCTGTTCGAACTGCTCGTCCCCAATCAAACAAACCCTAACGCCTCCCGGCCTCCGCCTCTCAGGGCTCTCACCGCCTCACTCCGCCTCTCACCGTCTCTCACCGCCTCTCACCGTCTCTCACCGCCTCACTCCGCCTCACGGTCGTCTCTCATCGCCTCGCGTTTCACGGCCACCCACGCACCGCGGCTCACGGCCACGCACGGCGCGCCTCCGTCCGCCTCTCACTCTCTCTGCCTCACGAGTCACGCACGGCTCCGGCGTCTCTGCACAACACAGTCGCACCTCGCTCCGTCGCTCTCATTCTCTGCCTCACGCACGGCGCGGCGTCTCTGTTTTCAGATACAAGATCGCACCTCGCCTCCATCCGCTCTCTCACGGCTCGGCGTCTCTGCCTAAAGACAAGATCGCACCTCGAATGGTGATGCATTGTGTTCTTTGCTCTATCTTGTGATAGCGTATTGTCCATGAGTGAAACTTGGGTCATGCTTTTCAACAAAAATATTCGACGCAACACCCTTTCTTGAGGTGATCGGTACATTCGAAGCATAGTTCCAACAAAAAAAAGGGCAAAACGGGTCCCGTATGTTTTACAAACATACGGACTGGACAAAAATAGTGCCCGTTTTGAAAACGGGGACCAGGGATAGGGCACCAAATTTAATCATTTTCAAAATGGGTGTCCAGTCCGTTTTTGTCCGTTCTGTATTTTTGCCACCCTAAAATTAACAAGCCACTCAAGAAATTTTGGAGTTATGATATGTCAAGAACCGCAACCCAAACACAATTAAGATCATACTTTAAAGACATAGACTCGGTTAAGACAAAGGCCATCAACTACTCGCAAGTTTTCTTGGTCTACACATTCAAGCACGCAAGTTTACAATCTTACTTAATCTAGCTATAAGCACTCGAGCTAAATCTTTTTATTTGAGGAGTTTCCATATACTTTTGCCTTTATTCATTTTATATTTATATTCTCTATTCTTCTCTCCAATTTTTTTCAAATAATACTACCCCTGCTCCATTTCTGTGGATCGCTTTCCTTACTTTTTCCCACCACAAGATTATCTGCTCCATTTTCTCGTAGGAAACACTGTGAGACTCTTAATATTAAGAAAACTCTTGTTAGCCCTTCTCACTTTCACTATAATTAGGCAAATTCCCTAGTGTGGGTTAAAATATCATCACTTACACAATTTTGACCGTTTACCCCTTTGGTATCTAGTACAATGCTTAACCAACATATTAAGTCCCTAATCATGAAATCATAAAAATGCTAGGCTACGGGCTCGAGTGAGTGTTTCTCCTAAATTCTCCCGAGTTTCATGTGACGACCCCAACTTCTAAACAGAGACCTTTGCCTAGCCTAATCCCGTAATCAAGTCTTAATCCTAACCACATAAGACTTAATTACGTATTAGTCAGCCTTTCGTCCTTATATTCCTCAAACTACATGCACCGATATATTATTCAATTGAAAGTTAATTTAAAAAAACATATTAACATGTACTTTAAAGATTATGCG
The DNA here is from genome assembly GCA_039657325.1 of Stephania cephalantha. Lineage (NCBI taxonomy): Eukaryota > Viridiplantae > Streptophyta > Magnoliopsida > Ranunculales > Menispermaceae > Stephania > Stephania cephalantha. Next base: position 63,810,344 of record CM077567.1, on the reverse strand, counting down.
GAAGTTTTTCTTAGTCAAAATTCATAAGTGTGGGAAACTAGGAAAATACAACATCGCATGCATGTATATATGTAACTATACCTTCAACCCAAAATGTACAGTAAAGACATAAATAGTATAATACAACAAAAGTCGAGTCGTACAAAATGAGTGAGTAGAGTCGCCGAACTACTCAAAGAAAGTCGTCGATCTTCTCCTTCCCCCAACTTTCTCTTGCTGCCGACGGACCTACACTCACCGTCACAAACTAGACGGTAAGTATAGTAATATTTAAGTAATAACTGGAGAATTATATGCCACATTTTCAAAATAAAACATTGGTAATTAAAAGCAGAAATAGCGAAAGAATTGTTGAATCAAATAATGCAACTAAATACTACAATTAAAAATATAAAGACTGACACAGGCTAAGTCGAGATGATCTATGTCCGGTCGGCGGTGAGAACCTATCACCAAACCTTTTTCCACTACTATATGGAGCTACGCTCAACATATCTCATACCCAAAAGCGGAGCTGCACTCTACGCATATATATCATCTATCTCATTCTTGCCAATCACCCCAAGTCCCATAACTCGTGCGCTATGAAGTTTAGTGGTGAGTGCTTTGGAACCCCGATAGACCCATGTCCTTATGAACCAGTGCATCTCTCATGCAATGGACACTAGATAATCTCTCCTTTAGTTTTCAAAATAAATAGTTCCAAGTCTCTAGGAATCCAAATCAAGTTAGACTACAAAGCCCAAAGGAATAGAAAGTCAAATCCACGGTATCCCAATAGCATGCTTTTCATCAATGATTTATCAAAAATGACATCAAGAGTAGGAATCAGAATCAATGAAACACGTCACAAGGCATCATGTCACAAATATTCAATCATGAATAGACACAAGAACAACATGATGTGAGATTACAGGTAGCAATGTCCACAAATAGACCAATAAAGCAATAAAAGTGAATGAAATGAAATATAGAATCCTCACAGCTTTACTTATAATTCACATGCTTATCCTAGCCTATCTGACCATTTGGCACTCTAAAATGCGTTCCCAAACTCTCGGGATCTCCGTTTAGTCCCCTGGAGTTGTTTGACAGGTGTTAGAGTGTGTTTGGACTCATTTATAGTGTTTAGACTAGTTTTGGACTTGGCTAATTTTTTGTACTGGCTGGGTAATTAGCGCGCTATGTGCAGCAGAACCCAGAATTATGCACTTCGAATTTCGAGTTTTTGCCACACATAGGCCTCGTTTTTGCATTAGGGACCCTCATACATGTTACATGAGGTTCCTAACACTCATCCCAACCCACAACAGCAACAACATCATCAAATTTATGAAATCACCAAGGTTATGGTGTGGAACACTTACCTCACTTGTTGTTCTTCTTCTTCCTCACCAAAACTTGCAATGATTCCCACTTCTCCTCTTCTCCAAGCACTCCAGAATCTCTCTTCTTTCTTTCCTCCTTGCCTACCCAATGATTTTGTGATAAGAAGATGAGATTTGTTGACTTATATATGAGATTTGACTATGTTGATATGTTTGAATGGTGGCCATTGATCATTGTGTGCACACGTGTTTCGAGGATCATCTCATGGACCACCTTGTCCCACTTGTCCCTCAATTCACTAGTGAGTAACTCAACATGTTGACACTCGCCCTCTTAATGGGATAATGCGTGTCTCGATGTACATCAAATGATCATTGTTTTATTTGAATTAACTATATGCACTTTCATATTCATTTCAATGTGGCCACATTAGCCACTTATTAAACCCACATTAATTCACATTGAATTCAAATAAATTAAACTTCCCTCAATATGCCGCTACCTCGGTCCCATGTCGACACACGACTCGAGGTACGTCTCTGCTCGTCTCGATACCTATACACCCGTATAACTTGACTTAATAGTCTACACATATACAAACACTAGGCATATATCACAACAAATATAAAATATACATCGGCCCTTGCATCGGTCAATGGACATATCGGTGTAGGTCCCACAATACGGGTCGTTGAGCCTGTTTAAGGACGTAAACACGGTTAGAGATTTTGGGTCGTCACATTTCAAGACAAAAAGGCAACCATAATGTACTCATCCAGAACCAAAGACATGAAACAAAATCTTGGTGACTCTAAACAATATAAAAATAAAAACTATACTAAACACATGCATGAAAGTGTATCAACTCCTAATGAAATGAGAAATGAAAATATGGAAGGAAAAGAAATATAAGAAATGAAAGAATAAATGACATAAAACACTACCATTACCATCCGTCACCTTATGTAACCGCAACGCATATAATTGAAAAAAATTAAACGATCTCACATACGGTCTTTCGCAAATAAATCCATCCAACTCAATCCACAAACCCTAAAGTACCCCTAAACTTATTTCGAAACTTGTCCTCAAGGTTTAAAACAAGTCAAAGAATTCATGCAACAAAAAGAAAAAAGAATAGTGGTGAAAAAGAACATGGATAAATAATAAGAAGATGATACAACTGCACGCGTAACAAAAGTCTCCAAAAACTAGCGAATGAACAAAAGCTCTCATGTCTAGGTGACTAAGGAAACTATGAAATAAAATCATCATAATAAGAGCAAGAACTAGTAAGCATGGGAATTAACTCAAATGATTCATATCAAATCTTACGTGCCCGAAGTCTTTCAACTAAGGGTGAAATCAACAAGATGGTGGAATGTGGTCTAGGGTTTTGGGTCTACTCAAAGACCCACCACTAATGCAACGACTTAAGTTGGATATGCCCCAACCAAGTCTCAAAATGCCTAAAGTCCTAAAAATATGTTAATTCCCAAAAAAGAATATGCTCAAATTTCTCTAAAAAAAAGCAATCCATAGTTAAACCTAACAAAAACTCAGGGGGTGGTCCAGTACCATCAATGCTCATCAAACATTCATTACACCCGCAAAAATCTAAGAGACCAAGTTAGGGCTTTATTAAACATTAAAAAAAAAAGTAAACTAAACTAAAATTGAAATAAATGCAAGAAATAAATAAAAAATAAAAACAAAGCTAGGCTGCCTCCCAACGAGCGCCTTTATTTTAAGTCTTTGGCTAGACTTGTTGTGATTCATCACGTGATGCCCTCTCCTTTCGAGATATCAACAACGAATGGTGCAACTATAGCTTTGGGCAATGCATCATGCATGCCCTCCTTCGACTTGGGAGCTCATTCGAGACCTCGAACACAAAAGAATCTGTCGAATCATTGTCGACCAACACAAAGGTGTCGACAGAGTGTAGAAAATCCGCGAATGCTCCTTTACATCCACCCCTTGTAAGGTCTAACAAATATGCATGGGAGGGTGGGTGGTTTCACCAACATCGAGAGGTTGCTCTTCCTCGTTCTCTTTACGTGGCTTTTCTCGGCCTTTTCGAAATGACTTCAATTTCTTTTACGACTTCATCATCGTCATACTATGCAATAGTAATAGGTCGGCTCATGTGAAGAAACTTCTAATGTTTCCTCTGGTTTGCCCAAATACTCGTCCACAATTGAGAACTCATCAAACTCAACACTTTTAGACGTAGCAAGCATTCACGATCTCCTCTCGTGTCAAAAACTACTTGCGGAGACAACTCTTCCTCATTCATCAAATGCTCAAGTATAACAGTAACTTGAGTTTCTAAATTTTGCAACTTTGAGTTCATATGTTGCATATCCTCTTACAAGTGTTGCTGAGTGGTGCTTTGAGAAAGCCAATTGGAGATCATATCTCTCTCAATGTCTACAATGGTTCTTCGATTATGTTGATGACTTTGCTAAAAAGGTAGTTCTCTGAAGATCAAGTATTCATCATGTCTCGTATAGACCTCTTTTCATGTTGAGGAATTTGTGGACTTCGCCTAGACATATAGAAGTCGGGTTATGGCGATGCATAGCTGGAACCATGATGATTCATGTACTTCGGATAAGGACAAGCATGCGTGGGATGAAAGTACTCCCCACAATTTCCACAAACCATGACTGTTGCACAAAAGATGGCGAGTTAGAAAATTGATGTCCACTATGTGACATACCTACCCCATTCACTCCATGATAGTATGAGTCCTCGAATCGACCATAATTATGGGCGTAGGAGGTCATTATGGAATTACCTATAAAAATTTTAGGAACAAGGGACTAGATACAAATAAATAATAATAATAATAAAAGAAAACCAAAAAAAAAAATCCCCCGCAACGGCGCCAAAAATTGACACACGCCGAACGCGTCAACAAAATAAAAATATATGAACCAACTATTTTGTAGATAGTAGCAAAGGGTCGATCCTACGGAGATTGATATCTTTCTAAGGTTTGAAAAATAACAAAAAGGGAAATCAGGGCTTTTAAGAGAGAATAATATAGCTAATCTAAATATCAACAAAATAAATAAAACAAAGGAAATAATTTGAAAACAATTAATAAAAACACTAGGTCAAGACATACAAGTTCGGTTCGATAAAAGATTGGATTTGGTCTTCGATTTATGTAAAATATGAAAATCAAAATATCCTAGTGTAGCTATAGAACCGGTAACGTACGCGGTTCCTTGTACTTCATAATCTCGATAGCCATGGTATGACGGTGACTATTTTTTTAGTCAATCGTATAACCCTATACTCAAGCGCATTGGGTTTAACATGATGACCACAATGTGTTTCGTGAAGGCACACACCTAGACAACCGGATCACTAGTATGTCCAATTTAGCCTAAATTTCTAAGGTATTCAACCGGTCTTAAAAGAGGTCAATCAATTGGTAAGGTCAATTGCAACTAGTGTGGTCTTGTCGCATAAGGACGGATGCTTACGACACACTGGCAAGTAAATAAGAGTTTAAATATGAATTTAACTCTAATTGTTAAAACAATACCAAAGGCAATAAAATATAATGAAAAGCAAAGCAATTAAAGTAGATAAATCTCACAAATCCATTAATATGCGTGATGATCGAACCTCCCTTGCGAGTCTTGCCTAAGCTAGAGGTTTTAGCCTCGCATAATCGAAGAACACAAAAATAAGAAAAAATAAGAGTTCAGGAGGGAGAGATGATGAATAGCCGAGAGGTAGAGTATATAGAGTATATAAATGTCAATTCCGGTCCATTTTCTTGCCCTTTTTTTCTTTTGTGCGTTGCTTCAATCTTTCCATTTCTTTCTGTCCCTGTTGCTATATCTATATATGCATGCCTCCTCGATCACTTGCTTTTTTTTGTTTTTTGACCGTTTCTATTGCTCTTTATGTTTCCTTTCTTCTATGCATCTCTCCTCACTTTCTATATATCTATATCTATATAAGTTACTAATAAAATGATATAAAATCATAAAAATAAAGAAACAACCCTTCAACTTTCTTTTCCTTAAAGTTTTCAATGCATCGTGCGCCACTTGATCTTCATCAATCACCATGACACGCTTCTCACATGTGCGCCCACCAAATTTGCCTCGAGATACGTGCTAGTGCATTTTTCGATGTCGAACGGATTCGGAGATATGAATACTCGATTTTGCATAGTTTTTTGCCCCAGATTCAACCGCGCACTCCAATATCCCTAAAAATGATAAATAAATGCAAGTATTATGGAAACTTAAACATAATATATATATATATATATATAACTTATATATAATTACATAATTAACAACTCATAAGTTGCAATAACCCTTCAGGCCTTCAGCGCCCAGCCTTAACCTGCTGGCACACCTTGCAACCCCCAACATCGGCACCAACGTCCGCCTTCATCCCTAACCACCAAAATAATTGTCGCATATCATGATACATCTTGTTCCTGTTGGGATGCATTGTATACCTCAACCTGTGAGCCTCCTAGAGTATCCCGTCACATGTCTCTGCCACCGCCGAAATCCATAACCTCCCTCGGTGCCTCAAACACTAATCCACATACTTGCTTCAATCTAGATGATCAGGACTGTGTACCATCTCGCTAAACCTCGAGTATAACTCTTCAGTCCTCTGACACTCATCGTGTGTCCCAAGAACTTGACCTCTAATAGTCAAAACTCGTACTTACAGAACTTAGCATACAATCTGTGTTTTCTCAATGTCATCAATTTCTGTTTAAGATGTTGCTCATGATCCTCATGAACCTTATTGTAGATCGATATGTCATCAATGAAGAATGTGATGAATATGTCTAAGTACGACTTTAATACTCTATACATCAATTACATGAACATGGTCGGCATGTTCTTTAGTACGAACGGCATCATTTTAAACTCAAATAATCCATATCTGGTGTTGAATCTGTCTTCTTAGCTGTGGAAGCCTTTCTTTGATACTGTCTCATTGAATAGTCCAAAATTCTGAGTGAGTGAGAGTAATGAATACTGCCACATAGTTACAATTGTTGTGAGAGTAGCGTGGCAGGGAGCATACTTGATAGGGGATAGACATAGGCGACAATCTTAGGTATGTCTCAGTCTCGAATCATGAGTTGATGATAACTCGATCTCAAGTCGATCTTAGAGAAGAAACGGGCTCCAGCCAACTGGTCAAACAAATCATCGATCCTGAGCAAAGGGTAACGATTCCATACTGTCACTTGGTTCAACTTCCTATACTCAATGCACATCTTCGAGCTACCATCCTATTATTAACAACAAGGACTGGTGCTCCCTATAGCGACGTGCTCGAGTGTATAAATCCCTTCTTTTCCAAGTCTTCAAGTTAAGCATTCAACTCATCATACACCTTTCATGTCATTTGGTACGGTCTACTAGCTATTGGTTGTGTGCTCAACACTAACTCAATTATGAACTCAATCTCTCTATATGGGGCAATCTTGGTAAATCCTTCGGAAAGACTTTGGGAAACTCACTAACAATTGGGAAGTCCTCAAGACTAACCTCCGATGTCTCGGCTGACTTTACTATCTCTGCAAGCACTTTCATCTCTGGGGTCGTAGCCAATCTACCCCTAATGGTTGATAATACACTCGCATCACCGGTGAAACTAAACTCCGATATGTTGGGGATCCGAAAATTCACCGTCTGACAAAAATAGTCCACATTGTCGTGATACGCCGCTAGCCAATCCATCCTCAAAAGCGCATCGAACTCTAAGAATTCTAAAACGCGTAGGTCCATAGGGAGTCGATGTCCATGCAGATCTCTATCATTCAACCTTCATAAATCATGTTAGGGTAAACCTTTTCTCCAAATTGTCATGCTAAGAATCGAAGTGTTCTAACTATAGTTGGTGTTAACCCTAACTATCCTATCATGTGTCTAAAAATAAATGACGCAAGTGGAGCCGAGTCAATAAGTGTATGCATAAAATGACCATATATTGAAATCATACCTTCGAAGAGTCGTTCGGTGGCCTCGCGGTCTGGTCGTGCTACGCATATGCCGCCTCTCTAGCTGAATCTGGCGGTGTCACAATGGGTGCTACTAAAACTCTTAGGCAATCCTTCTTAAGGTGTCCAGGCTATTTGCATTTGAAATAAGTGACCTACCGTGTCCCGACCTTTGACCACCTTGCGACCTCGACATTGACCCGATTTGTAGTGTCCTCGGTCCATGCCTCCCTGATCCTGTATCAGTCTATGTCCCTGCTACTATTTATAACCACCACCTGACATTTGTGCTGGATGTGCGGGTACTATCACATGGGCAATGACTACATGGAGGTCATCATGTCTAGGCCTCTTCCTTGTCTATCTTTGTGATCTATGATCCTCTTTCCCTTCTTGTCAGACCTTCCGGCACACTCGAAGGACCCTGTGCTAGTTGTAGTATGGGCATCGCGACCTGATAGAGAAGATATGTCTTATAGGCTAAGGTCCTCTAGTAGATATCCTATATTGTATGAGCTCTGCCTCATACTACTACACTCGCTATCTCATCTCTAAGTCCAACTCCAAAATAATGAACCTGATCACAATCCGTAGAAACCAAGTCCCTAGCGAACTGTAACAAGTAGCGAAACCTCTCCATATCTTGAATAATTCCCGCCTAAAATATGAAAACTCATGTCTCGTACGCAATTGTATATCCATCGGCATGTGCGATCATAAAAAACTTGTCTAAACCGACATAAGTAGTTGGCTCCCTTAGGGTATCAGTATGAGCGGTCCACCAAACTCTGGCCTTTCCTTAGAGCATATATCTAGATATCCTGGCCCAAATGTTGTTGTGAGTCCTTAGAAGGTTATGTAATTTCTCATGTGCAAGAACCCATCTCGTGGTCGCCTCGGGTTTTCACCTCTAGTGAAATATCCCGGTTGAAATCACAAAAACTTATTTATCAGCTTAGCCTCAGCTGACAAGGTGGTCTCGAATGTGATCACTTGTGGGGTCAGTGTAAGTGTCGCTGCGGGCATAAACGATGGTGTGGTAACCTCAGTACGGGTCTTTAAAACTGTAGTCGGCGTGGTAATTTCTGTCATAATTGCAGTCACTGGTGTACTCGTACAATCGAAGCAATTACCGTCTCAGTAATGCTCGATGTAATTGTGGCGATAAGCATCGTGATAGCTGCAGGCTAGGCACGGAATAAAGCCATTATCACTCGAACTCCTAATCATGTTTCGTGATTCGATCAAGTACATTATGATCAGTCGCAACATAGGTGGTACCATTCATCTATCCACCATCCTCTACAGGTGGAGTCGGCTGTCCATCCATGCTGTATCTACAATAGCGAAGATGTGTCCATATCAGCCGTGTATACATGTATATAATATTACAATCAAAATATATAATGTATAACCTCTGGTACTACCCGCCATACGTTCGCTTCCCAACTAAGGTTTTAAGTCAGGATCTTCGGGTTTCCACGTCTAAATTTGTTTTGTTTATTCGTTCTCTTAAACTTTTTCCTTAGGTTCGTTTGAACTTAGGCTCTGATATCAACTGTGACGGCCCCAAACACCGAGGCAAACCAGGTACCGCCACATTATCGGACACGTCACTAAGTCTGCCACATCACCGCACACTTTTCCTTGACGACCCGCAATATAAACCTTCATTTGTATTTTGTTCTCATTAACTTAGTATTTATCAAGTATTTATGAGTATTTACATTAAGTTAACTAAGTTAAGTTGTTCGTGATTTATTAAATTAATATAAGTTGAATATTTAAGCGGAAGTCTTTAAGATATGCAAATATTGTAATAAGAACTTTCAATTAATAAACAACCCTATAGTGTGGAAACTCGGCATAAGATACCATGTATATCAAAAAGCGTTAAAAAAATACAAAATATGGTCATATACATGTATCAGGTATACAAGTCCTCCCAAAGATCCCATAAAAATAATAAATAAGTATATACAAACACCTATGCAAAAATTGATGGGGCTCTTCTAGCTCAAAGGTAGTCGCTTAATACCCCCTTGCCTCGGCTCGTTGTAGGATCTGCGATTTGTCACCAAAAATAATGACAAATCCCAGTGAGTAAATCCTAAAAAACGTTAGCTAATATTTATAAAATCTAATAAAATGGCTACAATTCATGCAATTTAAATAAGGAATAGAAAATAAGGTAATCGCATGAAAATAAGTCGCAGAGAAGTCGAAACTGGACATGAGTGTAGATTGACAGAAAACCCTAGTCGACATCAGGGAATCGACTTAGCTAACTCGAGAGGGACCCATGATGGTCATCTTGCCAAACATCTTACGGTCGAATGAGAGGAACCCATTAATAGTAGAATCTCGTCTAAACATCTCTCGAAAGGAACCCATGATAGAGACTTAGGTCCTCGTCAAACATCTATCAACCTAACAGGTCTCGCAAGAACTAGTCACCGCGTAGCCCCAACATGGGCAACTACTCAAACAGCACGAGGTAACTAGCCCTGGGGTGTGAGTCTGTGCCATGCCCGACCCCGTCTACAAACACGCATACACACGTGGGAGTGGATGAACTGTAAGCGGATAGCAATAAATAGTACGATGGAATAATTGAAATTTAAAATAAAGCAAAGTGCTACAAATGAGTTTTAACTAGTTTTTTCGTGGGTTTACTTACCTCAAGCAAATCGCAAATCACCCTCAAAACGTCTCGCACACGCCTCGAAATGCGAACCCGACACCCAACTATAGTTTTCTAAGTCCCTAGTGTCCAATTATACCACTTTAATTATTTTAGAGTCATATTAAGTGAGTTTATAATGTGTTACCAAAAAGTTGAAATTTCATTCCAAAAACTTTGGTTTGGCACACTTTTCGGGGTATCTTGGTGTTAAACGCCTAAAAAACCTCAAAACTCATTTTTCTAGCTTTTTTCTAATTTTTCATATTTTACCTAATTTGTTTTGGAATTATTTTCATAATATATATATATCTGTTTATATCTATTTTCTATAATTTGTTTTAATTAAAAGTCATTTTTATTAAATTTTAAATTAATTTTAAATTTATTTAATGGGTTGGGCACGAATCAGACCCGGTTCGGTTGAGCCCAATTCGACCCGTTCCATGGCCCGCATAGGGATAGCCAAGCCTGCCCTCTTTCATTACGTTTCTGGAGAGAATTCTCTCCAGAGACATTTTGAAATTTTCTTTTCTTTTCTTTTCTAAATAACTTACAACAATAATAATGAACAACAACACTACAATCTACCACCCCAACCTCATCATTAAAGCCTGCAACTTTTCTACAAAATCAACAACAAATTAACCACTTACCTTAGTTTAGAGAGGATGTTGGTAAGAGCCGCCAAGAGGAAAAACTTCGTGAGAAATAAGACGAGACCATGGAGTTGTGAGGAGAGCTTGGTGAGGGAAAGCTTGGTGATGGGGGTGTGAGGAGGAAGAAGATGAAAATCATTGGGGGAGAGTGTTGTGTGGATTTTGTTAGGAGATGAGAGAGAAAATGAGGGATAGGTATAGATGATGTGATGTGATGGGATGTGTAATGTGACATGTAAACCCATATCTACCCTACATACCCACATTACGCGCACCCCGGGACATTGGTTCGAGCTACGGGTCCTAATCTATAGTTATTATCAGATATTCAAGATACTAAATTTACAAGTGGGTATGTTTTCACACTTAGAGGTGGCCATATCTTGGAAATCTTCTAAAAAAACGTGCATAGCTAGATCTACTATGAAATCTGATTTCATAGCTTTAGATAAAGTTGGCGAAGAAGTCGAATGGCTCAGGGATTTTTTAGATGATATTCCTTATTGACCGAAACCTGTGGCAGACATTTGTATCCAATGTGATAGAATGTCTATTATAGCAAAAGTGCAAAATAAAATGTATAATGGTAAATCATGACATATACGTCGATGACATGACACAGAAAAATAGTTACTAGAGAATGGAGCGAGTTTCGTTGATTATATAAGGTCAAAAGGCAACCTTGCAAATCCGTTAACTGAAGACTTTCCTAAAGATCAAGTAATTTGTTTATCAAGGGGAATGGGATTAAAAGCTATAAAATAGAATCCATTGTGGATACCTAACCTAGTTGACTGGAGATCCCAAGATATAGGTTTAAAAAGGACAATTAAATGATGAAGTCTGGTGTAGCACTATGGAATTTAATTCCAACCCATTCATATGATGTTAGAGTGCTGCCTATAAAAGTATTAAGGGTAAGTTGTAACGACTGTTACCTTAAGCTGGTGATTAGTACTAATCCAAATCTTAATTATTCCGAGTTAGACTCGTGATTAAGTTTGGTGTACCTCGATTAGCGTGTGCGTGTGTTTGCATGATATATTGTATTTGTTTGGATTGTTAAATAAAAATAAAATTAGGTTGTGATATAATAACAGATTATATACAAGCCTATAAAATAGAAAATACCCAATAAACTATGATTTACCGGGACACCAAACGTGACGAGAGAGACGTGGCATGAATGTGCATGCTTAAGGACACTTGTAGGCACGTCCAGTGAGTTTATTTGTGAATAATACACAGTATATATATGTTTTTGGAATATATATAATTATATATATATATATATTAGAAAATAAAAGAATAATAGAAATATATGAATTGTTTCACTACAAGGAAAATGATATTTAGAAACGGAATTAGCAACGGAATTAAGTTTCGTTGCTAAAAAAAAAGTAGTTAGAGACGGAATTGAGACGGACTAATTCGAGACGGAATTGAGACGGATCGAGACGAGAAATAGAGACGGAATTACGTCTCTAAAAAATGGCGCCAACATTCCCACCAAAACTTTCTTTTCTTATAACCATTCATCAAATCTCGAGATTTGTGCGTGTTTCGATCAAGGCCCCTCCACCCCCAACCACCCCCAAAAAATCCCCAAATCCCACAAGTTCGATCGTCTCGTCTCGGTCTCGCTCTCAACTCTCTCTCTAGTCTCTCCGTCCGGTCTCTCCGTCTCTCCGGTCACCGCCCCCAAATCCCCAACCCCCAACAAGTCTCTCGTCTCGGTCTCTTGCTCTCAACTCTCTCTCTCTGGTCTCTCCGTCTCTTGCTCAACCGCCACTCTGGTCTCTCGGTCTCTCCGTCTCTCTCCGGTCACCGCCCCTAAATCCCCAACCCCAACAAGTCGATCGTCTCCGTCATTGGCTCTCAAATCTCTCTCTTTGGTCTCTCCGTCTCTTGCTCATCGCTCTTGGTCACGGCTCTCCGTTTCTCTCCGGTCACCGCTCACCGCTCACCGCTCTCGCTCTCACCGGTGACCGATCTCTCATCGGCCTTCTTCACTCACCGCTCTCTCTCTTTCATTGTTCTATGCTCTCTCGTTCGCTCGTGCTTACTTCTCCGCTCACCGCTCTCGCTCGTCGCGCAATTGCGGGCTGCGACGAGGCCGTCGGATCTCCGTCGCCGCCGGGAGATTGGAGCCTCCGAAGCCCTAAGTCGTCGCCGACATACGCCCACCCTAAGCCATCGCCGAACTCGTCAATGTAACAATCAAAAAAAAAATTTGTAACACCCTAATTCTCTTGAAATTGTATCTGCTCACATTTTCATGCCGGTTTGGCTTTCACGTGTATTTGTTGGTGTTCTTCACTTGATATATTAAGTTAATGTTGTGTATTTTGTTTGGTTTAGAAGTTTTTGTTCTCGCTCTTCTCTTGCACGCTTAGTTGTTTTGTGGTTATGCTTGTTCTACCGAGTAACAATGAAATGTGAACCGCATTTCTTGTTGTGATCTGGGTTTTGTAGTTATGTTCATTTTGCCATGTTTTAGTTGTTGCAATGCTACTTGTGAGTGACACGTTTTCCCTAATTGGATTTGTACAAGTTTTTACTGTTTATATATATGGTTTTGGGTTTTGGGTTTTAGGGTTTGTGTTCTTATGGTGGTTATTGTTGGTGTTGTTTGTGTGCTTCTTGCTACTTCCACCGTTAAATTCACCTTCCTTACCAATTTCTATCTATTACGGGACCTTGAGAGTACTTAAGATCTTGTTGTTGGGAGAGTCATAGTGGCTTGTACATCATTGATTTAGTTTCTGTACTTTAGAGCTTCCTAGTCATTTACGGTAAGTAATCATAATTGTTCATGGCATCATAGACTTGGTCATCCTTCAAATTTGTTGTAACTAAAAAGCTAATTCCATTGATTCTAGGTCATGTTCCTATTAGTTCGATTTTGATACTATGTAGGAATAGGATTGATTGAAGAAACAAAAAACCATTTTTGGTGCATTGGGTTTCTATGTGATTACCTTGTTTTCTTATTTTTTGAAGATTGGTCTTACATTATTAAGTTGGTTTGATTTGATTTGAAATGTAGATCGTTTATTTGAGTTTGTTTTAAATTGTGCACAAATTTAGATGTCAAGTTTGGAGATAGGTGCTTTGCAAATTGTTTAGGGAGCTTTGGTTGACATTAAGCAACAAGCATTCACTGGTTTTCGAGTGCCAATACCGAAAATTGTGCTACATTTTGTTTTTTTAATTTACATTCTTTGATATTGTTATGCCATATTTTTTCATGTTTTGCCCACTATATTTGATTCACTTGTGTGTATATGCATGTGTGTAGAGAAAGCTACCAATAGAGTAGGTATAGATGAATAGTACCTATAATTATATAATTTCTACTACTAGGTAGGGTTCAAAAAACTAGGATTACTCTTTTAGTTAATGTTGCTATTTCACATAAAATTTCAAGAGAATTGAATAAACCTATAACCTTAAGGAGGTACGAGTGAACAAGTAGTAGGAGCTTTGATACTATGTGGTATTTGTATGCCTCTTATAACTTATGATTTATTTATTTTTTGAACTCCTTGTTGCTTTTATTTTTACGACCAATTATCATACTCTGTTTGGTATCAGTCATGTACCGAGCTAGGTATTAAGAAAGTTGTTTCCAACCCCCTTTATTCAATGGCTAGAAGCAAAGCTTTTTGTTCATGTAGTTAGGTAGGTCCTCAGATTCCCCCTTCTAATAAATTGTGTTATTTGGACACGCAAGTAGCCATGTACCGTAGTCGGAAGTTATGAAACTAGTTGACTAATTTAATTGCATAATTACAATAGGAATGTCGTCTACAAGTCGAGATCGGATGTACAACCGTCTCGACAACGGCTTCGTTTGAATTGAATTCGCGGCGAAGGTTAAAGAATTCATATCATTTGCTAAGCAACATTGTCCTACATACCAAAGTGAAAGGAAGATTAGATGTCCGTGCAATTATAAGAAATGTCGACTTGTACCGTACCTGGACGTCGAAACGGTTGAGTACCACATATGTAGGTATGGATTTGTTTCGGGATATCACTGTTGGTACGAACATGGTGAGAACGGAGATGAAGGCCCGCAAAACTTTGACCAAATGGATAACCATATTGATGATGCTGATGTGGGAGGAGACGATCCGACAACTTACCGCGAGATGCTACACAACGTGGCAGGTCCAAGTTTCAATTGGAATCACGTGGAAAAATCACCAAACCCCCAAGCATGCCAACTATATGACATGATAGAGGCTAGTAGTGAACAATTGTGGCCGGGTTGCAAAACCATGACAACGTTGTCCGCAATGGCAAGATTACTTGCGATCAAGTCAGAACATCATATATCTGAACGAGGGTATAATGAAATCATAAAATTCATGAAGGATTGTTTGCCAAATGACAATTCATTGGTTGAAAATTTTTATGCCACTAAAAGACTAATGCGAGGTCTAGGTCTACCTGTTGAGAAAATAGATTGTTGTGAGGACCAATGTATGATTTATGGGGAGTGGACTCGAGTTGACATCATGTAAATTGTGTGGGAAATCACGCTACATCGCGCAGCCGACGAGGTCGTGGCCGGAACACCAAAAAACGCCCTTGCAAAAAAATATACTACTTCCCTTTGGGCCCTCGGTTGCAACGATTGTATGCGTCGAGTCAACGGTAAAACATATGCGATGGCATGGAGAACATTCCTCGCCGAGAAGATGTTATGCAACACCGTTTCGATTCGATAGCTTGGAGATATTTTAATGATGTCAATAGAGACTTCGCCGCCGAGGTTCGGAATGTTCGTTTAGGATTGTGCACCGATGGTTTTCAAGTATTTGGGATTTCAGGAAAATCGTACTCTTCATGGCCCGTAATATTGACTCCTTACAACCTTCCACCGTCGATGTGCATGAAATCTGAGTTTATGTTCTTAACGGTTATCGTTCCTGGACCGACCAACCCAAAACAGAAAATCGACGTGTTCCTTCAGCCGCTTGTGAAAGAGTTGCAAGATTTATGGAACAATGGGGTGATTACATATGACGTGTCCACAAAGACGAATTTTCTCATGCGAGTGGCCCTTTTATGGACTGTTAGTGATTTCCCTGCGTATAGCATGTTGTCCGGTTGGAGCACACACGGTAAGATGGCTTGTCCATATTGTATGGAGGATACAAATGCGTTTCAATTGCGAAATGGTGGAAAGACATCGTGGTTCGATTTGTCACCGTCGTTTCTTGGCGAAGGCATCACCATTCGGGAAAGACAAAAAAATTTCCTTAGAGGCAAAATGGTCTTAAATGACGATCCGCCCGCTTTGCGTTCGGTGATGAAATTTTGGCGAAATTGAATCGTTAGGCTTGATGAAGGTGACGAAATCGGAGCGATTCGTGAATGGGTGGATAGCTAAGAATTCGGGATGGAGAAAAAAAAAAGCATTTTATGGGACTTGCCGTATTGGAAGACAAACTTGATCCGCCACAACTTAGATGTCATGCACATCGAGAAAAATATTTTTGACAACATATTCAACACTATTATGTGTGTACCATAGGGCAAGAGTAAGGACAATGCGAAAGCGAGACAAGATATTCGTGAATATTGTCACCGACCTTCTCTACACATTGATTCGGCGACAAATACTTACATCCTTGGATGCTATGCTCTTTATACATCAAAAAAATAATAATTGTGCGAGTGGGTTGAAAAGTTGTGTTTTCCGATGGTTATGCTTCGAATCTTGGTCGATGTGTGGATCCAAAGA
This sequence comes from Stephania cephalantha, assembly GCA_039657325.1. Classification (NCBI taxonomy): domain Eukaryota; kingdom Viridiplantae; phylum Streptophyta; class Magnoliopsida; order Ranunculales; family Menispermaceae; genus Stephania; species Stephania cephalantha. The sequence continues at coordinate 63,793,908 of CM077567.1, read as the reverse complement.
AATTGCGAATGTTCGGCATGAAGAGTCATGATCTGTCATATTTTCATGCAACGGTTGATACCAATTGCATTCAGAGAACTCCTCCCAAACCCGGTTTGGGTTGCAATTAGCGAACTAAGCCTTTTTTTTCGATCCCTAATCTGCGAAAAGTGTCGGGCCTCAAAGATATGGAGGTCTTAGAGTACGAAATACCAAAAATCATTTGCAAGTTGGAGAAAATATTCCCTCCAAGCTTCTTCGACTCTATGGAACACCTACCAATCCACTTGGCCTACGAGGCCCGTCCGCGGTCTGGCCCGTTCAATTTCGATGGATGTATCCATTTGAGAGGTAACATCTTGAGCCCTTGAAATTATTTTCCCATTCAATAAGTTTTAAATCAACATTTCCTATACTCCGACATGTACCTTAAACATTTGAAAAACAATGTTCGGAACAAAACGAAGGTAGAGGGCTCCATGTGTAATGCTTATTTGGTCGAAGAATTCACATCCTTTTGTTCTTACTACTTCGAAGATCACTTCTTTACGTTGCATGACAAAGTGCAACGAAACAACGATGGCGGTGTCGGGCCCACACCGCATTTTGTGGGAAATTTCTCAATTTTCACTTATCCCGGTCGACCCATGGGCAAGTCGAAGGAGCGGTACTTAACGAAGAGCGGGGAGTATAATGTCGCTCATTCGTACATACGCTCAATTGTCCGAGATCGCTCCTTACATCCAAAGATGTCCGTCACTTTCATTCAATAATGCAAGACATTCATTATTCATCTTTTACTAATACATGCTATGTACATGTTCGTTTCTTCTAGGATCTTCGTCGATGAAATCACTCAAGCAATGGGGAGTCGGAAGTTGATAGTAGTCTAGAGCACAACTTTCTCATATGGTTTCAAACATATGTAAAGTTATTACTATTGTAGGTTATAGCTTCATAAATTTCTTTCATAAGTAATGTGTCTTATTACATTTCTAATTTTTTGTGAATAGGCTCGGAATTCTATCATAGACGAGACGCTCGTTGATCTTTCTGTTAGTCCTAGTCGATCTTGTCATCGTTCTACCCTGGTTACCCGGTGAATGGGTATAAGTTCCACTCCGCAACATATGACGTTAATAGATCGACGCAGAGCGGCGGTGTTTTGGTGAAGGTACGCCGATGTTTCCCATAACTATTATGGAGTACTGCAAGAGGTTGTGGAGATTGAATATACCGGCCTCAAGCGTGTGGTCTTGTTTAAGTGTGAATGGTATGACCCTACACCGAATCATGGTGTGAGGACTCACCCAACACTTCAATTGGTAGAGGTTCATCGAAGTCGACGATATAACAACTACGAGTCATTTGTCCTTGCAATGCAAGCCACTCAAGTGTACTACCTTTCGTACCCTTCTATGAGGAACGACCGACAAGAATGGCTAGCGGTTTGTTGCTGTCAACCAAAATTCGCCGACGAGGAAACGAGCAAAGACGATAATGACCAGGGCTCGGCAGAGATTGCATTCCAAGATGGGATGCCCACCACGTGCGTAGTCGACAATGCAATCGGGATATCAACAATCTGGATGATCTAAATGGGACTCGAGTCATTATTGAAGCGGGTCCAAGTGAAGAAGTCAATGACTTCATTGTTGATAGTGGAGATGATTCAGAAGAAGAATCATCAACTTCTACTGATGAGAGTGAATTTGAAACGGATGATAGCGAGTAATGTATGTCTATGTTATGTCAACGTTAGATCGATGTTACGTGAGTTTTCTATACCTTTCTTATATGGAGTGTAACTTCTCGACGGTGCTTGGCAAAGATCAACCCATGTTTTCACATAAATTGGCCTCTCAAATTACCTTGTTTGTCTTCTTATATTTTGAGCTATGTTTTACCCTTTCTTGCTCAATGGGTAGATAAGGGAAATATTCACAGTAAAAGGGAGAAAGGTTATCTTCTTTCGAAATATATTTTGCTTACCCAAAATTTGTTTTGTGAGATCCAACCATTTGTTATATTTTTAATTTGCTCATCCTTTCCATAGCACACTTTTGAAGTTTCCAGGTTAATGTTTGATGTTGGAGGTTATTTTTATATAGCTTCCGGCAAAACTACGTCCAAAAGCTATTACAATGTAGTCCCATTGGAGAAGGCCCAAATTGGCTATAATTATTTAATATGTTGCTTGATTTTTTATAGGTCTAATCCTTTTTCCATCAATTAGAGATTAAACATTATGATATATAGACATGCATACTTTTGACGATATATTTCTTAATTTCCTTTTATCAGCATGGATCATGTGTTCTTAATTCCCATCAATTAGAGTTCATTACTTTTTTTGTATGCATATGTTCTCTAAACTTTTATTGGTATTTTGTTAGGTTTCATGGCGGGCAGTGATCACCCCCACGTCGAGGGATACCTTTAGGGGGACATCGTCCAGTCGTAAGAGGTGCAGCACAGACCTCTGGAACCGAAATACCGACTGGGCGTCATGGTCAGGCCACACGAGGGGGTCAAAGAGGTCGTGGCGGTCGAGGTCGTGGGTCGATTCCTGTATTATCGATTCCGACTTCTCGTTCTCTCGAGCACGAGTTACATTCAGCGTCACCTTCGCCTTCCATACCGTCCGCGTCGCCTGTACCATCAACCTCGTCATCAAGGACTATACCAAATTGCCCGTTGCAGTCACCGTCGCCGACATCGAGACATGACACTCCTGTACCGACGAGGCCTGCACCCCAGGCCACCGCATCACCGGCAGCATCCCCATCTTACGACGGCGGAGAGCAGCTTGCAGTGACGGACCCTCCGCGGCACCTCGGAGGACAGGGACCGAGCCCCTCGCGTGCGGCGGATCCCGATCACACCGATTGCCAATGATACGTAAGTTTGTATTTGATTCATATATGTACTTCTAAATATCTATGTAAATTATTAAAAAAGTTGTTAAGATGTTATGGATTTTCATGAAACACGGGGAGTTGCATCCTTCTCATTCTTGTGCACGGAGGATGACAAAAGTTTTTAAAAGATGGATGATTCCGAGAAGGGTATTGTTGGAAGTCGATGCACCGATTCATCATAAAGACCACTACCGGCGCCAATGGAAGGTACGCGGGACTAATAAATGTCTTAGGATTTATACTAGTTTTTCAATGTCTCGTAACAATTGCAATCGCCATTTTGTATGTATATTTTAGATGGGATGACGCGATTCCCGAGGATCTCATTCGTGCGGCGTACGACACGCATGCGAGCACAAGGTACGGCGCATTGATGCACAAGTTAAAGAAGAATCGTGTTCACGGTTTATGTTACGGATGAGGCATGGAGAAGATACTTGAGTACCGGGAGAGCGAGGACTTCCTTGCCAGTCACGCAACGTCAACGAATAGGAACACCGAGGTCGAAGGACACCGGGACCTGGACCCTCGAAGCACGGTGGTGGTTTGGTGTCTTTTGTGACTACCAATGAAAGATTGGTAAGTTTTTTTTACACTCTAGTTTATTTTTTTACATTTATACACTTGTTCACTACGCAATTGATTTGTGTTTGGCGAATATGAGTTCGCCGACGGTCCAACTAATAGACATATTTATGCTGAATTTATAACCGGTCTTGTATGCAGACTAATTCATCCGAGACGCCACCTACCGTGAATGAATTGTATTTGCATCTCCACACCATAAATCACGACGGGATGACATTCATCGATACTAGATCAGAGCGGTTCTACGTAAGTATAGAAATGAAATGTTAAATAGTATTAAGTTTACTTTAAAGCATATCATGTAAGTTGTTTATTGTTGATCCATGCAGGATAGGCTCCAGAGGAGACGTTTGAGTCGACCCAGCTACACCGGACCAACCGGTGGATGATGAGGCGGTGTACCTCAATGTGGCGGGTGAGTGTCCCAAAGGACGTGTCTACGGTCTCGGGTCTTTAGGGAGAAAGGAGAGGAGATATGCAGATCCTGGTGCTAGCACGTCCGGATGCCGGAGATGGTGCCACGTGCGAGTTCGATATCGTTGCCAATCAATTACGAAAGGTTATGGCGTTTATGCATCGCAATTCGGGATGACCATGGACGGAGCAGCCTATCTCACGACCACCACCACCACCACCACCACCACCACCTCATAACCAAAGCAACAACCGCCGCAAATAGATCCCGCCGATCCACTACAACAAGGGGACAATGTTAAGCGAGATACGCAAGAGTGGCCTACGAGAGATGAGCACCTTGGTGATACATAGGTATTTTTCTTGTTGTTTGTGTAACTTTTGAGATTATACGCAGATGTTACATTTGCTTGTCCGAGTATGAAGAAGGTGATAAAATAAGAGTTCTCCCCTGTCACCATGAATACCATATGATATGTGTTGATAAATGCTAAATATTTTTCGATCTCTCGGTGTGCGGGGGTATGCCCGCTTTGCCGTGGAGATGTTTGTGAAGGTGTAGCCAAAAGTTCGGTTTCGAACTCATGAAAAACCCCTAAGGAAGACTTGTACATATATGCATATATGAGGCACTGGCGACCAATGCACTTTACAACTCGTCTGTTTGTATATTTGTTATTGTGTTATTCCGTATTCTGTTGTCGATTTATCTAGTTCATTTTCATTTTCATTCGTTGAATTTATTTGGAAGTTTCTTTGGAAGTTCCTTTTGGAAAATTTTTGACCTTGTTATCAGCCTAGCCCTGGATTGCCTTCAACACATCATCGAAGGGTGGCTTGTTCTTTCAGGGATCAATCTCTATTCCAGTTATTTCAGATATGTCTGTCATCATTAAATCAACTAAAAAGTGATGGTAATATGTAAACTCTTATTTCCTAGTAGGAGATTGAGCATCTCTATGGTTTATCTAGTGGTTTTATTGCTTTTGAGCTCTTATGTTATTTTGTAGTTTTGTTTACTTCACTTTGTTAGTTAACACTTTTATGAAATAAATATGCAGCAATGAGCAAAGTCGCAGAACGGCACTTTCTCTTGCGCATAAGTGCTTGTCATTTGACTTTGTGGGAACATCTTTAGATGAGAGTTCGAGAAGAGTTTGGTACTTGTACAATGTATTTAAAAAAAATAAAAAAATGATACCGCATTTCTATCTATCACATATTCACGTTGCTTTATTTATTGTTAATAAATTTATGATAACATCTTAACGTAGTATTTTCACTTGATTTCTCTTGGAAATGTTCACGCTTTCGATCATGTGTAGGTACCGTCTCGCTTGAGGCCGGTTACGGAGGATCCTTCAAACTCGCAAATCTTTTTTGACTACTATGCAATCGCAAAACATCCTATCTCAAAGGAGGTTAGATCAGTCTCATATTTTGTATTAAAGTTTCTCAATTAATTTTTTTTAATTCACTCGATTCACTTCATCAAACCTTCTCACTTCTATGACAAATTGAAGTCTTACTAAATTCGGTTGTTGGTCTTCCGAGGCTTGGCCTTATTTCTCTTCCTGCCCTTTTTACCCCATTATTGTTAACATTGTAAGAATTGTGATAAAATAAAAAATAAGAGGAAAATAAATTCTTAACTGCATAGACTTAATACATTTTCCATTAAATCATTCATCTGAAATTTATTTCATATAAGAACCTGGCTTCACAATCTGTTTCCTTTATTCATTGACCGAAAAAAGCTAGTTTCTATGTTAAGATAAAAAGCTAGTCTCCTTATTTCATGTAATGCTATTAAAAACTTATGTAATCATCAAAGTACTTGTCAAGCATTTTCTGAATTGCACGATCATTCAGAACTTTGTTCATAGATTCCAAAATCTTTCTACGGGTTCTAGTGTATACAAGGCCATGGTTTGTTCTATCACTTGAAAAATCATTGAGATAAAGAATTAGTTAGGGATTGGATTGGCTCTTTGTTAAGAGGATGTATTACTCTTTTATGTCCTACCTTCATCAATAATATATTACTACGAGTTTGGTAGATCGTAGGAAGATTATCTACCTTTTGTGAGTTTGCCTACATCAAATCGACTACAATTTTGTAATGTATAAAATTATGATTTGTACAAAATTTATTTCAGCAATTTTAAAACTTGAATGATTTGTAAACAATGAACCTTTTCGCACTAGGAAGCTTTGATCCACTTGAATCTTGGTCATCCACTGCAAGCGTACCAATTTTACAAAGTATCAATCCAAAAAATACTGTTTCGAACAAATAAATATACCTTGTGCACAAAGTCCAGATGTTAATTGCTCTATAAGAAATTTATTCTTTACTTGTAAGTTCGAGTCATAGATAGAGGAACTTCTCACGTACATTTAGCAAATTCTCTTGCAATAAAGGGAGGTTATAGCTGCGATTTTTGTGATAGGCCCTTGGCCCGCCCAAAATTTCGCCATTTCAAGTTTGTATGAAACTTTTATTGGCAATCTGTTTGGAGGAACTGAACCCCTTTGCTATGCCAATTGCAAAATTGCCATCCTTTGCGTCCTGTGTAAATGTCTGTCTGCGAGCCCCTCCGGCATGTTTCCAAAATATGAACTACTTAATAAGACACATGCGGGTTTAACATTCCTTTCAAAATAAAGAAATTCATGCTTGCAGGTGATCGGGATTACATTCACATACGATGTTCAGTGCGTTCAAGTTTCGACCAAGGTTTGGTGTCTTTTTGTCTTTGCTATATCATTATTTCATGATTATCCTTTTCGTTGCTCCATGGGTGTTAGATTTCGGTGCCAACTTTATCTCTCGTCGCCTTCTTTAATTCTTAGGCATTAGGATGAAGTTTAACTTTTTATTGTTCGGACATACATCACAACGCCAAGTGATCAATTGGAAATCTCAAGATTTTTATTTGGTTGATTTTGAATGAGATCGATTTTTACCTTGGTTGTTATTGATCTTACTTGCGTTGATTCCAGTGTTGATATATTGAAACATATGGAAACTGAGGTCAATTTTGAATAAAAGAAAGTGAAAGATATAGTTGCCTATCTAAAAGTTTTGACTTGATTTCTCAACGTTATTGATCCACATTATATCCAAGTGAAGTGAGCCATCAAAAATTTTTTAATGAGAAGCTTAAGCATTTACTTTCTTATTTTTTGGGAGTTGGAGTCAATTGGACAATAGTCAAATGCACAGAGCTCTTTTTGAAACTATGATTATTTACGACAAAGATCAGAAACATCTTGAATTACATCATTGAAGTATGAAGAAGAGTCATTTGCTTAAAAGAACTCGCTTTAGTTGATGCAAAATTTATTTTTGCTTCTAATTTTATTAACATATTTCTCGGAATTAGGGCCTTCTTGATCATGATAATTACCATGAGTATTGTAGTTTGCTTGGGCGCTTCAAAGCTAATTACCAGGTAGTAAACTTTTCTTCATTTAATAAGTACAAATAGCTCATTTGATGTTAGAATAAAGCTAAATGCATTTTGTTTTTCTCTTACCTTTTTCTATCTGAATACAATGTATATGCCTTGTTTAGTGGAAAATGAAGTCATTACAGTATCCATTCATATGGATGAGTCTAAGATGGACATGTGAAAATGTAATTTGGTATTTCTCAATGGTATTGATGCTCATGGTTGGGACATCCTTCTCTTATTATGCCATTGGCCATACTTTCCTTTGACCTATATATGATCCTTAATATATCAAATCCATGTGATTTTGTGGGATTTGTGTATTTGGTATTCGTGCTTGATTTTGTTATGGGATTTGTGTATTTGGTTATTTGGATCTTTGGTTATTTGAACACTTTGGTTATTTTACATTTGTGTATTGGGCACGAGGCTATGGAACTATTGTAATTTTAGTGAGAATCTCTCGATCTTATTTTTCTTTAGCGCAGTACTAATCTACATAAGCCAGTCACGAGGAGTAAGCGATAGTGATACCGAGAAAGCCCCAAAAATCGATGATTTTATCATGTTCCGTGTTTAGAAGATAAAATTCGGGAATGGATTTATTTTTTGAATAGGATTCGGAAGGCTTTGTGAGTTTTAAAATACGGGATCTTTATCCATTTAATTCTACTAGGGATGTACTTGAGTTCGTCGATTTTCATCTTGTAATGTTGTTCGATTTACAAAATTGAATGTTCTTGTTGACACATTTGCTCTGTTTTTACGCCTTGTTGTTTGTAGGAATGGATTGTTGAATGTTACCAAGAGAAGAAGCTTGTTGCGATTGAACCGTATCTTATGCATGTAGGAAAACCGTGGCGCAGAGGTAATATTTTTATGATTCTATCATAGTTGATGTAAAAGGCTACATTTCTTATTATTGAATTTCAAATAGTTTTAGGGACAATTCTTCTAGATTTTCTGATGCGTGCATTTCCATTATTATTGTTGTCATCATAATACTATGTAAACATTCTTTAGTCTGCCAATTCAAAGTGCAAATATGTACTTTGTAATGAAGAAAAAACCTAGTTTAAATAGGAGGTACATGATAGGACTTCAAGAGGGCACGACACATTATGCAACCTTTATTTGCCAGTTTCCCACCCATGAGAAATATTCTTCACCTTAGAAGATTGTTGTTCAAGTAGCTTCAAAGTATTTCTTGACGTATTCCTTTGGGCGGTTTGCTACGAAGATTTCTCTCACCGTGTCCTAGTTTATTATTAAGAAATCCTGCATTGATGGATGATAAACTGGAGCACCGAATTGTGAGTTCAAACAACATTTATATTTATTCGCGAGAGACCAATTAAACTGAAGCTGTAAACCTTGTTCCTTTCCGCTTCATTTGGACTTTATGAAGGGTTCAGCATGTCGTGTCATTATATTTTGTCATGATGGAATACGAAGCAATTTTCGGTATCAATTTGTTAATTTCTGATTTTTTATGTCACCCGATTCTTTGCAGATCAAGAAACCACTCCATTGAACAAGCCACGAAGCCGGTTAAAAGGACATAAAACGAAGCCAAGTATTGTTGCTTCTTCAGAGGTTGCTTCTTCCTAACCTCTTCATTTCTATTCCATATGAAAACAATTCATGAAGCATTGAAGATGAAATAAACTTCACTTCTATCATTTGTTACTGTAAAAAAATCTGAGCTTTTTTCATGGCAAGGAAAAAGTTGGTTTATTATTTAGTTATCGGACCAACTTTATGCACTTCATCTTTTTTTTTTTTTGATATTCGCTTTCGTGCTCCATATCAAGCAGAGTGAACCTGCTGAGGAAGACCTTTCTCCTGCCAAGGTAAAAAAGTGGGCCATTGATGATTTGAAGGAAACAATAGCGTGGTTTGGAAAGTCAAGAAGAGAGGGTAAGCTAAAATCTCACTCTTATTTATAAACATGTTCGCTTGGGCTTACTTAGTGATTGAATTGTATACCGCTTTTTTTAGCTTTAGAACTTTCTTCTCTTGCTTATATGATTAATGAGAAATATCCTTTTATAAATTTAAAATATGTTGTATTGCGCATTGTGACCAGACACGAGTGACGTGAAGAAAATCGCTAGTGAAGGAATCCTTACTTGTTTACAAGATGCCATAGAATCTCTTGAACAAAACAAGGTTTTTTTTCTACTTTTCAGCTTTTTTTTTTTTTTTTTTTTTGAAGTAGTGAGGAATTTTCGGCAAACCATCTTTTTTTGCTTTTTCTTTGGCTTTCTTTTATGCTTTTTCTTTTATGTTTTTTCTTCATTTTCAAAAAAAAAAATTCATTAGTTTGTTGTCGATCTAGTACCTACCTCCATTAGGTTTATGTTCTTATGCAAATGGAGTGTCAATAACATGCTCTCTTTCATCAAACTTCTTTGTGTAGTAAGGAGCTTTCGCACATTCCGAATGTCTTGCTATCTTTTCAATTTACATTCGGGGAATTTGTTGCTAGGAAAAGCATGAGGGGTTTGTAGTTGGTAGTGACCAAATCTGTTTATTGAAGTCCATTGTTAGTTGTGCTTCCTGGTCTTATGTGATTGCGCCTGTTGGGAGAATTCATATAGTTTAGATCTCCATGTAAATTGCATTTTGCGATGGGGAATTCCCCAACACAATGATCATTGATGAGGAAAAATGTTATACTCAAAAACATTCTTATCTTAATCAAAATGTGGACGGGCAAAGTTATTGTAATGGTAGTAGAAACCCAAACAATTGAACAGGATTGATGGCAATAATTAGCATTATTGAGTAAATTATTTAACTTGCACGCTTTATCATCCGTTGTGGTAACATAATTTGAATATTTATTTGCCTTCTCACCTTAATGCTACTATTATATTGTTAACAAAATATTGTTGATCCATGCGAGCTAAGCACCAAAGGAGACGTCGGAGTCGACCAGACTACACTGGACCAAATAGGTGGATGATGAGGCGGTGTACTACAAGGTGGCGTGGGTGAGTGTCCCAAAGGATGTGTCTACGAGTCTCAGATTGTTATGGAGAAAGAAGAGAAGATACATAGATCTCGATGCTAGCACATCCCAAATGCTAGCACAACGAGGAATGAGCAACTTTATGATACTTAGGTATTTTTATGGTTGTTGTAAAACAATGAGAATTGTAGTTTTTTTATGGATACTTAGGTATATTAAACATTTATTATACTTGACTACGTTTCGTGAATATATAAATCTTTTTTAATATCGAATTTTATGTTTTTTCTCATTTGAATATTTGTTGTTGATATATATTGTTGATTTGTGTATGTATGTCAAATTCTATTTTTTTGGGGGATGTTAGCACTCCCAAGGAGTTGTTGGAGGGGGCGCAGGCGATGGAACAGGTCATATGGTTGTATTTTCAGGTTTAGAGGTTATGGAGAACCAATTGGATTAAGCTTAGGTTTGAAAACTAAAAAAACGGAATTGAGACGGATTAGCAACGAATTCGAGAGATTCCGTTGCTATTCGTCTCTAATTTTCGATGAATTAGCAATGGATCAGAGACGGAATCAAAAAATTCCGTCTCTGATCCGTTGCTAATCGAGAGACGAGAAGAGACGGAATCAAAAATTTCGTCTCGTATCGTTTGCTAATCGAGACGGAATTCATGCATTCCGTCTCGATCCGTCTCGATTAGCAACGGATCGAGACGAATTTTTGATTCCGTCTCTCGTTCCGTCTCGATTCGCAACGGATCGAGACGGAAGTTTTCGATTTCGTCTCTCGTTCGCCTCTCGATTAGCAACGGATCGAGACGGAATTAATGTATTCCGTCTCGTTCGTCTCGATTAACCACGGATCGAGACGAAATTAATGTATTTCGTCTCTGTTCCGTCTCTGATTAGCCACGGATCAGAGACGGAATACAATAATTTCGTCTACGATCCGTTGCTAATCAGAGACGGAACAGAGACGGAAATAATGCATTCCGTCTCTGATCCGTCTCGATTAAGCAAACGGATCGAGACGGAATGCAATTACAATTGTACCATTTAGAAAAATTTCCATTTTCATTACGTCTCGTTCGTTTCTAAATTCGTCTCTAATCAAAAACGGAAACACATTTCCGTTGCTGATTGAATCAGCGTCGACGATTTTAGAGACGGAATAAATTTCGTCTCTGTTCCGTTGCAGATTTGGATTAGAGACGGAATTTATGCAAATCGAGAGACGAAAATTTTCATTTCGATCTCATTGCTTTTTTTTTGTAGTGTTTGATCGCCTCGAACGGAGCGTGATTGCGAGATGTGTCAAAATTGGTGTCACGATATGGTGTGTCACTTTAACACATCAATCGCTTCGATCAATCTCGAGATGACATGATGAGTATCTTGAGGAAATTCATATATATAAATCAAATTCATGTTCATATCCTTAATTCGTTTGATCAACAAATGAGAGAGAGTTTAGGAGTTTGATTTTGATTGAGGAAGTCGTCCAAGTTGTCGAATTGATCGTCATTCAGAGCTTAATCGAATCAACAACTCGATAGCAACGCTTTGGTATGATTTGTTCTTGTGTTTGTTGACATTCAATTTGATATGGATGATAGAATCGTTGTGAATTGCGTATTCCAATGGTCGGTTTTAGTGTATTGCTTCATTTCATTTGAGGATGTTATTGATCGATTTTGATGGGTTATACAACTATTTTTGGTGATTTGATGAGTTTGTAGGTGAAACAAGTCGCCGCCTCGTTCGTCGAAGACAAAGACATGGTGGAGCGTGCTCCACCTAACAGGGGAGCGCGCTTCCTTCATCAATTGGGATGAACCCAGTTTTTAGAGCACGCCCCACCTACTAAGGGGGCGAGCTCCTACCCCAGAAAATAGCAACGCTGCTGTATTTTCATGAGAATTTCTAAGGGATTTAGAGGTGTGATTAAGGGTTCTAATTATAGTATAATGGACCTATATTAACTACAATCGGTCTATGATAAGTGCAGGAGAGAGTTATTAGCCCGAAAAGTTAGGAAATTGGACAAAAAACTTAGACCGAGGTAAGTACAAATTTGCTTATTTATCAATGTTGTCTGGCTATTTAATATACATGGTTCATGTTATGTATGAGCTGGAATGGGGAATTATGTACACTGTGATGGTTTTTAATAAATGAAAAACATTGTTTATCTTGTGAGTCACGATAGTAAGTTCTTGGAATCGAGACCAGGTTATAAAGGAGATGGGTTACCTTCCGGCCTATATTTAACTCCATACTCAGTTTATAGGTTGCGTGGGTTATATTTACACTGTGGGGTTTAGGATAGAACCCTGGGCATTAGTGGATGCGCTAGAGAGCATATCGGTTAATATGTTGGTCTAGCAATCGTATTAATGGCGCCGGTGGGAATCGGCCCTAATTTTATAAAATAAATGGGGATCATAGTGTAATAGTCCATAATACTTGCTTTGCACCAGCTATCTATTGAATTTATATGATTTCCATATTCTTGTTAGATATTATTGGTGCATGTTGTTATTGCATGATACCCATGATTACTATATGGAATGTTGATGTTTAATGTGAATCCTTAGTTAGTGAGCAAGTTGGAGTGCTCACCCAAATTCAGTATTTCAGGTTCGCAACCCGACACTTCTGTGACGGCCCGAGTTCCACGGGCCCCTAAATCGAGCCCACTCAGCCCTAGACTTACGTGGACCCCGAGCCCGTCTCGCGAGTCACGCAAGCATAGTCAGCATTCCTTTATCATTTACCATTTATTCAAGCAATTAAAGTTGAGTTAATCAATTAGTGAGTTATCACAGTTATAGCGGAAGCAATTAAACCTCAAACTAACTGAAAAACCTCAAAGACACCGTTAGGACAACCTAGAGTGTGGAAACCCCGAATATGTATATCATCATCAATGAACATTCAGAGGAGATTAAAAAGATATACATGCTCAAAATCTCTCAAAAACAAGCATATCTAATAATATAAAAAAATCTCATATATCAGACAAGTAGAAAGGACTACTCCGGTATCCTCAAATGATATCTCCTAGCTGTGGAGCCTTCACCTTGCTGGACTGTGGGTCTGCACTCCGTCAAACACAAGAATGATGAGCCCAGGTAAGTAACGCCAGTAGGACATATATACAGCATTTCGAAATAACTAAAGCCAGTCGAATTCATGCAAATAGAAAGAAAGGAACAGGGAACGCATGAATATAAAAGACTGTAAACAATCAATCGATAAGTGAGGGTCCGGAATACGAAAAATCAAATAATAAGGAGTCCCAACCAAAAGGTCATTGAGTCGCGGCAAAAGCCCAGCAAACTCCGGTTCAGGACGAGACACAGCCTACCAACCCTAACCCTTGCGACTATGAGATATCCACAGACCCAGATAAGTGCCCCTAACGTACACTTAATTGGGAGATATCAACGGCGTCCAGATAAGAGCTCATATCACAGATAAATACTAACCATGACTTACTTGACAATGGACCGCTCAACCAATAGCAATTTCAAAGATAGCTATCAAAGCAATGAACAACAATATTCAATAGAGTAAAATAAAATTACTGTAAAATTTCCTAGTTGGTTTCCTTACATTAGATTCACTTAGCCATGCTCTACGCCTTTCATCCTCTTCGCGAGCAATCCATCGCGTCGTCGAGCTTCGTCGAATTCACGCCTCATTGTCCACTGTTGTTGTTTCGTCAATGATTTATCGGTCCGGTAATGCGCCACCGCGCCGTTGTTCCACGCCGTTCACCGCGCCGTTGCCGCTCGTCCGCGAGCTCCTCTGCGTCCCTCGCTGGAGTCGCCTCGTCGCACTACGTCATCCACACGTCACTACCGCTGGTGATTCCGTCGGAGCTACTGTCTGCGCTCCTCCTCCGCGAGCAAGAGAGCCACCGTCGCGTCCGTCGTTGCTCATTGTTGCATCGCCGGTCGTCATCATCCCCACAGCCCGCGCCACCTCCCGGGTCACCGCAACCGCCGTCTGCGGCCTCCGCGTTCAGCTCGCCCTCACTGGAGCCGCTGCTCCTCGCCGGAGCCCCCTTCACCTCGCAAGTTGTCTCTCTTCCTTCTCTTAGCGCTCTCTCTCTTTGTCTCTCTCTCTCTCTCTCACTCCTCTCTCTCTCTGTTGTCTCTCTCTCTCTCTCTCTCTCTCTCTCTCTCTCTCTCTCTCTCTCTCTCTTGCTCTTATCCGATCTCATCCTTTTTTTCATAATTATCTCCTCGATTTTGTGTCCGAATTAGACCCCGAAAAATACCCCGTTTTCGCCAAAAATTGACGAAAATAGCATTGCACTCTGAAACACGGGGATACCGTGTCTAAACCTTAACTTGACCCTATTTCGCATCGATTCAATCCGGATCACGACAAGTGGGTCCCACATACGACCCTGAAATGACACGTGGTACGAGTTAGATTTTTAGGGTCGTTACAACTTCAGTCATGGGAAAGGAGAAAATTTAAGAGTTTTGTATCTTTTTTACGATGTAATGTCCCTTCATGTACTTATATACTCTATATGACGTATTTTGTTGTATATAAACAAGGTTGGGAGATTTTAATAAAGGCTTTGAGTTTTGATAAACTTTGTATTACCGTATATTTGTATATATTGAAAAGGTTTTTAATTTCTATTGCGTATTACTTTGATTTGTTTATTCGATATAAATATACAGGTTGAGTTTATCAGGTATTGACGGAAATGTTGTTGGCTCTAGTTAAGTCTGGCTCGGTTATTGGGGCTTAATTAGGGTTTCAGGTCGAGTATCGCCCTAATCGGGATATGGGATGCTACATAAGCTTTGCTTTTAATGATTTCTATGTCATAATTTTATGAGGGGTGTAACGGGATACTCTTTATACAAATCACGTATATGAGCTCTACAAAAAAAAAATGTACCAATCAAGAACGGAAATTTTCGTTGTCGATTAGCATAAATTCCGTCTCTAATGAAATTCTCAACGAACGAGACGGAATCTATTCCGTCTCTAAAATT
Source organism: Stephania cephalantha (assembly GCA_039657325.1). Lineage (NCBI taxonomy): Eukaryota > Viridiplantae > Streptophyta > Magnoliopsida > Ranunculales > Menispermaceae > Stephania > Stephania cephalantha. The sequence continues at coordinate 63,778,539 of CM077567.1, read as the reverse complement.
TTCGTCGCTGATTTAGTCAAAGAACGGAAATGTGTTTCCGTTGGTAATTAGAGACGGATTTTAGAAACGAATGCAGACGAACGAGAAATGGATATTTTTCCAAAATGAATGGTTGTACTTGCATTTTGTTGCTAATCCGTTGCAAATTAGAGACGGATTAGCAACGGAACTTATTATAAATTCCGTTCTTGATCCGTTCTAATTAGGGACGGATTAGAGACGGAATTCGTAAATTAGACTTTACGAATTACGTTGCTAATCCGTCTCTATTCCGTTTCTAAACTCTGTTTCCCCAATTTTTTCATTGTATTTCTTCGCAAATTAGAGACAGATTAGCAACGAAATTTATAAATTCCGTTGCTAATCCGTCTCTATTCCGTTTTTATGCCCAATTTTTTAAAAAATATTCACAAGAATCAAATTGGTTCTCCGAAACTTCTAAAACTAAAAATAACAACAGGACCTGCTCCATCGCCTGCACCCCCTCCAACAACTCCTTGGGGGTGCTAACATCCCCAAAAAAGCAAAATTTCACATACATACACTAATCAACAATATATATCAACAACAAGACTCAAATGAGAAAAACATACATTTCGATATTAAAAAGATTTATATATTCACGAAACGTAGTCAAGTATAATAAATGTATGTCTAAGATAACAAAGTATCCAAAAAAAAAAACTACAATTCTCATTGTTTTACAACAACCATAAAAATACCTAAGTATCATAAAGTTGTCCATCTCTCGTTGTGCTAGCACTGGGATGTGCTAGCATCAAGCATATGCGTATCTTCTCTTCTTTCTCCCTAACGACCCAAGACCGTAGACACGTCCTTTGGGACACTCGCCCGCCACCTTGTAGTACACCGCTCATCATCCCACCACCTGGTCCGGTGTAGTCGGGTCACTCCCGACGTCTCCTTTGGAGCTTAGCCCGCATGGATCAACAATAAGAATGGGAGAGACTTGGTGCACATGAAGAAACACAATTAGTTTACTCATAACACACCCCTCGCACGGTATTCTCGCCGCAAGATGCATTGAAGTGATGGAAGAACCGAGGAAGCTGTAAGCGTATGACTAGAAGGATTGCTTTGGAACTCCCACAAAAGGCATTTGCTACATGGTTTGTTGGAGCACCCGAATTCGAACATTACACGTAAAAATTAAATTAACAACCAGATTTAATAAGCTAACTTCCATTGCAATAGAAAAATAATGATCACGGAATCCGTAACGTATTGACGCAAAATAAGGAATCGCTTAGAGGTTAAAAAAGATAATATACAAACAAATGCAACACAAATAACTAATTCCAGTTTGAGTAATTTTCATGAAACTCACTGTTCCTACATGATAGCCTACTTGTATATGCACAAGCCATAACAACAACATGCGTAAAATCTTGATCACTTGGTGAGCAATTGGAGACAATTCCCAATGCAAATAATCTCTCACCAAACAATGACTTTTGTGGTTAACTTGACCATGTGAGTAACTAGAAACAATATTGTGACAATTCTCCAACTACTTTCCTAACTTTAACTTAACATAAAAAATTTCATAGTTTCATTGCCTAAGTTGAAGAAATATGACCAGACACCAAAATGGTTGCACATAGAATATATGCCACCATATATTCTTCCTTTCCGTTGCTGATTAGCATAAATTTACTTACGAATTTTTTTCCTTTTCATCAATGTGCAGTAGATTAAGGTTAGAAAGTTGATTGAGCTATTTTAATCATTGTCTAGAATGGCTATCGAAGATGTCGATGCAAGGTTACACAAGCTCTTAACACTACTCTCTTGTTATTCATGAATTCATTATATATTTTTATGTGTGTTGTAAATATTCAAATCTAACGAAGTTTAGTATATTATATTAATCTATTTAGCATAATGGAGTTATGAGAAAGGCTAGAAATAGTTTGTGTAAAGAGATGGATAGGTCAAAGATAACAAATATTATTTATACCTCATAACTTATATTAGTGTGGTAACTTAGATAGGTCAATGTTGAGGTACAAGTTTGTATTGATGGTTTAATAGGGTGCTCTAATATGCAATCAAGCCAAATTAATCATAAAACAATAAAAAAGACTTTATGCGCAATCATTTCAAATTAAAAGTCACAATGAGTATTACCTGTTTCTAATTAGCAACAAATCTAGCCATGTAAACTCACAAGGAAACCCCATAAACAAGTTTGGGCAAGATGCATGTACTTGCTCTATTGCCAACAAATTGAACCTCTCGATTATATATATGCAATTGATGAGTAGTTAATTAGCACTATTTTCACCAAAATAAGGATGGAAATCGATGTTCTATAGCTTTGTCATTAAGTGTTACACTTACATATATAATGCCACAGAAGTAAATGTACATATATAAATGGGAAGCTTAAAGGCTTTCTTTCAAATCCAAAAGAAATCTTTAGAGACAAATCAAGCCATTTGCTAATTCTATGCAAGATGAGTAGTTAGTTCCATTCTCACATCTGTACCCGCATTTCAAGAGTTCAATCGAAGTCCTCAATCGAAACTAAAAGAATGCGAGACATTGCAAAACCGCCTGTTTAGGGAGCTCAATACATTTCAGCCTATAAAAGAATGCGAGTCTTTGAAACTCGCCTTAGGCATTTTGATAGCGAATACCTCAATCGAAGTCCTCAACCAAAACTAGAAAAGAATGAGAAATCAGCAAAGGAGATAAGGGCACAAATGAGAGAGGAGGCGATTCTAACCTTCGCGAATGAGAGAAACGGTGCGAGCAAAATATTAATACTATCAAATACATATTTGATAACAATATACCTTGTAAAGGGGAACCTTCTTCACGCTTGCTCTGCTTTGCAAACCGCAAGAGAAAGCGCCAAAATAGCATTGGCTCCAAGCTGCAAAAATAACAAATGATGAAGTGGATCACCCACATACATCCATACAAAGTAATAGAAAGTAAATAAAAGCAATCAATTGCAAACCGACTAGCTACCTTTTGTTTACACCAACCCCACTCGTTGACAGTTCCATCAAGTCGCCGCACCATGTAGTTGTCAATGGCGATACCGATCTCGTCTGCGTCTGCAAAAGAAAGATGAATTTGATGGCAATTCGAGCTTCGCGAGTTCAGGGCGTAAAGAGGTTAAGAGGCGAGGAGGAAGCGAGAGAGATTTCGAGTGAGGTTAGGGGCACATCTTCATCAACAACTAGGGCTCGCAAAGGCGAGGGTGTCAAGCTCGAAACCACACCGGGAGCTTCGTGGATTACTTGCCTCAATGTCGAAGACGGGGCTTCGGATCCCAAACCCTAAAACAATGGCTGCAGTGAAGAGAGGAGACGACGCGACATGACAGAGCAGACGACGAAGAGGACAGAGCGCACGACGACGACGGCGAGGACGACGGCGGCGACGCACGTAACGACGACGGCGAGGGCTTATGCGACGAGTAACGGCAGAAGGCACGAGCTCCGCGAGAGAGCAACTCAAACTTCGAACACCACCGCCAAAACCCACCAAATCCAGACCCCATTTCCAAATCTCTTCAAACAACACCAAATCTCCCAAACTAGCTCTCCAATCTCCAACCAACAAAGCCGTAATCGCCTCGACGGTGAAGACATCGGATTTGGAGAGCACCGGTGAACAATAGTTGTCTGCGGTGACTATTTCACAGAGATTTAGGGCTTGGGAGAGAGAGAGAGAGTTCGAGACGAGACAGAGAGTTGAGGGCTTGCGGAGCCGTGAAGAGAGGAGTTGTTGAGCCGCCATGAAGAGAGAGCTGTTGTTGAGCCTGCCGGTGAGCTCGAGAGAGGTCGAGTTCGGTCGATGAGAGAGGTCGAGTTCGATCGAGGAAGAGGGAGAGAGTTCGTCCAAGGAGAGAGAGAGTTGGGAGAGAGAGTTTGAGGAGAGAGAGTTTGAAACAAATAAATATTTCATCTATTGATGCTCGAGTCTCGAGACGTGATGTGCGGTTATAAACTACCGAATTTTTAGTGGAAAGTTGGCGCCACTTTTTTAGAAATGGATTTTAATTTCGTTTCTATTCCGTCTCTATTTCATCTGTAATCTGTCTCTATTCCGTCTCCGATTATTTCCTCTCAATTCCGTTTCTAACCATTTTCGATTAGAAACGGAATTAAATTCGTTGCTATTTCCGTTTCTAATTTACATTTTTTTTGCACTCGAGTGTGAATTGTGTCGATTCTATGAGAATGTTCAAGGCTTGAATTCTCTAAAGCACTCATGAATCTAAGAGTTATTCGAGCTATATAAACGAACACAATCGAGGAACTCAAATTGACGAAAGTCGATTTTGTGTACATTGTTATTTTGGTTTGCACAAACGGCTGAACAGTTCATGACATCATGTTCTGATTAGCTAGCAAACCAGATATGGTGTTAAACTAGGGAAGGTTCGAAGCCACAAGCTACCTATTTTGATGTCACTCATTTCCATCATACTCACTCTAGAGTTTGCATTATCTTTTTAAAAGAAAAATCATGAAAAATTTATTTATGTGGGGGATGTGTTATGTAATATGTGATATTGATCAATTTCCATTCATGTGAAGGATTGTTGAAATTATAATATACAATTAGTTGAGTGGAATTTAAGTACAAATTAAGTAGCTTATACCTTTAAAATAGGTGCAATGTGTCAAAAAGTATATATCTATTATATATACATGCGTACACATATATGTATCCATTGGTGTATGAAAGCATGGATGCGTTGGTTTAATGAGTAATTGGGTGTCCGTTTGGATAAATACAATTCTATGCACGAAACATTGATCATGCATGCATGGATTGTTGGTTAAAAGAATCCACTTTAACTCCAACTCACTGTGAAACACGTCAGATGCATGCATGCTTTAGGACATGCATTAAGCGAATTTATATATGTAAAGATACATACATATGTGATAAGTTACCTTGATATATAGAGAAATAGTTGGAAACGTTTAACACAAACGTTGTGTTCATATATACGTAAAATTCACATATATTTTTTTGAGTAATAGGAGGCGATACTCCTTGTATTTGTGTATATATATATATATATATATATATGAAAATGTAAAAATGTACAAGTGCTACAAAAAAGGGTGACCTACACTACACAAAAAATAGCCATAAAATTCACATATATTGATACGTACGTACATGTATTATTGGATACATACATACGTCCTTAGAAGTGAATGGTTCCGTTTCTAGGAAATCGAATTGGTGTATCACACATTATAAATACTCCCTAATATAATAGGATAAACACACAAGTTTTTTTTTTATTCCGATTTTCTTAAAAGGAAATTTATATTTTCTCTCCGGTTATTAACTTCATTGTTTTAACAGAGAGTGAGTACAACAATTTAGTCACTTGTTCATACGGTCTAAAGTGTTATAGCCGTAGGATCGTGATTGTTGTATCCTGTGAAGCAAGTGCTACCAACCCCGAGCACAATTTGCGGAGCACTATTGTCTTATAGAGATATAGTATTAAACTATAGCTTCAATCTACAATATCTTCAATTCATCAAGTTCGAAGTATTTTCTGCATCAATGCAGCCACGACTACACCAAACGATGTAATGGAAGTTATTGATCCCAACAACTATATAATCAGTCATCACACAATTAAGATAACTTATTCACAAGGATTAAGAAATATAGTGGTAATTTACTAAAAAATTACACATTGACACTGTTAACTTACTTGTACATTTCTCAAACTCTGGACTTGTAACAAATTTTAACTGTCGCCTTCTCGAATAAAGCCATGTTTGATTGCAAGGAAAATGTTCCATAGAAAAGAACATTTTCTTAAGAAAGTTTAATTTCATGAGTAAATGTTCATATGAAAATTTATTTCCTATATGTGTTTGGTTGCACATATAAGAGTTTTTTCCTTCAAAACTCACCAACAACAAATTTTGAAATAAAAAATGAAAACTTGACATATATATTAGATATATTGATTTTCATATTTAAAATATAAATTTGATTCGGGTCTTAGCATCGAGGATTAGCTTTAATTTTTAAAAGCATCTTTGAGAGATAGTTTCCAGATCTGGTCTACCAATACTAGATTGCCATTTTGATTATATGCACTATTAAAACAAAACGATACATGAATCTTATCACACATTAACAAATTAACAAAATATATATATTAATTAGTGGCTAATGTCATTGATCTACGACCAGATTTATCGTCGACGCGACTTTCTCCGGCGGAATTTGGTGTCGCCGGTGGCCCACTCCTCTCCTTTTTTTATTTGCCGTTTTGTTCGATCAAGGTTTTTTTTCTTTTTTTCTTTTTTGTTTAAACTGACTTCTTTTCATGAGGGTTTGATGGGTTGGGTGTTAACGATAAAGGTTTGGTGTTCCAGAGTTTCGAGGGGGGCATTTGTGAGAAGGGGTGATGGAAGGTTTGGATGAGAGGGTGTCCAAGGGTTTTACGAAGGTGTTGCGAGGGAGGATGGTTTTAAAGGGAAACTTGTTGGTGTTTCCAAGATTTGGAAGGTTTAGGCTTTTGTGGAAGGGGAGATGGAAGGTTTGGGTGAGGGGTGTACGAGAGGGTGTACGAGGGTTTCATGTAGGTATATACGGAGGTACTGAGGAAATGAGGGAATTTGGTTAAAGATGGGGACGGCTGTGGGTATCATTACCACTATGAGAGGGAAGGCTCATATGTTTCTGTGTATTAATTTTGGGAAATCTGGGATCGAGTCAAATTGGACATAAATAATCTTTCATTTTATGATACTCTTTGCATGCGGGGTACAAAAATCATCCTTTTCCTTAGGGTCTTATCTATTGTGATAAGAAAGCGCTCTTAGTTCAGTTCAGTAGAACGTGGGGCGGAATAAGACTGACTTGAAAAGACGCTCTACTTGAAAGGCAATGGCTTTGAGGGTACTAACTGTGATATATGGGTAAGGAAAATCAAATAGTAGCTCCTCATCGTGTAGGGCTACAATTTGGATTCGACCAGGGACTGCCAAGCAAATATCCGCCTACATCACCACTTTTGAAGGAGGATCGGGAACCAGCTAAGGCACCGTAGCGTCCCCTAAGGCACTCCACCCCCACACCCCTGAATTAGTGGCTGGGGGGCTGGCGTACTCCTCTCGCCTATTCGTGGTCTCCTGAAATCTGATATGGCACTATGTTTGGGGCGCGTTTGGTGCTTTGCTTGATTTTTGCATGGATGCATGAATGGGATCATATAACCACTTTGGTTAATGAGTTAGACGGCTAGGCCATTTTTGTTCATCTTTTTGCTTATACTTGTAAATCCCATTTTTGTATGTCCTTTTTTTATATTAAATTTATGTAGATTATGCAACTTCCTTTTCATATTAATAATAATAATAATAATAATAATAATAATAATAATAATAATAATAATAATAATAATAATAATAAATGGAAAATTCAAGATGTACATCAACAAATGCATGTGGATTCTCCTCGGGATGCACGTGAATCACATCTAAAGGTACATTGCATGCACATCAGAACTCGATGAATGTTTTAATGAGTATTTATGATATACCCCTCGCTCCCCTAAATAAATACCACAATAATAATTATATATATATAGGTAATGCTCTTGCTGATATTGAAGATGGGATTAGTAGCTAACTAGCTAGCAGTTATCAAAGCATGCGTCTCGATCAATTTCACATTCTTCCAAACATTCCCACCGTGGCTTATTATGCTTGCATGCACGTCGCATGCACTCTCGCTGCTCGGAATAGCATTCATCCACGCAAAACTGCCCTGATTGCCCTTCAACGCTCGTAACTGAAGCCATAGCAACTACGACAAGGACCACGACGAGACACATTATTCCAACCCGCTTCACTCTATTGTTATTACCCTCTACGCCGCCGCGACTAAAGTCGGTACCACTGATGAAGGCCATTGAATTAGATGAAGAGGTGATGAGGAAAATGAGAAGAGTTGAATGGTTATATATATATAATAGCGAGATCGATCGTTCAAGGGTTTGGAACTTAATTAGACATGTTGAAGATTTATTGTAATAATAAGGGAATCAAAGAAGTAAAGGGACTAATGAGTAATCAAGGCTTTATTAATATTTTGGAGCACGTTGGTGCAAGTTGTCCAATCGAGATCTTCACCTTGAAGGTCAAACAGAATGGGATGCACATGCGCGCTCAAATTTATTAATTATTGAGAGCTGTCACCAGGGAGCAGTACTTCTAGTCATCCCTATACTAATTAAATTTTATAAGATAATGTCAAATTATTTCATAGCTTTGAGTCAAACTCACGCGCGCTAGAATGGCAACAGCATGTGTCACACCGCAAGACACATTGATTTTCGATAATCAATCATATATACGCGATTCGGGATGAGGGGGCGCATAGACAAATCCCGATGTATAGCGTGCGTGTCGAGGTCGCATCGCAAGCTCTTATCAATCAATAATGTGTCTTGTTGCATGACATTGTTGTCGTCATTTTAGTATTTTATAGTAAGGAAGATCAAAAATCACATTGGAAGATAAGATGGCTAACAATGTATGATATAGATTTTTGAAGTAAAAGTACTAAATACTTGCTTTTCTTAATTTTTTGGTTTCGCATATTATGGACGACGTCAATCGAACCGACTAATCCACATTTAAGCATTAATTGTCGGGTTTCATATGGGGAGCACGACCCTCCTAATCAAGTTTTTTTTTTATTTACGAGATCTAAACTCAAGACCTTGCTTAAGAAATTAAGTCCCTTACTACTTGAGCTAGCAGGCCGTTCGGACGTGCTATATAATTTCTAACAGCACAACATTTAAAATATTTCTCACGCATAAATACGGGCAAACGAGCGCGAAAACAAAAGCCCATTTTAAATATTTGTGATAATACCAGACCTACGCAAAAACAAAAGCCCATTGGATCTCAATCTTCACCCACGAAAATAGGACATGCACTAAAACAAAACAAAAGCCCAAGAAATATGAAGATGGACAGTGCTAGCTAGGGTGACCTGTAGTGGACACCCCATTATTTGGTGACTATATATTGATTTGTATATCAATGTTTGTGCCAACTCAAGTTGATGCTAAATGGCACCAACAACAGATATCCATTTCAAGTGTCAAAAACCAGATTACCGAATTATTTTGTTATGAAGATTATGTAATAAAATCCTCATACAAGAAAATTAAGTACTTATATTTTACAATTTTTAATATTTGTACAACTTAAGCCCAAGATAGAGTACTCAAAATCGCGACTTCCTTCAAACCTTGCATTTTAGCACTATGACCATGTTTGGTAAGGGGTGGAGTTAACTCTTGAGAGATAACTTGAAGGAAAATTAGAACTAATCTTATTTAGTTGTCCAACTTAATTCCCTTCAAGTTATCTCCCAACTCATATTCAAATGTGAGAGATGTCTCTCATACCCCTCTATGGGGGAGTTATCTCACAATGGATACAATTACTTTTCATTAATTATCTTTTATTACCTGCATCTATTGTTTAAAGGATATTTATGTCAATTCATATAATTTATTATTTAAAAATTTGCAACTTCCTTGTAAGTTTAAAGTTGAATCAAACATGAAAATACGATGTTTCATTGTGAGTTACCTAACTTCAAAAAGTTAACTCGCTCGTACTGTAAGTTGGCAAAAACAAATCAAACGAATCCTATATATGTTAACTATGCATGGTGTGGCAAACAATAAAGACTAAAGAGTACTCATGATAAAGGTGCATGATAATAAAGGAAGATAACTACTACACGTACGTCAGTGTGTGCTCCCAACAAAGGATAGCCACAAAACTTGCTTGTGACACAGAATTGTTTGTGAAAGAAGAAAACTAAGACACGCAATGACACAGCAAGAACTAATGGTTATATAGATATAGAGGTGGTTTGAAATTGAAGTGTACTGTTTGATTGGAAGAAGAGAAGATGAGGAAGAATTGTTATATAATTTGATGGTGTATAGCGATCAACCATGGATCTACTCTGCTTAACTAGCCTTTCCTCTAGTTTATGGGCCCATTTTTCTTTTCCTTTTCAGCTCTACAGGTACCATGTTAATTATAAGAATTATGTTTTTTTTTTCCTTTTTTTTTGATTAATTGGGTGTAAATTCCTGACGTCCTCAAACTTTAACTTTTGACAAGTAATGCCACGAGATGATGTGGTATGCATAAGGCTTAATTATGCTATATGTGACAGTATATAGCATGATTTTCAAAAATACTATTTCTATCCACTCCCTTCTTTTTTTGCTCTTTGTTATTAAATGACTCAATTTCCTTTTATCAAACCATTTTTTTTAAACTTATGAAAATCATTTTGAACTATATATATATATATGTATATATGGAGGATTTTTTTAGATTAAAATGTTTAATATTTTATCATAATTTTTTTCATGTAACGTGGAGCATCTAATTTATGTTATTATAATATTTAAGCGTGATATTGAGAAATGAGCCTAGATATTAGTTCGAAAAACACTGCTGCAAAAACAGTCAAGGACCACTTATCAAAAAGTAACTAAAGTGACCATCTTGTCAAAGCATCGCTAAGAAGATGGTTGAGATACTACTTATCAAAAAGTAAGATTTGAGAGTTTGTAAGTTCGATTCTCACTTAAGTTAAAAATAAAAAATAAAAAAACTATAGTGACCATCTTGATTCTTGATTAGCACTTCTAAAGTGCCAACAAATAGAGAGAAGTGCGTAAAACGACACACTTTCAAGCAACAACAATTATAAATCTCAAATTAATTAAGGTGGGTGATATAGTTGCATACTTGCATGGATCAAACCTTTTCACTTCGACTTAATTCAACGCCTCAGTCATACAGTGTGTGTCGCTTTCGAGATTTTTCGTGTAAATTTAAAAAAACCGGCAACAATACGTAATAATCAACTAAACACTATGTTGTTCATAAACCTAGACATAATCTTCCTTCCTTTTGCGACAAAAAAAAAATTGATTGTTGATATAATGAATGACCTACATAAAATAAAAGTAATTTTCTTAAGATTTACTGCCATGTTTTAGCCAGCCACGCCAAAATTTGCCCAACTAAACACAATATTATTATTTATTTCCAACTTGAAACATGCTACATTGATCCACTTTGAATATTGAGATTGGACACCTATCCCCTCACTGCCTGTACAATATACTTAAAGATGTGTGGGTGCCTAATTTCGGTGCAACGGAGTCTTAAAAACAGTAAAATTTTTTGCTAGAGTTTGCCACTTCCTTTCCTCTTTAAGTCGGAGATTAGTCGGAACAAGACTCGGAATACCCGGGCAAGAATAAATTTTTTTTAAAAAAAAAAATCAGTAAAATTGAAAGTTGATTGAATTATTGGATCTATTACCAAGCAACCAACCATGAACCGCCACCATTTAGACAAGATGAGAGATTAGGTAAGAAAAAAAAGAGAGTTGAATCTGTATAAAAAACAAAAATGAACATCAAATCAAGTCAGCATTGTTTGTTAGCTTTGGCATCTCCGTCTCCATTGGAGCAATTCAACCGAATCCAATTCGCTCAATCTAAAATTCTCAGTATTTTCAAAACCCCATTTCGTTTATAGGTCCGCAGAGCCCTCTCTGTCTCCCCTGCCTCTGCCTTCACCTCTGTTTCTGCTAAAATGGCTGCTCTGTTACCCTTCTCTGTTCCCAACAACAACAACAACCCTGAAAGCAACCCTTTTGTGAGTTCTGGGAGAACCCAATTTGGGTCTGTAAGGGTAAGTGATTGATTTACATAGTTTTTGGTCTCACCTCTTTTTTTGTTTTATGTTTTGTTGGGTTGATTTTTGTTCAATTGTTGCAGATCTCATGTTCTACTGCTAAAATGGGCAAAACTGATGATACCCATTTGAGATTAGTGAATTCTGTCAAGTGAGTAATTGATTTCTGAGCTTTTTTGCTTAATTTGGAGTGGAATTCATGAAAAGTTGTTTCTTTTTCCCCTGTTTTTGATTCAGTTGATGTGATTTTGATCTGGTTGGTCTGTGATGATTTTTGAATCATTTTAGCTGATCATAGAACAAGTAAATTCCTGTAGATCTGCTGTGAATTTGTTATTTTGATGAGTTTTAATTGTTGTTTGTGTCATGTCATATTCAAGAATTATTTGATAAAATATTGTGAAATCTAAATTTTTTACCGTATTGATATCAATGCTTTTATTGTGTTATGTATGCCATTAAATGATCAAAAGTTGGTGGATTCATTTTCTTTTATTGATGTCAAAGAGGCAACTTGAATTTTATTGAATTAACCTTGTGTATAATGGCAATGGCATGCATCTACTTTTGAGTGTTTGGCAAATAAATTGCTCGGGAGTCACGACTGATTCAAATACCATTGTTTCTTTTCTTGTAAATGGTCTGACCATAGTTGTAAATTTACGAAGAAAAGCATGTGCTTGATGTTCACCTATCTTTTGCATCTTGAATGGCAGGACAAATGCAACATTTAGATTGAATGCTTCGAGGGAATCCATGGAATCGTTGCTAGACCACAAGATGAGTGACGAGGAGAGCTTAACGGAAACTGGTTATGAGAAGGAACTGTTTGATGAGATGAAGCATAGATTTTTAAATTTTAAAAGGCTCAGATACTTGTATGTAGCTACTGATAATCCAACATTAATTTTCTTCATCTTGGGAAACCATTAGTTTGTAAATCTTATTGACTTTTATATTTGAACAGGCAACAGTTGGATCATTTTCAAAAGCTTGCAAACAGTCAAGAACCGAAGGTGAAAAGGCATTCCACAAGTTCTATTCTACTTAAATTACGGGAGCCATCAACTATCATTCGACTAAGTTTTATATTCTGTTAATTATTTGCTTATGTTTTGGTCTTATGATTTCATTCCCTTCCATGTTCTATTTTGTTGGTATATTGGTTTCAGAAGTTTGGAGAATGATTGTATTACTAATAATAACCATGTATTTTACACCTTTTAATGGTCTTCATTTGTAATTTCGCATTTGCATTGGTTCTTTCTCATTCATTTCATTTCCAATATCTATAGCCAATTTCAAAACTAACTACTCCAAGAACAGTTCATGATCGTTTCTTGTGCAGACTCGAGAGTATGCCCTTCGAACATATTGGGATTTCAACCTGGAGAAGCTTTTGTTGTGAGAAATGTGGCAAATCTTGTTCCTCCATTTGAGGTATTAATTATTATAACTATGTTGTTTATCTGGTAGATAGTCGATCAAATTTCCTTACTTTGAATACAACAACAAAGCCTCGATCCAAATTAGTTGAGGTCGGCTATATGAATCAAACTCTTCCATTGCGCTGGATTTAGTGCAATTGATGGTGTGCAGTCCAAATCATTTAAATCTCTCATAATTAATGGGTCCCAAGTTAGCTTCGGTCTACTCCTTCCTCGTCGAATTTCTTCATTTCTATTGAATCGAGTTTTCTAGTGTGAGCATTTGTAGGTGTCTTTGGAGGTGTCCAAACCACCGCAACACGCCTTTCCCTAATTTTTGTGTCATTTGGTGCTATTTGTACTTTTCTTTGACTTTTTGTATTTCTTATTCTATCTTTACGAGTTTTACCACACACCCATCTAAGCATCCTCATTTATGCTAGTATGCTACGTTCATTATATGAATTCCCATTCTTTATTCCACTCGACCAAGGAACAAGTTCCCTTGCATCACAAGTTTTATTTCTCTCTTGTCAAACCTTGATATAAATTTCTAATTGATCTCCCACTTCAATATCATTTTAACTTTTCCACCACTGCCATTAATCGATATGTTACTATTCATGGCTATGACATACCATAACCACCTTAATTAATGTCGAGGATTTTGAATGGTTCTATGCTATAATTTTGAAATTCTTATTCTGTACCTTTTTATATTTGCAGAACGAACCGTCTGAAACTAGTGCCGCATTAGAGTTTGCTGTGAACTCCCTAAAGGTGAGTTAGGGTATGTCAAAGTGTCTGTTCACGTACTGATTATTTACCAAAGTTAATTGTTTTCTTCCATCGCACATCCAGCTTGAGAACAATGTAATTTCCTTGAGAATGTTGACTTCATATATCTTTTTATAGGTTCAAAATTTACTTGTCACTGGCCATAGTCGGTGTGGAGGAATTCGAGCTCTAATGAGTATGGAAGATGAAGGAGATTCAAGGTTAGGCTTCAGACTACTTGTTTCTTCTGATATTTGTAATTTAAACCACTGATTATGGTACAAGTTTGGAATATGAGTCAATGTCTGGGTTGCATCCATGGAGCATGCCATTAGCATAGCATGAACTAGTATTGCTTTCAATTATATTTATGAAAATGACCGTGAATGTTTTTACAATCCATTCTTCATGATAATATTGACGACTTAAAATGAAATATTTGAACTTCTTGACAAGGACTGTGCATAAAATAGCTTGAGTATCTCATTCTTGCAGGGTAGATTGTTGAAATTGTTATTGATATAATCGGAGAAAATCTATTAATTACCATGCTTGCGTGGTGCTTCCAGATATGATCTTGTAATAAATAGTAAGTAAATTCTTAATATGGTACAAATAGTTATTGGAGGACTAATACAATTACCAGATTTCTATATGGACCGGCAAACTATAGTAAAGATCGTAGTGAAAGGTTTATGGTGATATGTTGTGGAATGAAAGTTATATTCATGTGATAGATTAGGTTAGGTGGTCCAAAGATCGATGCAGAAGGAAAACCCTAGTTACTTTATATGATCAATGATCGAGATTCATGTTGTTTGTAGAAAATCCTGAGAGCATCCTTATTTAAAGAAACTGAGCTTCTCTTTATGTGAAGAAACCCTAATCTCATTCCACGGAGCATTTTTCCAGGGATGGAACATGGTAAACGATAGAAATGGTATTGATTATTGAGAATGCAAATCCCAATTAAGAGGATTTGCATTTTGACATGTTTAGAGTTAGAATTCTTTGTTTGGGTGTCATCATTTTTGTACTTGAATCTTTTTGATGATTTTAAGTAATAAAAAGCGGAAATGTGTCATCTTAGCAATCTAAGGTTTTGATTGAACTGGGCTGTGTCGAGAACTATTTATGTTCTCAAAATACCGAGATTAAGTAAATTTTCTGATCAATCGAAATTGGAGAAAAGACATGCAAATGTTTGTATTAAGCACTAACATCTTGAGTTATTGCCTCATCTTCCACTCTTGATCCCAGCAAGCCAAAAAGTTACCAGTTTTGGTTTGAGGGAGAGGGTGTGGTTGATCTATGTATTCTCCCGCCACATCCAGCATTTCTGATTTCGGTTTGTTCGTGTGCTTTTCAGTAGCTTTATCAATAAGTGGGTTGCTATTGGGAAGAATGCAAGGTCAATTACAAAAACTGCTGCATCAAATCTCGGCTTTGACCGTCAATGCAGACACTGCGAGAAGGTGATATTTTCTTCAACCTCTTAACTGCCATAACTTTCTCTCGATCATAAAAATTCATAAACTGATGTGATTATATTTGATAGTGGTACACTTGATGCAAAATACGATCTGATCCGGAAAGTAAAAGAACTTGGATCGTCTAAAAAAATTTGTAGTTGTAGTGGTCTCGATGCGTAAAGATTCATTAACTGATGTAATTATCTAATCAAATTGTTGCACATCCTGTCTTACAGGAGTCTGTAAATCAATCATTGATGAACTTGCTAACTTATCCATGGATCAAAGAAAAAGTGATTAAAGGATCACTCTTCATTCATGGTGGATACTACGACTTCGTCAATTGTACGTATGAGAAATGGGCCTTGGATTTCAAGGAAAGTGATGTCGAAGAAGGTGGCAGATGCACCATTAAAGATAAAGAATGTTGGATGTAGTTTCACTCACATATTTATTTTTTCAATTTTGCCTTTGATTGTAGATGTAATCTTGCTCTATGTAACAGTTGAAATTCCTTTCTATGTTTTGAGTTATTTGTTTGTATCTTTGTATGGTCTATGTTGTAACTAATTCTTTTCAGAAACTTGAAGTAATAAGTGTGTTATTCAGGATAACAAAAGAAGCATTTAGACAGTTTGTTGCTTTTGTTAGCATTTTGTTTGTTTAATGTGAGCACTGATGGGAATAATCATCCATGGTTTCTGAAGCACAGTATTTTCATTGGCATTCTTTAGCTTCACAAAAACGCCGACATCGAAGATTTAACTCTGTCGGACTAAGAAGGCTGAGTAGAAACTCAATGTCGAAGGCGGCGAGGGTGAGGGCGGATAGAGGGATCATATCTACCTTTGATTGTTGTTTCTCTTCAAACCTTGACAGGTTCCAAAAAGATTCAGCTATTAAGTTGGCTTGTGATGCCTCTATGAAACACAATCTGTCAGACAAGGATATCAGAAGATCTTGGAATAAATTGAGGAGTACTAAATGAAATTGTTAGGTAAGTACTAAGTAAGTAGGCTGTAAAATTTTAATCACTAATTGCTGAAGTGCTGAAGGTTAGGAGTCATCAGGGAATGCGCCTTCTCCTTCTCCAACATATGACAATATGGTTCAGTTCAAATGGGCTTCTCACCATGAACAAATGACCTAGGCTTGAATAATCCCATGAGAATCTACCTTCGCGAACATCCCAATGACACATTTTTTACAAACATATTTGCAATTTGAGATGCAAGTGGGGTGGAAAATCCCCACGGGACAACGAGGATGAGGATGAAGAATTTAAATGGGGATGGAGGTGGGGATGGGGAAAAAATCTCATACCCACGCGGGTATGGGTACGGAGATGGAAAAAAAAAATATTCGCGGAGATCCCCGCAGGGATTCTCCATTGGTACCCATGGGGATATCCGCAAAGATCCATGTATATATCAAATACATCTATATACATTCTATATATTACAAGGCTTTCACCCAAAACACTAATGATAAACAAACTCTAATGTGATTTATAATTTTAATTTGTTTCGTTAATTATATATATTTTCTTAAATGATTATATGTTTTGTTTTGAATTGTTTGCAACTATATTTATATATTATACTTTATTTGGTTGAAATTTTCAACAATCGTGATTATATGCATGTGTACCATACTTTTTATAAATTTTTGAAAAAAATTAAGTGCGAAAAAATTTTCTCCACTATGATTCTTCGCAAATTCCCCGCGAAGATATTCAATGGGGAATGAAATGAGAAAAAGATTTCCCATGAGAATTCCCAATCCCCGCGGGAATTAGGCGAGGATGAGGTGAAAGTTCATCCCCGCGTGAAGACGGGTATAGGGATGAGGGGATGAATTCTTAAGCGGGGATGGGCATGGAGATGGGTCCCCATCCCCTCCCCTCGCCACCCCCATCCCATTTGCATCCCTACAAGTCAGAATTACAATTCAGTAATTATGCACATGGCTTCAACATGCAACATAAGTGTACCATATTTTCTAGCCAAAACAGGTACCCTCATAAGATTCAACAACATTAGTTTTTTAATCTTCTATGCTAGCACATTTCAGAAGATCCTAGTCAAAACGCATACAAACACCAGCATTTAGCATTTGTACATGCATAACATTCTGAGTTGGAAAACTTAGAAGTCACACCCAGCCAACAAAAGGTTGCATTTTAGTAATTGCAGAAAAGCCGCCTAAATCTCGATTACCATCCCTAAGAATTCTCATCCACTGCAGCATCGATCTCGCCCACATGTTTCCGGAGTATATTCCACTACACAGGACAGAAAAATTTAAGAGTGAGTAAACTAAATGCAAATGGAAACAGTTGTGTGAAGTGCGCAAAAGGAGAATCAGACGACATACCTGATCCATGCTAAGCGAGATACCTGAACAAAGAATTAATGTTCACATTAATACTCGAGCAAATCAAAGTTTCAAATGGAAAATAGTAGAAGTTTTAAAATAAATCAATAATTAACTATACTATATGAAATACTATCGATCCAATTAACCGAAAATGAAGGTGCTAGGAGAATACCAACAAAAAAAAAAAAAAAAAAAAAGTAGCCTGCCAAATACTTTAGAAACAAAGTCTCCAAGAAATTAAGAACACAAATCATCTATCTTCTTAAAAACTTGGAGGAACGGCATTATTACAATGTGGCCCTCTTTCCCTATAAATGACTAGAACAGTTGGGATGATATAATTATCCAATTTTGTTAACTCACCATGGTTCAATTGATAGTGCCTCTAGAATATGGTCGTAGAAATATTTTAAATCAAAAATAAGTGATGGAAGAAAGCCGAACTGAGGCCGATGAAAATAAATAAATCCCAGCACAGAGAACTATCTACTTCTCATCATGCCTCCCCTCTCTACCGCCAAATGAGGAATACTATGACACCACGTTTCAAGGAAAGGTCCAAAATACATAGTGTTATCCTTGTAAGCGTTATTTCAGATTTCTAGATTTTGAGCTCCATCTCCTATAAGTGATGAGCAACCTTGCTAATATCCAGGGGTTTGCTTCGTAAAGTAAAAGGTAAACATGACCAAATTAGAAAAAGAAAAAAATATCCACCCAAAAACAAAGAAGAAAGAAAAGAAAATAATATAGTGGGACTTTGGGAGAAAGGAAACAAAGATCCATACATAGTAGTGAGAGTACCCCTTCTTGTTATCATCAAATGATGCGGATAATCAATAAAGATCAAATTTGAATAAGAAAGAAAATACAGAATATTTCAAATTGGAAATCCCAGCAAAACAGATAACAGATCTGGAAAATTTGTCAAATGCACAATTTTTACACATTTTTGCAACAAAAAAAAAATACTAAAATAGACAACAAATTAAAAATAAAAATAAAAAATAAAATCTTGTGATTCATTATATTTTGTCCATTCACTTCTGCAGACTATTTTTCACCACAGAATCCTAACTCTGCTCTCCAAAATCTAAACAAGGTTTCTAAAATTAAGCTTGAATTAGCATATAAGCAACAGTCACAATATCCATTAATATCATAAGGATCGGCAAAAACCCGCATAAAAAATTCTGGACATTTTTTAAATGCTGTGATTACCTATCCCTAAGCTGGAATATGAATCAGACAACATATATTCATTTTCAGTCCGACGCTTGAGCATATAATGTTCAATTTCTTTGCACTGACATATATAAAAGGATAAACTGAACAGGGGATCACATGAAATACACGGCTTGATTCTCAATTCAATTGGTATCAAATTTAACTAAAAGCTCCCCTATTTTCATCTAGTGACCAGGATTTGCATATTCTAAGATGCAAAATAACCAAAAACTCCAGCTTGTCTATGCTTAAAGATGTCACAACAACATAGCCTCAGTCCCAAATTAATCGGGGTCAGCTACATGGATCAAACTCTTCCATTGTACTCTAAGATCCAAAATAAACAAAAACTCCAGCTTGTCTATGCTTAAAGATGTCATGTTCTTCTAGGAAAAACATGGATTTAAAATGATTGATCAATGACTGAAAAGACAACAGAAGTAGTTAAGGTTTAAGTGAACTTCTCGATCTTTGTAAGGAAAGAGTACACAAAATAAAATAAAATAAAATAAAAAATCCATAATTTTTATCAAAATTAGTCAAGTTCTTCTAGTGAGATGGTTTGAAAAAAAAATGGGTCCATTTATCTTTTTACAAAAAAATATTGATGGAAGTAAGATACATGTTTTTAAAAAAAATAAATAAATAAAGTACCACTTTGTTATCTATTGTCCTTTATGGATATTGACACATCGTGGTCATTATTATCATTGTAAATAATTACGATTGTTTTTTTTAGAAGTTTCAAGCACAGTGCAATAGATCAGTAACACTCCACGTAAGTTGATAATATGCTTTTACAAAAAGTTCTCATGTTAAATTGCACTTCCCGCATTGTCTAATTCTTGGAACTAATTCATGAACCATAAGCAAGTGAGAGTATACAAACACTTGATATCAGGGAGAACTCCATATTCCTTCTTTTGACAACATTTCCATGAAAATATTTCGTTGCTAAATACATAACATTCCCATAAATTTCCTCAAAAGTAAGGTTTAGACGAAATTATATTTAATTGACTTCACCTCAAGATATTCCCTTCAAATGGAAAATGAAGCACCATATAAATGGATCAAACTCTTCCATTGCGCTCGTTTTAATGCAATTGATGGTGTGGTTTTTATAAATCATTTAAAAACCCTTCTTAATTAATCCATCCCAAGTTAGCTTCAGCCTACCCCTACCTTGTCGAATTTTTCTGCTTCTATTGAGTCGAGTTCTCTAGCGGGGACAATTTTCATTTGTTGAACGTCTCTGGAGGTGTCCAAACCACCGCAACCGCCCTTCCCTAATCTTTGTGTCAATTTGTACTACTCCTACTTTTCTTTGAATTTTTATATTTCTCATTCTACCTTTACGAGTTTTACTATACATCCACCTAAGCATCCTCATTTCCACCACTCTAAATTCATTACCTACAAATGCCCCCACTAGAAAACTTGACGCAATAGAAACTGAAGAAATTCGACGAGGTAGGGATCGACCCAAGTTAACTTGGGACGCATTAATTAAAAGGGATTTGAATGGTTTGGAAAGCTCTCCAACAATTGCACTAAACCAAGCACAATAATGGAAGCGTGTGATCCAAGAACCCAACCCCAATTAATTTGGGACTGAGGCTATGTATTTCTTCTATTTTCTTTAAATTTATGTAATTTTTCATTCTACCTTTATGAGTTTTACCATGGGAAGCCTCTAGAGCAATCCAGCCTAGTTTTCTCAAAATCTTCAATTTTGTACTAACCGGTCAAGAAGTTAAAAAGGGGGCATCAGAGAAATTGAAAGAAAATTTAGGGTTTTGTCTGGAAAACTCAAAAAATGAACATGGGTAATGGAAAAAGTACCTTTCTTTCCGGGAAGGTCCTTGCCGTCCTTGTAGTAGAACTCACGAATGTCGACCACCGGCTTCCCCTGCCACGCCCTCACCGACACTCTTCGGTTCTTGGAAATCTGAAAGACAGTTAGTTAGAGAAAGTGAAATCTCGAAAAGACGACTAGAAGATTGAAAGAGAGAGAATTACGTCGCAGACGAGTAGGGTGTCGGAGTCATCCGAGGAGGAGTCTCTCTTAGGGTTCTTCTTGGGGGGAGCTCCTCCGTCTTCGTGTCCGCCGTCGTCGCCGTCGTCGTCGTCCTTCCTCTTCGACTTCCATCCTCCTCCTCGACCTCGACCTCGACCTCTCCCCCATCCCGACATTTTCACTCACTCCACACTCAACACAACGATGATCACTGTGACTGATGACGCTTTTGATTTTGGCTTTCACCAAGACACAATAATTTTTTTTCGTTTTTTTTAGAACACAGTCAGATTTCGTGCAATATACGCGCACATCTCGAGACGAAAATACGCATTTGATCAATACTTGAAGCACATCTCGAAGTTATTTTAAATGCTATTTTCTTTTTTCGGTTTAAACCACTTGGTATTCGGCGTATTCGACTACTTCGAGTATGCTATGAGTCATGTATCATGTAAGTGTGTTTGCCCTAAAACACTTATCATATAAGTGAAGGGAGCTTTTAACGTTGGTATTGTTATTCTTAGGACTCGAACTCGAGTACTAATTAAGGGATAATAATTCACTTTCAATTATGTCAATCAATTGTTGATTTTGGAAACGTGTGTTTATGGGCAGAACTTTAGCGGGCCAAAGCCTGAAAGCCTTAGCTCGAGCCCACCTATAATGATTGGTACTTGGGTTGAATCGAGATGGGCTTGAACACTAGACGCCCAAGCTTTTGTCGCGGGCTTGAGTAAACGGTGTGGGTATCTAGACCCATAAATAAATAGGTTAGAAAAATACTAGGATGACCCATTTTGGAAAACTCAAAATAGACACTCAGTAGTTTGTGTCCATTCATTTCCACATCGATGTTTGTGTGCATACAAATTGATGAATATTAAATGGACACCAATAATTGTGTGTGTTTTTCTAGTATCCTAAAAAAGTCACCTTAGCATTACCCAATAGGTTTATATACAATTTTAGTTCTTTTGGTTTACCTTTTTCATTATTTAAAGATGTTATAACATTTTGGCAAATGATACTCCATCCATCCCTCTAGAAATGCTTGACATTTTTTTTCTATTCTTAAAAACATACTTTTAGTACTTGAAAGAATTAAAAAAAAAAAAAAAAAAAAAAAAAACCACAGGTACTTTGGTCTCTTTTTTTGAAGTTTAAATAGATAATTTCATATTTGCTCCATAGAGAGGCAATTTTGTCTTAATTACAAACTCACAAAAGCAATTACACGAGATTTTTAACGCTCAATGGATAGATCTAATCGATCGTAGTAAACTCATAAAACTTATGTGGGTCGACACAGCGAACTCATAGAGCCTAAGTGGGCGTAGTGACTTTGATGGGCTTGCAAAACTATCAAGATCTATGTGAAACTAGATTATTCTACCAAGATCTATAATAGACTTTGACTAAATCCACACGCTGGAGAAGACAAAACCCTAACTACGTGTCACGGCCAGAATTTCTAATCTCGTTTATTATTCCTGATCAGGATCACCGACTCGTGACGTGGGACCAACACTGTGATACTTGCATTGATCGCACCGAGATGGCAGAGGTATATGTTAGATTTGTTGAGGTGCATGCCTAGTGTATTGTATATGTATAGACTACTAAGTCACTCCTACTCGTGTATAACTGTCGATACGTGAATGGAGACGTGTCTCGAGTTGCATACCAACGTGAGACCGGGGTAGAGAGTGATGTAGTAAGTTTATTTTGAGTTTAATATAGCTTATATAATGGCTTTAATGTGGCTATGGTTGAATGTTAATTACATGTAACCTAAGTTAGCATTTTAAAACAATAGTGCATCGAGACATGTGCTAGCACATCTAGAAAACCAATTAAGTTACCAATTTGTGATTATTTAGATTAAGTTAATGAAGGTAAGTGGGACGTGTTAAGTGGTGTATCATTTGATATGTCTCGAGATATGTGTGTGTAATTACATCAATAGTTATCATTCAACTATATCCATTTCATATATATAGTTAGAGATCAATTCATGTAAACCACATATTTTCATTTTACAAACTTAAGAGGGAAGAAAACTTGCTGGAGAGGTTTGGGGAAGAAGAAAATCAGTTTGGGTTGGTGAAATCAAGGTGTGGTGGTTGATCAAGCTAGTGAATATTAACTAGTTAATTCACTTACACTAGTTTGTTTAGTTAATTTGATAAATTCATGAATTAGATCATGTTAGTGGTTGTTTTTATGATGTTTATCATGTCTTAGGACTCTGGAGATGTACATGAGGGTTCCCAAGGCATTTGGGTAGCCTGTGTGTGGAGAAGACTCGAGATTTTGATTTCAGAATTATGGATTTTCCTGCACATAGCGCGCTAGGTAGGACAGTTAGCGCGCTAATTGCCCTGACAGCATAAAAATCTGCAGTTTTCCAAATTTACCAAAACACTATAACTAAGTATAATACCCCAAGTAAAGGTCTAAACACATCCAAAAACATGTTATGTGATACTAGGAACCTAGGAAAAGGTTGCGGGGGTTCGAATACGAAATTTGGGATGTCGAGAGGTCGGCAAAGCTATGCCTTTACATTACTTGGTGTGAGTATACTCGTTGATTGTTTATTTACATTTCATTTCCAATTTTAATTTGTTTGTTGTAGTCTATATTGACTATGTCTAGCTTTGTACTCTCATATCATGGACTTATTTGTTATTCCTCACTTGTTGAGCTTGGTTTCCATAATATTTTGATAAATTGAGTTCTTTTGAATCCATTCATAAGCTATATGTCAATTCTTGTTATTTTGCAGTAAATGTAGTATAAATAACATGCTATTAGGGATTTATGAGTTGTGAATGATTTGGTGGATTTGTATTCTTTGGAGAATTTTGTGCTTTGTAGCATAGTCAATTCTTGGAATCCTTAATGAGTCATTTTCTTGGATTTATAAAGTAGTTATAGAATCTAGAGTCCACTGCAGTATGAGTCGATCATCACATGGGGTTAGAATCCCTGGGGATGTCGGCACTTGTCAATTTGATGAGGCACACGGGGTTAGAGTCCCTAAGGTTGCCCATAT
The DNA here is from genome assembly GCA_039657325.1 of Stephania cephalantha. Lineage (NCBI taxonomy): Eukaryota > Viridiplantae > Streptophyta > Magnoliopsida > Ranunculales > Menispermaceae > Stephania > Stephania cephalantha. The sequence continues at coordinate 63,754,387 of CM077567.1, read as the reverse complement.
ACGGGGTTAAAGTCCCTGATGATACCGGGGTTAGAGTCCCTGATGACACTAGGGTTAGAGTCCCTAAGGATATTAGACTGTGTGACATGACACTAAGATTAGAGTCCCTAAGGATATTAGACTGTGCGACACCACGCACGTCCTTTAGTGGTTAAGGCTTCACTAACGTAGGTCACAGCTGATCGGATCTAGATCATAACTATTTAGTCTTGTGTCAGTTTCACTTGTTTAACTGTGGTATTTCTTAACATAATTGTAGTACTAGTTTTTCTTTATTGAACTTATGCTTTTAAATACCATTTAGTTTGTTTTGGAAATGTGAATGAATTTGTCAACATGGATTACTGTTACTTTTTGTGTTCACCGTCCTTTTTATGACGGTGGGTGTAGAGTCGTCGACGAGTAGGTCAGGAAAGGAGAAGATTGGCGACTACTTCTGCATCGACAATTTTTAGGTTTTGATATTTTCTGTATTATACAGTTTTATTTTGATACAATTTGGGGTTGTATATTGGGTTGAACGTTTAATTCCATGATTTATGATGACATCACACTGTTTATATTCGCTACTTTGTTATATATGCATGTGATCGTTGTTTTCCTGGTTTCCATCCACTAATGATTTTTAATAATTACTTTCGCATAATTTGTTAAGACTTTCGCTAAATTTTATAACTTTTAATACGTGTTTAATAACTTTGAAATTCAATTGTAAAGTGACATGTGTTTTATTTATCTTAAACACAAGTAGTTGAGGGGATTTGGATAGAAAAGTTGACTAATACATAGTTAAGTCATATGTGGTTAGGATTTGAGCTTAATTACGAGATTAGGCCGGGCGGTACCCTAGATTAGGGAAGGGCCGTCACACTACGATTGAGACGACCCTCACAGCCCAGACCGCCTCCCAGACCGAATACCCGAGGCGGGCCTGAGAATACGGCCTGACACGCCTAAAACAACATGCAGAATAATGCAACAAGTTCATACAAACCAAAAATGCGGAATAAAGTAAACAAGATCCATTTGACTAACCATGAAACTATATGTGGGTCCTCAATTCATATATTGTTTTGAAACTATATTTGACAAACTCCACAAACATCCTGGGGCATTAGATATTACTTGTTAATAATGCCCTGGGTTGGGACTCCACATACATCCCTGGGGCAATGAATATCATAAGAGGGAAAACCAATGCACTCACATTCCATGGATATGTAGATCCAAGCTAATAGCATGATGCAACTCATTTCCCAAGTCTCTAGTTAAAAACGTATGTCCTAACATAAGTCATATTTGATAATTGAGCAAGCTTCCCGCTTACCTCGACTCACTGCGAATCCTACTTTCGATCTTCGCACGCTCGGGTTCCAATTTGAACCGCCTTGCGAATCTAAACAATTTAAGACACACTCACATCAATGAAAAATCATATTAATTCTAATTTATTTTTAGATTTATTTTGGGGTCTACTAGTGTGGGTCCCGCGGGTCCCCCCGTCTCCCAAGGCGACTCGTGGGGTGAGACCCGACCGGCCTCCCCGGGGATGCAATAGTGCACCTCATTTGAAACAAGGATGCGTTTGTCTTTTTTTTAATTATATATATATATACATCTATATACTATTTTATTCCATTTATCACATATATATTATTTTTGTTATATATACTTTACTTTCTTTCTTTTTTGTTCTAGGGGTCAGTTCAGCCCCTGGTTTTTGGTCTATGGGCCAGTGGCCCCTGGGTTTTCTTCTCCCTCTCGAGCATATTATTTTGCCCGAGATTGGAAATGATGATGCCCCTCGCTTAGGGGGATGGGGGCGGCCTAGTGGCGCCCCCATTTCACGCCGCCAGCGGTGGCGATGCTGTTGTCTCCTCTCTCCGGCGCCGCCGTCACTCTCCCGTGGCGCTGCGACGGTGTCGCTCCCCCTTTTTGAGGTTTTCCATCTTGCTGCATCCGTCGGTTCGCTCCAAATCTAACTAATTTATTTAAATCTTCACAAACAGGGTTACCCAATCTAATTGGACCTCTGAAACACAAACACACCATTATTTTGGTGGTTGTGCTTCGAGACCGCCATTAATGGCTTTTAAAGCATTAAATCATTAAAGAACAAGATATAGGAAGAGAGAAAAGTGTGACTACCTTCAATATGGGACTTTATTGACTTCGGAGCACAACACCCACTACGAAATCACTATCAAGCTCTCCTATGTCATTCTCTTCAAATTTGGAGTTTTGAACAAAAAATGGGCTAAGGTTTATAATTGGGTTTATATAATAGGACCAATTGGTGTAGGGTTTGCGAAATTACTAAATTGCCCATAGGGCAGGTCTTTTGGGTTTTGGTCGTCACAATGATCCTAATTAGACAACCAAAAAACCCTAAAACACTAGCCACTAAGTGTTGACAAACCACGGTTTGGTGGTAAAAATCATCAAATCACCATCAAACCGCCACCAAACCGAGGGTTCGTGGTTTGACCATTTTGCAAACTACTACCAAATTGTGAACCCTCAAAATTGCAACCAAATTGATCGCGGTCATGCGCGTTTTGGTCGGTTTGATTTTGTGATTTTCCCGCGACACATTTAAAAAAAAAAAACTGCCACACATTCTATACATGTCCATAAACAAAACATGCAACAAAACAAATATGTCCATCCATCGTCCACTAAAAACACAATAAAACAATAAATTCAATCAAAATTATGAGTATAAATTCATTTCCAAAATTAAAACAATATGAAAAGGCGCCAACTCCATTTCATTCTAAGTTTGTGATGATTTTGCGGTTTGGTGAACCACAATATTTTCCATAAATGAAAACCACTACCAAACTGCGGAGCAATTTTCAAGTTTTCTAAACCACCCCTGAACTGCAAATTTAAAAAACTATATCAGACTATGCGGTTTGGATGGTTTGGACGGTTTTGTGGAAACCACTGCCTACTAACCACATATGGAAGAAAGACAAGAAGACGAAAAAAAAAGGGAAACTAAAATGCATATTATGAAAAACCAAATTTTCTCATTCATTAAATTAAACTAGCAAAATGCTACAATGACACCCCAAAGTTACATTAGGTGATACGGAGTGCGGGCTCGTGTTATTAGAAGTCGTATGTGCGTACCTCGGGATACACATCATGCATGTTATGCATCAAAAACTATACAACGCACACTTATTTTTACGCGAGGCTGGCCCACACGCCACATACCCCTGATTTTGAGATGTCATTGTAGCGTCTTCCATTAAACTAATACTCTAAAAAAAGAAAATACTATTCTATCAATCTTTTATTTTGAAACTGACAGAAGACAGAGACCATTCACTAGATCCCATCTCCTACCTAAATTAAAGTACACTCTTATAGACACGTCAGAAATCCCCTTCCATGTGAGGCACAAATGTGTCCTCAAAAGATTAGGGCTTGGACTTAAAATGCAAGGAACAGAGTAGTCACCACCCTAGCATGAATCCCAAGGCTCCCCTCCCCGGGAACAATGTATTGGGGGAATGAACTAATTAGTCTAACACTCACCCTTAACTGCCGACCCATCCTACAACAAGGGAAACCCTAATCAAGTCAACAGTAATACTAATAAATAAATAAAGACCCTTTAATAATTCTATATTATGTTTGCTAATATGTGTAATATATGACTGATCTACACCTCATCACACCAAACCCATGTTCCCTTTAGGGCACCATACATGCAACATTCAACTGGCCAGCTTGTACTTAAGCATCTACATATCATGCACAGCCTATTTGTTGCATGCATGTCCACCAGATGCTTCATTGATTCCTTTATATAATTTTGTTGTTCCAATATAAACATAATGATATTAAAAAAAAAAAAAAAAACCTTCCGTACACCATCCCATCTCCAACAGGAAGGTATATGAAACCGGTCTCGTTCTATTTAAGGGGTCAATGTCGAACTATAGGAGCTATCACTTGGTTGCAGCCTATATATCTTTTGTTGAAATTAAGGGCATTTACAGTGGCATTTGATTGATTGATTAATTATTAATGGCATATATTTCCGTCCATACTTTGCACAGTTTGCATGCCTTGCAAGTTAGTTAGTGGCTGTGATAATCTTCTAAACGATTTAAATGTAACATTTGGGTGTGACAAAAATCTCATCTATGAGAATAATTCAATATTTTGGGGAATATAAGAGGGACAATATAATTATAATTGTTGATTGGTCAGTGGTTATGAAGGTTCATTTGTAATTTTGCTAACTTTACAGATATTATTGTCTCGATCAATCAAATCCCTTCCTCCAATTCAAATGATTGATATTATTTTGAAATAAAAAAAAGATCGATTTGTGAAATAATTATAAGATAATTAATGGTACATTCTTTGTAACATATTACAGTATTACTTGCTTATTCATCTGAAACCACTTTTTTTTCATAAATTCTTGGGTCCGTGCATACATTTTTATTTTTATTTTGTTTACATCTAATGCATGCACCTTTTTTTTTTTTTTTTGGACTTCAACGAGAGTCAAACTCACGACTTCTCTAAATTATATTTTTTGACAAGTAATGTTTATCTATCTTACAAGTTATGCTTTTGGCGATGCATGCTCACTTATTTTTTCTTTTGTTTGAGGTCGCACACTTAAAACGGTTGACAAGTGATGCTCATCGATCTCCCTATAAGAAAAATGCTACCTTGATGTATATCAAGGGGACATCAAACCTACCTACACGTATAACCACTTAATACCGTTGGATGTGTCTCGAATATATGCAATTGGAATATTAAGTTATTAATTAGTGCTATCATCAATTGTTTTTTCATTTTAATACACGGTCTTAAACATGATAATTTTGTTTATGACACTTGACCCGGAAACTATGCCCACGGGCCAGTACTGTTATATTATACAGTCTGACTTTATAACTTACAGAGGCATGTCCATGTGAAAAAATTAAAGTTGTGTAATTATTAAACAATGTCACAAATAATTCAATCGATCAACATAAAACATATTTTTAGGCCAAGGTTTCATCTAGGCAGGTTAAATTCGAACCCAAGACCTCCTCAAATTTACTACCAATTCGGAGTACAATCTAAAAACTCCAATAGATGTGACCTTTGGTGGATATTCAAGATTCGTGTCTCTAAAGGTGCATAAAGAAAGAGACATGACTCTACACATTCAAAAGTCACGTATCATGTAACCAAAAAAAAAAAAAAAAAAAAAAAAAGTCATGTATCAAAGTGAAAAGATGCGACTCTTCACGTTCGTACGTGTGACCAAAAACTCTAACAATTTGATAATCAATTGATTAATTAAGCTTGCTTATGTTGTAGGTTTGATGCACCTGACCTTGCTGTTTTTTGTCTTAAAAAAAAAAAAGTACACCGCCCAACACATCTCTTAATTCCTAACAAACGCGGAGTTTGAAATTGAAATCCTACGCGACGCCTCGCCTAGCCTAGCCTACACTTTGCTTATAAAAGGCCCTCCACTCTTGTTCACCAAGTACCATTGCAACTATATCTACCTATACTAGCTACTACTACTTATATAGTTCACACAAATATACACATTGCACTCACTATAGACACATATCTCTAGTACTTGAGCCTTATAACATTGTTCAATGGCCATTCCAGTGATTGACTTCTCGAAACTCAATGGCAAGGATCGCGCCGAGGCACTAGCGCAGATCGCCGAGGCTTGCGAGAACTGGGGATTCTTCCAGGTATAAATTCCTATAATGAATTTTATTTTATTTTTGAAAATTGGAGACGAGCTCCAGACGGTTGTATTAATCACAAAGTAAGTAACAATAGGGGACTGTGTATCGCCGTGCCGTGTCGGGCTATATACAAAGAATGGTGTATCCATATATGAATTTTAGTTTATAACTCCTAATGAACATTTGTAGGCAAAAATATATGCATGTGAAATGAAGGCCCAGTGATGATGAAATGTTGTTAAAATTAATTTTGTTGCAGTTGGTGAACCATGGGATTCCATTTGAGCTTTTGGAGAGAGTTAAGAAGGTGTGCTCTCAAAGCTACAAGTTGGAAAGAGAAGAGGGGTTCAAGAACTCAATGCCTGTGAAGCTACTGAATGATTTGGTAGAGAGGAATTACATGAATGGCACCGACGAGAAGCTCGAAGATTTGGACTGGGAGGATGTTTTCATCCTTCAAGATGATAACAAATGGCCATGCCAACCCTTGGAATTCAAGTAAGTATGAATCACATTAATTAATTAATTGACTCACTCTTTTAAGTACTTTCATGTAACATATATATATGTATAATTAAGTTAGTAACATTTGATGAAATATATATATATATGCATATGCCTGGCAGGGAAACTATGTCCGAATATCGGCGAGAATTAAGGAACCTAGCGGCGAAGGTGATGGAGGTGATGGATGAGAACTTAGGCCTTCCAAAGGGATACATAAAGAATGCACTGAATGGCGGGGAAGGAATTGAGGACGCCTTCTTCGGAACGAAGGTGAGCCACTACCCGCCATGCCCTCACCCCGAACAGTTGAAAGGACTTCGAGCACACACCGACGCCGGAGGTGTCATTCTGCTATTCCAAGATGACAAGGTAGGAGGCCTTCAAATTTTGAAAGATGGGGAGTGGATTGATGTGCAGCCTTTGGAGAACTCCATTGTGATAAACACAGGTGACCAGATTGAGGTCCTAAGTAATGGAAGGTACAAGAGCGTGTGGCACCGCGTCTTGGCTTCGCGAGATGGAAACCGAAGATCCATCGCTTCCTTCTACAACCCTTCTCTCAATGCCACCATTGCTCCTGCACCACAACTCATTCAATCAGTGACCAAAGTGGCTAATGATCATGATCAACAACAAGCCTACCCTGAATTTGTTTTTGGTGACTACATGTCTGTTTATGCCAAGCACAAGTTCCTCCCCAAGGAGCCTAGATTCCAAGCAGTGAGAGCAATCAAGAAATGATGAAGAGTTTCACATCTTAATTGGAGTACTAGCTACTACTATTACTATTGAAATGATTTTAATTAAGTACGTAAGTTTTCTTTGGTACATTAAGTACATAATTAAGTTTTTCTCTATATACATATAGGGTCAAGTGGACAAGTAATGTGTACCCCAAAAGGCCCACACTATGTTGAAATTTATTTTGTATAGGTTGGATAAGGACCCTTAATTAATATATTTGTTTGGTTTATTAATTATATGTAATCATGTATTAAGGTTCAGTGAACTTCTGCCAAGTCTAGTTTTCAAATTATTATTATCATAAACTGAGTGCATCTGATATAGTAGCATTTTAGAATTGTGCTTTTTGGTGGTTTTCAATATTTTCTTTGTTTAAGAAGTTGTAAAATTGGGGGACTAACATGGTGTTGCAGTTGACCCTTGATTGTTTATAATTAATGTTTCAGAGTTGGTCTTAATAGGGAAATGGATTGCTCACAAGTTCAGAAATTTGTTATACTGATGAATTAAAATGTGGTAAAGGTTGGTCAAGCATCAAATCTTGGCATCCAAATTTTAAATATATTGTTTTTTGTTTTTTTTGTAAGTTATGAGATTAAGGTGTCTAACTGAAGTTCGTAGGATTAATCAATCTTAAATAAAGAATTTAAGTAAATAATAATAAAAAACAGGTTTGAACCTTTTTTTTAGTTTTAGAGATACCGAAAAAATAGGCAATCTTATTTGGCAGTTCATGAAAAATTAATTATTATCCATTTTCACTATTGGTAAGTTACTTTTTTTACCACTAGCCAAGCTTGTAATAAAAAAATATTGACTTTATATCTTTATCGAATACTCCTATAAGATAAGTTTGAAAATGTTAGTGCAGGTCGAGACTTCGTCACATTTTTAAATTTAGACTCTGCATTTGTATCCCATGAAAGAAACATATCAATGTCACGCACTTGTTAGTGTCTCTTTGCTGCATCTTGAAATTTGTGCGCATAAAAAATAAGGGCCACCAAACAAATGCGTTTTTTTCATGAGTTACAAAAGTATTTTTAATTACAAAATAATTTTTTTTGTAATATAAATAATATAAACAAATTCATGTCCACTATTTGGGTTCAGGCTTGGAAATTAAAAATAGACTTAGCCCAACTCGACCCAGACCCATGCACTAAGAACCAATATTTGATGGGCCGATCTGAAGTTGCATTATCAATCCAAGCCGACCTGACTCTGTAAAACTTGAAAATAGTTGGAAGCTGATTTAAAGTTTGAACCTTGGTCTTCAAGGAGAATAGTTTTATTATTATTATTTTTTTAGCCTGGAAAGGACTCCAAGGAGAAGAGTTACAAGTTACAACACTACTTTCGCATTATGCGACCGTGTATTAAATCATTGAGCTACTAATTAATTTATTTTATTCGTTGTAACTTGAACTGGTAAGTTTCTCTTTTAATCAAAAAAAAAAAAAAAAAAAAAAAAAAAAAAGCTATAACCTAAATCGTAATTTGTGTTTGTTTTTTGGCATAACTCATGTGGTATCCGGGTAAGGCCGACTATTCTGCGCTGGCTCCGTAGTCGAAGGAGTTTTGGAGCTCCCCAAAAAACCACAACTGCATTCGTGCAAGCTCGAAACCGAAACCTCCTCTTAAGCAGTAGCTGAACAGACCGAGCCAGTTGTCCTGGATAATTTATGTTTGTTTGTCAATAGTGTATTAAATATATTCAGTTTACAAAAGATAACAAGCATATCTAAGCCTGCTCAAGCCCAGCTCATATTTGAGCTTGAGTGGGTCATCTATATAGAGTCGAACCAAGGCGAGAACTTGACAGTTAGCCCGCTAAAGCCCAACCCGAGCCACCGAAGCTCACCCAATGAGCAGATCGAAGCCTTGTTTCGTTAGGGGTGGAGTTTAACTCCCTGAAGATAACTTAAACTAATATTGTTTGGCCGCCCAACTTTTTTACAAGTTATCTCGCAAAACTCAAAGGTAAGAGATATCTCCCCTTCCCTCCCCTTATAAGGGAGTTAACTCTCAAAAGTGTGTGGACACAATTACCCTTCATTAATTATCTTTTTTTACCCACTTGGCCACATCTATCTCTCTTATTTGAAAATTATTTTACAATATGATCTTTCACTATAAGAATACGCCAAACTTGTGGTTTAGAGCTAAGAACTAGTTAGACAATATTAAGTCCATTGTAGGTTAGAGAATAGTGAAAAAATCAACGACTTCTAAAGTTGTCTTCCCTAACTTTATTAGTTCGGTGTGCCCTCACCTCATCTACTAGGTAAACGTGTGGAAGTAAGTGTCATTGGAATGTTGTCAAAATCCCTATAATTGCTCAAGTAAAACACATATCAACAAAAAGATGAATTAAAGAACATATGGAAGATTGTATTTTAACAAGGTTTATTATGACATTAAAATGTAGCTACATTCTATTTAACAAGTAAACCTAACTACGAATAACGCAGACATAATCTAAAGAAAGGAGATGAAGATTGTACCGAAGATGATCACAAAACATAGAACTTTCTTTACGAAAGTAAGATATAGAATTATAGATGTTAGCCAATGAATTAGCTAGATGTACAATAAATTACGAAAAATATTAGAATGACAACAATAATGTCACACCACAAGAGACATTGGCTCACAAGAGTCGTTCATACAGCCCCGACCTGCGTGTAATGTGTCGAAATTCTCACGCGAGCTATTGTCCTCAACTTAACCACCTTCAACTCTTATAGGTGTGGAATTTTATCTCAAAAGCTCTCGATAATAATTGGGAAGAGTTAATCACTTATATATTTCATTTCGAAGTTTCACTTAATCGATGTAGGACTAAATTTCGGTCCACACATCTTCAATATTCCCCCATGGACCGAAAGTCGCATGATTCAAGTGGCTTTTTCTCCTAGGTCACATCCGAACCATGAGGCTCTGACACCATATGTCAAAATTCTTACGACCGTGCCGCACACTCGTGTGCGAGCCCGTGAATTTTCTTCTCTAGCATCGATATTGTCATCAACTTAACCACCTTCAACTCTTATAGATGTGAAGTTTTATCTCAAAAGGTCTTGATACTAATTGGGAGGAGTTAATCACGTATATACTTCATTTCGAAGTTTCATTTAATCGATGTGAAACTAACTTTCGATCCACACATCTTCAACATTATCCACTGAAATTTGTATATGTCCGCATCTCAAAGCGCTTATGGACGGCTCATGTGAGCCAATATGTCTTAAAGTGTGACATATCGTTGTCATTCTAACACTTCTCTTACTTTGCCAATCGATCACGGCAACTCAATAGGAAACTTCAGGTATGATAACCAGGATTTGTAGTTATGTCGTATTTTTCCACCAATTCGAACATAAAACTTTGACGTGGGCCTAGCTAGCTGGCTCAAAATCATGTTTTTATTTGTAGCGACAAGAATTTGGCAACATCTACATTTAGGTATTTTACGATTCCGAGTATGGAAACACGAAAATATTGATCAGCATTATTGGACATAAGGTAGCTTCAAAAATCTTCCAGACAAATATTTAGACATGGAAAGAGTTGCATATTTTCTCTCATTCTTGTCCATATGTTGATCTATACACGCGAGCCAAGAAAGAGAATTAAACGTACGTAGCTCCACTAATTTCGCATGCATTCATCTCTACATGATGTTAAGAATCAAACTCTTCCATGTGAAGGTTAGGTGATTCAGGTTAGTGTAAGAACAAGCCGCCTGCAAAAATACAACACTTGGGAAAGTACACTACTAAAAATCCTGCTAATCTAATTTCAATTTCAGATGCACTCATTGGGAGTCCTTAGATGCACATCAATTTTTACGTGCATACATCGATGCAAATATTTCGCAATCAATTCAAGTGCTTGTGGAATCACAATCTAGGTTCAAAACTTGCATACATGGTCAGTTGGATTATTAGCTATTAGCAATCAATTACTAGATTATTAGTTGTTAGCATGGTTATCAACTATTAGCTAGATTATCAGATAATGTTTACCAAACAAAGCCAAAGACTCTTGATAGAAGGGTCACCCCCACAATAAAAATTGCTAAATTGAACCAAAGATAATACCATCACATAAAATTTGCTATATTTTGATTAGAAAGGTTATTAATTGTGTCCAATGGGCATGAATAACTAGCAAAAAAAAAAGACACCTAAGATTAAGAATCATACCATCAATGCTGCCTGGCTCACAACCTTGACATTCCAATGTGGAAATTGTTAGAGTGACACACTTTACACATCGAGATTGGTCACCTACCCACTCGATGCCCGTGCGATACACTTCGAGATGTGCGCAAGCGCATGCGCATGCGCATGTCGAGGTGTATTGCACGGGCACCGAGTGGGTAAGTGCCCAATCTCGGTTACCCAAGCTTTTTCCTTCTAATACGTGTATCCAATGAACTTCGTCAATGTTATTGTATCCAAATGGTGTAACAAAATTACATAACCTTGTATTTCTCTTTAATGTTAGAAGGTTCTTTTAGTTGCCATGCCATACATGACAGCCATAACAGCAATTAATCTGAGTGAACCATCTACTTTTTAGTCATTAGTTGTGAAGCACCATTCGTGAAATTGATTGACTTACCAACTAATTTTGTCTTAATCATATTACATCAGAGTGATTAATCTAATCAAATCTAATCATCTAAAGCTTAACTGTACACTGATGACTGATCGTACACCTTATGCACTACTAAGTCCTTAACTCAGTTTATTAATTTTTAGTTCCAAAACCGTCCTCCAACCATGCAATTATAGCAAGTTCTTTAACAAAACAAAGGAAATTAAAAATCTTTTAAAGAGTTGACGATCAAACAGTGCATATATTAAATAATTAGGTTTTCAAGATAGCTTTTGTTTTATAATTGTCTCTCTCTATCTTCCATACGTAACCCTAAAACCTGCCCACAAATCAGTTTCAATGTTATCTTGATTTTTCTAACATGTCACTCCATGGCACTACCATGTGAAAAGTCAAAGACCAAAATTTGTAACATTTTTAATGAAATAGTCAACCCAATCAACAGTAGTCGGCAGAGATTATAAACTAATTGTAGAACCAAAGAGGAATTATAGAATTCAAATACATTAATAAAAAATTTCATAGAAAAAAAAAAAAAAAAACAAATGAAGTAATATGCGCAATGCCCTAATTTTTCTTTTCATTTCTATCAGCAATAACAAAACCTCAATCTCAAATTAGTTGGAGTCAAACCCTTTCCCTTTGCTCAATTTATTTTCTTTTTTCTTTTTTTTTTGTTCCTCGTGCGTGCCTTCAATAAAAACATCAAATTGGATTATCATTTGTTCGTGAAAGAATTGCTATTGTGTTACTTACTACTCGCCACATTTACTCTATTTGACAAGTTAGATATTTTTACGAAGCTAATATCTACAGTTGCTCTTCATTATTTTCGAGACAAACTTTGCCTCCTACGGTCCTACCCTAGCAAAGTTTGCGAAAGGGGTTAAAAGTAAAGATCAAGAAGGAAAGTGTGAGCTAGTAGAAAAAAGGAATGTGTGAGTCACGTTTCATATGGTAATATGGTGCAAATAAAAAATCAATCAAAAGAAGGAAAGTGTGAGCTGATATCATGCCTACTAAGGGAATATGGTTCAAATCAAGTATCTAAAACCAAGATAGCAAGCACACATAAAGAGCACCAATCATGGATGAAATTTCTAGCTTGCTCCTAAGGAAACATGGGCCATATCAAAGTGCAATAGTTAGGAGTCAATTTTGAGACTAAATTAAGATCTGTACATTCCTTTTTTCTTATGTATTTAAATTATGTAAAATCGGTAGCTTTATCATTGTAAAATCATCTCGAGAAAGAAAGATTGTAAGATCTTGAAAAATTGAGAATTACGTTAGGATATTTTTTTTAGACAATCCAACCTTAAAAAATTGAGAAGAACTTGAACCTATAACAGTATGATTGGTTAGTAGCTGTTACAGGTCTCCATTCAAAATATGGTAAATTTTTCCTCTAAAAAAATATGGCAAGTAAGAATTAGAGATCCATAATTATCTCTCTATTTAAACCTTAGAACATGCCTTAAGTATTATTAGGCATGAGAGAAGGAGCATCTTCCTTATCTTTTCAAGATTCTTCTTTGTAATAGGAAACTCACTCTTTGAACTCCTTCCTTATTTCTCCAACATTTGTCACCATTTGTACTTGTCTCAATAAATCTGACAATTGAATATTCATCTTCAAAACTAAGCTAATGTTACATGAAATATAAGAAAGAATAATCAAACTTAATACCTATATTTTCCTCAACAAGTGATAGAACCCAAAACAAGCACCTAATGCTCAAACCAACTTACCTAACCATAACATCATGCAGTTTAACAAGCACAGCAAATGTAACTACGGAAAATAAGAAATGTTTCCTTCCTTTTTTCCTAATTAAAATAAATAAATGAAAGTCAATTGGAATTGCTTATCTGCTGAAATTTGGAAATAAGGATTGCTTGTGTACCGAGTTTTTGGACAGGTGCATTGGCCTAAACTTGTTAGTTGATAACCATATCACCGTCCCCCAACTCATTCTCCTAACATCTGCACCTTTAAAAAATCAAAGTAAGCAAACCAAAACAATATAAAAAGGAAAATGATTGAGTGACCCACTTTGGACGCGCCAAATAGACACGCACTTGTTGGTGTCTCTTGATTTGAACATCGATGTTTGTTTGTACACAAATCGATGTGCATCTAAGGGACACCAACAAGTGTGTGTCCATTTGGCGTGTCCAAAGTGGGTCACCCTGGCATCTTCCATATAAAAATTAACAGAAGATCAGTAGCACTTGAGACTTCAGCTATAAAAGACTCTCGGTCTCTCACATCTTTAGCAGGACTGCACATACATTACATACTTTAATATCAGTCTATAGATACTTAAAAGAGTTCTCAATGGCAATTCCAGTAATTGATTTTTCCAACATAGAGAGTGAGGGCGAGGAGCGAGCCAAGACATTGGCTCTCATTGCAAATGCATGCGAGGAGTGGGGATTTTTCCAGGTACTTCTCATGGAAACACATCCGAGCTGCATGAGGGTGATAAAGTTGGATAAAAAGAATTGAACTAATGTTTATTTGTTTGTTGCAGTTAGTGAACAATGGAATCCCAGTAGAGCTTCTGGAAAGGGTGAAGAAGGTCAGCTCTCAATGCTATCAGTTGGAACGACAAGAAGGCTTTATGAATTCGACGCCTGTCAAACTGCTGAACGAATTGTTGGAGAAGAAAAGTGAGGAGAAGTTGGAAGATGTTGATTGGGAAGATGTTTTTACCCTTCAAGACGATAATGAATGGCCATCCCAAAATCCAGAATTCAAGTAAGAATTGAGAAAATCTAGCACATACAATAACACATTATTTCTAGACTATGTTTTACAATAGGAGCATTGAAACAAAAATAGAAGTGGATCAGAATATAAAGATTATATAATTCTAGACCAAAATAACAGATTATATTGAAAAAATTGAATCTAACTAATGGGTTTTGCTTGCTTGTGACAGGGAAACTATGTCAGAATATCGTCAGGAACTGAAGAAACTAGCAGGGAAAGTGATGGAGGTAATGGATGAGAACTTAGGTTTGCCCAAGGGATCTATTATGAAGGCGTTCAATGGCGGAGAAGGATCTGATGTAGCCTTCTTCGGCACCAAGGTTAGCCACTATCCACCTTGCTCTCGACCAGATAAGGTGAACGGTCTTCGAGCTCACACTGATGCTGGTGGTGTCATTTTGCTCTTCCAAGATGACAAAGTGGGAGGTCTACAAATCCTGAAAGATGGGAAATGGATTGATGTCCAGCCACTGGAGAACTCCATTGTCATTAACACAGGTGACCAGATTGAAGTCCTAAGCAATGGAAGATACAAGAGTGTCTGGCATCGCGTATTGGCTACTACTGATGGAAACCGAAGGTCGATTGCTTCCTTCTATAACCCTTCTTTTAAGGCCATTATTGCCCCTGCACAAGAGCTCATAGACCCAGTAACTAAGGAGACTAATCAAGCTTATCCGAGATTTGTTTTTGGTGACTACATGGCTATTTATGCCAAGCAGAAGTTCCTTCCCAAGGAGCCAAGATTTCAAGCGGTAAGGGCCATCTAAGACACAGGACTCCAAGAATTTCTACTACTGAAATAACTAAACTCTCTAGCAGATCATGGGGGTAACGATATAAATTAAATTATAAACATGCCTGTTGGATTTCCTTCTGTTGAGTTTCCAACATGGAACTTGTTTGCTTGTATGGTCGTCAGTTGTCAGTGGCTTGCAGCAGATGCTGTTATGAGTCTGTTCAAAAAATAAATAAAGAATCAAAAGATTCAATGTACCGGCAGTATTATCATAAATGCAACATGTATTTAAACAAGGGATTCAATAGCTTCACATTCTATTTGTCTCAGATTTTTATACTTTTCAATTTTTCCCTTTTTACTGATTCATGATTGGATCAAAATCAATGATGTAATAATGGGAATTATGAGATCATCAGGTATCATCACTGACCATTATTCACATCACTCTAGAAGCGACCTTATGTAACAGAATTATAGGCATTTAATATAATTGCATCATATAATAACGCATGTGTCAGGTAATACTCAACAAAGCAGGATGATGACGCAAATAACAAAGGAATATATACTCAACAAAGAGAAGCTCAAGAAGCTAATCAAAGGAGTCATTTAAATTATGCGGAGCATTAACCTGCAGCGAAGCTACCTATTATTTTTCTAAGTTGTGGCTACTGGCTAGATACAATTTAACAACCACCACATGTGCTTTCTTTACAGTTTACAGTCCTTTCAGCTTTGAAGACAATATAAACATTATACGATAAAGATGCTCGAGCTAAACATCAGAAAAAACATATCCAAAATAGAAAAGCTAATGAAACACAAACACGAAGTAAATACATAAGGATGCTTCTGTTTGTGCACTAACAAGTTAACAGAATGTCAACCTAATCGAAATTAAATTGACCATTTTAGTACCTTTTTTTTAATAACCATAGGTGTCCGAACCTTTTTCACCCCCTCCTTACTTTGGTTCGACTAATCTCATGGGAGTTAGTCGGACACCTCAACCCCATAATCGGGGAGAAACCAAGGAAATATAATTTAGCTACCAAGAATCGAACTTATGACCTTTTTCTCAATCAGAGTTGAAGTGCTGTTTTCTTTACCACTACACCACACCTCTTGGGGACACCATTTTAGTACTATAATCTCTGGTTTTATTCAAGTTCCAAAAGTCCATCAAGTTAGCAATCTGCTACCCTTCAAAACCAATTAAAATTAAACCAAAATGAAGAGGTGATTATTATATATAAACTTAAAATAATCTAGATTTTTGCACTAATCCAACTATTATAGTTTAAGAAGAAATAATTTGCAACTTTAACAATAATAGCTATAGGTACAAGTTATAAAATAAAAATTGAACAACAAAATCATTAACAGTGGTATCATAAATTGAATCATGAATATAGAAAAATTATAAACACTTGGACCACTACTAATTCATTTTCTGCTCATCATTTTTTCTTTTTGAAACAAAAACTAAATTTGAGTATTTTCCAAATCAACCAATTCAACTGACCGAATCATTCCAAAAGGATTCGACACTTTTTTATTTCTTTTACTTTTTTTTTGTGAAAGTAAAACATGATAACTCAGGGTCAAAGGCAGCTCTAATAAATTATAATGTAAGTGATTTAGCGGAAGTCTTCCAAACTGATTGACAAATCCACGCACAATCAATTTAGGGCGCTGAGAATTAAAAATCCTAATTCTCTAAAAAGAAACAATGTTCTTTATTCATAAAATCAATAAGTCAACTTTTTACATTGAGTTTAGCCATATATATATAGGCTTTGTAAACAAAATAAATAAATAACGTGCATTAGACATTTCCAAAAATCCCTTAAACTTATGGAATATAGAAAAAAAAGGAAAAAGAATATATCCTAACTAACTAATTAAACTAACATAATGTGCACTACTAACTAGACTAACCTAATGTGCACTACTACTAATTAAACGTAATATAATATATACTAATAAAACTACTAATTAAGATTATGATTATCCTAAATTAACACATGCTTAAAAGGAAACAAAAACTTTTTTTTCCTGATCTAATTCTCATGCCACACCCCTAATTGACCGGTTTCTATGCAAATTAAAAATTAAAAAAAAAAAAAAACAAAAAAACAAAAAGAAGTTAGATCGAATCTAATGCTCCAAAGACTCGTGGAAAAATAAGAACACCATGCACACAAGAATTCTTCACATCGTTGACATGTATCATGCTTCACTAGTAAGTCCAAGAGCCTGTTGATCATACGAATCTACCGGCACTTGGGCTTGGATTAAAATATGACTGTCTAAAGATTGAGGTAGCATAAAATCACGATTTCACTAGTAAGTACAAGAGCCTGTTGATGTGTATCATGCTTCACTACTAAGTACAAGAACCTGAAAACGATTTCATTGGTAAACCATTCAAGGCCATCCGACTGTCTAAAGATTGAGGTAGCATAATATCACGACTACCAGCTTCTTTAAAAACTGCATAAAGTGTCAATATATTTCATTTGACAATCATCTGAATACCTCATATCTAAAGAGGAAAGTGGAAAAACAAATATTTAATAAGGAAGCAGAGAGGTATCTTTACAAAACTCATGACTTACAACTTTAAAGCTTCCAAAATCTAATAAAAGTAGATGGTCCTTCCAAGCTTCGGCAGATTTTGAAATATAATTCATAAAAAAAAAAAGACAGAGATGAACAGTAAACATCCAAAACGATTCGGTATAGTCATTAAATTTGTCGAATAAGGCATGAAGTGATTATATTGGCAACTAACACAAGTTGGACAGCCATCCAATTTACAGTATTATTATGTTCCATCCCATGTATGATTGACATACTAAGAGAAGCCCAACAACCAACCAAAGTAGAAATGTAGAATAAGTATCAATCTTTTTTAAAAAAAAAAAAAATTGATAAGGTAATAAGCATTAACTATCCAAGCAAATGTTATTAAGCTTTCAGAAAAGAATAAAAAGCTGATTCACATTTGGGATGGAGAGGCGTGCAGAGCATTTAAATTGAACAAAGAAAACAAGAATAGAACAGCTGACCTCCATTGAGAACGTGCAAAGCATCATGTTGAAATTTGTAGCAATCACATCTGCATTCCTTTGAAATCCTCATTTCAGGACTGAGTTGATGTTAAAAAGATTGTGATCAGACGCATGTTTTACCAAATCTGCTAGCTTATCTCTACCTTTCTTCCTGTTCTAGAGGCTTAAAATTAGGCTTAAGAAAGCTTTATACTGAACAAGTCTCATATGCTTTTAGAGAACAAACTCTAGGAAATCAAGGAAATGTTATTTGAACTGAGACTACATATAGTTCTAATCATCTTGATATCTGTTCCAACAACATAAACTATCATACAGATTGTGTATTCTATGTTATATTTTACAACCACTGTCTGTTTTGGCAGTTCACGTCAAGCTACTTCGTGCCCGAGCTTTGTCTATTATCATTTGTATCCCCGATAAATCTTCTTCATAGCCAACCATCTGTGTCAATATAGTTCTATCAACGTGAGCCATTCCTTTCAAGAAAAAGGAGAACAAAAAAACCAATGAGTATGACTTTAGTTTGAGCGCAGCCTGTCACCTGAGAATCTGTTTGAGTTTCACTAAAGCCGTCATATGGTCCTTTATTTACTTTTTGTGGAGAAGGATTGTCTTGTTTCTCATTCCTGGTAAAAGCAAAATTCATTTACTAATATGTCGTGGTGTCTGAACATAAAGAAAGTACAGAACTCCACTATGAACATGAGCACTTGGAAGGAAACATTGGTTGAAATTTTCATCAAAGTATAGAGATTATCATGTTCATGGCTACTTATTTGAAATTTCACTGATAACTAAATTATTTGGTCATCTCGACAAAAGATGCAAAGAAAATAAAACTAAGAAGACTAAAAGAAATAAATTTCAATGACGCTCTTCAACAATGAGATATTTATTGAACTGTGATATAATTTTATGTTAGCATGAAAAGAAACGCTAGATGGGATGGCAGTGCATCAAACAGATATCTAACAGCTACTTGTCAGATAGTCCTATCATGTATTACCTAAAATCTATAAATCTTTAGGTCGATAACTTCTTAGCATGCAGATGATCGAATTATTGTACTCGGGAATTTTCTTTTGGAGGATAAATTGCGCGAAAGGATGCCACTATACTAAATTAATACCACACATTACTCTGTTAACATAGTGACCACTAACCAAGCATTGCCGTGGTGTAGTGGTTGACCTACTAGTTGTTCACCTTTGCCTCCTAGAAGTCATAGTTTTGAGTCATCTATCATTTTGAGGCATATCTCTTGCAAAGTGGGCAGTGTCACCTGTAGAATAGCCTGGGGTAATCCTAGACAACACAGACGACAACCATAGTTGACCAAAAGGCGAAATGCATGTTTGAACTTCGAAGTACTTTATCTTTCAATCTTCCAAATGACAATTGAGAACAAGGGAATTTTTTCTGTCCACAAAGAACAAGGGAATTTACGAGTAACATTCCACCATTCCATACAGAGCTTCCATGGAAACAGTGGTTCTTCACTGAGGTTTCCACAAGATAACTCTGAGGCCAACTGATTTTGCTTTGTGGGGCCTGACAGCGATGGGAAACTATATGTGAATCAAATTTCAATCCAAATTACACCCAAAGAGTGGAATTTTAACCAGCAAAACAAATACACGTAGGCTGATAGCTATGATTGGAAAATTATTAATGCACTTTGACATGCCAATTATTAACAATGGTTTGGGAGAGGAGAAACGATAATTTTCATTAAAACTGATTCATCACATGTTCCAAGAGAGAGAAGCCCAAATATTTTTTGCGCCCACGAGCACAACTCCCAACTCCCCGCACATATTTTATCCCATGGGAAACAAGTTCCTCACGAGTTCCAAGAATAACCAGCCAAGTTTCACGAGTTCCTAATTCCCAATAATTCCCATGAAAACTCAAGAAAATGATGTATGGACACATCATAAATGGAAGCATGTAATTTCGGTGGTATGACTTGAGTAACGACACCTCTAATATATTTCAGAAGATGGGTTTTCTTCTTTGAATTTCCACATACTTTCCATGATATATCTTTTTATCCCAAGCAACTTTTTGAAAGGAGGGGGTGACAAGGGTATGATTTTAATAAAAATCAAAGCCAAACAACAACCTCAAGCAAAGACTTCCTCACTTGAAACCCCACCCAATATGGAATAAAACCAAAATCCAAGGCTTTTATCAACAGATCAACTGATGTATATAAAATTATAATTACAAGTGTTCTTTCACCATTTAGTTTTAGCTGAGCAAATGGAGAGCAAGAGAAAGGAAAAAAAAAAAAAGAGGAAAAAAAACACACACAAGGGGAGAGGGATACTTGTGCAATGGCAAGAGAGGAGGAAACATGAATCCTCTGTAGAGGACTACTACCACCCCCTCCCCACACCAAGACGCGCACACCCACCACCACCAAAAACTCTATTCCTAAGGGTGGTTTGGTTATTTTAATCAGATATAGATATGCATTACACTCCTGCAACTGTGGGTTTTGGATGGTGTTAAAATACATATTCTTTTCCATGCACCGCAGAAAAACTCTTCTTGGATTCGTGGTTTTAAAAATCGACAAATTTCGTCGATTATCAAAAGAGGGGAAACAAAATCCATATGTATGGAAAAAAATGTCAAAACTCCCTGAAATATTCAACATAATTCGCGGAAGTCCTACCAACCAATGACAAAAATTACAAAACTTGCATGACTGCGTGGAAGTTTCGGGAAAGTTCATGAAACTTTATGTGCAATGTTGCAAAATGTACATAATCCTATCTAAAATGAAACGTTAACACCTTAAAAGGGAAGTAGTTGGCGAATTGCATGTTGTATAGTGAAATAATGCTATGTAATTGCAAATTGGATGTTGTATTGAAAAATAACTATTTTAAACAAATGAATTGTGACTCTTATGCCTTACAATTGTATAACTGACAACTGTGTGTAATCTTAACACCTTAAAGATAAATGGACCAACTTTTGACATTGCACCAATGACAGGCTATTTCTTCATCAATTTCCTTTTTGAAGGGATAGCAAAGGTCGTTCGGATATGGTTGTCCAGTTGTTTCCGGATATGGACATGATTTTCTTCAAAATAAAACGGGATTGGACAAAAAACTGTCCGTTTCAAAAACAGGTCTAAGACTGAACCAAAACACTGAAAAAAAGGTGAATCCATTTAGTGATTAATTCAAGTGGCACGTTAGTAATTTCAAAGTACCCTTAACCCTATCTGCTTCTCAATTCTCTCGCTGTGTGTTGCCGCTCAACTTTCCTATCTGCTCAAGTACTCTCCCGACACTGTCCCTCGCTCTACTCTCTCTTCTCTAACGTCTCTTCTCTCTCACTTGTGCTTCCTCATGCTACCAGCTCCTCCCCCTCTGTACTCCCACGAGCCTCTATTTCTCGCATCTCTCTTTGGTAACGTTGAAGTGAAAGGGTCCATAAATTGGGTCTTGTATGCAGATACCGGATTTCAAAAATATGTACAAAAGCGATCAGAAACAGGTCCCATATGTTTGAACTTATGAGATTGGACAATATTTTATGTCTATTTCCAAAACGGGTCACTGTTTAAATTTATTAGTATAAGGTGATATCCCAACCTATTCCTGTCCAGACCCATTTGTTTGCCTCCCCTACCTTTTTGCATGATTTACTAATACAAGGAAATACATAAATCAACCCACACTCTCTCAAAGAGATCTCCGAAATATGACAAATGCATGAGTAGAAATGCAAATACAAGGTTTTCAGTTAAAATTTCGATCAATTTTCATCTATCCCATCTCCAAAACAAGTCCCAAAGTGATTCCATAAATGAAGCTTACAAGCAATGACATGCATCAATAGAAATTCCAATCTAGGAAATAAAAATAATACCTGCTTAACCAGTGCTTAGGGATTAAGGAAGAGCTAGAGTCCAAACGGTCTTGCACGAGTAATGAATGATCAGGCGAAAAGATCTACATGAGAATGGTCAAAGAAACTGAAAAATAGAAACAACGTCGAAAGGCAAAAGTGCAATGATAAAAGGATACATTTCGTTCAGATCCAGGCGTCTCTGATGTTACCATGTCTTGAATCTAAAACATCAAAAACAGTAAGAAGATTAGTGAACAGTTCCAAGTGAATAACAGAGAAATAATTAAATCTCAAACAATTACTTTATTTGATTGCTCCAACAAGTCTTCAATTGCAGCAGCTACATCAGGAACAATATGAGGAACTTCCCCAGCAACTGATCCTTTTCCTATGGATTCAACATTGTTTGCAGAAATGTCCATACAAATTTCTGCTGGAAGGACCTGCTTGTGTCCGTCGTCTTCCGTGAGCTTTGCCCTTTTAGTAAATATGTTATCCTCAATAATGGTACCATTAAGCTTCTTTGTGACTTGGGATTGAATAAGTAACT
This sequence comes from Stephania cephalantha, assembly GCA_039657325.1. Classification (NCBI taxonomy): domain Eukaryota; kingdom Viridiplantae; phylum Streptophyta; class Magnoliopsida; order Ranunculales; family Menispermaceae; genus Stephania; species Stephania cephalantha. The sequence goes on along the minus strand of CM077567.1, from coordinate 63,731,739 downwards.
GAGACGCTACATCACCGCTCACCATCTGAGAAGAATGCATTGGATTCTGGCTTGTTTTGCATAATCCAGCCTCCCTGTCATGAGCAGTAGCATCCTTTGGTCGAAATGGATCCGTGGAAACAATTGCATCCTATAAAGAGCAATAATATAATATTTTACAAATAATATTAGGAAAAAATCATTATGTCAATACAAGCAGTTGCAGGCAGAGGGAAGAAGGGGAAAAAACAACTTTACCTGCCTGATGCATGCGGAAATCCAATCAATGGTAACTGGTTGTATCCCCCATTTACAAGCAGCTGCATATTTATTTCCACAAGTGAACTTACATATCAAATGGGTGGCCTTTTTAGTAAGTTTTTCAGAAAATTTTGCTCCCAACACAAAGCACAGATTTCTCAGCAACAGCTTATCTTTATCTTCATACTGGGAAACACAAATTCGGAACTCATTAAACCCACGTATGGGAACATTGCAGGCAAGTGGTGAGTAGATTATGTGACTACCAACATCTTGTATGCTGCCATCCTTAAGAAAAAAAAAAAAAAAAAAAAAAAAAAGTACTTGTCAAATTTCTTGCTTGTGATAAAAAAAAAATAATATAGAAACTTTTCATACGAGTGAAACAGTATCCATCGGTACACCAAATTATAATCCAACTCTATAACCTTTCACATAGAATGCAATCATGCTATTTGACCACTCAAAGAAAGAATATATCGTTACACCGAAATTGTGATCCTACCATAGCATTTATGCATCTTCAACAAACAAAATCTCAAAATAAATAAATAAATAAATAATAAAAATAAAAATCAGGATAAGTTATTCACTTCCAGAAAAAGAAAAGGAAGCATTGACTTGCATTTACGTGCAGAAAAAATCTCCACCTATGTAGAACATGGAGCTTCTTCTATGCTCTACATAGATGGTACCAAATCCAGATAAAGGAGGAGGGTCGCAAAAGGTTGAGAAGCAGCATAAGACATTTGACACTCTATGAACAATGAACATAGATGAAACAGATATAAATGTTTTTTTTATACGAAAACAGATATAAATGTTGAGGTGCTCCCTTACTGATGATTGCATAGGAGTCCGAGTGTAGTGGTAAGTTGAAGAGTCTTGATCTAGGTAGGACACAACTAATTGGTGATTTAGATATTTTTCGTCCTCGTTGTTGTTGTAAATACATTACTAGAGACTAAAAACTATAACAATTTAGGCAGATTCATTTGAGATCTAACAAGGGCTTTCTGTTTTATGAAGATATTATTTCTCGTAAAATTTGTTTGATTAAGTTCCCTTTTTGAGAATTGCGTAAAGAAGTTTCTCAAAACCATTTGAATAATAGTAAAGAAAAGAAGAAACGAGAAACACTAAATCAATTTCATAATTGCTAATTGTCAAAATTGTACTTAGGTGATTGCTTAGAAATCACAAATTAGAAAGCCTTTGGATATTCATTACCACGTCTACACCCAGATATAGAGAAAATTTTCCGTTTTTTTTTTTTTTACTTCTATAGGTATTGACCACAATTTCCATTCCTTGTCCCACTGAGGAACACATTGGCGTTCATATTGTTTGAAATCAATTATTTTGGAGTTTCTACCTGAGAACAGAATCACTGAGTGTACATGATTTTGAAGCTAGAAGTAAGAACATTAGTAGTTTTCTAAGTTTATTATATTCAATCAAGTGAATAAACAGTAAAATGGAATGCACTGTATTGAAGCATTTATAAAAAATTTTGCTCAATCAACTTTACAGTTCGTTTCCATTGAAAAAATCATGAAGATGGATCACAGTTCACAAGTACTTTTACAACTATAATGCCTTTGTAACCAGTTTGTGTCATCATATTCAAATCTTTGACTGGTAGACCTCTACATGCAACTGTGACCAATCTAATCTCAATGGACCTTACAGAGTTATTGGTCACCTTTTCGAATATAGAACTTCTTTTAACAAGGGACTAAGATTGCTTATAGTGCCCTTCCGCGACCTTACAATGGTGAGCAGCCACATGAATTGTGTAAACCTTTTCTGCTAATTAGCAATCACACCACTACATCATATTTGGACTCCAATGACTGAGTTTCTCTGGTGTGATTATCTTGTGAATTTGATTAAAATGATTCTACCGAAATTTGATAACTATCAGTGGCCATAAAAAAAAAAAAAAAGAAATAAGAAACCAAATTGTATCGAAAGGAAAAGAGAACAAAACGACTGGAAAATTCGCAGGATGCTTAACATTTTGGCACCAAATAGGGAAATCATGGCAGACTAACTAAATGGAAGCTAAATTTCATCAGCTTTCAGTCACGAAAAGAACATCACTACCTTTAAGTTTCAATGACGAAAAAAGATATTTCCCATTTTGCTTCCGGGAATTTCAGCATTAATTTCTGCATCTACTTACCTCTAAACATGATCTAATCCAGTGAGTAGAAACAATGGTAGTCTGAGCACAATTGGATGCCTGCTGCTTTTGGCCATGACATCCAATTATAAATTGCACTTTCGTTTTGCTGCGATCATCAACTATATTTCCACCACCTTCATTTACCCATTCAATAATCTCAGCTCTCTGTTCAAAAATGTGCACCAGCTAAATTCAATAAATATAAAAGGAAAGAAAGACAAACAAACACGGCCGCCCCATACAAACACTCATAGAGCCAATTAAATAAGAATTAAGAACATGATAAAATATAAATTTCTTGAATAACTCCATAAAACATGACCTTGACAAAAAAATGAAGTAAAAGAAAAAACACCTTGCTAGAATCATTAACTGGTTCATTGTTGAATAAAAAATGTGATGATCAGCTACCCACCAAATTTTGGTTTCCACAACATATGTTAAACAATATCGTCCTCTTTGATCCCTAAATCTCACTTGTTCGGTATGTCACGGAAGCCCAAGAAACCACCAACCAGCTAAGCAGCTCTCCTCTTGGAAATGCACATTATTATTAATTTCACCAGTTGAAAAGCTACTATGAATCAGGAAGTCTTGTAACTCATACATGGAAACCATTCCAACCATCCAGAACCATTGGTGTCTGGCTACCAGAGATTGGACCTGAATTTTTGTCAGCCATCTCATTTGCTAAAAGTTGGCATCCATTTTAACTTTCATTTTATTTTATCTTTGCTTAATGGTCTTATTATATTAAGTAAACAAGTCCGTGTTAGTCAGATATCTTAGAGAAATCCTGGCCCTTTCTTATGCAATCATTTTCCCTTGTTTCATCTAGATCAACATCTCCTCTCTTAATAAATTATAACTAAATCATGTCTCATCCATGATGATGAAGATATAGTACACATAGTAGCATGGAAGAGCGAAAGCAACTATTGAATGTTCTATCATCCAAAAGAAAAATAAAATATTAAAACACACACACACACACATAGAGCCAGGTCCTCAACTTATTTCACCTAGCAAGTTACGTAATATGGTAATTGCAGGCTTACTGCAAGTATGACAGAGACATACCCGCTCTTCAGGAAAAGAACTTGAAAAGCGGAAGACCGTTCCCCTGAAAATATTTGATGTCCTTCTTAACTGAGTGCCTGAAGGATCAACATTAGGATGTACTCTCTTTTGATCTTTATAACCCGTATTTAATGAATAAAGCAGGTCCTGTCCATCAAACTTCGCAGCTTCCTTCACAGAGTTCCCTCCTTCAATGTTGGTCAATAGCTCTCTTTCTCCGTTCCTTCTCACAGACGTCCCATCTTCAGTGGCCATGTCTGTCACTCCCCAAGTAGTAGGCATGCTGGATGCAGCAATAGAACTTCTAACTTGATCTGAACTAGTAGTGACAGTTCCTGAAGCATTATTGAACCATGCTGAATCTAACAGATTCAAATAAGTGAGTCAGAGACTTCAATATGGTGGAAGTAGCAATCTTACATGCTCTTATTGAAAGGTCAAAAGAAAAAGCACTGGTGGAATGCGTACCCATTGGAAGAAATATATCAGAGACTGTGTGTCCTTGGGTCACAGGGACTTCTTTCTTTTCACTATCGCAATCTTCCAGCCATATTGCTCGAACTACATGAATGACACCCAAAGCAGCACGCCGCTTCAGCTCCTTCTTTTCACTGGGTAGAGAAAAGAATTGTTTACTGTTTCAAGAAATGGGAATGATGACTTCTAATCTTCCTACACACTGATATACAGTCTAAATGACAAAAAGGTTTAGTGGTCTCCAAAAGGAGCATAACAGTTAACCTCCACACTTCTTACGCAGATATCCAGTTAACAAAAGCTTGCAAAGAGTATTACTACTGATGATGGCATCAACATGGTCAAAAAATCACCAATACCTAGTGAACATTTTTTACCAAAAGTATGCTGTAGAAGTCGGATAAGACAATGGAGGAAAAACTTCATAAGAAAACCAAAACAGACGAATTAAGAATTATTTTAGAGTCACTTACTTCTCCGTAGGCACCCCCACAACAATGTGTGTCAACTTCTCACTGAATGACATATACCGAGAGCCCCCACCTCTGCGCACCATGCCGACTAGTTTACGCATTTCAGCAGCCTGAAAACCAACAAGTATAATTCTGCAATCTGATAAATACAAATCACTATCACTCTGAGAATCATCAGCAACAGCACAACCAAACTTTTTCTCATCTCCAGGCTCTGAAGCTGGTCGCTCAACCCCCTCTCCTTTATTGAAGGAAGTTGAGTCAGAATATGTGGAAGACATATTGAATGATTGTGTTGTTTCTGAATCTGCCATCACTGTGCATGGTACGGGTGAGATTGTGCTGCCCCTGTCTTGGCTATGTTTTTCCTTTGGACCACTCTTTAATGAAATGGCAGGCTCCTGAACAGGAAAGGATTTCTCCTCCAGACAGGCTATTCAAAACATCATAACTTGTCAGCCATGTGCCATTAGAAGAACTTTCGTATAAACAAAAGACAATGAAATGCAGAGCTAATGCAGTCTAGACAACGATTAATGCAAGTAAAAGACCGATGGATTGGAGAAGTACATCTTTTAGCAATAGATTGATCAAACCATTTCTTAGCAACAATGTGAACGTGACCCCATTTTTGAGCAACTAGGTATTTGTCACCTTCAGCTGCGTACAGAATGTCAAGGATGCAAAGTCTTAAAGCATCTGAAAGCAAAGTGAATTTCAAATGACTCCCAAAAATGTGAATTCAAATGCAACAAGAGAGTACCTACAATACTTTGTGATGAGCAAGTCATCATACAAGGAAACAAACTGCCAGAACAGCAAAAATATAATCACTATAGAGTTTGCAAAAAACATTTTCGTGACAAGTTATTGTGGCCACAGCTTAACTAAAGCAAAAAACTAACTAAAATGAGCTAGTACAACATTGTAGTCTAATAGAGTTTGTAAAAAACTCACATGAAATAACTGAGCTCAAGCCTAGAAAGGTTAGAGAACCTTTAAAAGTTAATTCAGATTTCTACTATTTAATTTTATTTTTTATATTTTTTTTTATGAACAGATTTCTACTTCTTAATAAGTTCACTAAAGCTCAAAGATCACACTCTGGGGAAAAATGTTGAAATAAGCAAATTTAAGTAGTTATCATCAGAACCAAAATCTTGAACTGGAGCCTTGTTGTCAGCTGGTTATATTAAGGCGAAAATCACAAAGGGAAAACTGGATCATAATTAGTATGCAGTAGCAGTATAGGGGCTGCAAGGGTTGTTCAGTTGTGAAAAGTATATTTTGCCCAATCTTAAATGATGGCAATTACATCTCACACTTTTTTCGATACTTGTTTTGTTCAGATAGAGTTGTTGATAGTTGATACTAGGAACCCAAGAGAAACGGGTCTGCTAAAGAATTGGCAATACTCAGATTTAAAGGGAATAATAATTATAAAATAAGGCATGTTATCAGCAACAGTTATAAAAACCCAGTCAAGAAATGCATCAAAGTATAACTCATTTCATTTCCAATTTACAATTTAGAAATCTGACAAATTTAACATCATGGACATCGCAGTTACAATTATAAACCGTAGATTGTATCTTACCAAAGAATTTCTTCCTCATTCACATGATGTATGCTAATAGAAGTGTGTCTATATATATATTTCATACAGACATGAGAAGGACCTTAGAAAGTTTAAATAAATAAAAAAAACCTTGATTTTTGAAAGAAATAAGCATTGACTCCCATCTGTTTGACTTGCATTTTTCTTAAGAAAATGATTAATGTCCACTGTAGTGCCATGAACAATCTTAAACAACAACAATACAACCTCAATCCCAAAAATGAACAGTGCTAAACCATATAAGAAAAAGGATATATCAGATATTAAATGGGTGCACTTCCTGGTAAGATCGCCAGAATATTGTCCACCATTCTGTATGATAAGGTTTTCCATTTCCTTCCGCACATCTGAGTGAAATGAAGACCTTAGCCTCCTTAGTCCTTACTCTGAGGAATTGTTACATTTAAGCAAAATCAAAGAGATCTAATATTTAGAAAACGGAGTTGAATGATTTTAATATCTCAACCTGCTGGAAGCCTGGTAACACAAATGGTTAATCCATAAAAAGGAAGAACTTTGTATGGCTCATGAGGAACAAGACGATGCTCCTTCCAGCATTGATGCAACCAGCTCACAGTAACAACAGGTTTCTTGAGGCTAGTCAAGGCCCACTGGATAAGGAGAAAAGAAACAAAAAAAAAAAACGGTGATTTAATCTGAGTAAAATGAAATTAAAAAAAAAAAAAAGGAAAAAGAAGGAGTGAATGAAGATGAAAAAATAAAGTAGCTGAAGATAAAGCTCTCAGCCCTGTGTATCTAATACAATACGGATATACAAGAAATGAATTGAATGAAAAAAAAAGGGGGGGGGAAGAAAGAGCAGGCACATGATTAACGAGCTATCAATGAGAAGTATTCACACTGGCAAAACAACATATTTTCATCTTCTCACATGTAAGCTCCATTTTCTCACAAGAACCAAGATCATTTGAAGAAATGAAAACCCCATCGACAAATTTATACACAATGCAACATACTATAAATGCATGGGAATGTTCGTCTGAGGGAATCTTGAAACCACCTAAATCCCAGTAACAAGGAAAACATCATACACAAGTTAGGGCTACGTAACAAACAACAATTAGTGGTAACAATATAAGATAAGGTAAAAAAATCTGATGACATCGATAGGAATAATTAAGAAAGATAAAGCAACGAAATACCAAGCCCTTGGTCCGGCAATGGCATGATGGAAATAATGCAGTTCGCCCACCCCCCCATGTAAGCAAAAGAACTTATTGAGATAAGTTCGGTAGCATGGCCAAGTTAAACATCCTTGGCATACAAAATGGCCGACTTTCTCACATAAGAAATTTTTAAGAGCAGCAATGTACGGAGAAATGAGAAATGAACCTTATACTTTGGAGCCAAAACATTTTTCACCATGACAAAGTTGACATCCAACGACGCCCTATTCTGAAGAACGCCTCCCATCGAAGTGACTAGCCTTTCAATCATAGCCTATAAAGACGAGGAAACCAATAGATGTAATAAATCAAAGATAGTTAGGTGAATAACAAAACAACAGACCTATTTAAATATCGAACGAAATCGACTGCTCGAATAGAAAACGCTTGCTTTTAAAACAGTTCTAACAACAACGCAAAATCAAACATCTATCAAGTTTCGTTAATGCCCAACCGAGTTTTACTTTCTCATTGCTCATGTCCTACGTCACGCGAAATCGCAAATCAACAAATTAATTGGAGTTGGCTACAATAGCCTCAGTCCCAAATTAATTGGGGTCGGCTACATGGATCAACCTTTTCCATTGTGCACACGAAATCACAAATCAATTATATAAAACTCAAAGCAAAAACACATTCCAACGAGTTGAATTCCCAATGTTTGCACCAAAACAACAAATCAATTGCACAAGATTCCACCTTTTCATCCTTGTCGAATCCGGACGCAATCGCTTTAACCCCATCCATAGCCAGACAACAAGTAAAACCCTCTCTTTTAGGCAAACTCCTATTCTCTTTAGCACAAGAAATCACGCATTCCGGACCTGCTCATCACCAACCACAAAAAACACACCACCAGATCAACAACAACAACAACAACAAAACCCCCAAATTACGATCCGAGATCGAACGGTTCGAACCCTTACCGATCAAATTACAGCCTTTAGCCTTCAAGTCATCGAATTTGACCTGCAAAGGAGATTGAATCAATCAATTGGAGTGATGTAAATGGGGGAGGTGGGGGTGGGGGGGTTGGCTTACGTGATTGAAAGAGGAGATGACGTGGTAGTCTTCGGGGGCGTTTCGGGAGGAGTCGCAGTTGTCGAAGATGCGTGCTCCGTTGCGGGTGAGTGCGTCGCGGACGGCGGCGTGGATTTCTGGGGCGACTAGGTTGCGAGAGAGGAAGACGTTCGCGCCATTGAAGCACTTCGTCAACATCGTCCCCAGAAATCCCTAGAACGAAAGAACGCACAGTCGCAGAGAGTGAGTGTGAGCGAGAATTTTGGGTGGCAAATTCGTAATGTTTCCCTCTTTTGATCGAAGAAGCGGGAAGATGCCCTTATAAGAGACGCAGCTCGCAAGAGTCTACCACGTGGCCTTCACCCGCGAGTTGTGCATCGAGATTCGTGTATATCCGTATCTCGAGGCATGCATTGATGACTATTGTGAATCAATGTATTTTGCTATGTGACATGTTGTTGTCATTTTAGCACTTCTCTTGCGCATTTCTCATCCAAAAATTCAAATTTTGCTATGTTACATATTCAGTCGATTAGCCCAAGAGAGAACTTTATTTTTTCAAAAAGGCTAAACGAACCTCGAAACTTGTTCAACGTACCCTATTACTCATGTATACTCCGATTTTCGAATTTTCATTGCTGAACGTACCCCACTTTTTACTTGAAATCTCCAAAATACTCTTGCTAACCTCCTCACCCTCAACTATGTGTCCAAAGTGAGGCCTTGTTTGGTATGAGGTGGAGATATCTTGTGACGGCCCCAACTATTAAACAGGGCACCGCCTGGCTTAATCCCGTAATCAAGCCTTAATCCAACTCACCTAAGACTTAATTACGTATTAGTCAGCCTTTCGTTCCTATATTCCTCTAAATTCATGTCTTCATCTATATTATCATTTTAATATAGTTTAAAAATTATGCGGAAGCCATGATAATTCAAAATTCATAAGTGTGGAAAACCAAGAAAAGACAGTAGCACAAGCACGTATATATAGAACATTATTCACTCAACCCAATGTACAACCCAAAATGACATAAAAATAATACATCAAAAATTGAGACATACAAATGAGTGAGAAGAGTCGCCGAACTGCTCAGAGGAAGTCGTCGATCTTCTCCTTCCCCGGTCTGCTGCTGTTCGACGGACCTACATCCACCGTCACAAACTAGACGGTGAGTATAGTAATATTTAAGTACTAACTGGATAATTTCATGTCACATTTCCAAAATAAACAAATGGTATTTAAAAGCATAAAGTAGCGAAATAAATTGCTGAAACAAGAAATGCAAGTAAATACCATAGTTAAATATGTCGAGACAGACACAGGCTAAGTCGAGATGATCTACGTCCGATCGGCGGTGAGACCTATCACCTACCCTTTCCCACTACTATATGGAGATGCGCTCAACATATCTCACACAAATAGCGGAGCTACGCTCTACGCTTTCCAACATAAATCTCATGTTTGCCGACTACCCCGAGTCCCATACCTTGTGTGCCGCACAAGTGTAGTGGTGAGTGTCGGAACCCCGGTAGACCCATGTCTCTGTAAACCGCGCATCTCTCATGCAATGGACACTAGATAATCTCTACTTTAATTTCAAAGACAAATAAGTCCAAAATTCTAGGATTTCAAAACAAGTTAGGCTACAAAGCCCAAAGGAAATCGAATACAAGTCTACTTAAATCCACATTATTCCATTAGCATGCTTTTTATCAATTTTATTCAAGAATGACATCAAGTATAGGAATCAGAGGCAATGAAACAATTCACAAGGCATCATGTCACAATATTCATCCATGAATAGATACAAGAACAACATGATGTGCGAGTTCAATTAGGACTGTCTAACAATAGACCAATAAAGCAATAAGAGAATGAAATGAAATATAAAATTCTCACAGTTGTACTTACAATTCACACGCTTGTCCTAGTCTAGCTGATCCCTCGACAATTCGAAATGCGTGCCCAAACGCCCGAGTTCTCCCCTTTAGTGCCCTACCATTTAATAATGTCTCAATTTATGTCAAATCGAAGTCGAGACAAATGTCTAAAAAAATTTTATTTATTTTCGGCCAATCCGCCCATTTCGCATTTTTCAAGGTAAAATCCCCATATAACGTTTCAACCGACTTCCGAATTCTTCACTTTTTCTCGGAAATATTGAATTTCTATTGATTTGGGTCACAAATATATTTTTCCCTATTTTTCTGGCATTTTCCTGAGTTTTTTCCATACTTTTATCTATTTTTTGGCATTTATTTTTATTAAAAATCAGTTTAATTTAATTGAATAATTAAATATATATTTTTATTGGGGTGGATCCGGGTTAACCCGACCCGCTCCCCTCGGGTCAGGGTCGGCCCGGCCCGACCCGACTCACGTGGGGTAGCCCGACCCGGCTACCCCCCCTTCTTCTTCCTTTCGCGAAACAGAGCGTCGGCTTTGTTTCATTTTTTTTTTCCTTTTTTTCTTCTCTCCCTCCACTGACTTTGGAGAAACAAATGGGATAAAGATTGACTTTGGGGTGTTAATTGATCCATATATATGGTTTATATCATTTGGGGTGGCTTGAATATGAGCCACACATCTCAACCCACACACGTTTCTCGAGGCACATCGGGTGGTCTTGCTCACCACACTTGTCCCACTAGTCCATGCTTGGTTGACACCAAACTTAACCACTTGTGTTGGACCATGGTGATGCGTGTCTCGAGACACATCAAGTGCCTCATCCTTTTTTTCCAACTATAGGCATATTTATTTGTTTTTTCATGCTTTGTGGTGTTTAGGTGGCCACATTAACATCACACATTTCCAAAAATGTCACATGTTATGTAAATAATTAAATCTTACCCCGATGTGCCGCTACCTCGGTCCCACGTCGACACGCGACTCGAGGCGCGTCCCCGCTCGTCTCGGTATCTGCATACCCGTAAATGACTTAGTAGTCTACACATTTACAGTACACTTGGTATACAACACACAAATATAAAATGTACCTCGGCCCTTGCCTCGGTAAACGAACATATCACGGTGTGGGTCCCACAGTACGGGTCGTTGAGCTTGTGTAAAGACGTAAACACAGTTAAAAATTTTGGGCCGTTACAATTCTTCCCAAATAATGATAATTTCGTCCTCGAAATTTAAAAATCGAACCAACATGCATACCTTACTCGAAGAAATACGGAAACCTATCTCGCATGTAGTCTTCCCTTTCCCAAGTGAGTTCTGTATCATCGTGAAACTGCCAATTGACGAGTACTTTTGGGATAGACTTGTTCCTCAACTGTTGTACCCTTCGATTTAAGATTTGAACAGGCCGCTCCTCGTATGACATATCCTCAGTCAAATCTATCTGGCTCAAATCTACAGTCGAACGATCACTTGCTCTCGATTCAGCTAATCGAATCATGGATATATGAAAAACTGGATGAACGACAACTGTGGAGGTAGCTCAAGCTCATATGCAGCCTTTCCGACCCGTTTCTTAATTCTGAAAAATCCGATAAATCTCGGTGCAAGTTTACCTTTCACTCCAAACCTCTGAAGACCCTTCCGAGGGGAAACCTTTAAATAGACAAAGGATCCCTCGGTGTACGTGAGATCACCACGATATATGTCCGCATATTTCTTCTGTCGATTCTGGGCTCCCTTGAGTCTCTGACGAATCAGTCGTACCTTCTCCGTGTGATCGACAACAATCTTAGGCCCCACGGTCTCCCGGTCCTCTGGCTCAGCCCAACACGATGGCGAGCGACACGGTCTACCATACAAAGCCTCAAAAGGTGTCATCTCAATACTAGCCTGATAATTGTTGTTATATGCAAACTCACATAACGGTAGATACTCCTCCCATGATCCGCCAAACGCCAAGACGCACGCCTGTAACATATCCTCGATGTGACGGCCCCAAATTCCCAATGCATTTGGGTACGCCCCGCCTAGACCCGTGCAGTCCGAGTCGGTTTCTCGGCGAAGCGGACGAGCCTAGTCGCCTCAACTTATCAACATTTTAAGGTTTTTAAGGTTTATGAAAGAGTTATTGCGGTTATAATACAAGCGGAAGCAAAAATCATATTCTAATCAAATAATGGGAAATAACTCAATCAAGGGAAATTAGGAATCTATATAAATGTGGAAACCCCCAAGACAACAGTCATATCCAAGTCAACAAAATGAAATTATGGAAATCACCTCAAACCTAGTTCCGGTTCCAAAACAACCATATATGTATATACATAAACGTCATACAAAAAGGATAGGTACGAGCCTACATCTCGGTACCTCACGTCCATTTGCTCACAAAAAGTCTCCTAGACACGGTCCCTTGCCCCTCGCTCTCCGTCTTATTCGCACCCACCGTCACAAACTAGACGGTGAGCAATCGAGAGAAATTGAAAGTAAAGCGAGAAGAATATAACAAGTAATTCATGAAACGACAAACAAGACAGTCTAAATATCATGCGGAGTGCGAAATGCGGGAATATAAATAAGCAAGAATGCATGATAGACAGACTGGAAATGATAACAATCGAAACATGCGTGTTCTACGAGTCAAGAGAGGCAATAAGTAGTCCATATTCCACAACAATACCACAACAATCCACAACTATCCACAACAATCCAAGACATGGTATCACACAATCACTAGGGGTGGTCAAACACTCGTGCGCTCGAGTGCCGCGTTTTATCCCTTCTAGTGCAGCGCATGTACCTTCGAGACGTACTTATGCCAAGAACACACATACAAGAACATAGAATGGAATACCAATGATGGGATAATAACGAACACAAGAAAAGTGAAAATGAATCACATGATATCTTCTTAGTGGCTTACTAACGTACAAATGCTTTTAAGGCAAGTGTACTTACCTCAAAATTCGTATATCACCATCAAGACGTCCCGCTCACGCCTCGATTTGCGCACCGACACCCGACTATACCTCATAAGTCCCTGGTGTCAATTTATATCATTTTAGGCATATTTTTCGTAAAATCATGCAAATACGATTTGGTGAAATAAACATTCACCTCCATCGCGTCGTCGCGATTTCGTCGAAACCGCGCATCCAGACTAGTCGACACCAGAGCCACCCTTGCAGTCGGCGTCGCTATTGCTGCTCACTCGCGCGTCGGCTCGCTCGCCGTGCGCCTAAAACCGCAGTCCTCCGCGTCGCGCGCCGCCGACCTTCAAGTTGTCTCACCGCGTTGCGTCTGTCGCGCTCGCTCGCGCGCCATCGCAGCCCGATCCGTCAGGCCATTGCGATGCCGTCAGCTAAGATCTGCCTCGCGCATCGGCTATGCGAGTGCGCCGCGCGCCGCCGTCCGCCTCGCGCCTGCTGGTGGCCGCAGCTCCGCGAGCCATCGCGCTCATCGCTTCTTCCCGGTGGTCATCCGGCCGCCGCCGTCCATGCCTTTGCTCACGGCGTTGCTTGCTGCGCCTCTGCGTTGCTGCCGTCGTCCATTGTCCGACGGCGCGCTAGCTCGCGCGGATTCGGCGCCCTGCTCACCTCCCGCGGCCTCCGATCTTGCCGCGACCACGCCGATCTTGCGGAGCCGATGTGACGCAGTTTGCCTTTCTCCTCGCCGGGTGTCGCGTCGGGAGCGTCGTCGTCGTCCCTCCGTCGATCTCCTCCTCCCGATCACTCGATTTCTCCCTCTCGCCATTTTTCCTCTCTGTCTCATTTTCTCTTTTTCTCTCCTCACGATTTTTCCGATCTCTCTTTATTTTTTCATTCTTATCCTTATCTTATCCCATTATATATAAATAATATATATATATATATATATATATATCCATATATATATATATATATATATATATTATTTCTTTTCTCTTTAAATTTCAAATCAAAGCGTCCTCGAGATTCGTACAACACAAATCTCGAGACAACTCAACAACCGAGTAGCGCGCATCTCGAGGCACCAACCCGCTTCATTTCAAATCTCGATACTGCGCTACACGCATCACGAGGCGTATCCACTGTATACATTAAAACCACATAATGCGACTATCTCGGTCCCGCGTTGGCACGCGACTCGAGACGCGTTCCCGATAGTGCTTCGCCTCACCGAATTCTTCGCGTATACGCATACGTATTTCGGCAAATGGGTCCCACATACGGCCCTAAAATGACACGTGGCACGAGTCGAATTTTCGGGCCGTTACAGTCTTCCCAACTAAATGAAAATTTCGTCCCGAAATTTAACTGTAACCCGAATCTCATACCAGAGAATAGCAGAGGCTAACGTGTCTTTATCGTCGACTCGAGCTCTTAGGTGCGTCCCTCTGTCATACGATGCTGCCAACGAACTAAGACCTTACTGAGTTCCCTGTTCTGAAGAATCCGTACCCGACGTCGACAATCTCTATCAGTCTCTCCTCATATGTCACGTCAGAATGTATTTTCACATGTCCCAACTCAATCGTCGATCTCGGCCTTGACCTAACGAATGTCAATGTTGAAATGTGAAATGTCGGATGAACCCCAACTGTACAGTCAGTAAAATCCCAACAAACTCCTCTCTCGTCTATCATCTCTCTAGTCTCTATCCAGGATGATCCATCCGTCTCTTCTCGTCTCGACTAGACTAAGAACTTTGCCCCGACCGTACCTCCCTACCGGTCACACGTCACGACTCTGCTCCGAGTAAGTATGTTTCATGCGCCAAGGCCCTGTCAAAGATCTCCCGAGTGTCGTGGCTCCGGTCGAGACACTCGCGACGCGATCCTATCATCAACCCCTCTCGGTGAAATAATATATCTTTAAGTGTTCGTACCACGCGACATACGTAGGAACCTCTCCATATCTTTGCATCATGGTCCGACTCGATAGAACTCTTCCCTCAGCCTCAACCTAACCTCCATAGGCATGTTCTGATTGTACAGCTCCCTAAACTCAGTCCATGTCGTCAGTTCCGGATTTGTATCCGTATATTTCGTCTACCAGACTGTCGCATGCCCTCTCAAACAGGCTCCCGCAAGTCGTGCTTGTATTGTCTCATCGTTCCCGCGGTATGGTCAAAAACTACGGCTCTCACAAGTGAAGTAAGTGCGCCGATCTGCATGGTCCTGCTCGTATAGTAAGTAATACCTCGAATAAAATAATGGATGCGAAGTCGCTCGATTCCGCCCACGTCCATCGCAAGGTACGCAAGTGTGTGAATCCCTTCATGTTTTGCGCCACCATGCCTCAGCATCAAGAACTCATCTCTCATTCTCAATTGAATCTCGATCGGGGTATACTTCCTTGAATTCTGCCCAAGTACTCGACTCTCTGTGGGCCGCTGTATAGTCGGTCCACCATACTGCACTGCTCTTCTCGCTCCATTATCCGCCTGAAGAACTGATCGTCCATCCACGTTAAATGAGTAAACCATGAACGTGTCGCATGTCAGCGTCGTACTACGTGTATATAAGTATTACAATCAATATATACACATCTAAGTCCGTACTACCCTCTAACTTTGCTTCCCAACTAAAGTTCTAAGGCAATTACATCGGGTTTCCACATCTAAAATTTTTAAGTCTTATGCTCTTTAAATTTATTTCCGAAGTTCCTCGAAACTCTCGTTCGATACTATCGGTTTAAATACATCTATGCTTCCTCCAAGGACCATGCTCGATACCATTTGTAACGGCCCAAATCCCAAGGCCGCCACGTGGGGAGGCGCTGGCCCAGCGGTCCGTCCGATCCTTGACCCACTGGGTCGCACGCGCCACTGACGTCATTTTCCACAACACGACTCCTCGATATGCGTGTTAACACGACTCCTCGATATGCGTGTTCATTAAACTTTCGACAGCGGAAGTCTTAATTTAAAACCAAATAAAACAATTAAAGTTATCTTTGTATAAACATCATTTAATAGAGCAATTCCTATTGTGGAAAACCCGGGGAAAGTACTCCGTATATATATGCGACAATATTAAACAATAATATATACGAGTACAGTATCTATTCAGTCTCACATTTCCCAAAAGCAAGCAAAATATCCATATAGCACGTACTGGTAGGTCCTCGACCGCGGGCATTCCGATAAAGTCGCCCAAAAATGTCCTTGCCCCTACTAGCAGGGTCTGCACTCGCCCATCACAAAAAGGAAGATGGGGAGTACAGTTAGTAAGATTCCAACAAAGTACACCGAGCATTTACGAGAAATATAGCCAATATCAATAAACATGTCAATTAATCATGTGAACTAAACAAAGCGTGTAACTCGTTAAGATCATCACATGAATAAATAACATGAGAAACAAACCGTGTACTCCTCCCAGGTCACACTAAAGCTGTACGACAAACCCCCGGGATCCTTTCGGTGAGTGCCCCACTTCCTTTCACACTGGTACGACCCAAGCCTACACCCACCGCCCTCGAGCTCGGCCGTGAGTGCCTACTTGGGGCGCACGGGATCCTTTCGATTGAAACACCCACTTCCTTTCACCTGGTTACCGCGTACTGACCCTAGTGTGCCATAAGTACAACACGAATAGCAAAAGTCTCGACCCCCAACCCAAATGCGTCACGAAAATCAATAACAAGGAATATGGGGGAATAGCATCCAACAAGCACGAATAGGCAATCAATGATAGAAAAGTAAACCCTCGATGACTTTTAGAAGGAATCTTACGTACCTCAAAACGCACTCGCACGAACCCCTCTCGGTGAAATAATATATCTTTAAGTGTTCGTACGGCGACATACGTAGGAACCTCTCCATATCTTGCATCATGGTCCGACCGATAGGAACTCTTCCTCGGCCTCAACCTAACCTCCATAGGCATGTTCGATTGGAACAGGACATACATAGTTGCACTTTATTGTTATTTATGCATGTGATGTCATTGAATTCCATTTATTATTGAATGCTCGGAGGAGTTTGTTGGGATTTTCGATTGACAGATTGGGGTTCATCGACATTTCACATTTCAACATTGACATTCGTTAGGTCAAGGCGAGATCGACGATCGAGTTGGGACATGTGAAAATACATTCGACGTGACATATGAGGAGAGGCGATAGAGATTGTCGACGTCGGGTGCACGGATTCTTCGAGAACAGGGAACTCGGTAAGGTCTTAGTTCGTTGGCAAGCATCGTATGACGAGAGGACGCACCTAAGAGCTCGAGTCGACGATAAAGACACGTTAGCCTCGCTATTCTCGGTATGAGATTCGGGTTACTGATTAAATTTCGGGACGAAATTTTCATTTAGTTGGGAGAAGGCTAACGGCCAGAAAATTCGACTCGTGCCACGTGTCATTTTAGGGCGTATGTGGGACCCATTTGCGAAATACGTATGCGTATACGCGAAGAATTCGGTGAGCGAAAGAAGCACTTATCGGGAACGCGTCTCGAGTCGCGTGCCAGCGCGGGACAGAGATAGTCGCATTATGTGGTTTTAATGTATACGATGGATACGCCGTGATGCGTGTAATGCGAGTGTTGAAATTTTGACGGTGATGAGGCGGGTTGATGCCTCGAGATGCGCGCTGCTCGTTTCTTGAGAACTCTTTTGATTTGAAATCAAAAAGAATATATATATATATATATATATATATATTCTTTTTGATTTCAAATCAAAAGAGTTCTCAAGAAACGAGCAGCGCGCATCTCGAGGCATCAACCCGCCTCACTGTCAAAATTTCAACACTCGCATTACACGCATCACGAAGCGTATCCACTGTATACATTAAAACCACATAATGCGACTATCTCGGTCCCGCGTTGGCACGCGACTCGAGACGCGTTCCCGATAGTGCTTCGCCTCACCGAATTCTTCGCGTATACGCATACGTATTTCGGCAAATGGGTCCCACATACGGCCCTAAAATGACACGTGGCACGAGTCGAATTTTCGGCCATACGCCTTCCCAACTAAATGAAATTATGGAAATCACCTCAAACCTAGTTCCGGTTCCAAAACAACCATATATGTATATACATAAACGTCATACAAAAAGGATAGGTACGAGCCTACATCTCGGTACCTCACGTCCCATTGCTCACAAAAAGTCTCCTAGACACGGTCCCTTGCCCCTCTCGCTCTCCGTCTTATCCGCACCCACCGTCACAAACTAGACGGTGAGCAACCGAGAGAAATTGAAAGTAAAGCGAGAAGAATATAACGATAATTCATGAAACGACAAACAAGACAGCCTAAATATCATGCGAATGCTTGAAATGCGGGAATATAAATAAGCAAGAATGCATGATAGATGAATTGGAAATGATAACAATCGAAACATGCGTGTTCTACGAGTCAAGAGAGGCAATAAGTAGTCCATATTCCACAACAATACCACAACAATCCACAACTATCCACAACAATCCAAAGTACATGGTATCACACAATCACTAGGGGTGGTCAAACACTCGTGCGCTCGAGTGCCGCGTTTTATCCCTTCTAGTGCGGGCGCATGTACCTTCGAGACGTACTTATGCCAAGAACACACATACAAGAACATAGAATGGAATACCAATGATGGGATAATAACGAACACAAGAAAAGTGAAAATGAATCACATGATATCTTCTTAGCTGGCTTACTAACGTACAAATGCTTTTTAAGGCAAGTGTACTTACCTCAAAATTCGTATATCACCATCAAGACGTCCCGCTCACGCCTCGATTTGCGCACCGACACCCGACTATACCTCATAAGTCCCTGGTGTCAATTTATATCATTTTAGGCATATTTTTCGTAAAATCATGCAAATACGATTTGGTGAAATAAACATTCACCTCCATCGCGTCGTCGCGATTTCGTCGAAACCGCGCATCCGACTAGTCGACACCGAGCCACCGCACCGTCGGCGTCGCTGCTGCTCCGCCGCCGGCCGCTCGCCGGCGCCGCCCAAAACCGCCGTCCTCCGCGTCGCGCCGCTGCCGACCTTCAAGCCGTCTCACCGCGTTGCGTCCTGTCGCCGCGCTCGCGCGCCATCGCAGCCGATCCGACCCGCTGCCGTGCCGGAGTCGCTGCCGTCTCGCCGGCGTCGCTGCCGAGTGCCGCCCGCGCCGCCGTCCGCCTCCGCGCTGCTGGCCGCAGCTCCCGCGAGCCACTGCTCGCCCACTGCTCTTCCCGGCTGGTCATCCGGGCTGCCGCCGTCCATGCCTTTGCTCACCGGCGTTGCTGCCGCCTCTGCGTTGGCCGTCGTCCCGCTGTCCGGCCAGCCGCGCTAGCTCGCGCCAGATCTGGCCGCCCCTGCTCACCTCCCGCGGCCTCCGATCTTGCCGCGACCACGCCGATCTTGCCGGAGCTGATGTGACGCAGCTGCCTTTCTCCTCGCCGGTGTCGCGTCGGGAGCGTCGTCGTCGTCCCTCCGTCGATCTCCTCCTCCCGATCACTCGATTTCTCCCTCTCCGCCATTTTTTCCTCTGTCTCATTTTCTCTTTTTCTCTCCTCACGATTTTTCCTGATCTCTCTTTATTTTTTCATTCTTATCCTTATCTTATCCCATTATATATAAATAATATATATATATATATATATATATATATCCATATATATATATATATATATATATTATTTCTTTTCTCTTTAAATTTCAAATCAAAGCGTCCTCGAGATTCGTACAACACAAATCTCGAGACAACTCAACAACCGAGTAGCGCGCATCTCGAGGCACCAACCCGCTTCATTTCAAATCTCGATACTCGCGCTACACGCATCACGAGGCGTATCCACCGTATACATTAAAACCACATAATGCGACTATCTCGGTCCGCGTTGGCACGCGACTCGAGACGCGTTCCCGATAGTGCTTCGCCTCACCGAATTCTTCGCGTATACGCATACGTATTTCGGCAAATGGGTCCCACATACGGCCCTAAAATGACACGTGGCACGAGTCGAATTTTCGGCCGTTACACTCGAGAACTTGTATCAATCTCTCAGTCTGCCCGTTAGTCTGAGGATGAAAAACCATACTAAACTGTAGGTGCGTACCATACTGCTCCTGCATACTCTGCCACATCCTGGACGTATACATAACATCTCTATCTGACGTAATAGTCACTGGTACCCCATGCAGTCGAATAATCTCTCGCTCGAACAGTACACTAAACTGATCAAACATATAATCTGCGGCCACTGGTAGAAAATGAGCAGACTTTGTCAGTCGATCAACAATAACCCATATGGAATCATGTCTCCGAGCGGTTCTCGGCAATCCTCTCACAAAATCCATAGTAATGTCTTCCCACTTCCACCGTGGGATGGGAAGAGGCTGTAGCAATCCTCTAGGTCTGCAATGTTCAGCCTTCACTTGCTGACAGATCCCACAGTTTAGAATAAACGTTGACACATCCGCTTTCATCCCAGGCCACCAAAAATGCCTCTTCATGTTGTGGTACATCTTGGTCCTGCCTGGATGAATAGCGAATCGGGAACTGTGTGACTCCTTAAGAACCTCCTCTTTCAGCTCTGGTACTGATGGTATCCACGGTCTACCCCTGAAAAGCAAGCACTGGTCAGACGTCTCCGTCCAATCAACACAATCTTCACCCTGCGCTAACTCACCAAACTTGGAGTACAACCTGTCGGTCCTCTGACCCTCTGACATTCTCTGTGTAGATATGGTATGTACTCTCATGTGCGCGCAAATCTCACCTCGAGTTGCAGTAGGAACCTCTGCATCTCCAACAGGTATCCTACTCAGCGCATCAGCGACTACATTCGTTTTTCCCGGATGATATTCCAAGGAAAAGTTGTAATCTTTCAGAAACTCTAACCATCTGCGCTGCAATATATTCAGATCCTTTTATGTTAAGAGATACTTCAAACTCTTATGATCAGTAAAGAGTGTAAACGTCTCTCCATACAAATAGTGTCTCCATATCTTCAATGCAAACACTACTGCTGCCAGCTCTAAGTCATGGGTAGGATAATTCTTCTCAAGAGCCTTCAACTGTCTGGATGCATATGCTACTGTAGCAGTACCCTGCATCAACACACATCCCAAACCTCTATGAGAAGCATTAGTATAGACGGAGAATCCATGTCCAACCTCTAATAACACTAACACTGGCGCATTAGTCAATAACCTTTTCTACTGAGCGAATGCCTCATCACATTCCTTAGACCAATGAAATCTCACGTCTTTCTGAGTCAATTTAGTAATTGGTGAAGCGATTTTTGAAAAATCCTTAACTAATCGGCGATAATACCCCGCCAAACCCAGAAAACTTATGATCTCAGTCACTGAAGTCGGTGCTGGCCAATCAATAATCGCCTGAATCTTGGCTGGATCTCCTGATATCCATGCTGCTCCGACAACATGCCCTAAAAATTTGACCTCTGACAGTCAGAATTCACATTTACTGAATTTGGCGTATAGTTTATGCTCCCTCAAAGTCTGTAACGTCTCTTTGAGGTGCTGTTCGTGATCCTCCCTCGTCTTCAAGTATACAAGTATGTCATCGATGTAGACTATCAAGAAACGATCTAAAAACACGATGCATCAGATCCATAAACACTGCTGGAGCATCGGTCAGCCCAAACGGCATGACTGTGAACTGAAAATGTCCATATCTGATGCTGAAAGCTGTAATGGACCTATCCCCGTCCCTGATCCTAAGCTGATGATACCCTGGTCGCAGGTTTATCTTGGAGAAAAATTGTGCTCCTCTCAGCTGATCAAATAAATCATCTATCCTCGGGAGTGGATATTTGTTCATAATTGTGACTTTGTTCAACTGTCGATACAAAGTCTCAACGTACCATTTTTTTTCTTCACAAAAAGGACGGGTGCTCCCCATGGCGACATAGAATGTGTGATGAATCCCTTCTGTACCAAATCGTGAAGCTGAGTTTTCAACTCTTCTAGCTCTTGTGGTGCCATCCTGTATGGTGGTATAGAAATCGGTTTCGTTCCTGGTACCAATTCGATAATGAAATCGATCTCTCGCGGCGGCGCTAAACCAGGTAAATCCTCGGGAAAACATCAGGAAACTCTCTAACAACCGATATATCTTCCACCCTAGGTCCTTGACTCTCTGGTACAGTGTACAACGAAATCAACGCTTCCATCTCCTCACTAGTCGCAGGTCGACCTTTCGTACCTACAATCCTCGCTGCACAACCTTTATACGTGAATGACAGACGCACTGGGATCTCAAATATCATTGTTTTGCTGAAACAATAGATATGAGCGTTGTGTGCAGCTAACCAGTCCATCCCTAAAATCGCGTCGAACTCCAAACATTCAAGGACTCTAAAATCAGCAGGTAGCTATACTCCATCTATCTCGACAAGACATTTCTCAACAACACTATGAGGGTACATTTTATCCCCGGCTACAGTACGCAAGATCAAATGTACGCTAAGCCTAACAAGTTTCAACCCTAGAATGTTAATCATGCGACCAGCAATAAACGATACGGTGGAGCCAGAATCAAATAACACATATAACTCGTGATCGCAAATAGAAACCGTACCCTCAATAAGACCTCGTGTAGCGTCATCGTCTGACTGGGCTATCATGTGAACCTCATCTCGGGCCTGTTGTGCGTACACTGCTACAGGATGCGGGCACTCTCTCACGATATGTCCGACCTGTCCACATCTATAGCATGTCAACTGTCTACGCTGACCTTGAGTCTGAGACTGGCCCTGTGCCTGATACTGACCTGTCTCTGCACCTGTTCCGGTCTATGTCTCGTATCTCGGCCTCTGGCTCTAGCTCGACCTCTGCCACCTTACGACTGCTACCGTGAAGCCTGTGGGGGCGGGAAGTGCAGGAACAACAGAGCTGGTAAGGCTGGTCTGATGGGAGGTGGCAAGGGAAGTCTGCCCACTGTGCTATTTACTAAAGCAATGGATGATACATGAGGCACAACCAGTGGGTGTGTAGCTGTCCTCGAACCCTGAGATCCTCGGTTCTATCTCCTTACTCCCTTACCTCTCTGTCTCCTCCTCTCATACTCTAAGGCATGCTCTGCAGACAAAACTGGACCCGGTGCTCTGCCATCAGCAACTCTACCCAGATAGTATGTCTCATGCGCTAGGGCTCGCTCATAGATCTCGGTGAGTGTCCTCGCGCCTGAACGTAATACCCAATATCGGGTCCGAGTCCATCACCGAAGTGATACACATCCTCGGACTCATCTCTCACCAAGTCCCCAGCAAACTGGCGCAAATAATCGTATCGGTCCATGTACTGCATCACATGCTCCTCTGGCCCCTGTCTCAAGTCCATGAACTCTCGTCTCAATCGCTTCATGACTGAAGGCGGAAAATACTGCTGATAGAACTTCTGCTTGAAAACATCCCATGTCTCGAACTCTCTGTGAGTGGCCAATGTCATGCGTCACCACACGTCAGCGTCTCGCTCGAGGGTACATGATGAGATCTCTGCCCGAAGTCTATCCTCAATCCTCAATACCCGATGAAGCTTCTCCTGAGTCAGGATCCATTTCTCAATCTTCTGAAAATCCCTGACTCCATCAAAATAAGCTGGTTTGAGTATGATGAAATCCTTCACCAGCTGAACTTCCACTGAAGTGCTAGAAGATGCGGCGTGGGAGACGGTACTGCATCAACTGTCTCCACCACTGGTGCGGTCACGGCTATCGGCGTTGTTAAAGCTATAGTAGGAAGTGCTGGTGACTGGACAAGCGCTTGGACAATCGGTGTAGCAGTCGTAGGAGTTGATATCGATGCCGGTGTAGCAAAACGAGCAGTCATCATAGCGATGAAATCAGTCAACTGCTGGCCCTAATGTCACGGCCCAAATCTCTAACCCCCGTTTTAATTCCTTAATCAGGATTATCGACCCTTGACGTGGGACCTAAACTGTGATACGTGCACCGACCGAGGCACGTGACCGAGGTATATCGTATTTTTGTATTGATGTGTGCCTAGTGTTATGTATTGTGTAGACTTACTAAGTCGGTTTGTACAGTTGTAGTCGTCGAGAAGAGAGCGGGGACACACCTCGAGTAGCGTGCGAGCTGAGAAACCGGGTAGTTAGCATTTTGGTAAGTTTTATTTAATACTAATATGAAATAATGAATTACTTATAAGCCTATGGTTGTGTTTGTTAATGTAAATCAAATTAAAGGCCTATAGTTGAGTAAATTAAATGGAAAGCATAGGATTGGTCTAAAGATACACATCTAGGAACTAGGTGAGTAATGAAATTATGTCACTTGAGGTTGAGATAGTGGGATTTAGTGGGATATATGATAAGAGGTGGACCATTAGATGTTCATCGGGATACATAAATCTATAGAGATCAAGGGCTAAGAAGGAACATCACCTTAATATATAATATTAGTGATCAAACAACATGCAAACCAAATCACTCATTCATTTTTGCTGGAGAAGAAGAAGGAATTGCTAGAGAGGAGTGAATCATCATGGTGTTGAAGGAATCCATGGGAGTTAGCGAGAAATTCTCAAGCTAGGGTGCTACATCAACTAGGTACACATCCTTTTAGTTGAAATTAGAACAAGTTCTGGTTTTAGGCTAATTTCATATGGTAGATGAGTGAGTGTTTGCAATTGATTTATATATTTAGATTCCTCATTTCAAGCTGATAATCCAGCTATATTGAAGTTCTTAATTTGGTTTTGAAATCATAAAGATATGAATTCTTGAAGTTGCAACACCAAAACTAGAAATCATCATGTTGTATTAGGAATCAACCTGGGTAATTTGGTCATAATATGCCCATTTTAGATCTAAATTGATCCAAACCAGTGTCATTTGAAAGCTTATTTAAATTGGAATAACTTTGCTTAACTGAAGGTATTTTGATTCGAATGTTTTTATGTCCAAACATGCTCTACAAATAGGTATTGGAATTAAAAATGAAAGTTTTGAAACTAAACTTGTTAAGGGCATAACTCCCTACCTACTTATCCAAATGAGCTTATATTTTAGTATGTTGTATGTGGGTATATTTTCTTACATGTGACCAAAAATCACATTTTTAGGAACTATAGATTGGGAGAAATAGATTTTCTAAATCCGCTGGTCGGATTAAATCTCAATTAGACCTATGTTTAGTAAAATCATGATATCTCTTTTAATTAAATCTAAATTTTATAAACTGGTAGGACTAGTGTATTACTTATCCTGAACACGAGAAAAGAGGCGTCTAGGTTGTAAAGGCTGACTAATATGTAGTTAACTCCTGCGTGTATATAATTAGGGCTTAATTACGGGATTAGGCTGGGCGGTGCCCTAGATTAGGAGAGGGGCCGTCATAGTTGGTATCAGAGCCTAGGTATTAGAACCTTAGGGATAAATAAGAAAAACATGAACTCGTATAAAACACAAACATTAGAAGTGGAAACCAGATGATCCTTGCCTAGGAATTATTTTGTTGGGAATTGAGTGAATGTGAGATGGAGATTTCTTATATGTACGTGTTAGTTTCTATATGTATATATATGCGTTATGCCACGTAGTAGCTGATTCGCGTTCGCTATCCACTTGAAGACACCTACGCGGATTCGCGCGAGGCCGGAGACATCAGAGCTAGCAACATTCAACCTACCACCGTATCAGTTGACAATTTTTAGAGGATGTCTGACCGGACGTCCGCTCAGGAGCGACAGATCGCCGATTTCATCGCTTACATGTCGGCGCGAGATGTTTCGCGCTCAACTACTACTACTACAGCACCCCCGACCACGAGACTCAACACTACGAGAGTTCGACTTACATCTAGTGGAGAGATGGAGACTCTAGGTAGGGTTATACGAAATAGCAGAGAGTCAGGGACCCAGACTAGAGGAGATACCGGTTGTCCAAGACTTCCCAGATGTTTTCCCAGATGATTTACCTAGATTACCACCACCGCGAGAGCTAGACTTCATCATCGACCTAGTACTGGGTACCAGGCTGATCGCGATACCGCCGTACCATATGGCTCGAGGGAGTTAGAGGAATTAAGGTCTCAACTTAAGGATTTGGGGGAGAAGGGATTCATCACACCTTCGATTTCACTGTGGGGAGCGCCAGTTTTGTTTGTGAAGAAGAAGGATGGCAGTCTGAAACTATGCAACGACTACAGGCAGTTGAACAGAGTGACAGTCAGAAACAAGTACCCACTTCCGCGAATAGACGATTATTTGATCAATTGAGAGGAGCATAATTTTTCTCCAAGATAGAACTGAGATCGGGGTATCATCAGCTTAGGATCAGGGATGAGGATAGGTCCAAGACAGCATTCAGCACCAGATACGGACACTACCAGTTCACGGTCATGCCATTCGGGCTGACGAACGCCCCCGCCGTATTCATGGATTTGATGCACCGGGTACTTAGACCATATCTCGACCGCTTCGTGATAGTCTTCATCGATGACATCTTGATATACTCGAGGACACGTGAGGATCACGAGCAGCACCTCGAGAGACGTTGCGACGTTGAGGGAACACCGACTTTTCGCTAAGCTCGGAAGTGTGAATTCGGCTGCGAGAGGTCAAGTTCTTTGGGCACGTTGTTGGGGCGGCGGGGATTGCGATAGATCCGGCCAAGATTCGGACGATCAGCGATTGGCGACGACCGACATCGCATGCGGAGATCGGGAGCTTTCGGGGTTAGCGGGATATTACCGTAGATTCGTGGAGGATTTCTCGAAGGCCGCTTCACCGATGACGAGGCGACACGAAGGATGTTGCTTATGAGTGGACCGAGAAGTGCGAGGCGCATTCACTCGGTTGAAGAGGTCATTAACTACGCGCCGGTGTTAGTACTACCGAGAGGCCGGACGGGGATTTCTAGTGTACACGGATGCTTCTCATACGGGTCTAGGTTGTGTGTTGATGCAGGGCAGCGGTGTCATGACATACGCATCGAGACAGTTAAAGATACATGAGAAGAACTACCCCACACACGATCTAGAGTTGGCAGCGGTTGTATTTGCGCTGAAGACTTTGAGACGCTTTTTTGTATGGAGAGAGATTCACACTCTTTACAGATCACAAGAGTCTGAAATATCTCTTCACACAGAAAGAGTTGAACATGAGACAGCGCAGGAGTTCTTGAAGGACTACGACTTTTCCTTAGAATATCACCCAGGAAAAGTGAACGTAGTCGCAAATGCGCTGAGTAGGAGACCGAGTAGAGATGATGATGTGGTCAGATGTCACATGATGCATGAGTATGGATTACTCGAGGCAGCGGCGACAACATGTCAGACAGAGGTTCCTACCGATACTCAGGTGATGATTTGCGCACAAATGAGACTACAGACCGTGTCTACACAGCGAGTGTCAGAGGGTCAGAGGACCGACCGATTGTACTCGAGATTCAGCGAGTTAGCGCAGAGTGCAAAGTGTACAGATTGGGCAGAGACGACATATCGTTGTCTAAGATCTTGGGGCGGGTTGTAGATACTGAAGTGCGGAGCTTAGAGATGAGATCCTTCAGGAGTCGCACCGTTCCAGATTTACTATACATCCAGGCAGGACTAAGATGTACCACAACATGAGGAGACATTTCTGGTGGCCTGGGATGAAGGCAGACGTGTCTAGATTCATCAGGAACTGTGGTATCTGTCAGCAAGTGAAGTTCGAGCATCGTAGACCCGGGGGATTACTACAGGCGCTTCCCATTCCTCGATGGAAGTGGAAAGACATCTCTATGGATTTTGTCAGAGGATTGTTGAGGACCGCGAGGAGACATGATTCAATCTGGGTTATAGTTGACAGACATACGAAGTCTGCTCATTTCCTGCCAGTGGCATCGCATTACACGTTCGATCAGCTGAGCGTACTGTTCGAGAGAGATATTATCATACTGCACTGGATACCATTGACGATCACGTCAGACTGAGATGCTACGTATAGGTCCAGGATGTGGTGGAGTATGCAAGAGCAGTACGGTACACGCCTACAATTCAGTACGGCTTTCCACCCTCGGGATCGAGCGGCAGCCGGGAGATTGATTCGGAGTCCTCGAGAACATGTTGCGGGCATGCGTGTTGGAGTTTGGCAGATCTTGGGCGGAGTACCTACCGTTGTGTGAGTTCGCTTACAACAACAGTAATCGGGCTAGCATTGAGATGACGCCATTTGAGGCTTTGTATGACGGGCCGTGTCGCTCGCCATCGTGTTAGGGTGAGGCTAGAGGATCGGGAGATAGTGGGGCTGAAATTGTTGTTGACCACACGGAAAATGTCAAACTGATCCGTTAAAGACTCAGAGAAGCACATGAGAGACATAAAAGATATGCAGATAAGTATCGCGGTGATCTCGCGTATTCCGAGGGAGCCTTTGTCTATTTAAAGGTTTCCCCTCGGAAAGGTCTTCAGAGATTTGGGGTGAAAGGCAAGCTTGCACCGAGGTACATCGGGCCTTTCATGATTAAGAAACGGGTCGGGAAAGTGGCATATGAGCTTGAATTGCCTCCGCAGATGTCAAGGGTCCATCCAGTGTTCCACATTTCAATGCTTCGACTAGCTGAGTCGAAGGCAGGCGTGTGACCGACAGTTGACTTGAGTCAAATCGACCTGAGCAAGGACATCTTTTATGAGGAGCAGCCCATTCATATCCTAGATCGGAAGGTACATCAGTTGAGGAGCAAGTATACCCCGAAGGTACTCGTCAAGTGGCAGTTCCATGATGACACGGAACTTACTTGGGAGCGGGAAGACTACATGCGAGATAGATTCCCGTACCTGTTCGAGTCAGGTAGAACCGTAACTTAAACTTAATTTTGATGACGAAATTTTCATTTTGTTGGGAATATTTGTCACGGCCCAAATCTCTAACCCCCGTTTTAATTCTTTAATCAGGATCATCGACCCTTGACGTGGGACCTAAACTGTGATACGTGCACCGACCGAGGCACGTGACCGAGGTATATCATATTTTTGTATTGATGTGTGCCTAGTGTTATATATTGTGTAGACTTACTAAGTCGGTTTGTACAGTTGTAGTCGTCGAGACGAGAGCGGGGACACGCCTCGAGTAGCGTGCGAGCCGGGGAACCGGGTAGTTAGCATTTTGGTAAGTTTTATTTAATACTAATAAGCCTATGGTTGTATTTGTTAATGTAAATCAAATTAAAGGCCTATAGTTGAGTAAATTAAATGGAAAGCATAGGATTGGTCTAAAGATACACATTGGCACATCTAGGAACTAGGTGAGTAATGAAATAGTGTCACTTGAGGTTGAGATAGTGGGAGTTAGTAGGATATATGACAAGAGGTGGACCATTAGATGTTCCTCGGGATACATAAATCCATAGAGATCGAGGGCTAAGAAGGAACATCACCTTAATATGTAATATTAGTGATCAAACAACATGCAAACCAAATCACTCATTCATTTTTCCTGGAAAAGAAGAAGGAATTGCTGGAGATGAGTGAATCATCATGATGTTGAAGGAATCCATGGGAGTTGGTGAGAAATTCTCAAGCTAGGGTGCTACATCAACTAGGTACACATCCTTTTAGTTGAAATTAGAATAAATTCTGGTTTTAGGCTAATTTCAGATGGTAGATGAGTGAGTGTTTGCAATTGATTTATATGTTTAGATTCCTCATTTCAAGCTGATAATCCAGCTATATTGAAGATCTTAATTCGGTTTTGAAATCATAAATATATGAATTTTTGAAGTTGCAACACCAAAACTAGAATTCTGCATGTTGTATTAGGAATCAACCTGGGTAATTTGGTCATAATCTGCACATTTTAGATCCAAATTGATCCAAACCAGTGGCATTTGAAAGCTTATTTAAATTGGAATAACTTTGCTTAACTGAAGGTATTTTGATTCAAATGTTTTTATGTCCAAACATGCTCTACAAATAGGTACTGGAATTAAAAAGGAAAGTTTTGAAACTAAACTTGTTAAGGGCATAACTCCCTAACTACTTGTCCAAATGAGCTGATCTTTTAGTATGTTGTATTTGGGTATATTTTCTTACTTGTGACCAAAAATCACATTTTTAGGAACTATAGATTGGGAGAAACAGATTTCCTAAGTCCGCTGGTCGGATTAAATCTCAATTAGACCTATGTTTAGTAAAATCATGATATCTCTTTCATTGTAAATCAGAATTTTGTAAACTAAACCTTTCCGAAAAGCTAAGAGAGAGGCCAACAATAATTGTAATGATGGAGGATTTGGATATTTCGACCATTTCATGCCTAAAAGTGTGTTAAGATGTAGGACTGAAATTGAAACTTAATTTAGTCTTTAGGGGCTGATTTAGGAAGATTGATTTAAAGTCTATTGAACCATTTTGAATACACAATAAACACCACTAAATTGAGCTTAAACCCACTATATTTGAACTAATGAGACACCAAACTCAGGAACCTAGGAAAAGGGTACGGGAGAGCGAATACAAGATTTGGAGTATCGGGAGGCCAGTAAAGCTAGGACTTTACTTTGTTGTTGTGAGTATACCCAATGGCAACTTTACTTGGCATTTCATTTCTATTAATTGTTGTCCTTGCATAGTCCTTTTGAATATTTTACCTTTGTATTCTTATATCATGTATTCTTTGTGTCTATGCTCATTTGATGGGTCTAGTTTGCATGATATCCATTCATTTGATTTGATTCATTGATTATATCCCATGCTATGTCTATTCTTGTTGTTTTAAATGTGAATTGAATGATAAATAGCATGCTATTAGGCTAGTGAATATCTTATAAATGTTTAAGAGGACTTGTATTCCTTAATTGTTTAGATGTGTAGATGTGCCTATGCCTTGACAAACCATACTTGATATTTCTTGAAATTCAAAAAGTAGTTTTCGCATTTAGGTCCCGTACTCGATCGAGGTGTGCAAGACTCACGGGGTTAGAGTCCCTGGGGATGTCGGCACATGTTACTTGACACTGTATAACACTCGGGGTTAAAGTCCCTGAGGTGGTCTACACACCGGGGTTAGAGTCACTGGTAACACTTGGATTAGAGTCTCTTGTGCTATATGATTATTGAGTCGGAGTGACACGTTTCACTGCCGACCGGACCTAAATCACTACTACTTAGCCTAGTGTCAGTATCACTTGTCTAACTCTGATATTTACTCGCATATGGTTTATTTTCTAGTTTTCCCATCTATATGCTTTTAAATACCATTTGAATATTTGGAAATGCAAATTAAACTTGTCATCGGGGATTATTGTTTTATTTTTGTACTCACCGTCCTTTTTATGACGGTGGGTGCAGAGCCGTCTACCAGCAGGCCGGGCAAGGAGAAGATCAACGATTATCCCTGAGCCCGCGGCGCGTCATTGCATCGATTATAGGTCTTATTTTGGTATTTTGATTGTATATGTTATATGTCTTTCAGATACTATTTGGGGTTGTATATTGGGTTGAGCGTTAGTTCCCCGACTTGACTTAGACTATTTTATTGTTTCAATGCATTTTGAGGACTTTATATATGTGATGTCATTTCCTGGTTTTCCACACTTATGATTTTATAAATGGCTTCCACATAAGTTACTAATTGCTTCCGCATAATCAATAAGACTTCCGTTAATTAATTAATTTAATAAAAAAATTTAATTAAATCTAAATTTTATAAACTGGTAGGATTAGTGTATTACTTATCCTGAACACGAGAAAAGAGGCGTCTAGGTTGTAAAGGCTGACTAATACGTAGTTAAGTCCTGCGTTGATATATTTAGGGCTTAATTACGGGATTAGGCCGGGCGGTGCCCTAGATTAAGAGAGGGGCCGTCACACCTAAGCTGTCACTCGATCAGACAGTCGCTGTAAATCCTCCGCTATAGTAGGAGGCGAACTACCGCTAGGCTCTGCATCTCC
This sequence comes from Stephania cephalantha, assembly GCA_039657325.1. Taxonomy (NCBI): domain Eukaryota; kingdom Viridiplantae; phylum Streptophyta; class Magnoliopsida; order Ranunculales; family Menispermaceae; genus Stephania; species Stephania cephalantha. The sequence goes on along the minus strand of CM077567.1, from coordinate 63,699,700 downwards.
TCCCCCGCGTGTATCAGCCATCGGGGTCTGCAATGGATAGCAAACACGAATCAGCTTCTACGTGACATATCGCATACGTAGATATATACATATAGCAATTAACAAGTACATAGACGAAATCCCCCATCTCACTGTCACTCACTTCCCAACTAATGGTGTCTAGGCAATAAGTATATGGTTTCCACAACTAAGGTTTGTATTTTATGCATTTTGGTTGCTAAACCTATGCTCTGATACCAACTGTGTTGGTATCACATTACCTTAAGCCATATAGTTCTCTAAATCTGGCTCTGATACCAACTGTGACGACCCCAACTATTAAACAGGGCACCGCCCGGCCTAATCCAATAATCAAGCCTTAATCCAACTCACCTAAGACTTAATTATGTATTAGTCAGCATTTCGTTCCTATATTCCTCTAAATTCATGTCTTCATCTATATTATCATTTTAATATAATTTAAAAATTATGCGGAAGCCATGATAATTCAAAATTCCTAAGTGTGGAAAACCAAGAAAAGACAGTAGCACAAGCACGTATATATAGGACACTATTCACTCAACCCAATGTACAACCCAAAATGACATAAAAATAATACATCAAAAGTCGAGACATACAAATGAGTGAGGAGAGTCGCCGAACTGTTCAGAGGAAGTCGCCGATCTTCTCCTTCACTGGTCTGCTGTTGCTCAACGGACCTACACCCACCATCACAAACTAGACGATGAGTATAGTGATATTTAAGTACTAACTAGAGAATTTCATGCCACATTTCCAAAATAAACGAATGGTATTTAAAAGCATAAAGTAGCGAAATAAATTACTGAAACAAGAAATGCAAGCGAATACCATAGTTAAAGATGTCGAGACAAACACAGGCTAAGTCGAGATGATCTACGTCCGGTCGGCAGTGAGACCTATCACCTACCCTTTCCCACTACTATATGGAGCTGCGCTCAACATATCTTACACAAATAGCGGAGCTACGCTCTACGTTTTCCAACATAAATCTCATGCTTGCCTACCACCCCGAGTCTCATACCTCGTGTGCCGCGCAAGTGTAGTGGTGAGTGCCGGAACCCCGGTAGACCCATGTCTCCGTGAACCGCGCATCTCTCGTGCAATGGACACTAGATAATCCATACTTTAATTTCAAAGACAAATAAGTCCAAAATTCTAGGATTCCAAAACAAAATAGGCTACAAAGCCCAAATGAAATCGAATACAAGTCTACTTAAATCCACATTATTCCATTAACATGTTTTTTATCAATTTTATTCAAGAATGACATCAAGTATAGGAATCAGAGGCAATGAAATATAAAATGTACCTCGGCCCTTGCCTCGGTAAACGAACATATCACGGTGTGGGTCCCACAGTACGGGTCGTTGAGCCTGTGTAAAGACGTAAACACAGTTAGAAATTTTGGGCCGTTACATATCTCCAAAGAGATAACTCACAGGGAGTTGAGAACTAATCTTGTTTGGTTGCCCAACTTGCCTATAAGTTGTCTCCAACTTGCATCCTAAGATGAGAGACATCTCCTCACCACCCCCTAGGGAATTATCTCTCAGGATTTGTGAACACAATTACCCCTCATTAATGACCCTTTTATTACCCATTTATCTTTTGTTTGAAGGCTTTTTATGTCAATTCATATTTCTTTATTGTTTAAAAATCTAAAATTTTCCTGCAAGTTTAAAGTTGAACCAAACATAAAAATATTAATTCCAATGAGTTAACTCCAATGAGATAACTCCGAACTAACATTGTAAGTCAGCAAAAACAAACCAAACGAGGCTCGAGTCTCCATAGCATTTTCTTTTTCAAAAATTGCTTGGTTTACTCCTATTTTCACTTGCAGAAATGACAAATTAACAAATGATTAAAAATATATTGGACTTGTCAAATCATCTCATGGACGAGACATCACTTGCCAAAAAAACGCGAAAAGGCAAAATTTTAGGAAGGTTGTGAATTGGACTTCCACTTAATTCAAAACAAAAAGTCACTAGTCCTAAGGATCGAATATTTTTCAGTCTTATTTGGTTGTATTGCCCATCAATATATATTCTCATAAGTCATGAAATCTGAGAAAAACAAAGAAGAGAATTTTGTTATGTTATTACAATAGAAGAGTTTGATCCATGTAGCCGCTTCGAATTTACCGGGACTGAGGCTATGTTGTTGTATTACCATACAAATTATGTCCATTTTTTTGGTTTCCCACTGAATTCAAAAAAAATATAGGTAATCTAGTAACCATGCATGATAAACCAAAAGTCGCAAGCCCTTTTGTAACAATTATCATGGATTAGTACTTAATAGAACTGTGTTGCTCTGCATGTAAATTTTCTTACAGCACTTGGGGGCAAGAAGAACAAAGCACTTCAATTCAATATGCAATGCTGGTCTAAAGCCTCACCAGGCTCTTTTGTACATTATCCTTCACCACCATGTAAGAACAATAACTCTGGCAAGAACAATGAAATACCTTACATTGCTTAATTTATGAACAAAAAATCAGTAATCGGTCAGAGATGTCGCGCTTCAATTCTTCTCAACCACCGAAAGTGAGACAAAAAGATGTTCGGCTTTCAATTACTCTAATCTGGTATATTTGACAACGAATGCTAGCTCTGTGGAGATAAATTTAAGTTCTGCTTGTGCTGCTTGGGTTTTTCTTTTATATTTTGGTGCGACAGCGGCTTCTCCAGCCGCACGTCTGTACTAATAAAACCTGAGTTGGACTTCTTCACCTTTTTCTTCACCCCAATGCCATCCATTGTTTTTCTTGCTTCTTCCAAGAAAGCGCTTGCACTTACCTTCACCTTCTCCTGTTTCTGCAGATCTAGACTAGGGAGACTGTTCGCAGATGAACTAGGCGACTTTCCAAATGTTGGGAGTTGAGTGGCTATTGTAGGACTGGAAAGCGCGCCGTTAGATGAAGCTGAAACTTGGAAACCGTCTGCAACCTTCCTATCTTGCACGGGCCGCGACTGAACAAGAGAACTTGCATCTCCACGAAAAGCGTCTTCAGATCGTGAAGTTGAAGAGAGTTTTTTTCGCTTGACCTTCTCCTGATCCTGAGCACGAGCAATTGCATCAGTACATCAACAAACTGTAAAATGCACTTTCAATTATAGAGCATTACTGTTATAAAGAAACAGAGTCCAACCATGAATGCTGAGGTCAGAATTGAACATGATTTGAGAGATATTACAGTTAATGAGAGTTTAATGAGTCATGAACTGAAAGAGTCCAGCAAAGATATAGGGGAGGGGGTTTCCACCATGCCGAACGTAGGAAAGAGTCATAGCACAAGGAAGAGGGATGAGAAAAAGAAAATTAGGGTTCCTACTAAGCAGAAAATGACAAACCAACAGGCTAGAAGGGAAATGATGAGACTTTGTAAAGAGGTAATGAGGAGTTCTAAATGAGGATATTATCATGGAACATTAGAGGGTGTGGTGCAGCTATAAAACGTAGCATTGTTAGGAAGGTGATCCGTAAGGCCAAGAAATTATCATTTTGCAGGAAACAAAAAAGGAATGCATTGATAGAAGGATCATGGGGCAATTATGGAGTAATAGATTTAAAGAGTGGGTTTTTTTACCTTCAGTAGGGTCATCGGGTGGGATTCTTGTAGCATGAGACTCTAGGTTGGTCACTGTTCATGATAATCTTGTGGGAGAATTTTCAGTATCAATCAAAATCTAGTCTAGTTCTTACTCTTGGTGGTTGACTGGAATGTACGGTCCTCCACAAGTTAGAGACAGAGAAAGATTTTGGGATGAATTATCTAGGTTAAGTGCGTCGTGTGAGCCTAATTGGTGTTTGGGAGGTGATTTTAATACCATTAGGTTCATGGACGAGAAAAATATCAATCAAAGGTTAACGTTTAGTATGCAAAGATTTGGGGAACTGATTGAAGAATTGAATTTGATTGATCCTCCTCTTACTAATTCCAAATTTACTTGGTCCAACTTTAGATCAACTCCCACATGTAGTCGTTTGGATAGATTTTTGGTAAGTAGTGGTTGGGCATATTTTTTTCTCTCAATTTATTGTGGAGGCATTGCCAAGGATGACTTTAGATCATTGTCCCATTCTACTTGATAATGTCAATGTCAATTGGGGTCCAACACCTTTTAGATTTTAGAATGTTTGGTTAGAAAACAAAAGATTCAAGGATTTGGTCAATCAATGGTGGATGTCCACCACTTCATTTGGGCATCCTGGTCATAGGTTTATGTTGAAGTTGAAAGAATTGAAGTCTCACATTAAGGAGTGGAATCATTTAGAGTTTGGAAGGGTTGAAATTAGAAGGAAGGAATTGGAGAATTTGATAGGGGAATTGGATTTTTTAGAGGGGTCTAGTGGTTGGTCTCATGATTTGGATATCAAGAGAAGGGAAGCCAAGGTAGAGTGGGGTGAAATAAGTATTAGGGAGGAAAAGATAGCGTGCCAAAAAGCTAAATTGAAATGGTTGAAAGAAGGTGACTTAAACACAACATTTTTTCATCGCCTATGGGTGTCGAGTAAGGTGTCTAAGTTAATTGAGAAGGCTTTAAGAGATGTCTTTTGGCAAAATATGGAGGAGAATTGTGGTCATGGCCTCATTCGTTGGGACATTTTGGAAAGACCTCTTTCGAAAGGAGGTTTGCCATTAGGAAACCTCAAAAAAAGAAACCAAGCCCTCAAATCAAAGTGGTTATGGAGGTTTCCAAGAGAACCCGAAGCACTTTGGCATAGGGTGATCAAAAGCATTCATGGTTTGGACGCCAACAAATGGGATGCAGGTGTGGCCCCTAGGATAACCCATCAAAGTACATGGAAATTCATTCACTCCAATCATTCTAATTTTCATCATCATGTGTGCATTAAAATAGGGGATGGGTCGTCAGTGAGGTTTTAGGAGGACAAATGATTAGGTAATAGTACTTTGGCTTCTAGGTTTCCTAATGTGTACTCATTATCATGTCATCATGACTTTCCTGTGTCTCACTTTGTTAACCTTTTGTTCTCTAGTAATGAGATCCATTATGAATGGAACCTTTTCTTGCCAAATAGATGCCCTATACGTTTCCAAGGGGAAAAAGAAGTGTTGATCACTCTACTTAGCCAAGTTAGAATTTTTCCGAATGTTCTAGATAAGAGAGTTTAGGCCTTGGAGTCTTCTGGTTTATTTACATGCAAATCTCTTTTTAATCACTTGATTGATCATTCGAATTTGTTGATGCATCAAGCTTTTAAGGGACTTTGGAAGGCTATTTTTCCAACCAAAATTAAGGTTTTTTGTTGGATGATGTTACATGGTGGTTTGAACACTTATGACAAGCTACAACGAAGAATGCCATACTTGTCGCCTAGTTGTTGTCATTTATGTATGATGGACAATGAAACTGCGAGTCATCTATTTATTCAATGTGTTGTAGCTTGTCAAGTGTGGAATAGATGGGAACTTTTCTCAGAAGGATGTTTACCTAATCCTAGATCATTGGAAGGAGTGGTGACTTTCCTATAAAGACTTGAAGGGAAGAGCAAAAGGAAACACATCAGTGGAGCGGCTATAGCTTTTGTTCTTTGGATACTTTGGCTTGAAAGGAATGCTCGAATATTTGAAGGTAAGACTAATACAATTGATAGGATTTGGGAATCTTCGAGGTTATTAGCGGCAAGATGGGTTTCATCAGGTAAATTCAACAAAGGACACACTTCACAGATTGGTTTTACCATTGGCAATGGATTATCTAGTAGGTTCCTTGTTTGTTTTTGTCTAGATCTTTACTTCTTTCTTGTTTTACAATTACATTAAAAGTTTTTATGGGTTTGTTTTGTAATTGTAGAAGGTGTATTCTGTAAAAAATGATATGTAGTACCACTTTATGACTGGTGAGGACTGCTGGTCCTCCATCTTTTTGTACCTATTTACACTTCTACCTTATATATACAAGTATTGTTTACTTTCAAAAAAAAAACATTGGGATAACATGTTGTTGTTGCTAAAGTCGTCGTTTTTCAATTGTACTCATCCAAACTAGCTAAGAAGGTAGAAACCATGGTTTAGATTAGTCTGTTGGATGTGTACTAACTTGTCCGCTTGACTACCTAATCCAACGAAGCGAACAACTGGATTAGTCAATACAACTGGTTAATCCATCCTAATCATATGAACCAAGCAGGCCATAAAAGATTTAGTAGCAATAAAGACATCTTAACATCTCTAGTACTATTTATTTGCAGGTGAGATAGCCAACCTAGTCAATGCGCCTTATACTTACCTAGGTTTCAACTAGGCACACTAGAGGTGCTCGGCCACGATGTGTCAGTGGACAATAGTTCCAAAGTGTTACAGAGGACAACTGCTCCTCTCTAGACAACAAGAGACATTCCATTTGTAAACTGCTTTCATGAAGTATTTCACTGGGGACTTGGTCGACATGGTAAAGGTATCAAGAATCATCATCAAGCTAGCTGTTCAGCATGCCCAACTGACAAAACATGTAGCGTCGACGCTTATGGGTTAGTTTGACCAGCAATAATGCTAAGTTGATGAAATGAATTTTTTTGGGAAAAAAGAAAAGAACTAAAAATTAATCCTTTCATTTCAATGTGGGATCCTTCAATTGAGTAGTATACCCTCATGTATTTATATAATTGTAAGAATATATCCACACTCCACCTTAAGTTCCTTTTTTAATTAAAACCATTTGAATGAGATATCAGGTGAGGGATCAAAAAAAAAAAAAAAAACATTTTCAGACCCTATAACTTCACATAAATACTAAATGCACTAAAGATAATGCAGAAAATTTGCCTCCTGCTTTATATCCATGAGCCAGTTAGCACAATATATATCACACTCTAAGTTATGCAATTTTTCATGATTAAAAAAAACAGTTAATGTATCAAATTCGATTAATTTTTTAGACCAAGAAAACAAACAAACCTTATGACGATTATAAAGAACTCTCTTCCGCTCTTTTGCTCTACAAACAGCACTTTTAATCCCATGATTGTCCATGCATCCATTTGGCCATAATTCAGCAAGCTGTAAGGCCAATAAAATAGAAAATTAATAAAAAGCTGTGAAATTAAAGTAAAGTAAAAAAACCAGCACCAAAAGATCATCAATAGCCTCAGTAAATATTGCTGAAAATGAAAATGATAATTGTACAGAAAAATCATTCAAATTCTTTTATTAATTTATTAACAGATGAAACTAAAGCATCATCAACAAAAGAGAGCTGGCAGAAAGAACAAAAGGAGTTACATGTCAGACAATGTACAAATCAACATTAACCTTTCAAAAATTAATGAAACCAAAACAGCAAAATATAGGTAAAGACACAAGGGATTCACAGCATGAAGTTATATAGTCTACCTCTACATAGAGCTTGCGGATTTGTGGACCTTTATATTCATCCATCCCCTAAAGTAAAACATAGGTAAGGATATCACAAGAATCAGTGGTATAACAGTCCTTTCTATATATTAAAGAAAAGCAACAACTAATTCAACCTGGTACCTCAACATATAGGTCATAAAGATCACATATTTTGTCTTCCAGAACATCATCCATACTATATTTTCTTTTTTGAGCTCCTTTTTCCTCAGAGCTAAGAACACCTTGATCGCATATTTTGTCTTCCTGCATAGAGAATTCGAATATACCATATTAACACCATATTTTATCATTCAAAAATTGATGTCTCCAAATCGGGAGAAAAAAAGAAAGAAAAAAAGTGCATATGAAATACATTGAAAATCATGAAGATTCCTCAATCAAACACACCGTGCAAAAGCTTTTACAGCATTAATTTCAAGATGATATCATCTAGTCACTAGAAATGACTTCATATTTACCTTAGGTTTCAAAAAGGGAGCCCGCGTTCTGATCATTTCAACCACCTCTTTTTTAATTTGCTGGAACCTATTATGTTTCTCCTGCTTTGCTGATAATCCAAGTTCGACCATTTCCTTCAAATTTCTCTGTAAGGGAAATACTTGAAGCAGTAAATATACCCCTCTGACACACCAATACAAATGAACTAAAGCAAAATTTAAATGCTTATAGAAAAATCCAATCAAAAGCAACACTAGACATACACTAATAAACAAGTTGCTCATTTTCTTCAAATAAAAATTACCTTCAACGTTTTAAGCTGCACTCTGTCACCTAAAGTACTCATAAGGCGTTGAATTAGCTCCTCTGAAATTTTCCCATGGCTTGATTGCTGACAAAAGAAAATGGATTATAGTATAGATTGTTAGTCTTGAAAATGGAGCCCACAATATCCATAAAAGAACATCCATAGGGTTCTAATTTTCCAATACCGCTAGTCTAGCAACTTTAGCAAGCTTTTGTTTTACTTCCCGAGGCAATCTCCTTTTCACTGCCTGGGATGAAGTATCAGTATCCTGCACTTCCATTGTTGGCGGTCTTGCTGAAGCAATTTCAGACAAAAAAAAATAAAACAATGTTAGAGAGGATCATCAATAAACAATCGAAATAAGAAAGTCTCCAACTACTGTCAATCTTACACTCTGCAACTATCATTTCTAATTCCCTGATCGCCCTTTCAAGCATTGCACCTTTAGGTCTACCGCTTGAACCTTCCTTTAAATGAACTGAGGGAGCCTTCTGTAGACCACATGTCAGACAAAAAATAAAAAGAAATGCACAAGAATAAAGATAGGATCAATTTAGTCCATTATGCGATCTGCCCATAAATCACAAAAAGAGCACTAACCGTTGTTTGCAGAGAACACTTGCTCGAAGAAAGACTGCCATTTTTCTCCTTGTCCCGAACTTTGGTGGACTTCTCTGGCTCAATTGTTTCACTCAATAAATTCTTCGAATGGGTCTCAGAACCAGCTTTATCTTGGTGTCCCTGATGTATGACATCAATAGAACTTGGTAGCGAAACTATTGTCATTTGAGCCTCGCTATTCTTTGCTTCTATAGGAACTATTGAGGCCTCTCTGTTTTGGACACATGTAGTAAAAGAAGGATCCAATTTAACGTTTGAGCTGACAGACTTCCTTTCAGAATTTACTATAGGCAAAGTCATTTGATTAGGCAGTTTCTCATCTCGATTATGGTCTCTTACAGCAGCTACGCCTTGAGCTGGCAGTTTGTTCCCAATCAAAGGTACACTCCTTGGACCAGTCTTCATCTTCTCATTACCTTTAGCATGTTTATTTGGAACATGCTCACTATCCTTTTCACGACGACGTCTCTTCAATTCTTTTTTCCTTCCTTTATTAAGTAGGTGGTTAGGTGACTCGACAGGTTCATCTCTGCCCAAAGATAGAAAGAAACATCATACTAATACTATCTTAAGACTTAAGAATTATGACCACATCTATATCTATATAAGATTATTTCCGATGTCTTGCCTCGGGCATATAGAGACATAAAGAGCAAGACAATGAAAACTACTATGAAATATAACAGAAACTAGCTTCAAACTTAACAAAAAAAATTAAAATAATAACCAGATATTTTATGAGCATTTATGTCAAAAGTAAAGCACCAATAAATAGAAGGCCTTTTAAGAAATCCTTCACAAAGTTCTCCAGATCAACTATCCCTCTCTTTATCCTATTCCAGAGTCTATCTGTAGGCCTATCAACAGGAATAGAGAGCAAGAAGGTTGGTCACTTTAAAACAACGAAGAACTGACTCAAAGGTGGCATCTGTATGTTGGGAATTGGACCACTTCCTTTACATAATGTACATGCTGTTTCAGGATTTATTAACAATAGCAAAATAGATGAGGAGAAGTGGACAAACAAAAAAATAGAGGAACTTACAACGGTACTGATATTCCTTGATAGGAACGTCTTAAATAAATTGACCTGACGTCCCACTGCAGAATGCATAAGTCTTTCTCCCTTTAGGAAGTGGTGACTGAGGAATTGAATGAGAAATGCTTCAGCCCTCAAGGATCAGTGGTGGGAGGTCAAGTTCCCCACCTTAATGTAGGACCTTAAAGAGTTCAACATCCCAACCTTAAGGATGGCATGAAGATAGTTAGGGTTATTAAGGAATAAGAATGAGAATTTCAAACAAGGGAAAAGAAAAAAAAAAAAAAAAAAAAAAGGAAAAGGTGGCTTAATGGGACAATGGATTTGGGGACGACGTGAGTCTCAATTTTCCACTACTTGAGTTTTTCTACCACCTGATAGCTTAATCTAATGCGAATAACTGGCTGCTAAGGATTCCATTATTCAATAAATAGCGATCAACTTGCACAAAGAAAGTTAAAGTCTGACCTCTGAAGTCAAAGGGGAAACCACCACATATAACTAGATAAAAGAAGCAAAGTGTCAGCAACAGAGATTGAAGCAACCTCAACACTCAGATCTATCCAATAACTGAGCCTAGATCAAATAACGCATAGTTCTTAAAAGCCGCCACATCCAACAGAAGGTGGATAGCATCATGCAAGTTAAGTGCTTAATAATGACAAGATTCACAGAATCACTCTGTTATGCAGGTTCTTGCTTCTTTTCCAGGAAGCTTTACAATTTGACTTAATTCTGACAAGTGAAATCTACATTCACTTGTAACTATAGAGAAAAACATATGCACAAATCCATGCAAAAAGCAGGAAGAGAATAAAAGAAACTCACATATGTTCCAACACTCCCCTGTTCACGAAAAAACCATTGTGTTTTGTAGTTGACTTATCGACTTCAAAATATTCATCCTGCACAAGAGAGAAAAAAGGTAGTGAGTTACAGAACTACTGGGAGAAGTCACATATTGACCAATATACAGCAACACAATGAATGTTACTAACCAGATCAGCGTCGTCTATAAAAGAATCTTCTGTGTCATACTGATCATCATCCGGAGTTTCACCTAGTTCCTCCTCATCACTACTATGCTTACCCTGACACCATGAGTCATCAACTTAGGGACGAGATGCAAAATATTAAAATGCGAAACAAAAGAAGCAAACATATAATTGAAATTACTAAAAAAACACCAACATCAATAAAAGATCCCAAGAAAAAGACCGAGATCGAGAACATAGTCTACCATGTAAAGACGTTCGATCTTCTCAATAACAGCACTAAAACGATTTGAGGGGGGTTCATTCAATTCCGATTCCGCAAGTTGTCCCTGCATGTAAAAAACATTAAAGAACATCAACAAATGGATTTGGAAACAACGCAACAATAATCAAATCCGAACCCATTAGTTTTTTATTTTTGTTCACCATACCCTTTCTTAATCTAGTTTCAATGCTAAATTAGTTGGGGTTGGCTACATCTACTCGGATCAAACTCTTTCATTGTGCTTGATTTAGTGCAATTGATGGTGTACTTTCAAAATCATTTAAATCCCTCCTAATTTATGTGTCCCAAGTTAGCTTCGATCCACTCCTACCACGTTGAATTTTTCGGTTTATACCGAGTTGAGTTTTCTAGTGGGGGCATTTGTAGGCCATCTTTGAAGGTGCCCAAACCAGGAACCGCCCTTCCCTAATATTTGTGCCAATTGATCCTATAAAGTTTCAATGCTAGCAACTCGGTAAAAAAAAAAAAAAAAAAAAAAAAAAAAAAAAAAAAAAAAGATAGTGCCCCTTCAATTTCTTACTCAGAGAAACCCTAATTTTTTCCAAATAAATCACATTATAACCCCTGAAAGAATGTAAAACATAAATCACATTCCAACAATCTCACATTCCATTTCATGAAAAGTGACAAAAGAATGTAAGAACTCCACCTATGTAGAACACCATGTGCATTACATAGCTGGTCCCAAGTCCGATAAAGAAGGAGGGCATTGACGCTCATTTTTCATACCGAAAAATAGGTAAGGGAGGTTCCAAATTCATTTTTCATATCCGAAAAGTGGGAGAGGGAGATCCCAAGCTGATTTTTTATTCTTAAAAAATGGAGGAGGCTTTCGATAAGTTGACAGCCAGCGTAAAACTTTTGTCACTTTTCATGAAATGGATCAAACACATATAAACGTTGTTGTAATCAACTTATCCCCAATCTGTGATGGTAATTCTAAAGAGCAAAAAAATCTCTCTTTCTGACATTAATCAATCTCAAATGAGAACCAGCATTCCATCAAACGCCAAAAATCACAAACTTTAATCAATCCAAATACTGTCAATAAGCAAACACAAACAAAAGCTAGGTAACCAAACGAGTCCAATACCGGAGGCGCGATTCGAGACTCGAGAGCAGGATGAGCCCCGGAGGGAGGCGGCGCCACCGCGGACGGCGGCGGAAGACTACCGTTGGCTGCCGCCGCCGCGGCAGTCCTGTTGGCGTCCTTGACGAGCTTCTTCCAGGAGACGAAAGTGGTCTCCCCGGGCTTCAGCTCCACCGAGAACCTCTGGCGATCGATCGCCGTTGGAGCGAGCGACTGCTGGTGCTGAGCGAACGACGATGGTGAAACCCTAGCCATCGTCGCTCCGCCTGCACTGCTGCTCGTCTTCTCCTCCATTGACGATCTCTCTCTATAACTGTGAAATGAGAAATTAATTAAGGGGGAGGGGGGATTAGGGTTTGGATTATGGATGTTGAGGTGGATTTAATGGTCTGAAATTGTGATTATGATGCCAACTCGTGTGATCGTGCCTCTCCGCGAATTAACGATTATATATCTTGAATTGAAATAAAAATAAATGGTAAGTTTTAAGAAATAAAAATTCCTTAAAGCTATAGTAAAAGAATAAAAAAACAAAAATAAAAGTTACTGCTTCTTTTTTTATGGCAAAACTCATCGTTTGGTCCTTAAATTTTTATGTTTTTTTATGTTTTTGGTCACTAAATTTTTATTATTATACATTTGGTCCTTGAACTTTTATAAAGATTTATCGACATTTAGTCATTCTACTATTTAAAGTGTAAAATTCTACCGATACGGGTAACAAAAGTGTCGCGTGACTAGTCAAGAAGAGTAAAGTAATTTATATTATTGAACCGAACAACTTACATTGACCAACGAAAGTCAAAAAAATAATAATTTCCCCCCAAAACATAAAAAAACTAAAAGTTCGAGAAACAAAAGAGTAAAAAACTCAAAAGTTCTAGGACCGAATGTACAACAATGAAAGTTCAGAGACCAAAAGCATAAAATACTCAAAGTTCAAGGACCAAAAAATATGTTTTACCTTTTTTTAACTAAAGTGTTTACCACTTCTCAAAAAAAAAGAAAAGAAAGAGAAATCACTTGATTAAAGATGAGTTCAAAGAAGTTGTGAGTTAGACTCGGTGGAAAAGAAAAAAATTATTAAAAACAAAGAAAACTTTGTGTACGAAGATAAACTAAATATTAATAGGCATCCACTTTTGTATAATGTAGCTTATCAATGTTATTTTGTACTTATAGATTATATTTAGTAAGGGGCTCCATTTTTTTATTTTTTGACTTAAATATTTTGAGGAATTACAAAAAAAATTCTTATTACAATAGGACTACAACAATGATTGGCTTTAAGTCCATATCTCTTTATTTTAATTATGGATGAACTAACTAAACATATTCAAGATGATACGCTATGGTGTATATTATTTGTAGATGATATTGTCTTAGTGGACGAAACAAAGATAGAGCGAATAAGAAATTAGAACTTTGGAGGAATACATATTATAATATAAAGACTTTAAGTTGAGTAGGATGAAGACCGAATACATGCACTATGAGTTTATAAAACACTAAACATCGAGATAATGAAAGTGGTAAATTAGGGGAAGTATAAGTTCTTTAGGTGAAACATTTTATATACATATGATCAATCATATAAAACGATGGTAACATTGAGAATGATGTCAGAAATAGAATTCAAGTTTGAAGGAAGAAATGACGAAGTACAACGGGGATGATTTTTTAATCGAAATGTTTCTACTAAGTTAAAAGGAAAATTTTATAGGATCGCAATTGAGCCAGCTATGATCTATGAAAATGAATGTTGAGCGGTAAAACAACAACAACTACTACATAAAATGAACGTAGCACAAATGATGATGCTTAGGTGAATGTGTGGTAAAACTTGTAAGGATAGAATAAGAAATATATAAATTCAAAGACAAGTAAGAGTAACACCAATTGACACAAAGATTGAGGAAGGGCGGTTGCGGTGGTTTGTTCACATGCAAAGATGACCTACAAATGCCCTCACTATAAAACTTGACTCAATATAAACTGAAGAAATTCGACGAGGTAGGGGTAGACCAAAGTTAACTTGTGACACATTAATCAAGAGATATTTAAATAGTTTGGAAAGCTCACCACCAATTGCTTTTTTTTTGACAAAAACAAACCAATTTCATTCCTAGCTCACTATTTTGATGTTACAACAATGCTTGAATAAATATAGGAGCTATATTCCAATACATTAGATTCTCTTAACTTGGCGAGAGCTTTATTAAAGTGCGCCCAACCTCATTAGCATGTCTATTGACATGTTGGACTTTCCAATTTAGATGCGACTTCAAGAGCATTTTACAATCTTCTAACAATACCAATAGCGTCCAAATTCGAAGACCATTCTATTGAATCCCATTTCACTAGCGCACCTCATTGCTTATCTCAGAGCGATGGTCTCCGCTTCGCTGGCCGAGCAGCTGCCATTGATTGTACGGGAGAAGCAACGTGTGAATTTGGAGTTCTCGTCTCTGATTACAACTCCCACTCCGATTTGATGAGTGTCAATGAAAGTTGTCACGTCAGTGTTGCACTTGAACCACCCCTTGGCGGAGCTTCCCATGAAACTGGAAATTCTTCAGGCCGAGAAGACGGACCTTTCTCGTCTCGCCATCAAGTCTCAAGCCAACAATTGTACCATTCAAGCCCATTTGTGATTATTTGGGAGATCTGTGAGTTATTCCTCTGACATAGATTGTCATTTCTAAAGTTCGAAATACTCCACATAGTTACGCATAGTTTTGCTATTTCGCCCGGGCTGTGCTTGATCCATAAATACAAAAAACCATGTTCTGAAGTTGAAGCTAAGATGATCTGCATCGGTGGGTTTTTGGAGATTAGATGACCAGCAACCTCTCGTTGCGAGACATTCAAGAAGGAGATGACTCGGGGATTTCGCATCACTTCCACAATATACATGTGACGCCCCAACTACTAAACAGGGCACCGCCCGACCTAATCCCTTAATCAAGCAAGCAAAAGCATTCATTCTCCAAAAATTCATAAGTATGAAAAACCAAGAAAATACAGCATCACTAGCACGTATATATAGGACACTATTTACTCAACTCAATGTACAACCCAAAATGACATAAACCATAATACTACAACAGAAGTTGAGACATACAAAATGAGTGAGGAGAGTCGCCGAGGCCGCTTCGAAGGAAGTCGCTGATCTTCTCCTTCCCCGGTCTGCTGCTGCTCGACGGACTTACACCCATCGTCACAAACTAGACGGTGAGTATATTGATATTTAAGTAATAACTGGAGAATTCTATGCCACATTTCAAAATAAACGAATGGTATTTAAAAGCATAAAGTAGCGAAATAAATTGCTGAAACAAGAAATGCAAGTAAATACCATAGTTAAAGATGTAGAGACAGACACGGGCTAATTCGAGATGATATACGTCCGGTCGGCGGTGAGACCTATCACCTACCCTTTCCCACTACTATATGGAGCTGCGCTCAACATATTTCGCATAAATAGCGGAGCTGCGCTCTACACTTTACAACATCAATCTCATGCTTGACGACCACCCCGAGTCTCATAACTCGTGTGCCGCGCAAGTGTAGTGGTGAGTGCCGGAACCCCGGTAGACTCATGTCCCCGTGAACCGCGCATCTCTCGTGCAATAGACACTAAATAATCCCTACTTTAATTTCAAAGACAAATAATTCCAAAATTCTAGGATACCAAGATAAGTTAGACTACAAAGCCCAAAGAAAATCAAATACAAGTCTACGTAAATCCACATTATTCCATTAGCATGCTTTTTATTAATTTTGTTCAAAAATGACAATAAGTGTAGGAATCAGAGGCAACGAAACAATTCACAAGACATCATGTCATAATATTCATCCGTGAATAGATACAAGAACAAACAGATGTGCGAGTTCAAGTAGTGTTGTCTACCAATAGATCAATAAATCAATAAAGATGAATGAAATGAAATATAAAATTCTCACAGTTGTACTTACAATTCACACGCTTGTCATAGTCTATTTGATTCCTCGACAAATTCGAAATATGTGCACAAACGCCGGAGTTCTCCCTTTAGTTTCCTAACATTCAATAATGTCTCAATTTATGCCAAATCGAAGTCGAGACAAATTTCTAAAAAAAAAATTATTTATTTTCTACCAATCGGCCCATTTCGCACTTTTCGAGGTAAAACTCGCGTAAAATGCTCGTCCGAAATTTCAAATATTTTATTTTTCATAGAAATTCGTTATTTTCTATTTATGTTGTCGAAATATAATTTTTCGAAATTTTTCCAATTTTCTCTTTTTTTTTTTCTCTTCTTTTCTCTTCTTTTTTTTTTGTTTTTGTTTTGGTGAGGTGGTGGGGATAAGAAGATAATCACTTATTTATATAATGTATGTTTAAACATTAGCCTTAGATCTTGGTGTGCACACGTATCTCGATAGTCATCGGATGGAGCACATTGCCCCACTTGTCCCACAAGTCACTTGTGAGTGACTAAAAAATGTGACACCTTACCTCATGATGGGTGAACGCGTGTCTCGATGCACATCCAATGCCTCATGTTTTATTTGTCTAACTATAGGCCATTTACTTATTAAAGGTTCATGTGCCACATTGCAACCACACATTCCCAAATAAATTCACATTTTAGTCAAATAAAGTAACCTTACCCCAATATGCCGCTACCTCGGTCCCACGTCGACACGCGAAATTTCAAATATTTTATTTTTCATAGAAATTCATTATTTTCTATTTATGTTGTCGAAATATAATTTTCGGAATTTTTTCCTATTTTATGGAATTTTTCCAATTTTCTCTTTTTTTCTCTTCTTTTCTCTTTTCTCTTCTTTTTTTTTGTTTTTGTTTTGGTGAGGTGGTGGGGATAAGAAGATAATCACTAATTTATATAATGTATGTTTAAACCTTAGCTTTAGATCTTGGTGTGCACACGTATCCCGAGGCTCATCACATGGAGCACATTGCCCCACTTGTCCCCCAAGTCACTTGTGAGTGACTAAAAAATGTGATACCTTGCCTCATGATGGGTGAACGAGTGTCTCGATGCACATCCAATGCCTCATGTTTTATTTGCCTAACTATATGCCATTTACTTATTAAAGGTTCATGTGGCCACATTGCAACCACACATTCCCGAATAAATTCACATTTTAGTCAAATAAAGTAACCTTACCCCAATATGCCCCTACCTCGGTCCTACGTTGACACGCGACTCGAGGTACGTCCCCGCTCGTCTCGATACCTACGCACCCGTAAAAAATTAACTTAATAATCTACACAAATACAATACACTAGGCATACATCACAACAAATATAAAATGTACCTTTGTCATTGCCTCGGTAAACGGACACATCACGGTGTAAGTCCCACAATACGAGTCGTTGAGCGACATAAACACAATTAAAAATTTTAGGCCGTTGCAATACACACATTTCGTCGATTTGCAGGCCTCTTTCAATTAGTCTCAACTTAAACGACATACATCCTCTTGCCAATCTCCAAGCAAAATGCTTGATCTTCAAAGGTACCTTTAGATCCAACAAATTATTCAGATTACCACTTGTACTGCAATTTCTAATATGCGTACAGTGATTTACTGCAATTCTATTGCCCGATTTGACCTATCATGCTCCATTTTTAGAGAAGTGCCAGATATTTTCATTTTCACCTGTATTACTCAGTGGGATTTTCTTGATCAAATTTGCATCACTTGCATTAAACATTTCATCGATTAACTCCACATCCCATTCTCTAATTAGTGGGATCACCAAATCACTGACCTCTATGTCCTCCAAGTCTTTGAATTGGTGATGTAGTAGGTCTGAAACTCTCATCATTTTTAATCCATAGGTCTCTCCAGACTTTAATTCCTTCCATATTTCCTATTCTCCAATGGCAACCTATCAGACCCCATTTAATAGGGGCATATGACCGACTTAGATTACCTTAATCCACTGATAATCTAGCAGCATCAACCTCTCCATCAATAAATAATTAAAATTTCTATCAGAGTAATTATCAAATATAATTCTAAATCAACCATAAAGGGATTCTAAAACGAATCTCGTACCTCAAAATCAGTAAAGATTAATTATATAATCCTTAAATATTCGTAAAGTTTTTTGCCAGCATCTCCTCTATTTCTAAGCTTACATTGGAAATCTCGACCTTCATGAATCTTCAACAAACCTGCTCAGCTTGGTGGAAATGCCGAAGAACTCACAATCTACCCCATAACAAAATATATCGCATTAATAATGATTATTTATTCATTCTAACCTATCTCAAACTTTCAACATTATTAAATCATTAATACCTTAACTTCTCGGCATTCCAATCCATCATAAAATCATTAAAACAATTCAAATCATTCTCAAAACCATTTCAACACTTTCAAAAGATATCATAACCTCACACGAACCCAAAAACCCATTTATACAATATTTATATTCAAAAGTAATACAAACATAAAGAGAAAGAAACGAGCAAGTCACCAATAATCGGAAAGCTTTTCATTTCCTTTGTCGCCGCTAAAACCTGTTATTATTCAATTATAAAAATTCGATAATGTCAGATAAGTAAATCTCACACTATCCAGTACACCTGTAGTAATCAAATGCATAATAATCTAAAGAATTTAAACGAACAATATAATCTAAGGAATTTAAATAAAACCGTGAATTTATCCCGTTTCTGTTATCCGACTGCAATCAACGATCGGTCTCCAAAAGTGGTAAGTAAACAGTAATAAGGACTCATGCGCGGGGAGAATAACCAAACAAGTCTCGTTCCTTTAAACTATGTGAGTATGATCTGATTCAACGTGATCTCATGAAAACCACGTGATGCAAAGTATCAGCGACTCCAACCCCTCAAGCATAATATAGTGTTCAATAAACTCGATATAGACACTATAAGGAGACTCGTAACGCCTTACCCTCCCAAACCGTGTATGCGTGCACAACAAAAATGCAATTCAAGGATCAATGCAATTTACACGAAATATAATCATAAAATGTAAAGGTTACCACGAGATTTACTTAACCTTACAACACAACCAATTTCAAGCTTAATTTTTGAGGTTCCCGGAGCGTCAGATCACCTTGAAAATGGTTCCAATAGCTTCCCTGCATACCTAATTATATTATGGGTCAAGCTTCAAGTGAAACGATATCACGAACCCCAATGAAAACAACGATCAAAGTACGCTTGAGAACAATTTCCAAAAATATTAATTTCTATAACTATTTCAACTAGCTTTCAACTAACCAACTTGGGATAACCTCTTAACCTTGAAAACCTCAATATTTGTCCTGATGACCTTAAATGAACTTCCAATACTCATGTCATACTTTCCATAGACTCTAATAACACCCAAATCGGATCATCGATGGAGAAGTTATAAATTTTTCCATATGACTAGTTGACTTGGCAACTTTATATATTTTGAACTAAAAAAACTTCTCCAAATTAATATTTTCACAATTAAATCATCAAAACTCGATAATAAACGCCATAAAACCACCCGATACCAATACCAAAATATTTTCACAGCCCGTGGAGTCAAATTGGATTAAAACCAATAATCAATATTAACTATTGAAACATCTCTAAAATAGTTATCAACTGAATTGCAGTAGTTCACCTCATCAAAACCCTAACCCGCGTCGGTGGAATTTATCCTAAATTGACGCAAATCAATCCAATATACAAATTAACAACAATCCCAACCAATTTCTATCAAAACCCCGCAAAAGAAATTGAAAAATCGCGAGAATTCAAATCGAATTGATGAAAAATGCATGACATTAAGAATTTACTAAATTGCTAGCCGAATACTTCGTTTCTACCGCATAAACTTAGCTCGAAATGACCATCTCGCGATGCTCTACGATTTTGTGGAAAGAAACTGAGCGAAAGTCGGATGTCGGGAATTCGCAGAGCGAAAGATCTAATTGAGAGGATTAGGAGAAAACATTCTGTTGAATATAAAAGGAATCGATTGTTTTTTTTTGTTTTTTCTTTATTTATATATAAACCCTCAGTCGCTTGTCAGCAAGTTAATTTCTTTTTATTTATTAATTCGAGAAATTCCTATTTTGACGTATTTTGACTTCTGGTGCCCGTTTTCTATCCGACTTTTCACCAAATTGAACAAAATTCTCAACAAAATAGTTCATTTTCATGAAATGTCCATAACACTGGTTTTGGTCACACCAATACCCAAAAATCTTAACTTTGTTCATGACATACGGAACCCTTATGGACCAATCATCTTGTCATACTTATCCAAACTTGCACCAGTTTGAACTAAATCTCAACCTCGACTACTGTCAACCGATACCAAACTTGAAACAAGATCTCACACAACTTCATCTCATTTCACACTACCTCTAATCTCGACTTACACGCAAACCGAGATAAATCACCACGTCAGTTCGTTAAGTCCATTTAAGGTTCAAATTTTGAATTTTGAATTTAAATTCAATTATTCGTCGCGAAATTCAAAACTAATATTTAAGTCAATATTTTGACTATCTCGGCACCCGTCTCGACACGTATCTCGAGACAAAACCTCGCGAATCTCAAATTTACTCAATCACTTGAATTTCACAAAATAAAATAATATATAATACGCAACACTAGGCAAACATCACAGATTAATAAAATTAATTATAAATCTCAAATTCACCGGTGTTTAATTCTCGACTCACGGCCAAAACCATAATTAAACTTCCTTAATCCGTAATTACTGATTCAAAAATCTCGGGATTTGACAATCTTCCCAAATAATAAGAATTTCATCATCGAAATTAAATTTTAACCAAATCTACCTGAACTCAAAGAGATTCGAAAAATTCTCTCTCATACGTGCCTCTCGTTTTCATGTTAGCTCTTCATACAACACGTTACTCTACAAATCAAACTGATTCCATTCAAGTACATGATGTGAATTAGATTCTTTCTGCCTGAGCATAAACACGTGAAATACGTCATTAATTTTGGCGTACTAAGGTGGTACTACCAACCCATACATAAACTTCCCAATCCATTTCACAATCTCAAACGACCATATAGATCAAAAAGAGAGTTTTCATTTCAGTCCAAACCTGTAATGCCTTTTGCGAGGGGAGACTTTCAGATACACTCAATTTCTTTCACTATATATCACAAACCGGCGATATAGATCATAATAACTTTTGTATCTTCTCTAAACCGTTTTCTATCATAGACGAATACGATGCACAACCTCAGTATGATTTCCAACCATCTATGACTCCAACTCCACCCAATCCTTCGGTTCAACCCCGCCGACAGGAGATTAACAAGGTATCCCATACCATTCCTAAAATGGAGTATTTTTAATACACAATTAACAACAATTATTATAAAAGAACTCACACAAAGGTATGTATTCTTCACATGAACCTTCAAATATCAGTACACAAGCCCTGAGCATGTCCTTCAACACATAAATCCACCTTTCAGTTTGACTAGCCACTCGAGGATGAAATACATAACTGAAATAAAACTGAATGTCGAAATAATTCTTATATGCCCTGCCACAACCCCGATGTGTACCGAGCATCAAGATAAGAAAATATCATCAGCGGCATTCCAAACGAGCAAGCCACCTCTCGCCCACACAACAAGCTCAGCTGTGTAAAGGTATCCGAAATATACATAGAAAGAACATGAGCATACTTCGCCAGTTCATCAACAATAATTTACACCACATCATGTTTCTCCCAAGAAATAGGCAGATGAATAACAAATTCTATCACGATATATTCTCATTTTCATTACAATAAGAGAAGTAGCTGCAACGTATCTCCAAGTTTCTGTTTATCGTCCTTAACCTGTTGGCAAATCTCACATTTCCTCACATAATCACCCACGTCAGCTTTCATCCATGGCCACCAATACAATCGCCTCATATCATAACTTATTCTGGTTATGCCAGGATGGACGCTAAATCTAAACTGATGAGATTCTCTCAATATCTCATCTCGAGTCTCAGCCATCGATAGAATCCACAGTCTGCCTCTAAACCTCAAACTTTAATCCACAAACTCAACTCAATCTGGATTTTTACTATTATCAATAAACCCCTTAAACTTTTCATAAACCACATAACTTTGCTGACACTATATCATTTCCTGAATAGGGAAGAGTTGTACTCTAAATTGAGCATAAGTCGGTTCATCGTCAACCTCAAGAACCTCCGACAAAATCATAACAATGAATTTTCCGAGCAACTCATATTCGTAAGTCAATCGACTAGTTGCACGCAATGTTTCAGCACTCCTCATGCTCAATGCGTCAGCAACAACATTAACTTCACCCAAATGGTATTTTAAGACTAAAATTAAAGTCTTTCTAACGTTCAACTATTATTATTTTCCCACATTCAATTTTGTTTGAGAGAACATATAATTCAAACTCTTATGATTTGAAAATAGCGTAAAACTTCCCCATATCTCCACAACTTCAAAACAAACACAATTGCCGCTAATTTCAAATCTTAAACAAATTAATTCTTCTCATGAATATTTAATTGACAAGAAGCCTAAAAAACCACCCTTCCATTTTGCATTAACACATAACTCGAACCCATTTTTGATGCATCAATCTATGTAAGCCTTTTTTTAGGCAATACAAAAACTGGTGCTGAAATCAATCGCTTCTTCAATTTCTCAAAATACAGCATTGCATTTGTTTCACCAACCAAACCCAGAAAACTCCGTATCTCCGTCACTTTGATAGGTTCGACTAACCAATGATAGCCTTATTCTTGGCTATATCCATCAAAATTTATTTTATACAAACTACATCACTCAAAAACTTCACCTTAGACAATCAAAACTCGCATTGGCTAAACTTAGCATGCAGCTTATGATTTCTCAAATTTTAGAGATTAACTCTAAGATATTATTCATGATCCTCGTGAGTCTTAAAGTATATCTCGATATCATCAATGAACACTATCACAAATTGACCCCAACACAACCTCAACACTCTCTGCATCAAATCTACAACCATTGCCGGAACATCAGTCAACCCAAATGACATAATAATAATTCAAAATAACCATATCTGATACTAAACGCATAAACACAGTTTTCTGTACATCATCTTCCCAAACTCTCGATTAATAGTAACCTTAACGAAAGTAAATCTTTAAAAATAGTTTTGATCTATTCAGTTGATCAAACAAATCATTAATTTGAGGTAATGGATATTTATTCAGAACAGTTACTATGTTTCACTGTTTATAATCAATGTAGATACTTGAATTACCATTATTCTTTTTCACAAAAAGGATTATTGCATCCCATGGCGACTTTCCTTGATGAATAAACTCATTCATCCATCAACTCCTCTAACTGATACTGCAACTCATATAATTCCTTTGGAGATATCCTATATGAAAGCATAGTTATTGGTCTAATTCCAAAACCAAATCAATCACAAAATTACTCCGGTTAATTCATAAAAATAAATGTCTACGAATCCCTAACCACAAGAATCTCCACCAGTTTAATTTTAAATCTTGCCTCTGTACTATAGTTCCGATAAGAATTTCATTTCTTTCCTAATGACTAGCTAATCCATTATCAACAACACCTCAAACTCCAATAACTATAACACACAAAATCAACAACCATTTCGTGTCCGGAGATCTCAACAACATATTTCTCATACATTAAGTGAGGATTCCCTGTCCCCAATTACTATGTTAAGTACAAGATGAATAGGGACTTACACTGGAGTTAACCCTAACTCAATCACCATACGACCCCAAACTAAAATCGAACCTTCAACAAGATTAAGATTTGTACTTGAATCTCGTTCAGTCACCACCTGAACACATTCCCTGATATGTTGTTGAGTCTGTGACACATAAAATGATGCTCTTAAAAGTTACGAACATGTCTCTTGTAATTTCTTTTCTTTCTATACCTAAAACACATAATCACACTTAGATTCCGAGAACAGTCTCGACTGATGTGACCCTTTTTTTTCATAGCTAAAACATGTCACTTTAGGTTTATTACTTACAAAACACTCCTGAATAGGTGTCGATATCTGATTCGAGGCCTATCCCCGAGATCCTCGACCCTTACTTTGACGACCTCTCCCAATCTAGGGCACAGCCTGGCCTAATCCCGTAATTAAACCCTAATCATATCCACGCACGACTTAACTACGTATTAGTCAGCCTTTACAACCTAGACGCATCTTTTCTCGTGTTCAGGATAAGTAAGACACTAGTCCTACCAGTTTATAAAATTTAGAGTTAATTAAAACTTTTTGTTAAATTAATTAATTAGCGGAAGTCTTATTGATTATGAGGAAGCAATTAGTAACTTATACAAAAGCCGTTTATAAAATCCTAAGTGTGGAAAACTAGGAAATGACATCACATATATAAAGTCCTCAAAATGCAGTGAAACAGTTAAATAGTCTAAGTCAAATCGGGGAACTAACGCTCAACCCAATATACAACCCCAAATAGTATCTGAAAGACATATAACATATACAATCAAAATACCAAAAGAAGACCTAAAATCGATGCAGTGATGCGCCAGCGGGCTCAAGGATAATCGCCGATCATCTCTTTGCCCGGCATACTGGTAGGCCGCTCTACACCCACCGTCATAAAAAAGACGGTGAGTACAAGAATAAAAGAGTAATCCCCGACGACAAGTTTAATTTTCATTTCCAAATATTCGAATGGTATTTAAAAGCATATAAATGAGAAAATTAGAAAATAAACCATATGCGAGTAAATACCAGAGTTAAACAAGTGATACTGACACTAGGCTAAGTAGTGGTGATTTAGGTCCGGTCGGTAGTGAAACATGTCACTCCAACTCAATAATCATATAGCACAAGGGACTCTAACCCAAGTGTTACCAGGGACTCTAACCCCGGTGTGTAGACCACATAAGGGACTCTAACCCCGAGTGCCATACAGTGTCAAGTAACATGTGCCGACATCCCCAGGGACTCTAACCCCGTGATTCGCACACATCTCGATCGAGTACGGGACCTAAATGCAAAAACTACTTTTTAAATTTCAAGAAATACCAAGTATGGATTGTCAAGGCATAGGCATATCTGCACACCTAAACAAATAAGGAATACAAATCCTCTTAAACATTTATAAGATATTCACTAGCCTAATAACATGCTATTTATCGTTCAATTCACATTTAAAACAACAATAATAGACATATTATGGGATAGAATCAATGAATCAAATCAAATGAATGGATATCATGCAAACTAGACTCATCAAGTGAGAATAGACACAAAGAACACATGATATTAGAATACAAAGGCAAAATAGTCAAAAGGACTATGCAAGGACAACAATTAATAGAAACGAAATGCCAAATAAAGTTGTCATTGGGTATACTCACAACAACAAAGTAAAGTCCTAGCTTTACTTGGCCTCCCGATACTCCAAATCTTGTATTCGCTCTCCCGTACCCTTTTCCTAGGTTCCTGAGTTTGGTGTCTCATTAGTTCAAATATAGTGCGTTTAAGCTCAATTTAGTGGTGTTTATTGTGTATTCAAATTGGTTCGATAGACTTTAAATCAATCTTCCTAAATCAGCCCCTAAAGACTAAATTAAGTTTCAATTTTAGTCCTACATTTTAATGCACTTTTAGGCATGAAATGGTCCAAATATAGAAATCCTCCATCAATATAATTATTGTTGGTCTCTCTCTTAGCTTTCTGTAAATGTTTAGTTTTCAAAATTCTGATTTAAAATGAAAGAGATGTCATGATTTTACTAAATATAGGTCTAATTGGAATTTAATCCGACCAGCGGATTTAGAAAATCTATTTCTCCTAATCTATAGTTTCTAAAAATGTGATTTTTGGTCACAAGGCATAAAATATACCCAAATACAACATACTAAAAGATCAGCATATTTGGATAAGTAGTTAGGGAGTTATTCCCTTAACAAGTTTAGTTTCAAAACTTTTCTTTTTAATTTCAGTACCTATTTGTAGAGCATGTTTGGATATAAAAACATTTGAGTCAGAATACATTCAGTTAAGAAAAGTTATTCCCCTTTAAATAAGCTTTCAAATGCCACTGGTTTGGATCAATTTGGATCTAAAATGGGCAGATTATGACCAAATTACTCAGGTTTTGGTCCTAATACAACATGCAGAATTCTAGTTTTGGTGTTGCAACTTCAAAAATTCATATCTTTATGATTTCAAAACCAAATTAAGAACTTCAATATAGCTGGATTATCAGCTTGAAATGAGGAATCTAAATACATAAATCAATTGCAAGCACTCAATCATCTACCATATGGAATTAGCATAAAACCAGAACTTGTTCTAATTTCAACTAAAAGGATGTGTACCTAGTTGATGTAGCACCCTAGCTTGAGAATTTCTCACCAACTCCCATGGATTCCTTCAACACCTTGATGATTCACTCATCTCCAGCAATTCCTTCTTCTTCTCCAGCAAAAATGAATGAGTGATTTGGTTTGCATGTTGTTCGATCACTAATATTATATATTAAAGTGATGTTCCTTCTTAGCCCTTGATCTCTATGGATTTATGTATCCCGAGGAACATCTAATGGTCCACCTCTTGCCATATATCCCACTAACTCCCACTATCTCAACCTCAAGTGACACCATTTCATTACTTACATAGTTTCTAGATGTGCCAATGTGTATCTCTAAACCAATCCTATGCTTTCCATTTAATTTACTCAACTATGGGCCTTTAATTTGATTTACATTAACAAACACAACCATATGCTTATAAGTAATTCCTTATTTCATATTAGTATTAAATAAGACTTACCAAAATGCTAACTACCCGGTTCCCCGGCTCACACGCTACTCGAGGCGTGTCCCCGCTCTCGTCTTGACGCCTACAACTGTACAAACCGACTTAGTAAGTCTACACAATACATAACACTAGGCACACATCAATACAAAAATATGATATACCTCGGCCACGTGCCTCGGTCGGTGCACGTATCATGGTGTAGGTCCCACGTCAAGGGTCGATGATCCTGATTAAGGAATTAAAGCGGGGGTTAGAGATTTGGGCCGTGACAAATATTCCCTACAAAATAAAAATTTCGTCATCGAAATTAAGTTTAAGTTATGGTTCTACCTGACTCGAACAGGTACGAGAATCTATCTCGCATGTAGTCCTCCCGCTCCCGAGTGAGTTACGTGTCATCGTGGAACTGCCACTTGACGAGTACCTTCGGGATGGACTTGCTCCTCAACTGCTGTACCTTCCGATCTAAGATCTGAATGGGCTGTTCCTCATAAGAGATGTCCTCGCTCAGGTCGATCCGACTCAAGTCAACTGTCGGTCGCACGCCTGTCTTCGACTCGGCTAGTCGAAGCATCGAAATGTGGAACACTGGATGAACCCTGACATCTGTGGAGGCAATTCAAGCTCGTATGCCACTTTCCCGACCTGTTTCTTAATCATGAAAGGCCCAATGTACTTCGGTGCAAGCTTGCCTTTAACCCAAAATCTCTAAAGACCCTTCCGAGGGGAAACCTTTAAATAGACAAAGGCTCCATCGGAATACGCGAGATCACCGCGATACTTATCTGCATATCTCTTCTGTCTCTCTTGTGCTCCTCTTAGTCTCTGACGGTTCAGTTTGACCTTTTCCGTGTTGTCAACAACAAATTCAGGCCCCATTATCTCCTTGTCACCTGGCTCAGCCCAACATGATGGCGACCGACACGGTCTGTCACACAAAGCCTCAAATGACGCCATCTCAATGCTAGCCTGATAACTGTTGTTATAAGCGAACTCACACAACGGTAGGTACTCCGCCCAAGATCCGCCAAACTCCAACACGCATGCCCGCAACATGTCCTTGAGGACCTGAATCAATCTCTCACCGTCCGTCGATCGGCCTCGAGGTGGAAAGCCAAATCTTGTACTATAGCGCGCGTACCGTCTTCTCTTCTTGCATACTCCGCCACATCCTGGACGTATACATAGCATCTCGATCTGACATGATCGTTAATGGTACCCCGTGCAGCCTGATAATCTCTCTCTCTCGAACAATACACTTAGTTGATCGAACGTGTAATGCGATGCCACTGGCAGGAAATGAGCAAACTTCGTCAGTCTATCAACTATAACCTAGATTGAATCATGTCTCATCGCGGTCCTCGGCAATCCTCTGACAAAATTCATAGAGATGTCTTTCCACTTCCATCGAGGAATGGGAAGGGCTGTAGTAATCCCCCGGGTCTGCGATGCTCGGACTTCACTTGCTGACAGATACCACAGTTCTGATGAATCTAGACATGTCTGCCTTCATCCCAGGCCACTAGAAATGTCTCCTCATGTCGTGGTACATCATAGTCCTGATTGGATGTAAGGTAAATCTGAAACGGTGCGACTCCTGAAGGATCTCATCTCTCAGCTCCGGTACCTCTGGTATCCACAACCTGCCTCATTATCTCAGACACTGATCTGTCTTCTCTGCCAAATCTGTACACTCTGCACTCTGCGCTAACTCGCTGAATCTCGAGTACAATCGGTCGATCATCGACCTCTTACACTTTGTGTAGACACGGTGCGGCCTCGTAGTCTCATCGTCGTGCGCAAATCATCACCTGAGTATCGGTAGGAACCTCTGTCTGACATGATGTCGCCGCTGCCTCGAGTAATCCATACTCATGCATCATGTGACATCTGACCACCTCAGCATCTCTACTCGGTCTCCTACTCAGCGCATCTGCGACTACGTTCGCTTTTCCTGGGTGATACTCTAAGGAAAAGTCGTAGTCCTTCAAGAACTCCAACCATCTGCGATGTCTCATGTTCAACTCTTTATGTGTGAAGAGATATTTCAGACTCTTGTGATCAGTGAAGAGTGTGAATCTCTCTCCATACAGAAGGTGTCTCCAAATCTTCAGCGCAAATACAACCGCTGCCAACTCTAGATCGTGAGTGGGGTAGTTCTTCTCATGTATCTTTAACTGTCTCGATGCGTATGCCACGACACCGCTACCCTGCATCAACACACAACCTAGACCCGTATGAGAAACATCTGTGTACACTAGAACTCCCTGTCCAGCCTCTGGCAGTACTAACATTGGCGCGGTAGTTAATGACCTCTTCAACTGAGTAAATGCAGCCTCGCACTTCTCAGTCCACTTATAAGCAACATCTTTCTGTGTCAGCCTCGTCATCGGTGAAGTGATCTTCGAGAAATCCTTCACAAATCTACGGTAATATCCTGCTAACCCCGAGAAGCTCATGATCTCCGATGCGATGTCGGTCATGCGGCCAATCCGTGATCGTCGAATCTTGGCGGATCTATCGCAATCCCCTGCTTTGCTCCAACAACGTGCCCCAAGAACTTGACCTCTACAAGCCAGAATTCACACTTGCTGAGCTTAGCGAAAAACT
The DNA here is from genome assembly GCA_039657325.1 of Stephania cephalantha. NCBI lineage: Eukaryota > Viridiplantae > Streptophyta > Magnoliopsida > Ranunculales > Menispermaceae > Stephania > Stephania cephalantha. The sequence continues at coordinate 63,670,059 of CM077567.1, read as the reverse complement.
CGGTGTTCCCTCAATGTTTGCAACGTCTCTCTAAGGTGCTGCTCGTGATCGTCACGTGTCTTCGAGTATATCAAGATGTCGTCGATGAAGACTATCACGAAGCGGTCGAGATATGGTCTAAGTACCCGGTGCATCAAATCCATGCACTACAAGAAAAAAATTAAACAACAACAAACTAATATGTTGCTGAATTGGTACGGATTTGTTGGTAAGCGACTCTGCAACAGATCAACGACTGATCAGAGGTGTTGCTAAACTCTTTGTTGCAGATTGAAGTTAGCAACATATTTTGGTTCTGTTGCTGTTCAGCAACAGATTTGTGACAAAAATCTGTTCTTTTAATGAAGAAGAAAAAATATGTTGCAGATTGAAAAAAAGGTTACATTTGCAAATCTGTTTGCAAATCGAAGACAGAGACATAATCTCATTCTTTGATTTGCACAATCAACTTCTTTAATTGACATTCTTGATCTGTTGCAAATCAACGATAGATCAAGAATGACAACTTTTTTTTGTTGTACAAATCAACAACAAACTTGGTCATTTGTCATTGATTTGGAATGGTAATTTTTTTAAAAATTACAGTTCATAGTAAATAGTAAATTGAAATCCTGCAGCAGTAAAATCTGCAAAAAAAAAAACATATTTTCCTGCTGCAATTAAAACGAAAATTGAGAAATTGTTTGTATATTTTCAAAATTTGACAAAAAATATCTACAAAATGTGGAGATTAACATTTCATAATTAACTAGTAGTATACTATATACTACTAGATGAACATTATCCAACAAAATACAAAATAGTACACAAATTAAGATGGCTACACAAATTAATTTACATATATATCTACAATGTCACTCCCACACTCTTACCCAATTGTGTCACCGATAGAAGATAGAAACCATACAATTTATGGGGCTAGGAGTGCGTGTCCCATCTAAATCCTGAAAATGAAAAGGAATAACTTGAACAATATTCGAAATGCAACCAAAATATTCAAACACAAATGGAAAAATCCTAAAATTAAGCCTTGCTCATCGACTTCATACATAAAAGATCGCACACAGTGACACACACAAAAATTTCCAACTCAAAAGGGAATGAAAGAACTTCCATACATGACATTCCATGCAATTTTTCAATTCTTTTCCTCTTGTACATTCATTCATATATAAGAAGTTAAAAACATAAAATAAGAAACCATGCAGCCCACAAATGAACCATTCTAAAAACTCAAAACAGTAAAAATTGAAAAAATTCAATGACATGAGAACAAATCTATGATAATTTAGCTAATCTCAAAATATGTAACTCTAAATTGAAAAAAGTCAATGACATGAAAAAATTTAATGCCATGAGAACAAATCTCAAAATGTCACTAGGTTATGTGTTGGGTTGCATGGAGACACTCAATTTGTTAATAAAAGGGTTGCTAAGTAGAGATTAGTGGATAAAATATAGGGAGGACAAATATCTTAATCTATGCTTGTAAGGGAATTTGCCCGCACTGAATCTCGGGCTTGCTTGCTTGCACAAGGGTTTCCTAATAAAAGAAATTACTAACATCATATAGAGTTGACTCACATAACATTATATATTTGGTAGATAATCTAATATTGTTATGTTTGTTGTGAGGTGTCCGCTTACTCCAACAAACATTGAATCCCAGACCAAGTATTTTCTAATTTTTTCAACAGAATCAGAGAGACTTATTAACATGTTATATGTGGGCATTGACGATACTAGAAATGATTGGAAATACTGTGCATTTTCTAACTGGTTTTACTTACATTACAATCGCATAAATCGCCAAGCCAAATCGATCATTCAAATAGCCTAGTTGAGTCCTTGCGCATTTACATTCATCATAAGTACAACAAAGTCATTTAGACTACATTTAATTGTCCAAAGACTACTTGCTACATCAAAGTATTGTTCCTTGGTTCATGAATCTACCAATTATAATTTTCAAGTATCATAACTTACTTTCATATGCTAGTAAAATAAATTTATAATTATTCATGTATGCATTTGTGTTACAAACTCTTCTAAAGTCATTTTACTCAAATAAATGGTTTTCAAAACGTTCGACACTATCAAACCACTACTCCTTACTTCCAACTTAGACCGCTGACGACTCCAAAATCAATAATTAACACTTGAAATCAAAACCAACGATTTTCGAGTAAAATAATAATGCATTAAAGCAAAACATGGAAGATTATGTAAAACTTAAATTTTCCAACTTAAAAGATTCGAGTCGACTCATCACAAGGAAAATGGAACCAAACCATTAAATAAAAGTGAAGTTCAACTTAAAACCCCAAATTCACTCATTTTTGCTCCAAATTCTCAACTTAAATAAGTTAAGTTCATTTTTTAGAAAATGGATTAAAACTCTTTTACTTTTAGACTTAGCTCAAAACCAACTAAAAGTTATTAATTTCATTCATATTCAACAAATAAAGACTAAGTCTATTTCAAAGGAGTTCAACATTATTTAAATAACATTTTACATTTCAAAGGCGATTGGAAGTTCATAAATCAAGTATTGTCCATATGAACCAATGCAAGACATTTTCAAAGCTAAATTGGACCAACCATATGTTTAAAACAAAATTAAAGTTGCATAACACCCTATTTGAGTTCCACAACTCATTTCTTTGCCAAAATCCATAGAAATCAATTAGAATTCAAGATTTACCACTACCAATCACAAGTGCTTGCATTAAAGTTTGAAGGAAATAAGGAAATTTGAAGGCATTTGAGGCATTTCAACAAACACCTTTTATGTAATTCAAAAAGGTTTTTACCAAATTCAATGCAAATTAACTAACCCATTTCAAAACTTGAAAGAAAACAATTAGACTTTCTTTGAGACATTTTGTCAAACACTTGATAGGTAGAGAAAGAGTTTTGCTAAACTTAATACCAAATTTGCCTAAATCACTTGAATCATTCACAAATAGTTATTAATTCATAATAATCAAGTTATGTTGCACAAAAAAACTAAAACCATGCTTGTCTAACACAAGTTAATCAACAACAACACCTTCTCGAAATCCACAAAGGCTAAACCTTTTAGAATTCAACTCAACTTAACAAGAACTTTATGGATTCGTAAAACTTTAAGCCCAAATTGAACTCAAGATATGTTTAAAGGTTCTTACCATAGCCTCTAATGGAGTCTTCAACTTCAAATCTAGTAGAGATTTAGTACTTCAACATCAACCATAAAGTATTGATTCACAATGCATCTAAATCCTCGCAATCTCTATGATCTTCTCCTCTATTCCTTGCGAGCTAGCACGCTGAAGTGAAATAAGCGTCTGTCCGCCGCCAAAGGCTCGTCGAAACGACGCCGCCTAGTTGAAAACATTGTTGCGACGATGTCCACGAGCCCCGACGACGTGGCTCGCTGTCCTGCCATTGCCGTCGGTTATCCGCGCCGCCGTCTTCGCGACGACGCTGGTCCGAGCAATGAAATGGGTCCGAGCAATGGCGGCGTAGTAGGTCCGAAAGCAACGGCGGCGCGTGGTCCGAGCAGCGGTGGCTCGTGCACGCAGAGGCGACCAACGACGGCGGCACAGGGGGCCTCGGCTTGGCGGATCCGCGTAGCGGCGGATCTAGAGAAGGGGAAGCGGCGGCGACGAACAACGGCGACGGTGGTGGCGCGCCTCATGGATCGATCGGCAAAGCGTCCTTGTTTGTTGCTAATTTGTCGCTAATCAGCAACATATCAAAATCTATCGCAGATCAGAGCCTACGTGGAATTAATATTTGTGACATTAGAGACAGATCAGAAACAGACTAGTGCATTCGACGATCTGTTCTTGATTTGTTCTTGATCGACAGATCAGCAACAAACTATATGTATATAATGCATTTGACTTGCATTATATTTCGTCACTCCCACACGCCAAGATCTCCGCCACCGCACCGCAGAAGAGCGCGCCGCCACCGTCGTCGCGTCGTCGTCGCCGCCACCACCGTCGCCGCTCATCAAGTCATCCGCGATCGCATAGTCGCCGCTTTACCACGTCGCGCTTTCGGTCCATTGAGTGGGCTCATGCGGGGGTATATTTTTTAAATCTTTGTTTAGGCCTACAAGATAAGAATGGTGACTTGTTTTTTTATTTTTTTTAAAGAAATTTTAATATTAAATAAATATTTGAAATAAATTCAAAAGTAGTGTTTCGAAAAAGAAATATTTCTTTCTAACAAAAAAAATTAAGGACTTGTACTTCAAAATCAATATGTAACTTGCGGAATTTGCCAATAGAGACTGTTTACATATTGTTGTCGAAAGAGGAGAATAGGGTCTTGTAGCGTTATGCGTTGTTTGTAGCATCGATACGTCGAGTGTTCGAATACAAAAATATAGTAATTGAAAGAAAGCTGTAAAGATTTTCAAAATGAATATATTATTCAAGGTAATAGTTTTTCTTAAAATATTTTTTATTAAGGTAGCGTTATATCAAAATTAATTTTTTAACATTATAATTTTTATTGAAGTTGAAAAAAATCAAATCTATTACTTCGAATAATGAATTATTCCAAAAAATATGAATTTGCAACTTCCTCACGTGCTTCATTTTTTCTTCCACAATGCAGCATTTTAGACAAAAGAAGGTCATCTAAAGTATGAAAAGCCATGAGACCACTGCTTCTCTTTCAAAAACAATGTTAGCAACAAAAATAAACTTTTGTATATACGTTTGTTAATTAAATACCTTTAAATGTAATAAGAAAATTAATCCATCAAACTCCAAGAACCACGCCTTCATTCTATTCCATAAGAAATGTAATTTCTAAAATCAAATTAATAATCATTTCTTGACTTAAAGAAAGTAATCTTTTTTGAAGAAGTTTGATATGACTGATTGATTGAGACAAAATATCTCTCAAAATACCTTGAAGTTAAAGGGTGTCAATTTTTTGTTTTGCTCATTGACTCGATTTTATCCCGCCCAAAAAAAAGATTTGGAATAGTAATTTTTAAAATTCGAATTGAAAGCGGGCAAGATTGTGATATTCAAATTGAAGTTCGAGCGGAGCTAAACAAGACCTCTAAGCCTTATACCTAGCCCAGATTTCAAAAGATTTTACATTGAAAATATGTCGTTATACATTGTATAATTTATAAAAAAAACAACAATAAAAATAATAAACTAGATAGCACATATAGAAATGTACTATATGTGAGTTAATTATTTCTTGCGAGTTAATTATTTCTTGGTCACTTCATACAATATATATTATGGTTGTAAGCGTAAAAATAACTGAGACTTCTTTAATGAATCTCTTAAACTTGTTGCTTCATTTTACCACCCCGCTGAGTGACAAGCTCGTTTTTGTTCTCTCACATTTGCAAGTAAACAAGTCGGATAAAACAATGATTACATTCAGAGTACGTGCAAATTTTAAGGAAAAAATCTTTTATTATGTTATGTCAATTTTTTTTTTTAATTTTCAAAAAAATTTTTTTTGAAGTTGAAAAATCATGACAATATTTTACTTTGAATAAGAGGAAAATACCGCGTTAGCTTGCATGCAGGTGGCTCATGATCGATCATGACGACGGTGGTGGCGGCGAAGACGACGGCGATGGTGGCGGCGGATCTTCGACGACGGTGCGGTGGCGGAGATCTTGGTGTTTCGGATCGACGAAATGGGTTTGCAGGGACGAGGAGGAGAGCCTCTGGTTTGTAAAAACCATTTAGAAATTAGTGATGATCAACAGACTAGTCTGTTGCTGATTTGTTTGTTGCTAATTTGTCGCTGATCAGCGACAGATCAAAATATGTCGCTGATCAGCGCCATAACGTGAAATTGGAGTTTGTGAGTTCAGCGACAGATCAGCAACATACTAGTCATTGTCATTGATTGATTATTCTTGATTTATCAATTGATCAGTGACATAATTGAATCTGTCATCACGATCTGTAGTAGATCTGTCACAGATTTAGCTACAGATCAGCGACAAACTAGGTTCTGTAGCTGATCTGTCGCAGATCTGTCACAAAATGGGCGGAAAATTAATGGCGGGAGAAATCAGCGACAGATCAGTGACAAAATACAATTTGTCACAAATCTATCACTGATTTGTTGCTTTTTGGTCAACCGAGTCAAACGCTCTATCTAATGCAGAACTGATGCTGATTTGTTGTTGTTTAGCAACAGATTCAGTCTGTTGCAATTTTTTGATGCTATTCCACATTTTTCTTGTAGTGATGAATACGGCGGGGGCGTTGGTCAGCCCGAATGGCATGACCGTGAACTAGTAGTGTCCGTATCTGGTGCTGAATCATGTCTTGGACCTATCCTCATCCCCGATTCTAAGCTGATGATACCCTAATCTTATGTCTATCTTGGAGAAAAACTATGCTCATCTCAGCTGATCAAATAAATCGTTTCGCGAAAGTGGGTACTTGTTTTTTTGACTGTCACTCTGTTCGACTGCCTGTAGTCGATGCATAGTCAAATACTGCCATCCTTCTTCTTCATAAACAGAACTGGCGCTCCCCGCGGTGACATCGAAGGTGTGATGAACCCCTTCTCCCCCAAATCCTTAAGCTGAGTCCTACACTTCTCTGACTCCCTCGGAGCCATGGGGTATGGCAGTATCGCGATCAGCCTGATACCCGGTACTAGGTTGATGATGAAGTCTAGCTCTCACAGTGGCGGTAATTCAGGTAAATCTTTTGGGAAAACATATGGGAAGTCTTGAACAACCGATATTTCCTCTAGTTTGGGTCCCTGACTCTTCGCTACTACGTACAACGCTACCTAAAGTCTCCATATCTCTACTAGATGCAAGCCGAACTCTCGTAGTGCTGGGTCTCGTGGTCGGGGGTACGGTAGTAGTAGCTGTGGTGACGAGGGCGGTTGAAACCAGTGCAGTCATCGCGCCGACATGTAAGCGATGAAATCAACAATATGTCGCTCTTGAGCGGTCGTCTTGTCAGACATCCTCTAAAAATTGTCAACTGATACGGTGGGAGGCTGACTGCTGCTAGCTCCGGTGTCTCCTGCCTCGCGCGAATCCCCCATCGGTGTCTTCAAGTGGATAGCGAACGCGAATCAGCTACTACGTGGCATAACGCATATATATACATATAGAAACTAACACGTACATATAAGAAATCCCCATCTCACCTTCACTCAATAGCCAAGAAAATAGTTCCTAGGCAAGGATCATCTAGTTTCGACTTCTAAGGTTTGTGTTTTATACGAGTTCATGATTTTTTTCTTATTTATCCCTAAGGTTCTAATACCTAGGCTCTGATACCAACTATGACGACCCCTCTCCTAATCTAGGGCACCGCCCAGCCTAATCCCGTAATTAAGCCCTAATCATATCCACGCAGGACTTAACTACGTATTAGTCAGCCTTTACAACATATACGCATCTTTTCTCGTGTTCAGGATAAGTAATACACTAGTCCTACCAGTTTATAAAATTTAGAGTTAATCAAAACTTTTTATTAAATTAATTAATTAGCGGAAGTCTTATTGATTATGCGGAAGCAATTAGTAACTTATGCGGAAGCCATTTATAAAATCCTAAGTGTGGAAAACCAGGAAATGACATCACATATATAAAGTCCTCAAAATGCAGTGAGACAGTAAAATAGTCTAAGTCGAGTCGGGGAACTAACGCTCAACCCAATATACAACCTCAAATAGTATCTGAAAGACATATAACATATACAATCAAAATACCAAAAAGAAGACCTACAATCGAAGCAGTGACGCGCCGCGGGCTCAGGGATTATCGCCGATCTTCTCCTTGTCCGGCCTACCGGTAGGCGGCTCTGCACCCACCGTCATAAAAAGGACGGTGAGTACAAGAATAAAACAGTAATCCCCGATGACAAGTTTAATTTGCATTTCCAAATATCCGAATGGTATTTAAAAGCATATAAATGGGAAAATTAGAAAATAAACCATATGCGACACTAGGCTAAGTAGTGGTGATTTAAGTCCGGTCGGTAGTGAAACATGTCACTCCAACTCAATAATCATATAGCACAAGGGACTCTAACCCAAGTGTTACCAGGGACTCTAACCGCGGTGTGTAGACCACTTAAGGGACTCTAGCCCCGAGTGTCATACAGTGTCAAGTAACATGTGCTGACATCCCCAGGGACTCTAACCCCGTGATTCGCGCACACCTCGATCGAGTACGTGACCTAAATGCAAAAATTACTTTTTAAATTTCAAGAAATACCAAGTATGGATTGTCAAGGCATAGGCATATATACATACCTAAACAAATAAGGAATACAAATCCTCTTAAACATTTATAAGATATTCACTAGCCTCATAGGATGCTAATTATCATTCAATTCACATTTAAAACAACAAGAATAGACATAGCATGAGATAGAATCAATGAATCAAATCAAATGAATGGATATCATGCAAACTAGACTCATCAAGTGAGCATAGACACAAAGAACACATGATATAAGAATACAAAGGCAAAATAGTCAAAATGACTATGCAAGGACAACAATTAATAGAAATGAAATGCCAAATAAAGTTGTCTTTGGGTATACTCACAACAACAAAGTAAAGTCCTAGCTTTACTGGCCTCCCGATACTCCAAATCTTGTATTCGCTCTCCCGTACCCTTTTCCCAGGTTCCTGAGTTTTGTGTCTCATTAGTTTAAATATAGTGGGTTTAAGCTCAATTTAGTGGTGTTTATTGTATATTCAAATTGGTTCAATAGACTGTAAATCAATCTTCCTAAATCAGCCCCTAAAGACTAAATTAAGTTTCAATTTCAGTCCTACATTTTAATGCACTTTTAGGCATGAAATGGCCCAAATATCGAAATCCTCCATCAGTAGAATTATTGTTAGTCTCTCTCTTAGCTTTCTGGAAAGGTTTAGTTTTCAAAATTCTGATTTAAATTGAAAGAGATGTCATGATTTTACTAAACATAGGTCTAATTAGAATTTAATTCGACCAGCGGATTTAGAAAATCTATTTATCCTAATCTATAGTTTCTAAAAATGTAATTTTTGTTCACAAGGCATACAATATACTTAAATACAACATACTAAAAGATCAGCCTATTTGGATAAGTAGTTAGGGAGTTATTCCCTTAACAGGTTTAGTTTCAAAACTTTCCTTTTTAATTCCAGTACATATTTGTAGAGCATGTTTGGATATAAAAACATTTGAGTCAAAATACCTTCGGTTAAGCAAAGTTATTCCCCTTTAAATAAGCTTTAAAATGCCACTAGTTTGGATCAATGTGGATCTAAAATGGGCTGATTATGACCAAATTACCCAGGTTGATTCCTAATACAACATGCAGAATTCTAGTTTTGGTGTTGCAACTTCAAAAATTCATATCTTTATGATTTCAAAACCAAACTAAGAACTTCAATATAGCTGGATTATCAGCTTGAAATAAGGAATCTAAATATATAAATCAATTGCAAGCACTCAATCATCTACCATCTGAAATTAGCCTAAAACCAAAACTTGTTCTAATTTCAACTAAAAGGATGTGCACCTAGTTGATGTAGCACCATAGTTTGAGAATTTCTCACCAACTCCCATGGATTCCTTCAACACCTTGATGATTCACTCCTCTCCAGTAATTCCTTCTTCTTCTCCAGCAAAAATGAATGAATGATTTGGTTTGCATGTTGTTTGATCACTAATATTATATATTAAGGTGATGTTCCTTTTTAGCCTTTGATCTCTATGGATTTATGTATCCCGATGAACATCTAATGGTCCACCTCTTGCCATATATCCCACTAACTCCCACTATCTCAACCTCAAGTGAAACCATTTCATTACTCACATAGTTCCTAGATGTGCCAATGTGTATCTCTAGACCAATCCTATGCTTTCCATTTAATTTACTCAACTACGGGCCTTTAATTTGATTTACATTAACAAACACAACCATATGCTTATAAGTAATTCCTTATTTCATATTAGTATTAAATAAGACTTACCAAAATGCTAACTACCCGGTTCCCCGGTTCGCACGCTACTCGAGGCGTGTCCTCGCTCTCGTCTTGACGCCTACAACTGTACAAATCGGCTTAGTAAGTCTACACAATACATAACACTAGGCACACATCAATACAAAAATATGATATGCCTCGGCCACGTGCCTCGGTCGGTGCACGTATCACGGTGTAGGTCCCACGTCAAGGGTCGATGATCCTGATTAAGGAATTAAAACGGGGGTTAAAGATTTGGGCCGTGACACTTACCTTCATTCCTATGCAACTAAGGTATACCTTTTCGACCTAAAGACTGAAAAATATGTTTGTGTCATCTCAACTAATCCTCAAATCATTCATTTTCTCTCGAAACTTAGGGTCAAGCTTGAAAAGAAAATTTTTCTTACCCACAAAATTTGATTCTTGTCTTGACTCCACGACACCCTAATATCATAGTGATTCATGCTGAAAACTTGTATAATCACATAGGTATTGGCCCTATCTCGAACCTCTCGCAGAATGTTCAGTTTAATCCTTAATATATTGGTACCAAACTCTTCCTACTTTTCCTCCCTTAACATTCCACTATCAACGAATGTATCAGTTTGAACTGGAAACTGCAATAACCGGTTCAACTCTCGGACGAACTGCAATGGTAGTCTGCTCTTCCTGAGCGATTGAAGTGGCATTAGGAACTTCTTGGGCCACACAACCACAAATACCTTGGTTGGTAGCTTAGGTATTTATCGACTCTAACATCTTCACAGCCAAGTTCTCAAACGTGTTTTAATCCACACATTGTGGGTCCTTATTATCCTCGTCAGATCCCTAATCCAGCTCTTGTTGTCCTCTAATAATTTTTCGCAATAAAAATTGTAAGAAAAGTGGTTCAACAAGTCCATATCCATCGATATCTTGATAATATAAAACACACATAACATAATCATAAAGTTTTTAAACTTTTTAACCTCGTTCCATCGCATTACCTCCCAACTAATCACTCAGTAAGCCTCAATCAACAAGATTGTTTTAGAATCCTAGGCTCTGATACCAACATTTGTCAGACCCCACTTAATAAGAACATCTGACCGGCCTAGATTATCTTAATCCACTGATAATCTAGCAGTCTGAACCTCTCCATCAATAAATAATTAAAATTTCTATCAGACTAATTATCAAATATGATTCTAAATCAACCACAAAGGGATTCTAAAACGAATCTTGTACCTCAAAATCAGTAAAGATTAATTATATAATCCTTAAATATTCATAAAAAAATTTCTCCAGCATCTCCTCTATTTCTAAGCTTACATCGGAAATTTTGGCCTTCATGAATCTTCGATAAACCTACTCAGCTTAATGGAAATGCCGAAGGACTCAAAATCCACCCCATAACAAAATATATCGCATTAATAATGATTATTTATTCATTCTAACCTATCTCAAACTTTCAACATTCTTAAATCATTAATACCTTAACTTCTCGGCATTCCAATCCATCCTAAAACCATTAAAAACAATTCAAATCATTCTCAAAAACCATTTCAACACTTTCAAAAGATATCATAACCTCACACGAACCCAAAAACCTATTTATACAATATTTTATATTCAAAAGTAATACAAACATAGAGAGAAAGAAACTGAGCAAGTCACCAATAATCGGAAAGTTTTTCCTTTCTTTTGTCGCCGCTAAAACCCGTCATTATCCAATTATAAAAACTCGATAATGTCAGATAAGTAAATCCCACACTATCCAGTACACCTGTAGTAATCAAATGCATAATAATCGAAGGAATTTAAACGAACAATATAATCTAAGGAATTTAAATACAATCGTGAATCCATCACGTTTTTCTTATCCGACCACAATCAGACGACTGGTCTCCGAAAGTGGTAAGTAAACAGTAATAAAGACTCAGGCGCGGGGAGAATAACCAAACGAGTCTCATTCTTCTAGATTACGGGAGTATGATCTAATTCAATGTGATCTCATGATAACCACGTGATGCAAAGTATCAGTGACTCCAACCCCTAAAGCATAATATAATGTTCAATAAACTTGATATAGACGCTATAAGAAGACTCGTAACGCCTTACCCTCCCAAATCGTGTATGCATGTACACCAAAAATGCAATTCAAGGATCAATGCAATTTATACGAAATGTAATCATAAAATGTAAATGTTACAATAGGATTTACTTAACCTTACAAACAACCAACTTTAAGCTTAGTTTTTGAGGTTCCCGGAGCGTTGGATCACCTTGAAAATGGTTCCAATAGCTTCCTTGCAAACCCGATTATATTATGGGTCAAGTTTCAAGTGAAACGATCTCACAAATCCCAATTAAAACCACGATCAAAATACGCAGGAGAACAATTTTCGAAAATATTAATTTATATAACTATTTCAAATAGCTTTCAACTAGCCAACTTGGGGTAACTTTTTAACCTTGAAAACCTCAATATTTCTCATGATGACCTTAAAGGAACTTGTAGCACTCATGTCTTACTTTCCATAGACTCTAAGAACACTCAAATCGGATCACCGACGGAGAAGTTATGAATTTTCCCATATGACCTGTCGACTTGGCAACTTTATATATTTTGAACTAAAGAAAACTTCTCCAAATTAATATTTTCGCAATTAAATCCTCGAAATTCGACATTAATGCCACGAAACCACCTTATACCAACACCAAAGTATTTTCACAGCCTGTAGAGTCAAATGTGATTAAAACCAATAATCAATATCAACTATTAAAACATCTCCAAAATAGTTATCAACTGAATTGCATTAGTTCACCTCATCAAAATCCTAACCCGCGTCAGTGGAATTTATCCTAAATTGACGCAAATCAATCCAATATACCAATTAACAACAATTCCAACCAATTTCTATCAAAACCCCGCGAAAGAAATCAAAAATCACGAGAATTCAAATTGAATTGAGGAAAAATGTATGGTATTAAGAATTTACCAAATTGTAGGTTGAATACTTCGTTTCTACCGCATAAACTTAGCTCGAACTGACTGTATCGGGACGCTCTACGGTTTTGCGAAAAAAAATCGAGCGAAAATCGGATGTCGGGAGCTCGCGAAGCGAAAGATCGAATAAGACCCTCAGCTCGCTTGTCGACGACTTAATTTCTTTTTATTTATTAATTTAAGAAATCTCTATTTTGACGTGTTTTGACTTCCAACGCCCGTTTTCTATCCGACTTTTCACCAAATTGAACAAAACTCTCAACGAAACAGTCTATCTTCATGAAATGTCCATAACATTGATTTTGGTCACACAAAAACCCCCAAAATCTTAACTTTGTCCATGACATATGAAACCCTTGTGAACCAATCATCTTGTCATACTTATCCAAACTTGCACCAGTTTGGACCAAATCTCAACCTCGACTACTGTCAACTGACAACAAACTCGAAACAAGATCTCATACAACTTCGTCTAATTTCACACTATTTCCAATCTCGACTTACACGCAAACTGAGACAAATCCCCACGTCAGTTCGTTAAGTCCATTTAATGTCCAAATTTCGAATTTTTAATTTAAATTCAATTATTTGTCTCGAAATTCAAAACTAATATTTATGTTAATATTTTGACTATCTCAACAACCGTCTCGTCACGTATCTCGAGATAAGGCTGGCAAAATGTGCCTGGTCCCGTTTGTCCGGTTTTGTCCGGACCTGTTTTAACGGGTCCGGGCAATATTTTTGTGAAAAACATACGGTCGGACAATGTTTTATGTCCGTTTAAAAATACGGGACCGGATCGGACAAAAATTTTAAAAAACGGGCAATTTTTGTTTAGTGATTAATTGGAAGGGCATATTGGTAATTTCACACTCCATAACCTAATTTCACACACACTCTCACTCTCACACTCACAGTCTCACGACTCTCCCACCCCGTGCTATCGCCGTCTCACCGTCTCTCTCACGGTCTCTCTCACCAAACCATCTGCGGCTCTGCCTCTCCCACCCTCTGCCATCGCCGCCACCATCTGCCAGTCGCCAGACTCGCCGTCGCCACCATCTCGCCGTCTTGCGCTCGCCAGTCGCCGCTCTCGCCGTCTCGTGCTCGCCGATCGCCACGGCGGCACCGCTGTGCGGCCTCGGCCACCGGCTGTGGCCTCACCGTTTCACCGTGCGATCGGCGGTCGGCCGTCACCCTCTCCCTCCGGCTCTCGCTCGCCGGTCGCCACCGCGACATCGCTGTGCGGCCTCGGCCTCACCGGGTGTGCGGCCTCACCGCTCACCCGTGCTGCGTCTTGGGCGGTCGGCCGTCACCTCTCCCTCCGGCTCTCGCTCGCCGGTTGCCACCGTGCGCTCTCCTCTCGGCCTCGTCGGGCGTCGGCGATCGTCTCGAGCTCCACTCTCCGCACTCGCGTTAGAAGGCGGCGCGGTGCACGGCCGATCGGGCGTCGCGTGCGATCGCCGTCACCCTCGCCGATCCACCACGGCTACGTGCCCACGCCCACTCATCTCTCTCTGCTCTCAATGTAAATTTTTTCTACTCATTCTCCATTCATATCCAATCCATGTTTCTTGTTTGATTTTTCTAAAATTTGTTTCAAATTTATTTTCTCACTTGTTTGTAGACTTGTAGTTGAGGAGTTTTTTTTTAAATAATTGATAAATAAAATATTTAATCATATTTAAAAATAAAAATCGGACAAAACGGGAGCCGTACGTTTGTAGGAAGTGGACAAAAAAAAGTGCCCGTTTCAAAAACGGGACCGGGTCCGGGCACCAAATTTAATCATTATAGAAATGGGTGTCCGGTCTCGTTTATGTCCGGTCCCGTATTTTTGTCAGCCCTATCTCGAGACAAAACCTCGCGAATCTCAAATTTACTCAATCACTCAAATTTTGCAAAATAAAATAATATATAACACACAACACTAGGCAAACATCACAAATTAATAAAATTAATTATAAATCTCAAATTCACCGGTGTTTAATTCCTGACTGGCGACCAAAACCATAATTAAGCTTCCTTAATCCCGAATTAACCGTAATTACCGATTTAATAATTTTGGGATTTGACACAACCATTCTCTAAGATAATTCTAGATGCCATTAGCCGCCTCTAAATGTAACTTGTGTTATGACCAATCTTGGCGTGCATGAAGTCACACTTTGGATAATATTTAGGTTTGAAGATCATTGCAGTTAGAGCATCCGGATTACAGAGAATGCGCCACCCCTATTTAGCTAACATAGCCGAGTTAAAACTGTGGAGATCTTTAAAACCCATGCCACCATCATCCTTTCTTGCATAAAGTATTTCCCAATTCATCCAGTTTATTCCTTTCTTCTTGTTTTTTTTTCGAACCCCACCAAAAAGAATTCATCATTTTCTAGAGAGAATCACAAATAGATCTAGGAATAAGAAAAGTACCCATACAATAGGTTGTGATGGAGTGACCCACTGATTTGAGAAAACTTCTTTTCCTGCTTTTGAAAAAAATTGTGATTCCATAGTGATATTCTTTTTCATATTCTCTCTTTTAAAAATGAAAAAAATCTCATTTTTTTTTCTACCAATCAACGAGGAAGTCCTATATATTTACTGGTGCCAATGTCAGTATAGACCCATGTCTCATTCCTAATATGTGCTTCCACTTCCTCCGAAACATTTGATGAAAAGAACATCGCCGACTTCTGTAAATTCACTGCTTGACCCGCTGCCCTTTCATATCTATCCAACAAGTTCTTGATATAAGAGGCCTCTTCAATCGTAGCTTGAAAGAAAAAGAAATTGTCTTCGCAAATTACTTTGTGACCATTAATTTTCTTCTCATTTTTAGCTTTATCCAGCAACATAGATAGGCTTTCAACACATAATATGAAGATATATGGTGACAAGGGGCATCCCTGTCTAATTCCACGTTATGGATTAATTGGACCCACCATTTCGCCATTCAAATTGACCTGAAATTGCACTATTTTCACCAAGTACAAAACCATATGCACCCACCTCACATTAAAGCCTAACTTAATCAGGATCCCTTTTAAAAACCCCCAGTCAACCTTATCGTAAGCCTTACTAATATCTACCTTTTGCGCAACATTTCCAATCTTGCTCTTAATGTTACATTTCACAGTACGAAGGGTCTCAAAAGCAACCAAAACATTATCGACAATCAATCTCCCTTGAATTAATGCCGATTGATATTCTGATATGAGAGAATTAAGGAGCGATTTGAGTTGATTTGCCAATACCTTCGCCATTAGTTTGTATAGTACATTGCATAACAAGATAGGTAGAAAGTCCATCATGTATTCTGGTTTCTCTATATTTGGTATCATCAAAATTGTGGCATCCCTCACCGCCCCGGGGTGACGTGTCTCCGTGTACTCCTTGCCAGCTGGCCCTACTACACGTGTACGGCACCTGCCCGTCCTTTTTCGGTCCCGAAATTCGTATCCACTTGCGTGTACAGCGTATAAGTGACATTTTCAGCGGAAGTCGTACTTTATACCATTAATTCAAGAAATATTAATAATCAAATAAACAAATTATATTGTGGAAAAACCCTAAAAAGTACTCGGTATAGAAATTCGGATCCACACGCACGCATCCCCTCCACGCGATCGAACCAGGGATCCCTGGTTCAATCGCCAATTTTTTTTTCTCTGTTGGGTTGGGGTTGGCTCTCAACCCCAACCCCAAGTGGAATCGATGGCAGGGGAGACGCCCCTGCCATCTCCACCCTCGACCCTCTCGGCCTCCATGGCCGAACCCCTCGGCCACCAAGACAACAACGAATACACAACAAAATCAACAACGACTCACCTTGATCCTGATGTTTCCACCATCTCTTCTCTCCTTCCCGACTTCTCCTTCTCCTCCTCATCTCCGTTTCTTCTTCTCTCTTCTCGACCTCTAAATTGTGAGTGAGAGAAAAGGTGGTGCAGAGATAAGCTTTGTTGACTTTTTTAGTCACTTAGCATCTCCACTCACATGTGCATCTCTATGCATCCATAACCCTCCATTTATTTCAACCTAACACCTCCTTGAATCCGAATTGTGACACTTTTAGGACACTCCCTTGTGTTTTAAGCACAAAAATGTCATTTTCGGGCATTTCGACACTCGGTTTCGCGTCCGAACGGTGACATACTTGTACTGCCGCGTCACTAGCCACCTAATACCCATTCCATCTTAGTTACTCGGCCAATTTTTATTTAATTTGTGTGTTTTAGTTTCCCCGACCTAATATTTGGTCCCGTCAACTACCCGGTACCCGCGTCGACATGCATATCGAGGTGACTACAATTCACACAATCTCGCACGTATTGTTATGCAACATATTTCAATAAATTGCACCACACATAAGCATCCAACACACAATAAACTATCGTACCTAGGTCCCCGTGTGTCCTAGCCTACCGCGACTTCCACGTAGATCTGAGCTAGCGTCTACATCTGTAAATTCGAGATAATTAACGTCATTAATAAAATGGGCCGTTACATTTCTTCCCAACTAAATAAAATTTCATCCCGAAATTTAACTGTAACCCAAGTCCCATACTAGAGAATAGCTGAGGGTATTGCGTCCTCATCGTCGACTTGAGCTCCCAGGTGAGTCCCTCCGTCCTATTATGCTGCCAACGAACTAGGACCTTCGCGAGTTCCCTATTCCGGAGAATCTGTACTTGACGGTCAACAATCTCTATTGGTCTTTCCTCATAGGTCACGTCGATCGTATCTCCACCTGTCCCAACTCAATCGTCGGTCTCGGCCCTGACCTAGCGAGTCTCAACATTGAAATGTGAAATGTCGGATGATCCCATCTAACTCGGTAGGTAACTCCAACCGATATGCAACAATGCCTACTCTTTGTGCAATCCGGTATGGCCCAATGTATCTCGGTGCCAAGTTTCCCTTAATGAAAAATCTCTGTTGACCTTTGCAAGGAGAAATCTTCAGATACACCATATCGCCCTCGTCGTAGCTCAAACCCTCGTGATACTTATCCGCGTATTTCTTCTGTTTATCATGTGCAGCTCACAGCTTCTGACGAATTTGTCAGATTTTCTCTGTGTGATCAAGAACTATCTCAGGCCCTATTGTCACTGTATCTTCCGGCTCTGCCCAACACGCATGTGATTTACAGGGCCTCCCATATAGTGCCTCAAATGGTGGCGTGCCAATGCTCGCCTGATAGCTGTTATTGTATGCAAACTCACACAGAGGCAGATAATCCTCCCACGAACCCCCAAACTGTAATATACAAGCCCTGAGCATATCCTCCAAAATTTAGGTCAGTCGCTCTGACTGTCCGTCAGTCTGAGGATGATAAGCCGTACTAAACTGCAACCTGGTGCCCTACTGTTCCTGCATTGCCTCCCATAGTTTTGAGGTCAATCCGGGATCTCTGTCTGACACAATGGAAACTGGCACCCCATGAAGTCAAATAATCTCTCGCTTAAACAATATGCTCAGTTAGGGAAATGTGTATTTCATCGAGATTGGAATGAAGTGAGCCGACTTCGTCAGTCTATCAATCATTACCCAAACTGCATCGTGACGTCTCGATGTCTGCGGTAGCCTACTAACGAAATCCATAGTGACATGTTCTCATTTCCACTGTGGAATGGACAACGGCCGTAATAATCCATCGGGTCTCATGTGCTCAGCCTTCACCTGCTGGCAAATGTGACAACTTCTAACGTACGCACCTACGTCAGCCTTCATCCCTGACCACTAGAATAGTCGCCTCACATCATGATACATATTGGTCCGACCAGGATGAACTGTGTAACGAGACCGGTGTGCATCCTCCAAAATCCCGTCCCGTATCTCCTGATCCGCAGGTATCCACAATCTCCCTCGGTATCTCAAACACCGATCTGTGGTTTCGTCTCAATCAGTGCATTCCGAATTCCGTGACAGACCACTAACCCGCTCATAGTGCCCATCAGCCCTCTGACACTCGGCAACCTGTTCAATCGATACGGTCGGTATCCTCATTTGACAACAAATGTGTTGTTCCGCCGTAGTCGACAACTCGGCCATGCACATAATTGATGTTGCTTGTAATAAGTCATGCTCATGTGTCATCTGCTGCAGGACAGTCTGATTGTCGAGTCCACTTCTGCTCAATGCGTCTGCTACGACGTTCGCTTTGTCAGGGTGATACTCAATAGCGAAGTTGTAGTCCTTCAGCAACTCCAGCCATCTTCGCTGGCGCATATTCGATCCCTTTGAGTGAAGATGTAACGTAAACTCTGGTGATCTGTATACAACACGAATCGCTCTCCATAGAGATAATGCCTCCAAGCCTTAAGTGCAAAGACGACCGCTGCAAGCTCTAGGTCGTGCACTGGATAATTCCCCTCGTGGGGTCTCAACCGTCTAGAAAGATAGGCAACTGGTCTACCATCCTGCATCAACACACATCCAAGACCAATGCCCGACGCATCTATATATACTATCAAGGTTGCCCGGCTCCAGCAATGTCAATACTGGTGCAGATGTCAATCTCCACTTCAATTCACAAAAGGCATGCTCAAATTCATCGACTACGGTCAAATCTGACATCTTTCTTAGTCAGTCTCGTCATCGGTGCTGCGATCGAGGAAAAATCATGTACAAATCGCCGGTAGTATCCGGTCAGCCCAAGGAAACTCCGTATATCGGCCACAGACTCAGGCGTCTTCCAATCAATGATAGCCCGAATCTTTTCCGAATCCACTGAGATACCCTGCTCACTGATGACATGGCCTAAGAATCTCACCGCACTTAGCCAAAAGTCACACTTGCTGAACTTGGCGTACAGTCGGTGCTCTCTCAGTGTCGTCAAAACTGTCCTAAGATGTCCCTCGTGATCCTCACAAGTCCTGTTATAGATCAAAATATCGTCAATGAACACGATGACGAATCTATCCAAATACGGCCATATGACCCTGCGCATCAGGTCCATGAAAATCGCTGGAGCGTTCGTCAGCCCAAACGGCATGACTATGAACTCAAACAACATGTATCTCGTGCTGAAAGCGGTTTTCTGGATATCCTCTTCTCGTATCATCAACTGATGATAACCTGAGCAAATGTCAATCTTCGAGAAGAATCTGGCACCCGTCAGCTGATCAAACAGATCATCAATCCTAGGAAGTGGGTAACGGTTCCTCACTGTTACCTGATTCAGCTTCCTACAGTCGATGCACATCCTCATCGTACCATCTTTCTTCTTCACAAACAATATTGGAGCTCCCAAAGGTGACATACTAGGGTGAATGAAACCCTTCTCCAACAGCTCATCCAACTGTCGTCTCACCTCCTCGCTGCTCTGTTGGTGCCATCGGTTAAGGTCGACTGGCAATCGGCTGCGTCATTGGTATCAGCTCGATTATGAACTCAACAGCTCGTGGCGGTGGCAATCCAGGTAAATCATCTGGAAATACATCGAAAAAATCCCTAACCACCGGAACGTCGTCAATCCGTACCCCCGTCCGAACCTCCAGCTCAACTATTGCCGCAAACGCCTCCATCTCCTGCGCTGTAGCTAGTCGGCCTCTTGTGATGGGTAAGTCAGTTGTCGATCCAAGTAATACGAACTCCGATATTCCAGGAATACGAAACTCTATCCTCTTACCGTAACAGTCTATCCGTGCATGATAGGATGCTAACCAATCATTCCCGAGTAGTGTGTCAAACTCTAAGTACTCTAATACTCGAAGATCAGTTGGTAGCTGATGTCCCTCCACCTCTATCATCACGTCTCGACATATTCGATTAGGGTATATCTTATCCCTAGCAGCCGTACTGAGGACAAGATGTGGGTCTAGTGTCTGTGTAACTAACCATAACAATCCAACAATACGTCCAGTAAGAAACGATAAAGTGCTACCAAAATCAAACATAGCATGCATAGGGCGACCACTTATAAGTAACGTACATTCAACGAGCTGCCTAGTCGCCCCACTATCTGGCTGTGCTAACGCTTGCACTCTATCTCTGGTTTGGTCTGACTCTCGCCGTGGCGATGGCGGTGTCCGACAGTCAGCCCTCAAGTGTCCCCTCTGACCACATCGGTGACATCTACGGCTCTCCAATCTCCCCGTCTGTCCGTCTCCAGCTCTCGGACCCTGGCCCCGATCTACCTGACCCCTATCATGTCCCCCCGATCTCGACCCCGACGGTACTCCTGTGGTTGTGACCTCTGCGCTGATCCACTGGTGCTGAGGTAATAGCATGAACTGGTCGTGGCTCCTCATATCGAAAGCCGATCGCACGAAAATCGTCCCGGCGGCCCCTCTTCCGTCTGTCATCTCTCCGGCCTCTATCCGGACGATCCATCAGTCTCTTCTGGCTCTGATTCGACCAAGAACTCTGCCATGATTGTACCTCCCTACCAGTCACACGTGTGCCGCCCTCTGTAGTATGTATGTCTCGTGAGCCAATGCCCTGTCAAAGATCTCCTGCAGAGTCGTGGCTTCGGTCAAGACAACTGCTGCCGCAATCCTGTCGTCAACCCCTCTGGTGAAATAATAGATATGTAAGCGCTCTGTTCCGCCAACATCTAGAGAGAACTGAAGCAAATGTCGGAACCGCTCCATATACTGCATCAAGGTCTGATTACCCTGTATCAAGGTCAGGAACTCCTCCCTCAGTCTCAACCTAACTTCCATCGGTATGTACTGATCGTATAATAGCTCCCTAAACTTAGCCCATGTCGTCGGTTCCGGATGAGTATCCGTATATGTCGTCCACCAGACTGCCGCATGCCCTCTCGAACAGCTCCGAGAAAGTCGTGCTGTCTTGTCTCATCGTTCCTCATCAGCATGGAAACGCTGATGGGACACTACCCATCTCCCTACAGCATCGGGGTCACTGCCTCCGTAAAAGAATCCAGGCAAGAACTTCAAAAACTCCCTCAATAACTTCGCCTCTGGTGCCAGGACGAATGCCGATGTAGTAGTAGTATAAGCAGCGGGGGTGGCAGTAGCCTGGTCCGTCGTCGTGAGTGGAGGCGTAAGAGTCGATGTCTCCAAAGGAACGACAACTGCGGTAACTGTCTCTGTGGTTGCCTCTGCCGCTACCCCGTCAACTGGCGTCTGGGGTACCACCTGAACAACAGCTGTCCTCGCCGGTACGGTCACAACTATTGGCTCTCTAACTAAAGTGAATGCCGCCAGTACCGCGGTCTGCTCTCGTAATAGCCATAATACATTGGCCATTTGTGTCTCTTGGGCCGAAAGTCTATCCTCAACATTCGCCATAACCGGGACATCCATAGCCGCATCGCTAGTCTGTCTAGTCTCAAAAGGCGTACCAGACTGTCCGTCCATAATCTGCATCGAGAATGTGCTCCGGCTCAGTCTCGAGGTATATACGTATATCATATAATAAGATGAACATATAACACGCATATAAGTTCTAACTCTACCCGTCTCACATCACTTCCCAACTAAAGTTCTAAGGCAATAACTTCGGGTTTCCACATCTAAGTTCATTGATTAAGTTTTATTATCTTAGGACTTCTTCTTTTCTCTGATACCAACTGTGGCGTCCTTCACCGCCCCAGGGCGACGTGTCTCCGTGTACTCCTTGCCAACTGGCCCTACTACACGTGTACGGCACCTGCCCGTCCTTTTTATGTCTCGAAATTCGTATCCACTTGTGTGTACAGCGTATAAGTGACATTTTCAGCAGAAGTCGTACTTTATACCATTAATTCAAGAAATATTAATAATCAAATAAACAAATCATATTGTGGAAAAACCCTGAAAAATACTCGGTATAGAGATAGACGATTATACCATATAAGGTATCTACGTGTACAATGTCATGATATTCCCCGGTTCCCAAAAGAAATCAAAATATCAAAAACAAACATACGTACAAGTAGTCTTCGACAGCAGGCAGTTAGAGGTAGTCGCCTAAGATCCCCTTGCCCTTACTTGTACTCGGATCTGCACTCAATCATCATAGAAGAAAAATGGATGACGAGTCCAGTAAGTAAAATCATAAGGAACTCCTCTGAGCATTCAAATAAACAAGTGGAATTCAATAAATATTGTTAGACAAACATGCAGAATGTAAACAGACAATTGTAATTAGAGCATCGCATGCATAGATAACAATAAAGTGCAAATGTATGTGCCTATTCCAGTAAGACTAAACCATACTTCGGATTTCCTTCCAGGACCCCACTAGTGGGCGCACCGAACTAGCTTTCACATGGTCCATCTCGGTGGCCGGCGTAGACCTACGACGCACCGACACATGTAGCAGTTCATTAGCTCGGGTCGTTATCCACCGAGAACCCTGATACACATGCTATGGTCTAGAATGCATAGACAAACAACGAAAAATCTGGTGGGAGTAACTCAACCAACCGTCCAAACAACGACAATATATAAATGTAATAAAAACCACAAGGAATACTGGAACTGAATGGAAATACAAAGCGAAATAAATACTCAGAGTTTTTCAATTGGGTTTTACAAACCTCAGAACGCACTCCAATACCCCGTAATCAATCCCTGAGTCCAAGTCCACTGAGTCCTTGGTCGCCAATTGATCACATGTGTCCACCTATGCTCATTTATTAATAATTCCGATTTAGCATGATAATTTACGACAAATTTCTAAAATTTTAGGCCAAATTGCCTATTTCACGCTTTTCGAGGCAAAAACCCAGCAAAAGTCGCGTATGAAATTTCCAAATATTTTATTTTTCATAGCAATTCATCAACTTCTATTTATTTTATTGAAATATAATTTTTTTCGGAATTTTCCCTATTTTTTCCTTCTTTAATTTAATTTTTTTATTGGTTTGGATCGGGTCGAACCGAATTGGTCCAAGCTTGCCCCATGGGCAGAGCCTGGCCAGTTCTGCGCCCGACCCAGGTGGGTGGGTGCACACGCGCGCACACCCGCGCATCCCCTCGGCCAGATTTTTATTTTTTTTTCTCTGTTGGGTTGGGGTTGGCTCTCAACCCCAACCCCTAGTGGAATCGATGGCAAGGGAGACGCCCCTGCCATCTCCACCCTCGACCCTCTCGGCCTCCATGGACGAACCCCTCGGCCACCAAGACAACAACGAATACACAACAAAATCAACAACAACTCACCTTGATCCTGATGTTTCCACCATCTCTTCTATCCTTCCCGGCTTCTCCTTCTCCTCGTCCTCTCCGTTTCTTTTTCTCTCTTCTCGGCCTCTCAATTGTGAGTGAGAGTGTGAGTGAGAGAAAAGGTGGTGGAGAGATAAGCTTTGTTGACTTCTTTAGTCACTTAGCATCTCCACTCACATGTGCATCTTTATGCATCCATAACCCTCCATTTATTCCAACCTAACACCTCTTGACTCTGAATTGTGACACTTTTAGGACACTTACTTGTGTTTTAAGCATAAAAATGCGATTTTCGGGTGTTTTGACGCCCAGTTTCGCGTCCGAACGGAGACATACGTGTACCGCCGCGTCACTAGCCACCTAATACCCATTCCATATTAGTTACTTGGCCAATTTTTATTTTATTTGTGCGTTTTAGTTTCCCCGACCTAATTTTTGGTCCCGTTAACTACCCGGTACCCGCGTCGACACGCATATCGAGGGGGATACTGTTCACACAATCTCGCACGTATTGTTATGCAACATATTTCAATAAATTGCACTGCACATAAGCATCCAACACACAATAAACTATCGTACCTGGGTCCCCGTGTTTCGTAGCCTACCGCGACGTCCACGTAGATCTGAGCTAGCGTCCACGTCTATAAATTCGAGATAATTAACGACATTAATAAAATGTGCCATTACACTTGGAAGCCCCAGAATTTCTAACAAAAAGTCGGGTTGAATCCATCCGGACCTGGCAATTTGTCTGAGTGCATTTGTGACATCACCAGAGTGAGTTCATCTATTCAAAAATGGGATATCAATTGTTGATTCATTGCATTTGTCACCTTTGACTGAACTACATCAAGAACTTCAGAAGGGTCGATGGTAGAAGAGGAAAATAATTCAGTGAAGTAGTCGGCTACAACTTGCTTCATCTCATTTGGGTCATCAACTTTAGTACCTGAACCATTGAACAATAAGTTATAGAGTTTTGCTTTTTCCGATAGTTGGCCAAAGAGTGAAAGTATTTTATGTTAGCATCTCCGTCTTTGAGCCAGAACATTTTAGATCGCTGCTTCCTTTACGTCTCTTCTTGGAGTAAAAAATCTCCAAGATGTTGTCTTTCGGCCTTGAGGTCAGCTTGATCAGTCACTAGATTAAATCCCAATAAGGTTTGGATTTTAGCTTTACTTGAAAAAATCATGTCTTTGAACTTGCTTGTAATTGATCTTCCCCATTTTTCTAATTCAGTTGCACATATATTCAGCTTCTGTATCAATGGTAAATGAACATTGGAATGCCATGTTTCTTTGACTATGTGTTCGAGATTTTCTTCTCTCAAACAAGCATTTTCAAATTTAAACTTATGCTTGTATATTTGCCATTGTTGTAATTGACATTGTAGAAGTATTGGACTATGGTCTGACGTTGGTGCACATAAGTTTATGAGTCGACCTTC
The DNA here is from genome assembly GCA_039657325.1 of Stephania cephalantha. Taxonomy (NCBI): domain Eukaryota; kingdom Viridiplantae; phylum Streptophyta; class Magnoliopsida; order Ranunculales; family Menispermaceae; genus Stephania; species Stephania cephalantha. The sequence goes on along the minus strand of CM077567.1, from coordinate 63,644,522 downwards.
TGGAAATAACCTCAACCAAGCTTCATTCACTAATGTGCGATCGAGTTTCTTTTCTACCATCCGTGGCGTGCCTCTGTCTCGAGCCCATGTGCAGTTGTGCCCCCTGAGATGTAAGTCAATGAGCCTACAATTGGGAATATCGTCCGAAAACCTCAGTAGCACCACTCCGGGTTAGGAGCACCCCCTTTTTTGTCACTATGAGAGGTAAGATCATTAAAATCCCTAATCATACACCAGGGATAAGTAAATTGTCTCGAGAGAGTTCTCATTAGATTCCATGCTTCTCGTCTTCTACCTTTATCTGAAAATTCATAATACCCCGTTAATCTCTACCCTATATGATTTGGTGGATTGATCATGAGGTCAATAAGATTATTAAAGAATCCTAGCAGCGAACATAGGTCCTTTTCATGCCACATGACCGACAAACCACCTCCCATACCAACACGGTCAACAATGAATCAACCTTCATACCTTAAGTTATTATTTTATTTCTAAGACTTTACTCTCCATAGAGAGAGATTCAATGAGAAAAATAACATTCGGCTTATTACTCCTAACTAGACCCCTAAGCGTTGCTAATGTCCGAGGGTTGCCAAGCCCACGACAGTTCCAACTAATACAATTCATGATTGTCGTCTCGCCTGCACCACTGGTCCTACCGTTACAATTGAAGAGCTGCTAGTCCCAGTCTCTATAAGCCCGTTATCCAAGTTAGGAGCGTCCAACAGATTGTCCACTTTCCTATGGATTGGACAATTATATTGGCTCATACCCAGGCCCACCTTTCTTTTCTTTCTATCTTCAACTACTTGCAATTCAGATTCCTCCATCTCGGTTTCGGCATTGAAGGAATTTTGAAAAGTAGTTGCCGCAGTTAACTCTTTTTGACTTGCATCTAGCCTGGCGTTCTCCGTAATCATAGCATGCGTATCTTCAGCGCCCGCCAAGAATCCCGAACTTTCCTTTGCGGTCCAGCGTTCATTGTTCATGCATCGCCGGAGCCACTTCTCGCCACTGCGATCTTGGGCAAAGCCCCCTTTGCCCGTGCCTTTAACCAAATCCTTTATTTCCTTGAAAGCTTATCAGCATCATCAACTTCAAACATTATAGGGTAGTTGTGACGGCCCTCAGTTTCCCACAAAATGGGCCCCGCCCGGCCTAAGCCCACGTGGACCCGATCGAGTCAGTCTCGCAAGGTCAACCCAGACCTAGTCAGCCTTCCAATCTATCATTACAAGTAAATTTCATAATTTTAAGTTGAATTATTAGTATTTTTCCAGTTTTTACAATTTAGCGGAAGCAATTAATTAAATAACTCAACAATAATGTAAGAGAGTTATACAACATAATTGTGGAACCCAATAAATATATACATTCATGTATATCTCTCAACCCAAAAACAATATATAAATAGGTAATACAAAAAGCCAACAAAAAACCTACGAAAATGTACGAATGTAGATTTCCGAATGTATGCTTCTTGCCCTTGCTCGGCTGCAGATTTGCACTCGGTCAACACAAAAATGCCGAGTCCAGGTAAGTAAAAGCCAGTAGGATCTAAACAGTAATTCAATATAAAATGAAGCAGTCTAAAAGTCATGCGGATAGAAAGAAAATTGTACGGAATGCATGATAATAAGACTGTAAAAACAATGAAAGTACAACGAGAAATGAGTGTCGAAGGAAACAATAGAGAGGTGCCCAAGTAGTCCAAGACCACCGAATGGGGTGCCACAGGGTCGGGGTCAAGTGACTCGAGGTCATGGCCCCGGTTGCAAGCCGGCAACCACTCCAATCAGAGACACAAGTATGACTCGCTTGGCCCTCGGACACTTATAAGTGGGTGGGAATTCTAAGAAAATGACACAATGCAACATCAATAAAATATAAGCTAAAATGAGCTACTGTGCATTTCTTAGCTGGTTTTACTTACCTCGAGAAATCGCAAATCGTCCTCAAGACGTCCCGATCATGCCTCGATATGCGCACCCGACACTCGACTATTGCCTCCTAAGTCCCTGGTGTCCATTTAAACCATTTAGGCTAAGTTACTTCAAGTCATTCAAATCACAACTAAATTAGGTGAAGTAAACCTCACAATGGCCTTTAAAATCCATTTGAATCCCCCGCGTCGTCGAGCTTCATCGAAGTCGCGACGCCTTGTCCACCATTGTTGCCTCGTCGGGGATCGATCGGCCCGACAACGTGCCACCGCGCCGCTGTCAATGCCGCTACCGTGTCGCTGCCACTGCCGCGCCGACGCCGCTGCCGTGCCACCGCTGCCTCACAGGTGCCGGCCGTCACCGCCGTCGCTGCCTTGCCACGCCGCTGCCGGCCGCGCCGCCTTCGTCTACTCCACCAAGACTACGCCGCCGCCGCCATCGTCCGCGAGCAGCTGCTGGTCCGCGTCCCGCTTGCCGGGGCCGCGTCGCTACTGATCCTCTGCGTCGCAGGCTTGCTGCCACTGCCGGAGCCGCTGCTCGTTGTCTTCTCCACAGCCGCGCCACCTCCCGCGGCCTCCGCGTCGTCGCGAGCCGCTGCTGCTGCTGATCCCGCCGTCCGCCGCTGCTGAGACGTCGCCCCCGCTACTGCTGGCCGTCCGCACCGTCGCGTCATCCGCCGCTGCTAGAGCCGCCATCAGCGCCACTACACCGCCGTCTCTCTCTCTCTCTCTCTCTCTCTCTCTCTCCTTCCTCTCTCTCTCGACCGCGTCTCTCTCTCTCTCTCTCTTTATCTCCCTCTCCGTCGTTTCTCTCTCTCCCTTTCTCTCTATCTCCTCTTCTATTTGAGTAAAGTGATGTCCTCGAGATTTGTGCAACACAAATCTCGAGGCAAATCCAATGCATTTTGTTTTATTTTACAAACTATAGGTCATTGCATAGCTACCTCGGTCACACGTGAACACGCGACTCGAGGCACGTCCCCCGCTCGTGTTTCAGCTCACCAAATTCCTTGCGTATACCAACTCGTAAAACAGCTCAACAATTAGCATTATAATCTCAAATTGGATATTCGGACATACATATTCCGACGAGTGGATCCCACATACGACCCTGACCTAGCACGTGACACAAGTCAATTTTTTGGGCCGTTACAGTAGTAGTGCTCATTGTGGCCCAACAATCCACATAAGAAGCAGAAAGTGGGAATCTTATCGAATTTGAATGAGACCATGACACTTGAATACGTGGATATCTTGATCGTCTTCCCTTTTTCAATGGTAGATGAACCGACATGACCACTCTAATACGCATGAAGTCCATCCATTTTCCTGAGTTGTTATCGTGGTCATATTCTTCGAACTTTCCGATGAAATCTCCGAGTTGTTTTCCTACAGCCTCGTACATAAAACCCATTGGCACATCATAGACTTGAACTCAGATTAACACGTTGTCAAGACAAACTTGTCTACAAATGGCACCTTCTTGTAGTTCCTTCAAGATTAGCAAATCCCCATTAAAGGTCTAAGGACCTCCCTTTATCACCTTGCCCATGTCAATACGATAATAAAATTGGAAAGTGAACCTGTTAATGGGGCATTCAACAACATAGAGACCTTTTATTGGATTCTAAATGCTTGCCAACTTGTTTTGCATTGGCATAAAAGGGATGGTCTTCTCCGTTAAGAAGCGTCCCACTAGACAGAGCTTGGTTATCAGATTTGAAGGCTAGTTCTCGATAGGTTATGTGACGACCCAAAACCCACAAAACCCGCTTTAAGGGTAAATTAGTAATTATGTGAACCCTAAACCGGTTCAACTCTAACATAAAACAAAATTAAAAACCCTAACTACCCCTAATTGATCTACAAGTCCTAAAAAAAGAAGGGAGAACTAAATGATGGAGATGATGGTGATGGAATACTCTTAGATCCACAAAGAAGGTAGTATCCCTCTCCCCTTCACTTTCTTTTAGTTTTGTTTTGATTAATTTCATAAAAAAAAGGGAGGGCGACATCGCAGTAGAAAGGCGGCGTCGTAGCGATGCCGCCGGAGAAGGGCGGGGATAGTGGAGTAGGGCGACGGGCCCACCGGCGCCACCATGGGGGGAAGTGTCCCGCCCTGCCAAGGGTCACCCCTAGCCACCCCCAACCAGGGGCCAATTTGGCCCCTGGTTTTTTTAAATATAAAATAAAATAAATAATAATAAAAAAATAAAATATTATAAAATAATGTATATATATGATATGATAAATAAGAACAATCTATATATATAATGAAATTAAAAAAAATAACTAAATCCTTACCTTCAAATGGGACACGCTACCGCGTCCTCGAGGGAGATAGGTCGGGTCCCACCCCTCGACCCTTTCACGGGCAGCGGGGGACCGCGGGGACCACATTAGTAGGCTCCGCCTTGAAATAATTGAATAAGTAATTTAATTTTGATTTTGAATCTTCGAATAATGCGATTGTTATTTAAATTGTCTAGATTCGCAAAAATCTCACATCGAGCCCCGAGCGTGCAAGGTCGACCGAGAGAGTTTAGTTCGGCGAGTCGAGGTGAGTGGGGAGCTCCGCTCATTTATTAAATGTGGCTTGCTACTAGTATATTTAAAATTCATGATTTTAACTAAATGACTTGGGATGTGATTATTACCTACCTTATTTGACTTCATATAAGGCCTCTTGGGGAGCCATAGTCATATGGTGGAACCAAGTCGCCTTACACGTTTAAGGGCCTCTAGAGGAGCTGTAGTAACACGGTGGAACCAAGTCACCTAGGCCTCTTGAGGAGTCACGAACACACGGTGGAATCAAGTCACCTACGCATGTTTATTATACTTTGATAATTGGGTCAACAAGGGGAAGTAATGACAAATGAGACAATGGACTTGCATTTATATCTATTACATTCTATATATCTCTTTTGCAACCCTTTGCATGCAAAAGTTGATGTTCTTATGTCTTACAACTCTTGAAACTCCCTATCACTGCTTAAGTTGCTTTATGAATATGATATGCTTACTCCTTGTATGAATAGATGTCATGCTACATATCTCAATGCTATTTTGATTTTAAATTCATGCTAGCTTTATTTTGCTTTATAGGTATTACTTGCATGTTTAATATTTGAGCGTTGTTCTTCTCTTATTGGGCTCCGTTAGTTCTTTAGCTCACCCCACTTACACTACAGGTCCATCTACGAGTGCGATAGATCATGGCAAGGGGAAGGCCATTGCTTGAAGTCTCCTTGCAGCGTAAGCATTGCATAATATATCTACTATTTGTTTTGAAAACTATTAATAATGGTTACGACCTAAGCAAGTTTGTTAGGTAGTTAAGCATTTCTTTAGTTAGTTAGATACATTTATAAGTATTTGAAGGTTATGTAGATTTTATATGGTTTTGATTTGCTTAGGTGAATTTGAGATACCTGATGGTTTGGTTTAAGAAGACATATGATATTTATTGAAATTTAAATTCTGCATTCTTTTGGCATATTGTCTATATGTTATTCTGCAGGTCGTTTAGGCATGTCAGACCGTTTTTTGAGTTTGGTTTAGGTATTGGGTCTAAATGGCAGTCTGGGCCGGGCGACCCAACCCTAGGTTGGGGAAGGGTCGTCTCAGGTTCGATGACTATTACTTCATTTTCGTCGTCTAATAACGCTAGATTGTCGAAATGAGTATCCATGATTGATGCTCGCAAGTCTCCCAATAGACGGAGAGAAATCACAAATCTCTCAACAAACGGAGAGAAAACTTAGAACCTCCCCGCAGCGGAAAAGGAGGATGAACGATCTAATCACTTCTAACACTAAAAGAACAACAACGCCATCAAATGCACTTAATCGAGCATAATGGAAGAGTTCGATCCATGTAGCCGACCCCAATTAATTTGGGATCGAGGTATGTTGTTATTGTTGTTGTTGTTGTTTGCTAAAGTTTGAACTTTGGGTATGAAATGAAATTGCAATTGCTCCATCTCTAGTCTGATAGTATCCAATGCATCATGATATTTGTAAAAAAATACCAACCTCAAACTAGTCAAAAAGAACAATCAAATCCAAAAGCACCCCTACAAAGAATCAAAACAATAAAAATAGTACATATATGAATATTGCTAACACCTTATTTGAACTCAAGCAAAAAAAAAAAAAAACCATTCGCTACTATTGTAAATTGAGTTGGAACTTGCTAAAAACTAGAGAATGAAAGTAGGAGACTTATAACTTCTACTACTACAAACTACTACTACAAATGAGAAGAAGAAATGAGAAAGTTGAAATGAGAAGTTCTTCGTTCAACTTGGTGTGTCTTTACAATGAGGTTGACACCCTTTATATAAGCCCTTTGATGATGATGATGATAAACGTACTTAGACAATGTGTACCAGTAACACATACCCCACATATCATGCAACGCATTACAAATAATTTGACAATACATGAAAAAGTTGATGTACATAAAAAATGATTACAAGTAACATGACAATACATAAATAAGTGAAAGTACCATTAGTGAGGAACACAAGTTACATGACTACACAACATGAATGGTTATCATTACTTCAAAACAGCTACAACTTTATGATTGCCTCCCTATTTATCATCTTCTATTTTGTTTTAAAAAAACATGTTATGGTACAAGACTACAAGTACTCCCCAACAAGGACGTTCAAAAAAAGACAACCACTCGATACACATAAAGATGCGTGCACGTAAGTCTCGATGCAAAAAGCAACGGCTTTTGGGTGCGTCACTGTTTTGTTTTGGTACTTACATACAAACGTGGTCCCTTGGTTCTGTTACTTAAAAGTCTTAAACCCTTCAAAACCCTCGAAAACTAGGTTTCTGCTGTTCATATCTGAAATGGATATCTTCGATTAGATGCCTCAAAAGGTACAAATTCTCGAACTATGTCTTCAATTTTATTGATTTCATTCTCTGTGGAAAGTTTGTGGAACTTGTACGATCTGTAATTTGTGAAAGATCAGTGATTAAGATGCTGAAGATGTTGTTGTTGCGTTTCTGGCGCGGTGTGTTGTTCGATGCAATAGTTTTAGGATTCGTTGAGGCCACGGCGAGATCTGTGCTATGTGCGTCTGCTAATCGTGTCAAGTCTATTTTTTTTATTTGATCTTGTAGCAGCATTTGATTTTTAGGGCACAATTGACTCTCTGTTTTTTAGGTAGAAAAAGATTGCATTTTTGGTTTAGAAGAATTGCTTTACTTTTCTGGTGTTTGAAGTTCTCATTTTGTCGATGTTTCGTAACATTTGAACCCTCGTCGACGACTCAATAAGATTGTCGATGTTTCAAAGAGATATTACATCTGTTTCGAAAAAAACTATGAACAGCCCAGCTGGCTAAGTGCGAGCACGAACGTGTAGGCATGTGTGAGGGGCTCAGGTTCGATTCCTGCCAATCCATTTTCCCCAATTAATTTGGGACTGAGGCTATGTTGTTGTTGTTTTTGTTTTTCGAGAAAACGTGTAAAGATAGAATAAGAAATACAGAAAGTTAAAGAAAAGTAGGAGTAACACCAATTGACACAAAGATTAGGGAAGGCCGGTTGTGGTGGTTTGATAGAAACTGAAGAAATTCGATAAGATAGGGGTAGACCAAGGCTAACATGGGATGCATCATGCATTAATTACGAGGGCTTTAAATGATTTGCAAAGCACACCATCAATTGCAACTAAATCGAGTGCAATGGAAGAGTTTGATCCATGTAGTCGACCCCAACTAATTTTGGATTGAGGCTATTTCAGATTGGGACCTGAAAATATGTCAATTGTCCTCAATCCAATGCACGTTCTTTGGACTGAAGATGATCATTCTTTTCTTGTTCATAAGCAGATCTAGTTTTTGTTTAAATTTTATTTTCTTATCAATGATTGAAGAGAAAAAAGGAGTCAATCCCTCTCTTTTTTCAGCATAGCGCGTCAATATATTAAGCGGGGTTCATATTTCTATTTATAAGTGGTTTTAACTTCTTGTTCGATGTTGTTAATGCTTTTGATGACTTTTTCCAATTTATCATAATACAATCGCTTGTACTAAAGTGATATTAAATTTCTATTTTTGTTCCATTTATCATAATACCATCGCTTGTACTCTGTAGTGTTATGGTCAAGTAATAAAATTTTAATGTTTGACATTATCCTACACAAATGATGAGATAGTAATTCTGTGCTATGCCTCTCTGTTATACGATGGTATGTAAAGCATGCAATTGGGCTTTCAATTAAAACTTAGTTTGGGTGATAATGTGAACTAAATATAACAATAATGCTTGCATACAAATTTGTAAACTGGTTTCATATAGATTTGGATATCTTGGAATGTCTTGGACTACATGGTTTGTGTACATGGACATTAGATTATCAGTTCATATGTGATGCTGACCGCATGAGCATTATTATGTCTTCCATTTTGTTTTCATATACTCTGTTGTTTGTCCACTGTTCTGGATGGAAGTATTGATCTTGCGTACTATATTTTTAGGTTTCTACTGAGTCAACCCTGTATCAGATAGTCTTGCCAAGATTGCTATTGCTGAATTTGATTCAAAGATAGCTGAAAACTTGTGAGATAATCTTCAAGGACGCCTTTCTTAAACTTATAAGTCCTGAGATTGGGACAAGCAAGGCAGGTTGAAGTTTTAGTCACTTCCGAATTTCACACAAAATGGTTAAGGGCCATGATTTGTAGAGTATGCGACTCAACAAGGATACTCACGACTATGTCGCTCCTTACTTTTATCGATAATTGCCAGAGCCTCCGCGAACTACGCCAGATTCACTCTAAATGCATCATATTTGGTCTCACCTACGGTCAATTCATACTTGCCAAGCTAATTAGTTCCTTTATTTCCGACAAAAACCTTGATTATGCTACTCAATTATTCCTTCACACCCGTGAACCTGATACTTTCATTTATAACTCCATGATTAGGATCTACTCTTCTTCTGAAACTCCACTTCTTGCCATTTCCACGTATAATAATATGAGAATTAGTGACACTCTCTGTGTCAATAACCTTACATTTCCTTTCGTATTTAGGGCTTGTGCTAATTTTTCTGCCTTATCAAAAGGGCGAGAGATTCATGGGACGATCATTCGCATTGGTTACGAGTTTGATAGATTCATACATAGTTCTTTACTTAATTTATATGCTGTTTGTAGAGAAACTGATTATGCACGCCAAGTTTTTGATGAATTTGAAGGGAAAGACTTGGTGTTTTGGAATGCCATGATTATGAGTTACACTCGAGCTGGTTGGCTTTCTGAAGCTTTTGAAACTTTTCGAGAAATGTTGGAACTCAAAAATATTAGACTTAGAACTAATGAAGTAACCGTGTTGAGTTTGATATCAGCTTGTGTGGTCGCAAAAGACGTAGAACTAGGGAGAGCGCTGCATGGCTATATCATAAAGAACATGGATTTTGCAGTTAAGGTCAAGCTTGGTGCTGCAATTATTGATTTTTATGCAAAATGTGAACTTATGGATGAAGCAAGGGGTATCTTTGAGGAAATGGCAGAGAGAAACACTGTTGTGTGGAACACAATGATTTCTGGGTATTCCCAAAATGGTTATCCAAGTGATGCAATTGATCTTTTTAGGGAGATGCTTGTCACGGATGTTAGTCCCGATCACTTCACAATCTCAGCTATATTGTCTGCTTGTGCACAATTGGGAGCTCTAAATCTGGGCAATTGGGTTCGGGAATTTGCTGAAAATAAAGGTTTTTGGGATGTCTTTGTTGGAACTGCTGTCTTAGACATGTATGCCAAATGTGGTGAAATTACCTTGGCAAAAGAAGTTTTCTATCAAATGGAGAAGAAAAATGTTGCTACATGGAATGCAATTCTATCTGGATTTGCATCTCATGGGCAAGCTCATTGCACATTGGATCTCTTTAATGAGATGGAAAGTTGTGGATTCATACCAGATTCTGTCACCTTTATTGCCATCTTAAATGCATGTTCTCATGCAGGCTTGGTTGATGAGGGTCATCGATATTTTAATTTAATGGTTAAGCATTACAAGATTGTACCTAGGGTTGAACATTATGGGTGCATGGTGGACCTTCTAGGCCGAGCTGGGCTACTTGGTGAGGCAAAGGATTTTATCGAGAAGATGGATATTGAACCGAACGAGCACGTCTGGGGTGCTATGCTTAGTGCTTGTGTGCTCCATCACAATGTTGAAATGAGTGAATGGGCTGCTTATCATGTCTTACAGTCAGATAAAGTAGATAGTGGATCCTATATTCTCTTGTCAAATGTGTATGCAACAGTTCAAAATTTTGAAAAAGTTAGAAAGGTTAGAAATATGATGGAACAAAGGGGAGTACCAAAGCACCCTGGATCTAGCGTGATTGAGGTAGGAGATGATGTTCACGAGTTTGTTGCTGCAGATAAATCTCATCCTAGTTTGGATGAAATATACTCATTGTTGGATGAGTTGCATCGGAGAATGAAGATGGAAGGCTATGTACCTGTGCTGCCATTTGAATATGGGAGCTAGGATACTTATGCTATTTTGAAAGGATTTTATCAGGTTCTCATGTTTTTCCTTGATGCTGTTTTGCAAAGAGATGAAAGTGCAGGTTCACGATAGGGATATTACTAAATTGGGTCCAAGGAATTGTTTGTGATTTTTTATCCAAGCTGGATTGTCATTCCTCGTGAAAAAGTTAAGAGGTAGGTCCGACTGTCCAAGTTTTCTGGCTTCAACTTCCATATTCTCTTAATCTCCTTAGCACAGACACACACGAGCCCTCTAGTATGTAGAAGAGACTTTTAGTTAGTTCATAGATAAAAATGGGTGATAAATTTCCATTGCCTTCCATTTTTTATATTGAAGTTGATTTTCGCCAGTTGCAATCTAAATAGTTCACGTTTTGTTTTGGGGTTTAGGTAAATTCTATTACAGACATGCTATGATTGAATACGTTTAATGGAGGTTAGGATCCATAAACTCCCGCATGCTATTTTCAGAATGTCATTGTTTCTAAATTAATAATATCTTCAGAAAGAATTTATCATTCTTAAATCAGCGTAATTTTGAACTGGTAGGTTATTGGACTATGGAGGGTTCATAATTATTAGACTTTGGCATCGTTATCATTGGCTGTGAATCTTCAACCAATTTGATTTGATTACGCTATCAAAATAGGATGTTGTCATCGCAAATTTGTTTTGGAATTTCTTATAAGCAATTACGATTTAAGCACATGACTCAAGTTCCCATAGGGAATAAATCCCAATCAAATTTTGTTATACCTGTGAACTTTTATTTCTTGGTCTTCCTTTCTTTTGTACCCTTGTTCAGAGATTCTCTCAAAAGTATTTCTTGGTCTCTCAGAGATTATCATAACGTCTTCTTGAATCGTGGCTATGATTTGCAGTATTTGAATCATCTGAAATTATATGAGCAATTCAATTGAATGTTAAGTCAATATTCATCATGTTATTTCAATAATGGTGCTTTATTATGTAACTGGTGAATGCATAAGCAAGATTTCTTCCTTCTCGTTAACTTGTTCTGTAAAGTTTATGGTAATTGAATGGCCCAATAGGATCATGTGCAATTCAATTAACTAGGATTTTTTTTTTTCATCATGATTCTTTGTTGGCCCTTACGCGCAAACTTGCACTGTTACAGGTGACAATTCTGAAGCTCGATGTTGTAATTATTAAAATACATCAAAATAAGTACGATACCGTTGCGATGTTTCCTTTGCTGCAAGAAGACAGATAAGATAGTTGAGTCCTTCCATTCACTGCCACTTAACGGAATCTTGCTTTCACTTGGAGATTATATCATGAAGCTCCTTTCATTTCTCAGACCTCTTCGTTGTCCTCCAATTCTGCTGGAGAAAACTGGGCCTCTACAATGTCGTCTCTTCCAATCGGATTTTGTTCCCAGAGATCTTGAGATCAAGTAAAAGAGATTCAAATATCTTGCCTTCTATGATCCATATGGCCCTAAGCCTCCACCAACAGATAAGATTGTTAAGCTTGTTGATCTTATTGTTGCCTTGGCCCCAGAAGAAAGAAAACAGGTTGGTCCCGCCCTCAGAGATATGTTGCAACAAATCTCATCTAATGGAATGGGTTTGGGTCCTCAAGGAGCAGCATCTGCTAGTTCAGCCAAGACTGAAGAGAAGATGCAAGAGAAGACAACATTTGGTGCGACATTGGAGAAGTTTGATGCTGCTATGAAGATCAAGGTCATCGAAGAGGTTAGGGTGTCACCTGTCTAGGATTGAAGGAGGCAAAAGATGTCATTGAGAAGACACCGGTGCTGCTTAAACAAGGGGTCACCAAAGAGGAAGCTAATGAAATCGAGAAACTAAAAGCTGCTGCCGCTGTTACAGTGATTGTGTGAAAGATATGGTGTCTATTATTTCTGAATCATTGTGGGACTCATTTGGCAGGATTTATGTTTTTGAGGTAAGAACTTGGAGATTATTTAAAAAGCAATATCCAGTCTTATGGTCTGGTATGGAGATGCCCAACTTTCAAACACTAAATGACTTGCAAACATGACTGGATTTTATTATTTTAATAAAATATTTGCTGCATTGCCTTCTTGACTTTTATTTGCAGGTGTTTTTTTTTTTTTTTTAAAAAAAAACTATTTGTATACTTTCTGGATTGATTGTACCAAAGAGATTAGTTGATATATAAGTTTTTCTATTCAATACTTTCTGTTTCATTTTATTATTTCCATAATGTCTTCCGTATGAAGATGTAAGAATTCACGCTGCGCCTGCCTTTTTTTTTTTTTTTTTTCTGTATTCAATACTAGCATGCAGTATCTGATAGATCTTTTAGAATCCTCAAAACATGTTTCAATAAGATATGTTTGTTGTACCCAAAAAAAAAAGATATGTTTTAATTGTTACATTTTTAGGCCTGGTTTTCTGCAAACTTTTGATAGATTTGTATTCATATCTATTTGTTAAATCATCAAGAAGATTGGAGACTAGTGATTTTCAAATCTTGATCCTCGTACCAAAAAAATCTCATTACTCCTTTACTGAATGGTAACTTTTCATATGTAAACGAATGTGGTGAATACATGAGAATAACTATATTTTTTTGTTATAGAATTGTGCTAGAATCCATCTTTTACATTTAAATATATCCGTATGGACTCTGACCCTTGTTAGATCATTAAGCAGATGGTAAAGGTGGGAATATCTGGCCAGAAACACGAGGATCGACATTGGAAGTTATTGAGCTTGTGTCTCCTCCGTTGTACTTCAAATTGATTTCAGAAAGCTCCACATCCTGGCATGGGAATGTTTTGCTGCAAACTATACTTATCGCAACTGGAGATGCTGATGTGCCCCGTATGTTATTGAACTTAACTTTGCTGATTTGAATTAGTGATGATTTCTGCAAAAAACACAAATAAGAAACCAACATACATGTGATCAATCAAAATCAATATTTTTCACATGTTTGGAAAAAAATAGTGGAAGTGATAAATCTCTTTTGCTAATCGAATATACACTTGTACCTTTAGATTGCAGGAACCCCAAGGGCAGTACTGTTGATCTATGATGATGGGATTCAGGACATTCTTCATAATAATGTCATCAAATGTTAAATTTGCAGCAATCCCTTGCTTAGGAGAATCAGGCCATGTTTTGATTCTGACGCCATTATCTGTTCCAGTCAGAGTACAGTGTTGGACTACCACGCCCCTTACTGGTTCTTCATTCCTGTACTTGCCAAGGCTGCCGATACTAATACCATGGCCAGGTCCACATTGAACGCCAAAGATATTAATGTCACTGTTTCCAGGACCAAGTGAAATGCAGTCATCGCCAGTTCCGATGGTTGAATGGGCTACTGAGATCCCAGTTGACTCACCAATATGAATTCCATCTGTGTTTCTACTGTTTGCAGGTGCAGAGATCCTTACGGATATGAATTTCAAGTCCTTGCAACCCAGAACATTGATGTGGAAGGCTTTGCTATTGATGGAAGAAATGCCTTGGACTACCGAATTGGTGACGAAGTCGAACCTTACCGACTGGTGTAGATCAACATATGTGAGAAACATCAAAGCTTTAATTAGTATTTCTTCAACTAGCATGGTCAATTAATTAAACTGTCGAAAAGAAACTTACAATTGGTAACTTGCAGTTTGGATCCTTATCACAGTTGTTGTTTGCCCAAGCCTTTTGTCCTTGGCCATCGAAAGCTCCGCCGCCCGTTACTGTCAATTGATCGACACGACTAAAGCTGAACCAACTATAGGAGTTCACGTCAACGGGAGCTTTGATAAGCCCTTGAAGCTGAAATGTGATGGGGCCGTTGCATTTCCCTTCAAGAAGAACAGGTCCGGACAAGTACGTGCCTTTTGGAATCAAAACATTGTTCTTCCCCTGACTTGAACATGCTTTGACCCATGCACTCTTAATAGCCTGTAATATCAATAGAGACATACAAATACAATTAGATTAATACTTCAGAATTCTTATTTTAGAGAAGCTTAACTTAGGAGATTTTTTTTTTTTTTTTTTTTTTTTTTTCAAAGACGTTATAGTTGGCATAATAACAAATCCATGAGTTTTTTTTTTTTTTTTTCAAGTACATGAGTTGCTTCTATTACTCTTTTTTTTTTTTTTTTGGTACGCTTTCTTTACATAGAGCATTGCTGTGTCGTTCTTAAGTGTTTGGGGACTCGAAAGGTTTTTGGCAAGTGATGCTTCATTTATCTCATCATAGATGCTGGGAAGGTGTTCTTTCTTAATCATGCAAAAGATATTTAACTCACCTTGGCATTGTCTGTTTTGCCATCTGATGCTCCACCAAAGTCTAATATATTGAAGGTGGTTGCATCAACAATTGCCGCCCATGCTAAGTACAATATAAAGAAAAAGAGAGGTGTAGAATTTGAATTTGAACCCATGCTTGGTTTCTAAACACACAAATTAAAATGTGTATAGGTATAACTAGCTAGTAACTATATTGATGAAATACTTTTATCTCTGATTTAATTTGCTTTGTTTTTCAAAACTTGAACTGGGTGTTGAAATATTTATAAGAGAAATGTTTGGTTTGTTGTCCATTAATTTTATAGTAATGTAAGCTCATCTCCATTAGAGGCATCACAACTAATCCTTCTGTCATTGAAGCTCTAGCTAACTAAACTAACTACTTAGACACCTTGGACCCAATTTTCTTTCTTTTTGTTATTTTCTCAGTTGAAAATTAAACAAAATAATTACTTTATTTAGATTTTTTGTTTGAGAAACAAATTAAGAAACAGTTATAACAAATTTTCATTTTTGTTATTTTTTCAGGAGATTATAGTGCATCAATGGTCAAGAGTACTCAAATTTTTAATATTTCCGTAACTGAGTTTATCAAATTAGATAATACAAATATGCAATCTCTATTTAGCGCGGCGTAATGGAAAAAGCATGTTCATACCTTTATGAGGTTGGGAGATTGAATCCTTAAAAAAAATGTCAACTTAGCACTTCATTGACCAAGACATTTATTTTCGTTCGCGTGTAGCACCTCCATGAAACTAGTGTGTATATAGAATCGGCCCCAAGCAGGGGCCGGTAGGGCAACAACCCTGACCCTTATTTTTTTGGGGCCCCACTTTTAATTTATTTATACATATTATATGTAAATCGTAAAACATATTTATATTTATTAACAAAAACAAAGTTGAGGTCACCCAAAGTGGGTACGGAAAATAGATACTTTTGTGGGTGTCCTCTAAATACGCATCGATGCATATATATATATAAAGCAGTAGACATTCACAATTACGTGTATTTTGTGTGACCATATTATAATATTTAATTTAGTTTGTTTTACATTTATTAACAAAAACAAAGTTGAGGTCACCCATGGGCACGCAAAATAGACACATTTGTGGTTGTCCTCTAAATACACATCGAAGCATATATAAAGCAGTAGACATTCACAATTCACAATTGCGTGTATTTTGTGTGACCATATTATAATATTTAATTTAATATTTTCTTTAATTATATATTTACTGTATTAGTAACTTTTTTTAATATAATATTCTTAAAATGTATAAAGAAATCTTTCCTAAATATTATATTACGGTTCTTTGATGCATGCAAGATATGTCCTACTTCATGCATTTTGAAAAAAGTCACTAATATAGTACATATATATAATTAAAGAAAATATTAAATTAAATATTATAATATGGTAAGACAAAATGGACACACAATTGTGAAATTAGATAAAATTTTTAATTAAATTAGAAAATTATAAACTAAAAAAATAAGTATATCTTACGGAAACTCAAAACTTGTTTTTGTTAGGTCTAGAAAAAACTTGTTTATGTTTTTTGCATTTTCCTTCGTTCTCTTGCGCACACCCACTACAACACAAATTTAATTAGCTTATCAATTTCTTTTATCTATCAGTTGATTTGATTGTTTGAAGACCATTACATTAATGGAGTATGTTGCTTTCATTCCAAAATTATTTTAAAGTCATTATTAATTTATTTTTCATCCAAAATTAATACATTTATTTCACCTCAAGAAGCTATACAATGTATACAAAAAATTATAAAAAAATATATTTTACTATCTAAAAAAATCACTGTTGCATACAAAAATTAAAGGGCCCGATTTTGTCACTTTGCCCCGTGCTCCTCAAATACTTCGGACCGACCAGTGTATATTAAGGGTGGGCAGCGGTTTTTGAAAAACCGCCCAAACCGACCAAACCGCACGGTTTGGTTTGGTTTTTAAAACTCGCGGTTTGGTCGCGGTTTGAAAAACATAAAAACCGCAGAATCGCAGTTTGGTCGCGGTTTTCATTTTGGGAAAACCGCGGTTTAACCAAACCGATGGCATTTTGGTAAATATAAACCAAAAACCCTAAAAGGTAATAAAAAAAAACCCTCTTCCTCCTCCTCTCATTCACTTCCGTGAATCCCTCTCACTCCCGCCGTCTCACTCTCACTCCCGCCTCTCCCGCCGCTCCCGCCGGCTCCTCCTCTCACCGCCGGCTCCTCTCTCCTCTCACCGCCGTCTCCTCTCTCCTCTTCGTCGTTGTGGCTTTTTGCTGGTGACAATCTCCTCCTCTGTTTTCAGTTGTTTGCGTTTTTCGTCGCAAGAGACGAATAGATCGATTGACGGATTGGTGGTTGGTGGAGAATCGGAGTTGTTGGAACCGAATCGAAGCTTTCCGGTCGGATCGAGCGAGTCGCAGTGGGCGAGCTTCCGAACTCGCGAGCGAGCGAGAGCCGCGAACATGGCGGCGATTCCAGAGTCTGCTTTTCAGATCAGAAACCGCCGGCTCCTCTCTCCTCTCACTCCCCGTCTCACCGCCGCCGCCGCCGAATCCATCACCATCGTCTTCGCCTTCCACCGCGCGAACGTCCACCGCTGCCTCGCCGCTGCCTCGCACCAAAACCGCAACCAAACCGACCAAACCGCACAAACCGCGGTTCGGTTTGGTTGCGGTTTTGGTGGTTCGCGATTTGGTGGTGGTTTGGAAAATCACTAAACCTAGACCCTCGGTTTGGTCGCGGTTTGGTGGTTTTCACCACCAAACCGCGGTTTGCCCACCCCTAGTATATATATACACAAAATGTCACAATCTAGAGATGTAGATAAAAGGCAATGATATGGGTGTCAAGTATATAAGCTTTGAAGGATACAATCACTACAAGACTAATGTGGAATAACATCAAAAAATTGTAACAGACTGAATCTGTTGCTAAACAACAACAAATTAGCAACAGTTCTGCATCAGATAGAGCGTTTGACTCGGTTGACCAAAAAACAACAAATCAATGACAGATTTGTGACAAAAATTGTGACAAATTGCATTTTGTCACTGATCTGTCGCTGATTTCTCCGCCATTAATTTCCGCTAACTTTGTGATAGATGCGACGGATCAACTACGAGAAACTAGTGCGTTTGATCTGTAGCTAAATCTGTGACATATCTGCTACAGATCAGCGACATATTCAATTTATCGCGATCGAGACAAATCAAGCAACAGATCGTCGATCAAGAATGATCAGTCGATCTTGATCTGTCGCTAATCTCACAAATATTAATTCCACGTAATGGCGCTGATCAGCGACATATCAAAATATGTCGCTGATCAGCGACAAAATAGCAACAAAAAATCAGCAACAGACTAGTCTGTTGCTGATCTGTCACTAATTTCTAAATGGTTTTTATAAACCAGGGGCTCTCCTCCTCGTCCCTACAAACCCATTTCGTCACTTCCACACGCCAAGATCTCCGCCGCCGCACTGTCGTCGAAGAGCCGCCGCCACCACCGTCGTCGTCGTCGTCGCCGCCAAAACCGTCGCCGCTCAGTCCGTCATCCGCGACCGCGAGTCGTCGCGCTCCTTCATCCATGCCCGATCGACCGTGAGGCGCCGTTGCCGCTGCGCGGTATTCTCCTCCAGCGCCGCTGCCGCTGCGCGTTATTCTCCTCCGGCGCCGCTGTTCGTCGTCGCCGCTGCCCCCTTCTTTGGATCCGTCGCCGCTTCCCCCTTATTTAGATCCGCCGTCGCTGCCCATATTGTCGAACCGCCGCCGCTGCTCCCTGTGACGCCGTGATCCGCCAAGTCCGAGGCCCCCTGTGCCGCCGACACTGGTCGCCTCCGTAATTGTCCGCCGCCGCTGCTCGGACCCCGCGCCGCCGCCGCCCGCTCCTGGTCGCCTCCACGATCTTCCGCCGCCACTGGTTGGGCCCGGCTCCGCCGCCGCCGCTGCTCGACCCGACTCCTCCGCAGCCGCTGGTCGCCCTTGACTCCTCCTTGACTGAGTTTCGGGTATCATCTGCGACTCGTGGATTGCCTCTCGACTAGGCGTTAGGACATTCGAATCACAGTCCTGGTTTGCATTTTCTTGAACTTATATTTTGATATTTTGGTTGATTTTTGTTTTCATGTGACTACCGAGATTTGGAAATCTATGGTTTCCTTTTACATATCAACGAGATCTTATACTTAGCCTTCGAAAATAGCGACAACGCGACACTGTGTTGCTAAACAACAACAAATCAACAACTCAACCATCTGTTGCTAAACAACAACAAATCAACAACTCAATTTTCTGTTGCTAAACAGCAACAAATCAACGTCAGAACAATCTGTCGCTAAACAACAACAAATCAACAACTGAACAATCTGTTGCTAGACAACAACAGATCAACAAGTACAACGAATTGGAACTTGCATTTAGGTACGCAGTTTAAATTGTCACCATGAATTTGTAATATGACAATCATCATTTACTATTGTAAACTGTAGTTCATATATAGTATGTTCGTTGAATAATAATATAGTAAATTAGTAAATCTGTACATTGTATAAATTATTTCTTGGCAGTGCATGCATTTCCAACTAAAAATGAGATCTTATTAAGTTATAACTTATATATATTGTTATAATGTTTACTAATTGTGATTGTCATTTAGTTGATACGTATTTATATTTGGAAACTCAATGTAGTGTCTATATCTGTTGAATTGAAGAATAATTATATTTATTTGTAAAACAAAGAAAAATATATTTAGTTATATACTTCATTAGTAATAATTGATAAGATAATAGATTTTGCATAAATTAATATGATAAAACAAATCATTCAACTCCAATGTTTTGATCACATCCTGCCAAAATAAATGTTTGAAGTCTAAATTTTCTAGAGCCAAAAGAATTGCAGAAAACAAATCATTCAACTCCAATGTTTTGTTAAAGAAACATATCAGGCTTTAATGCTTGGGCAAAATAAAACAATAGCAAATTAAGAGAACTACGACTAACAACACTGGCAATTTGGATAGCTAAGTAGACCAACTAAAGAATGATAGCCAATAGTGTCGGCAGAATCAATGAAGTATATATAATTTGATACATAACAACTCATATCTTCAATTAATAAGCATATGCATTATATAATATATTTTCTTACTCGACATTGAATAATAACCACATGCAACAATAAAGGTGGGAATTACCCTGGAAGTGCAATAAGATTCATTTCAGATGGAGCCCATTGCTTGAAAACCTCTAGTGAGAAACCACCACTTATCATTCCTGGGGAGACAAAGAGTACGCATGGTCCAAAAGCATTTATGAAAGACCTGTCAAAATCGGAAACTGCCACAGTAATACCAAAACATGTCAATGACCAACTTCTAAAAATATAGAACATAGTGCCTTCCAAAATGTGAAACATAAAATGCATATAGAGAGAGGAACAAAATAGCTGACTCTTTCGCACCCAAATTACAGAAATACAAGGAAATAAAGAGGCCCAAAGCCCCAACAAAAAGCGAATGCGAGTAGTTTAAAAAGCTATTAATTGTATTAGAAGCAACCAAAATAATAAGGATTCACTCTCTGACATTGGCGCAAGGCATATCCAAAAATCATAATTGAATGTATAACTAATAACTAATTGAAAAGCAACTTACATGTCCGTAGATAAACACATTACTTGTGGATAACATACTAATTTATGAACTACAATTTGGGAAATTTTTTTTAAGAAAAAAACATATATGGCATAGGAAACACTAGAATACTAATAAACTGAAACGAGTTACGTACACTTTAGTAATTAGTTGATAACAAAGTATTTTCATTTCACAATCGACATTATCCCCACTTGGACCCCAACTACCAACAAGTTTAGGACTTCACTAACATGACCATCAGTTATATGAGCCAAAAAACCAAAGAAACACAAATTTCTTAGACCAATCCTGACCCTTCCAAACAAAAGGAAGCCGATCCCTTGGAAAATTAGGAGCAAAAAACCAAAAACCAACACATTTGACAGATTTCTCAATTCATGATGGTGAGGAATAAAATTTACTTGATACTTACTATAGGTATGTATCTATATTAGAAATCTCAAGGTTATTTATAATCCAATTTATAGAATATTAATTTGGATTATTTTCTGAATATATAGTTAATTTGTAGGATTTATATATGTTAAATTTTTTTAAGAGTTGATAAGATCTTTTCCAATGATCGGTTGAAAAAACTTAGGATCGAGATGTCTACTAATCGAGAATGGATGTATAGTCGTATTGAAAATGACTTCACTCGACGAGAGTTCATAAACGGTGTGAACGAGTTCATCACATACGCGAAGACGCACTGTAGGACATTCGCCACTGAGGGAAAAATTCGGTGTCCATGCTACCATACGAAGTGTCGTAATCGTTCATACTACGATGTTG
The DNA here is from genome assembly GCA_039657325.1 of Stephania cephalantha. Lineage (NCBI taxonomy): Eukaryota > Viridiplantae > Streptophyta > Magnoliopsida > Ranunculales > Menispermaceae > Stephania > Stephania cephalantha. Next base: position 63,623,318 of record CM077567.1, on the reverse strand, counting down.
ACACCGTAGAACTTCATATTCTTCGTCGGGGCTTTGTTCAGGGATATCATTGTTGGTCGGAACACGGGGAAGAAGATTATATGTACACTCAAAATGTGCCTGACGAACCTAGCAATACGATGAGAATTGATGACCACGAAGGGACACAGACGGCCAATTATTGTACATCGTATCATGAGATGGTGCACGACTTGGCTGGTCCGAGTTTTAATTGGAGCCATGCGGAACAACGACCAACTCCTGGAGCGAAAAATTTGTATGATATGTTGGACGCAACAAGTCAGCCGCTATGGCAGGGGTGCGAGAACATGACAAAATTTTCGGCAGTCGCGAGACTCCTAAAAATGAGAAAATACTTGGCCTGTGATTCAGTGTTTGTTGGAGTAAGCGGACACCTCACAACAAACATAACAATATTAGATTATCTACCAAATATATATTGTTCTGCGAGTCAACTCTATATGATCTTAGTAACTTCTTTTATTAGGAAACCCTTGTGCAAGCAAGCAAGCTCGAGATTCAGTGCAGGCAATTTCCCTTACAAGCATAGATTAAGAGATTTGTCCTCCCTATATTTTATCCACTAATCTCTACTTAGCAACCCTGTTATTAACAAATTGAGTGTCTCCATGCAACCCAACACATAACCTAGTGACATATTTTGAGATTTGTTCTCATGTCATTGAATTTTTTCATGTCATTGACTTTTTTCAATTTATAGTTACATATTTTGAGATTTGCTAAATTATCGTAGATTTGTTCTCATGTCATTGAATTTTTTCAATTTTTACTGTTTTGAGTTTTTATAATGGTTCATTTGTGGGCTGCATGGTTTCTTATTTTATGTTTTTAACTTCTTATATATGAATGAATGTACAAGAGGAAAAAAATTGAAAAAATGCATGGAATGTCATGTATGGAAGTTCTTTCATTCCCTTTTGAGTTGGAAATTTGTGTGTGTGTCGCTGTGTGCGATCTTTTATGTATGAGGTCGATGAGCAAGGCTTAATTTTAGGATTTTTTCATTTGTGTTTGAATATTTTGATTGCATTTCGAATATTGTTCAAGTTATTCCTTTTCATTTCCAGGATTTGGATGGGACACGCACTCCTAGCCCCAGAAATTGTATGGTGTCTATCTTCTATCGGTGACACAATTGGGTAAGAGCGTGAGATTGACATTGTAGATATATATGTAAATTAATTTGTGTAGCCATCTTAATTTGTGTAGTATTTTGTATTTTGTTGGATAATGTTCATCTAGTAGTATATAATATACTACTAGTTAATTATGAAATGTTAATCTCCACATTTTGTAGATATTTTTTGTCAAATTTTGATAATCTACAAACAATTTCTCCATTTTCGTTTTAATTGCAGCAGGAAAAATTGTTTTTTTGCATATTTTACTGCTGCATAATTTCAATTTACTATTTACTGTGAACTGTAATTTTTTAAAAAATTACCATTCCAAATCAGCGACAAATCAACAACAAACAACAAAAGAAAAAGTTGTTTTTTGATTGTCACAAATCAAAATAGAGTACATCATATGATTGTTGATCAAATCAGCGATTTGTCACATCGATTTGAATAGATCAAGAACAACAATAACGCCATTTGATCTTGTGTGTAAATCAAGAATAGACTATGTCTGTCATTGATTTAAATGATTTGCAACATAACCTCTTTTCTTGATCAGATCTTATGCAATCAAGCAACAATTTTTTTTTGTTGCTGTTCAGCAACATATTTCTGTCACAAATTTGTCGCTAAACAACAACAGAACCAAAATATGTTGCTAACTTCAATCTGCAACAAAGAGTTTAGCAACAAACTACGATATGTTCTTGATCTCATTATGAGTCGCTTAGCAACAAATCCGTACCAATTCAGCAACATATTAGTTTGTTGTTGTTTAATTTTTTTCTTGTAGTGAATAGATATCATCTCAATCGAAATTATAACAAGTGAGTTATTAAACAAATATCTAATATATATAATGTATATGCAATCACAAAACTTACTCCACAAGATCATATCTTTAATTTCAAGTGTGAAAGTGGTATCAGAGCCGACGGTTCGATTAGAACTTTCGAGAAAAAATCCCTTAGATGGATATTCGGTCCAAAGTAGAATGTTAAGATGTGTGGACCGAAATAATAGTCCCACACACATCGATTAAATGAAGGTTCTTAATGAAGTATATAAGTGATTATCTCCCTCTCACTAGTACCAATGCCTTTTGAGTTAAAACATCACACCTAAGAGTTGAAGGTGGTTAAATTAGAAATAATATCGGTGTTGACGGAGATCTACGTCTTAACATGGTCGTGCGCGGCCGAGAGAATTTTGACATAGTATCAGAGCCGATGGTTCAGTTGGGTCCTGTCAAGAAAAAACCCCTTTTGATGAATTTTAGTTCAAGGTGGAGTGTTAAGATGAGTGGACCAAAAGTCAGTCCCACATCGATTAAATGAAGCTTCGTAATGAAGTATATAAGTGATGATCTCCCCTTAACTAGTACCGATGCCTTTTAAGTTAAAACTCCACATCTAAGAGTTGAAGGTGGTTAAATTAGAGATAATATCGTCCGAGAGAATTTTACACAAGTAAGATAACTGCACACTCTACTAGAACAACCCACCAATACATGCAACATTACAAAGTAAACCTTAAACCCCTAAATCTCCCCACAAGCTGCAATCGCATCCTTCATCATGAAACCCTAAGTGTTGAGCCTTAAATGTCATAAAAAACAAGTCTATAGTTCAGTTAACTCGAGTGGCTGAGCCGACAATATACAAGTGAAGCCCTAAATTCCTTGCTCTTTCTCAAACCCCCAAATCACTTGCATTCCATGCCTTCTTACAAACCCCCAAATTACTAAACAAAGTGCAAATCATGATAACCAAAATAATTTTAAATAAAATGAATCAAAAGCGCGTTTAGCTGTGTGACTGCAAGGAATCTTCCAAAGGTTTGTGTCTTTTTTTCATTTTGAAAAGGAGATGATTATTCTTCACATGTAAAAAGAATCAAGAATCTTGCCCTCAACTTATACAAAAACATGCCCTCGATCAACTTGTACAAAATGAGTGATAACAATGGACGTATATGACTTAGTGATGCTCAAATCAGCCGATAATGTTGACTAATTACCTCAAAACACTCATTAATGGCCCAAAAAAGAGGGAGTTTCAATTTTTTTGGTCAATTAGGCTATCAAGTCAGTCTGACTAGCTGGCATAGGTCAGTCGTCAAGACCAACTAGACTATTTTTTTTGTTTAGTTTTTTAAATATATGTCAATTCATGCTCAACTGACAAGAAAAAAAAGCGTCAAATGTAGGCCCCATGGACACCTCGTTAGGTACTTGATGAACTTGAGCGTTCAAAGTGGGTCAATGAATCATTTTTTGTACATATTTAATTAGAAATAAATTGAGACGAACCAGTGAATCACATGTGGTTTGTACATCGGACAAATATACGAAAATCAGTAGCAATTATACATACTGGATAAAAGAGTACACCCTGTCAGACTCATTTTATTTCGAACTGATTTGATGGTTAAGATCTGATTATAGTACCTCTTTTGCTTTTAGTGTTTTTCATCCTCAAACCCTATATACCTATACCAACCTTTTTCACTAAATTTCAAACACCCCGCACACATACAAACAATGTCCCATCCATTCTCTCGAAGTTAACGTTTTATTTAATTTGTTCAATAGTACAAACAAACACACATCTTGATCCCATTTCGATCAATAACAGTATAACGCATTGAGATCCGTATTTTCTTGTTCTTTTAATGTATATCAACAGTCATTACCTACGTTGTGAATAAGTTATTATCTATCACTTGTAACCACAATAATAATGTTTCTTCAAACCCTTGACACCTGTACATGTATTGTACGACGACGGTAACGCGTAACTGACGTAGCCCGTCACACATCAAACTTTAATATAATCTATCTCACTCTAGGGCAATGCTACGTACATTGAGAATTTGAGATACTTCAAAGACACACACTTAAGTCACGCACACTTCTTTGATAGCCCTGTGATACACTTTGAGATCCGTTAAGTATACTGCAACTTGGTACCTCCCTCAACCACCTTGCCTTTTAGTCGAGCCTCGTTTGATTCATTTTTACCAACTTACAGTGCGAGCAGAGATAACTCCTTGAAATAAACTCACAGTGCAAGTTCATATTTCATGTTTGGTTGAACTTTGAACTTTAAATTTTTAAAACTATAAAATATGAGAATTGACATGTCATAAATACCATTCAAATATATATATTTAAGATAAAAAAGAAAGCATTATTATTTTCACAACATGAACTACTATTTATTTATTCAAAATGAAAAAAATAAAAACATAAAATATTATTTACACAAATATAAAACAACATTAAATAATTATAAGTATTTTTATATTTATTTGAAATAATTATTAATAATAATTACTATAAAATATAACTAATGATAATTCTTAAAAATATTTCACTTGAAAAACACTTTTTTTATGAGTGAATGATTTATTTAATATTTTTATTATGGATTAATAACAATTATATTAAAAAGGGTAATAAGGACATGAGTCAATGCAAATTTGAGAGGGGTAATTGTGCCATATAACTCCCGAGAGTTATCTTCTTGTGGGGGGAGGGGGGTGTGTGGTGATATCTCACATCTTTCCCTCTAAGGCCTTGTTTGGTTATGAGTGGAGTTATATCCCGGGAGATAACTTACAGAGAATTGGGAACTGATCTTGTTTGGTTACCCAACTTGCCTGCAAGTTATCTCTCAACTTACACCTTAGGGTGTGAGAAATCTCCTTACCACCCCCTTGGGGAGTTATCTCTCAGGAGTTGTAGACACAATTACCCCTCATTAATGACTTATTTATTACCCATGCATCTCTCTCTTGTTTGGAGGCTATTTATGTCAATTCATATATTTTATTATTTAAAAATTTGAAACTTCCCTACAAGTTTAAAGTTGAACCAAACATGAAAATACTAACTCCAAGGAGATAACTCCCAACTAACACTGTAAGTTATAGCAAAACGAACCAAACGAGGCCTGTTGGGAGATAACTCACATGGTGTTGGGCAACCAAACAAGATTAGTTCCCAACTCCATGTGAGTTTGGAGATATCTCCACCTCATACTAAACAAGGCCTTTAAGTAATACGATCTATATCACAAAAGATGCTTCGGCAACAAGTGTACAACTTTTTTCATGTTTTTTTTGTTATTGTTAGAGTACTAATTCGAAGCATTGCCATCGACTAATTCCAGGCTTGAGGAGGGAAGGAACACATGCATGTAGCGGCAATATTTGATTAAATGGTTTAATTTTTTTTTCATTCTCAAGATTCGAACTCGCGCGAGACCTTAAGTTAAGGAAGGAGAGATCCGTACCATCACACCACAACCCTCTTGGTTAACTTTTTGTTAAAATTTCTTGGTATGGTGTCTGATGCTTTTTCCTTATCCTCGAACTCGCGCGAGACCTAGTTAAGGAAAGAGAGATCCGTACCATCACACCACAACCCTCTTGGTTAAATTTTTCTTAAAAATTTTTGGTAAGGTATCTGATGCTTTTTCCTTATCTAATCATATTTAGACTTTGAAGGATCGAAATCTATCCGAGGGAATTTTTATCGACAGGTCCCGATCGAACCGTCGGCTCTGATACCATGTTGATTTTTCATGCCTGCGGCACATTATCCGCAAGCGCCTGGCCGCGCGCACATCTCCTCGAGTCTATGATCTCTGCCAGTACCGATACTGTCCCCAACTTGACCACCTTTCAATTTTTATAGGTGTGAGGTTTTATTTCAAAAGGCCTCGGTACTAGTTAAAGAGAGATCACCACTTAACTACTTCACTATGAAGTTTCAATTATCCAATGTGGAACTATTATTTCGGTCCACCCATCTCAAACATATTCAACTCTCTCTCTCTCTCTCTTTTTTTCTCTCTCTCTCTCCTCTCTAGATCTACATATATCACAGACTAACATGCACGACAAGACAACAAGAGATAAAGCTTTTTGAAAGTAGGAACCAAAGGTTAATAAGATGGTAGACTTGGTAGTACGTACAAGTAGTGTAATTAACAAAGAAGATTAATTGGATTAAAGAGTGCACATACAATTGGGGGTGTGTCGTCAACCACACCACACCACACCAAATACATCCCATCTCCACTGAACTACTTCGAAAGCTTCTTTCACTCCAAACCCAAAATGGAAACCCGCACCCCCTCCTCTTACTTTTCTTCATCGCAAAGACAAAGCCCCCCCCTCTCTCTATTACAAGTACTACTACTGTTCTTGTTTGTTGGTTGTGTTGTGTGGTGTTCTTCATCATATATCTTTAGAGACCGATCTAGCTGGGTAGCTAGAGACAGAAGAGAGAGATGGGGAGAGGGAAGATTGAGATAAAGAGGATAGAGAACTCAACAAACAGGCAAGTGACATACTCAAAGAGAAGGAATGGGATCATGAAGAAGGCAAAGGAGATCACTGTGCTTTGTGATGCAGAAGTCTCTCTTGTTGTCTTCTCTAGCACTGGCAAGATGTCCGAGTACTGCAGCCCTTCTACTACGTACGTATATACATGAACCTTTTTTTTTTTTTTGGTTCTTACTAGCTAACTATTTCTTTGGTATACTACTTTCATTATTTGATGATCTTAATAATTATTGTAATATATTTGTCTCTAGCTTCTAGGGATATCATGTAGTTTTTTTTTTTTTTTTTTTGGATCTATTAGGGTTAACTAGCTTGAATTAATTTTGGGTGGTGATTATTTTTTGAAAATTCTCTCTTTTTTTATTTTTATTTTTATTTTTTTTTCATGGTGAGAAGCTTGATAAAGGTGCTGGATCGGTACCAGAAGGCATCAGGGAAGAGATTGTGGGATGCAAAACATGAGGTATACATATTATGCATACAAATTTTGTACACATGCACTTTCTCTCTCTATAGGTCTCTCTCTCTCTCTAGATCTCTCTCTCACACACACAATACATGTGTTTCTTTAGTTGTAGTGTTATTTTTGCTGAATTAATGTGGCTTTTATATGCTTATTTTTATGAAACTACCACATGTAGAGGATCTTCTCATGTGTAGATCTACTAAAATTAATCTGCTAGCATGAAACTTATGTTGGCTTTTCTTGCATGTTTTAGTGATGAGTAGACATATCTAATAATTCTTCAAGTAGCTAGATGTAGTCCTATATATAAGTCAATACCCCTCAAGCTAGCTAATTCACCAGATGTGTTAGGTTTTCTTGATTTCTCTTTTTTCTTTTCTTAGAAGAAAAAACTTTTTTGGTGTATAAATAGCTACATTACACATCTGAACATGTAGATGTGCTCCTAATAATGGCAGATCTAGTACTTAACTTCCATGGCATGCTCTATATGTGTGTGTTTAATTTATTGTTCTTCTTATTCTTCTCTACTGCAACTCAGCGGCAGATCTTCTTGATCCACTGCGGCGCCACTGCAAGAGGGAGAAAATTTTCTTCGAGAAAATCTTAGTTATGAAACTTAGGAAAATGCCATTTTTTTTTTCTAAGGAATATTGGTTTTTTTTCCAATGCATGCAATCAATTACGACCTAATTAGTTTTTATTATTTTTTTTTTTTTTTTTAATGATAGTATCTCAGCACTGAAGTGGATAGAATAAAAAAAGAGAACGACAGTATGCAGATCGAACTCAGGTAGAGGATTTAATCCATATGCTCTTTTTTTTATTTCTCATGTGGCATCCAACGTCAACTCTGTATATTAACATAATTCACTTATTGAAGATGAGTGAATTATATTAATTAATTGCACCAACTAATCCATACTCGGGAATTGAAAATAACACATATGATCATAAGAAGATATATATGCTCTTTCTCAATCATATTTATATAATGTTGGTTTTTGCCAAATAAATGTAATGTTGTTTGATATGAATTTGTTGTGGATCTATAAGGCATTTGAAGGGTGAAGACATCACATCACTTCATCACAAAGAGCTCATGCCCATAGAGGAAGCCCTGCAAAACGGTCTTGCTAGCGTTCGAGCCAAACAGGCCAGTCTCTATCATATATTACTGTTCACATTGATGCTTTATTATATCTCTCTCCTACTATTATAGAAATTAAAACTAATTAATATTGCATTCTTAACAATATAGAACCTCCAATGTGAAACAATTTGTAGCGAAAACTCAATATTTCGTAGCCAAAGACTTTTACCTGCAAAAAAAAATAAAAATAAAAAAAATTAACAGGCTCGTAGCTTAAGCCTCGACGCTGAAAGTATGATGCATCGACTTTCATCTTTTGATTCTTTTACTGCACGTACACAATCATTCATTGTATCTTGTATGTGTTACTCTTAAGTAAATTTTGTCGATATATAATTGGCTTTTCTTTTGAGGACTATATATAATTAGCTTAATATAATTTGCTATAAAAAGTGCATTCTACTTTAAAGTTTAAGATCAGGTACAATAAATAGGTAAAATCTCTACATTATTAGATATGCATTCAATCACATAACATATGTGATTTAATTTAAATCTGACGGCAGTAAATAAAAAATTTGTATTTATTTATTTATTTTGATAAAAAGGGACTATATATATTATCCTATTCATAAATTCAAGTACATTGTGTACAATGCCTATAAAAAAGTTGTGCCCAAGGAAATTGTTAGAGCAAACGCAGCAAACAAACAAACAACACACGCACACTATCGACACGAGAATTACGTGGTTTGGCAATATGCCTACGTTCACTGAGAGAAAGATTTTATTAACACAAAAAATTACACCAACGCCAAGCCTCTAACTCTCTCACAACTCACTCCTCTAGACATTCAAGACATTGATCAAATTTAATGGTCTACCCTACTTATATATGCACTAGCTAGGGTATTAGAGTTGTACTAGGATACCAAACCCTATCAGAGTTGTACTAGGAGACCAAAACCATGTTGTATTAGGACTTTAAGCCAAATATCAACAAATCTCCACCTTGGCTTGAATTCTCTAACCTTCATCAAAATCTCACTCTAGAAATGCCCTCGAGGGCCTCGGTGTCTCCAAACTCCACCCAAGTCCAGGCAATCCCCGAACTTGCTCACCGGAACTTCACACTTGAACCTCATCTATCACACTTGAGTGGTAATGGGACAAGATCTGCATGACCATATCTGTCCGGAGGCTTTATCACCCTCCCTGGTCGATCCCTGGGCAATACTATATGACTAATCATCAACAGGTGTCTCCGGTATCTGACTGGTGTCTCGCGCTCCACCATCACTCGAGTTGCTTAGAAACATTTTTTTCATGTTCCTCCTATTCTCAGCTTCAAACTCCACCTATTCCTCGATTCTCTGACCTTTCTCTGGCGCACTCTGCACACTTTTGGGACTTAACAATGCTGCCTCATAGAAAATAACATCCCTACTTATCAGAATCTTCTTCTTTGGGACACCATAACCTGTACCCTTTCACTCCATGCTCGTAACCCATGAAGATGCACTTCCATGATCTTGGTTCAAGTTTACCTTCATTCACATGAGCATAAACGGGACAACCAAACACTCTCAAATTTGATAATTTGCTGGGGATTCTGTCCACACCTCTTCAGGAGTCTTACACTCAATCGCTGTGGATGGTGACCGGTTCACCAAATAACAAGCTGTACTGACAGCTTCAGCCTAAAACACATTCGGTAATCCAGCATTCGAAAGCATGCTCCATGTTCTCTCCATCAATATTATATTCATTCGTTCGTACAAGTCCATTCTGCTGAGGAGTATATCGGACTGTGCGGTGTCTCACAATTCCTTCATTATTACAGAACTAATTAAACTTTCCTCCGCAATACTCAAGGCCATTATCGGTTCTCAGCCGCTTGACTTTCCTGCCAGTCTGCTTCTCTATCAAGGTTTTCCACTGTTTGAATTTGCCAAACACTTCATCTTTCTTCTTCAAAATGAATATCCAAACTTTCCTCGAGAAGTCATCTATGAAAGTCAACATATATCTACCACCCTCTAGAGAATGAACTGGAGAAGGACCCCAAAGTTATGAATGGATGTAATCCAAAATACCTTTTGTCTTAAGCATTGCAGTACTAAACTTGACTCTACATTGTTTTCCAAGCACACAATGCTCACAGAAATCAAGCTTACATGTCTTCTCCCCCGGCCAACAAGCCTTGCTTGCTCAATGCTCTCAATCCTCGCTCATATGACTTAATCTCATATGCCATAACTTGGTGGTGTCTGTCTCGTCTCCAAAGATGATACCGCTACAAGCACCTAGATGGTACTTCCTTTCATTGTGTAAAGGCCATTCTCTTTCAATCCTTTCATCATAACCGGAACACCTCTGGATATCGTCATCACTCCATTACGTATCTTCATGCTACAACCTACGGAGTCAAGCGAACCCAAGGAAATCGATTCTTTCTCGGATCAAGAACATGTCGACATCGTCAACATTCTCACAATTCCGTCATGCATTATAATTCTAAATGTTCCGATTCCTACAACCTCACATGCTGCATCATTCCCCATCAAGACTTTACCCCATCAATTGACTGATAAGTGGTAAACCAATTCTTTTGGGACACTTATGAAAGGAACATCCTAAATCTAATATCCACTCGCCTCTCGAGCTTCTAATCTTGTTGTAAGAACATTAACTCCATCTTCCTCTCGCAATTGATGCATTTCCAGAATCTTCGACCTCTTGCCTACCCTTTCCTTTACGCTTTGGACAATATCTCAAAAAGTGTCATTCTTGGTGACAACCAAAACATTTTAATTTTCTCGCTCGGATTACTTATCTGGCCTCTAGCTATCTGCTCAGATCTACCCCCGATCGACAATCATTCCCTAGATTCTTACCTTCTATTTTCTATCATAATCCGCTGCAACTCCTTTGAACTCAGTGCAGTCATGACATCTTCCAAAGACAAGGAATCTTTAATGAACAATATTGTATCAATAAAGTTCTCGAAGGACTCCGGTAGTGAACACAACATGTACATAGCTTCTTGTTCTTCACCAAGCTTACACCCCACATTCCTCAGTGCCATGACTATCTTGTTGAATTCATCAACATGTTCTCTCACAGACTTCCCGTCTATCATCTTCAAGTAATGCAATTGTTTCATGAGATATAACCTGTTGGAGTTCGATTGTGTCATGTACAAGTTCTCCAACTTCAACCACAATCCCTCAGCCATTGTCAATGATGCCGACAGTGCATTCTTTCCTTGTAGCGCATTCTGCAACCCTTCTTGAACTAACAAGGCTTGCACCTTTATCCGCCACAAATTGAAGTCATTCTTCCCGTTGAATTCTTCAACCTTGTATTTTGGAGCCATCTCAACTATCCGCGCTTACCACTGCGTCGATCTCTTTGTCATGATATCAACGCAAAAAACGGCGCTCAGTTCCGACCCCGAACGACTTCGTAATCAAGAAAACAAATTTAAGTCCGTCGATTAAATATGCGCGTCCCCGGATCGGTGCAGTCCACCGTACACACTCCTATATGCGGTCGTTGTTTCGACTTATGCCCAAGACTCTTTTAAGCAATTAATGCTTTCAGCCTGTGCCAATTCTAATCAATTTCTTTTATTCTTTTTAACTATGCAAATTAATGCACCAAAAATACAATCTTATTTTGTCTTTTTCTTCAAAAGAATCAAATTGATTGTACAATCAGTTTCTTTCTTTTCTTCGATCGATGTATGATCAGATCACAGAAAAAGAAAACTTAAAAGTTCTTGAGTCGAACCAACAACGCGACACTCAGATCGCTAATCTTCAACTCAGACCTTCCCCCACCAATTGCTATGCGACACTACAAGGTCTTCGAATTGCTTGATCTTCTCCACAGCTTTCATACCAGTTTGTTAGAGCAAACGCAGCAAATAAACAACACACGCACACTATCGACACATAGAATTACGTGGTTCGGCAATATGCCTACGTCCACGACAGAGAACACAGAAGATTACATCACCGCCAAGCCTTCAACTCTCTCACAACTCACTCCTTCTAGACATTCAAGACATTGAAGGCATTGATTAAGTTTAATGGTCTACCTTACTTATATATGCACTAGCTAGGGTATCAGAGTTGTACTAGGATACCAAACCCTATCAGAGTTGTACTAGGAGACCAAAACCTGTTGTATTAGAACTTCAAGCCAAATATCAACAGAAATCAATACAACTATGTATTCATTATTTTAAGTGAATGCTGCATAACTGTTGTTGTACATATTGCACTGAGAGATGAGAGCAAAATCTAACTTCATTAATCTCTGATTGATCTTTCCTATTTTATGACAGATGGATTACTTCAAAATGCTCAAGAAAAATGTAAGTAATTGCAAACTCGTTGCTTCTACTGATTCTATTATTTTTTGTTAATTTTATGTATATATTTATATACATTTATCATTTTTTTTTTAGAATCATGGGTATTGATGCGCGCCGAACGGGTCAATAAAATATAATTTCTAAATCAACTATTTTGTAGATAGTGGTAAAGGGTCGATCCCACATAAATTTGTATTCTTTCTAAGGTTTTAAAAGAAAAGGGAAAACAGGGGTTTGAGAGTGAATGTTGAGAGAATTTAAAAAGACATGGAATTGGAAATACTTTGTAACGAGATCAATTAGAGAGGCAACCTAGACTTTCAAGAGTATCACAAACTTCCTCAATTGGCACAATCAACCCTATTGTCGTCGATCTATATAAAGCATGCAATTCAAAGATATTCTAGAGTAGCTATAGACTCAGTAACGTACGCGGTTCCTCACGCTTCCTAATCTCGATAGTCAAGGTATGACAATGACTACTTCCCTAACCAAACACACAACCCTGGACTCACGCAAATTGAGTTTAATGCGTTGATTGCATCGGGCTTTGTGAAGGCACTACACCTAGACAACCAGATCACTAATGCGTTCGATTTAGCCAAGATCCTTAAGGTATTTGACCGGTCCCAAAAGAGGCGAATCAATTGGTATAGTCAATTGCCACTTGTGTGGTCTTATTGCATAAGGACGAATGCTTACTACTCACTAGCAAAAGAATCAGAGCTTAAACCTAAATTTAACCCTAATTAATCAATCTATAACAAAGGGAATAAAATACCAATGACAATCAATTGATTTGAAATAAATAAAATCTCAAATAGATTCATGCCAAAAGAGTAGTTTGCTCCATCTCCGGTCTAGATTGATGAGATTAGTCGGACATGATTGATGGAAAACCTCAAAATCTTTAAGTTCTTTCGTAAATAAAGGTTGGGAACAATGATCTCCCGAGTTTCTATTTATATAAAACCTAAAAAATCTATCCCAAAACAAAGTTCCTAAAAACTCGGACTAAAAAGTGGGTCTTCAGAATGGGCCCGAAGACGGGGTGAGGCCACGACCTGGAAAATGCAAAACAGAGGTCAGGGCGCCATTATACGGCGCGAGTTACATTTTTTTTGTAACCAACACGAAAATGAGGTCATGAAGCTTGAATTCTATGCCATGGCCTAGAATTCTAATTTCTTCTCTCCCTTGATCACCATGATCGATTCTTTTGATATTCGCGCCACTTCTTCATTTTGAGTCCTAACCCCAGTAAATCACACAAATGAGAGATTGTTACCACTAAATAGAGATTTATGGTTCAAAATCACACTAAATACTATACATTATGATGCCTAATTATACACTTATCAGGTATTCGAACCATTTTTTCAGCATTTTCTTACTTTGTTCTGACTAATCTCGTAGGAGTTAATAGTCAGCTCCTCAACCCCATAACTTATAGAAATCAAGAGAATATAATATAGATACCAGGAATTGCACAAACTCAAGACATCTACGTTGGTCAGAGTTTTAGCGATCTTTTCTTTGCCACCTCACCACGTACACTTGGGGGCACATATTAATTATTAGTGGTTAAGAATAGAATATGTTCTAAATCTCAAATGGAATTTCACTGACTCTTCCTTGGTGGTTAAGAATAGAATGTCTTATAACTTTCAATTGGAATTTCACAGCTGATATCCTAAGAAACTTGGACTTGACCAACTATCATACAAAAGTCAACTATCATACTGAAAATAAACATAGACTGATGTTTATCTATATATTTTTCGAAGTGGGAAACTGTATATTAACATCTGAATCTTTTATGCATGAATTTTGTTTTCTTTTATTGCCAATATTGTTTACGTTACACAGGAAAGATTGCTGGAAGAGGAGAACAAGCGCCTCTCGTACATCTTGGTTTGTGCTCTTGTTATAACTTTTGTTTATTTTTATTTTTTTAGAACTACCATTATCAAACCTCAGGCTTGGCTAATTAATCTCAGGACAAATAACATAATATATCATAACATTTAAAGTTTTTTACAAATTAATTTATCTTAACGTTTTAATTAAGTTTTTTACAAATTTATCTGAATGTTTCAATTCTTATGTACAAATATATCTTAACGTTTTAATTTTTTACAAATTTAACCTAAAATCTCCCCATTTTCACCTTATAAATTGTAGCCCATGAGGGCAATAACATGATGAATTGAGAGAAACTTTTCCCATTTGCAACAACATGGTTAAAGTAATCCCAAATCAATTCAAGTTTATTCATACAATACAATTAACTTAATTTCAAAACGCCATGATGCAATATTTATAAAAATCAAGATGTTAGAATAAATTTGTAAAAAATGTTAAACATAAGAATATATTATGCTATTTATACTTAATCTCATAGAGTCAAGTGGGGAGCCCCAACCCCATAGCCCATGCAAGAGAATGATTGATAGCTATAACTATAGCATGACTCGAACCAGTCACCATATTGGACAGGAGTCCGTTTGTTGCCACTGCCTCACACCACTTGGAGGCGTGCTCTTTCTTACAACATAAACTATTTATTCACTATCTTTTCAAGTTTCATAAATCTTTTCAACTTAACTAGAGCTCATAATATATAACTTATCATAGTTTTCTTTGGTTATTTATTTATTTATTTATTTGCTTGGCATATGATTATAGTTGATATTGGTGCATGCTTAATTAATTGTGGTGGTGCATGCAGCACCAGCAACAGTTGGAGATGGACGGGAACGTGAGAGAAATGGAGAATGGCAGTGCTTATAATCACGATAAAGGAAGGGAGTACCCTTCTTCACATATCCCATTTGGGTTCAGGTTGCAGCCAATGCAGCCCAATCTACACGATGATAAGTAGTATGTACGTACTTAGTACGTAGTCTTTTAATTAATACTACTTAGTACAAGTACTTTAATTTGATTAAGTCTACGTGGGTGTGTTGTCCTCCAAATTAAATTATCATTAAGCGCTGCTATTTCAGTAGGTTATTGACTGATGTTTGGTTTGATATTTATGGGAACAGTATTAATTTATGTATGAGGCCATGTACTTCACTAACTCGTGTAGTTAGTAATTTAATTATCAGTATGTACGTACTAGCTACTAGCTACTAGCTACGTACAGTACTTTATGTAATATGTCCGTGTAATTAATTTATCTTTAATATATCTCATATGTCTATGCAAAAGTAACCACTTCGGGTACTGTTGACTCAATTGGATGTGGTGCATTTTGCTTTGAGATGCGCATGTACATATCTTGGCATGTATTGCACGACATTCGATTGGGTTGGTGCTCAAAATCGCTAATCCATTTAATTTTTGGAGGGCCTTCAAGCAGTGACAATGGTAGAGCTAAAACGCATGAACAAATCAAGATTCTAGAATACTCTGTAGAAAACAATTACAGAGCTCATTACCGTATTCACTATTTATAATTAGTTTTACAACATTGGGGATCTTGTGACACTTGTCACAATCGTGTGAATGATTCTTACAAAGTTAATTAGCTATCACATGAAGATCACGTGTATTACTTACACTCTAAAGTAATACAGCGTTGTTTAACTAATGTGCTATTCTTATGGCCTGTTCGCAAATATAGTAGTTCAGTATGTATGAGATTAAGTTATACATGAGGTTGTGGCTTGGATTAAGTGATTAGTCCCGATTGGGTCACTTGTTCGTTTGGGTATGTTAAGTTTGAGATTAATTTTTTGGAGGTTGACCAACATGCCCCCGTCAATAATATACCTTATATGATAGTGTTTTTCTCAGAAATTGGTATTTGTTCATGCTCAATCGAGGTTTTTTTTTGTTGATACCCAAACATTTAAATATAATTCATATCCTTGGAGATCATAGAGGTATTAGTTGGATAGGATCATAAAAAAGCTGATACTTTTATCTCCCTTTCTTTGCAAATTAATCCATGAATTCGGTAGCTATAACATGTCAAGAGCTTTTTTTATCTGAAAGATGATGTGAATTTGGTAGCTATACCATGTGTGTGTAAGTCAAAATAACAAAATAACAAAAGTATATGGAAGACTTTTCTTTACCCTCCCTATACAAGTAAGACTATAAAAAAAAACCAATAATTTCATCACTTTTCCAGCCCACCAGTGGAAATCAAAATCCCCTTCTTAGTCCATCAATGGAAATTAAAGTCGCAGAAGAATATGCAGCAGCAGAAACAATAGCTTTGGTTGATGCAGTCGTCCATTAAGGAGGCGAGGATAGGGACGGAGGCTCTCTCGATGTGGCATTTTGACGGTGTTGGGATGAAGAGGAAGGACTCGGTGGTGGTGTTGGTGGAGAAGAAAATGTGAAGACTCAGTAGTGGTGAGAAGAAGAGGGGTGCACCTTTCGATCTCATTCCTCCTTCCTCGGTTAAGGTTTTCTTTCAGTCTCCCCCAAAGCATATCATCAAAACTGATTTCGTCTGTCTAGTGTAAGAAGGAGGGGTAGTTTGGTAATATTTAAAGCCCAAGCATTGGGACTAATTAGTGCCACAAAAAATGATGGTTTAGTTTAGTCACTTGTATTGGGTATTAGATAATCATGTGGACTAGTTAATCCGCCAAGCGAATGCCGGATTTGCCAGTCCGATGTGGCTAATCCGACCGAATACCATGAAACGAACAAGCCATTACATCGCCCATCAAGCGAAAGGGGAGTTGAATGACACCGAGCTTGGTCTTCAACAGATTAAATCTGTATTGCAAAAGAGGCTTAGTTAAACCATCAACAATCTGATCGACTGTAGGAATATACCGCACTTCCAATTTCTTCTGCAAGACTTTGTCACACACAAAATGAAGATCTATTTCAATGTGCTTTGTACGTAAATGAAAAACAGGATTCGGAGCTAAAGAACCAACACTCATATTGTCGGACCATATAATGGGGATAATAATAGGAACTTGATAATGTAATTAGAGAGCAAGGATTGTAACCAGGAGATCTCTGCAGTTGAATGAGCAAGAGCCCAATATTCGGCGTCAGTACTAGAACGGGCAAGGACAACTTGTTTCTTTGACTGCCTGAAGACAAGGGAAGCTCCAAAATAAATGCTATACCCTGCAATAGACTTTCTATCCTCTGAAGATGAAGCCCAGTCTGCATCAACAAACACAATCAACTCTAACTTTGAAGAAGCTATAATATGGAGAGCATCATACACAGTTCCCTTCAAAAATAAAAAAACTCTCTTTAATGCTTGCCAAGATTATATAGGACTTTGTTGAAATTGGCTCAACTTGTTTACAATGTATGAAATGTCAGGGCGACTGTGAGTAAGAAACTGAAGACCTCCTAACAAACATTCTGTACAACGTAGCATCAGAGAAGATAGGACCATCATTAGGTAGTAAATGTTTACCAGTTACAGCTGGAGTACTAGCATGTTTCAAATGATCAAACCCAGCTTTATGTAGTAAAGACTTAATATATGCAGTCTGATTCATCCCTGTATGATCTATCGAGACTTCAATGCCTAAGAACAAACTGAGATCGCCCAAGTCCTTTAAGGCAAAAAACCTTGTTCAACTTATGTATATAGTGTTGAACCAAGGCAAGTGAGTTCCCTGCGATAAGAATATCATCTACATAGATAAAATATAGATTAATGTAGTCCCTTGCTTCAGAACAAGCAAAGATGAATCAGTTTTAGAATTTCTAAACTGCCAAGCCACAAGTGTTGTCTTCAACCTATCAACATGCCCCTGGTGATTGTCGTAAACCATAGATTGCTTTATTCAATCTGCAAACATAGTCAGGGTGATGAATATTTGCAAAACCTTCAGGTTGAGGCATAAACACTGTTTCTGTTACATGACCATGTAAGAATGTATTATTGATGTCAAGTTGTCGTACTTTCCAATTAAAAGCTGTTGCGAGGGACAAAACCACACGAAATGTAGAAACCTTAATAACTGGACTGTAAGTTAATGAGAAACCAATCCCTGATATTTGAGTAAATCCCTTAGCCACCAAACGAGCTTTAAACCTATTAACAGATCCATCTGTGTTCTTTTTCAGTTTAAACAACCATTTATTCCCTACTAAGGTATGATGTGGAATTGGAGGAACTAATGTCCATGTATTATTCCTTTGTAAAACTGAAAACTCACACTACATTGCTTCCATCCATTTAACTAATCATAAAGCTTTCTTAACAGACTTAGATTCTGCCATCTGATTTTCAGTAGTAACAACTGATAACACCATTAGTTTATTAATCCCATTTTTAGATCTTGTCACCCTAATATGAGTAGGAGCATGTTGTATTGGAACTACAACATGAGTACCCTGAATAGAAGAATTCAAACTTGGACCATTTGTAGAAGATGAAGTCTCAGATGATGAAGAGGAAGACTCATGTGAAGATGAAACACCAGTTTGACTTTGCTCAACACTTGTTTGATTTTGCATATGATTCTCTATGTTGAACTCAGAGGGATTAGAAGGTAAAGTGATGATATGATAAAGAGATACATTGCTGGAATTGTACTGATCAGACTGAGAAAACAACGACTGAAAACTTTACCAGATGAACTCAGACACTTGTACCCTTAATAGACAGAACTATATCCAATAAACATACATTTCTCTGATCTGATATGAAATTTGTGTTTATTGTAAGGACGTAAGTAGGGAAAACAAGAGCATCCAAATACTTTTAATAATGAGTAATTTGGACAGTGTTTCATAACTTTTGGTAAGGAGTGAAGCCTTGCAAAATAGGTGTAGGTAATTTATTAATGAGAAAGGTTGCTTTGTGACATGCTTCACATCATAGAGAATATGGTAGTTTGACCTGAGCAAGGAGAGTCAACGTGGTCTCAATTATATGTCCGTGTTTACGTTCATAGGTGTTGGTAATGAATGCCATGAACGCCCAAATAAGACTTAAAAGATTTGTATTCCCCTCCCCAATCTATTTGAAGGCATTTGATGCGAGTTGAAAATTGATTCTCAACAAGGTTCTTGAATTTGATAAAAGTAGGTAAAGGTTTACTTTTCAATTTCAATAGAAACACCCAAGTAAAGCGAGAAAATTCATCAATGAAGTGGATGTAATATATGAAACTATCAGTTGATTTATGAGGTGATGGTCCCCAGATATTAGTGTGTGCAAGTTCAAAAGGAGACTTAGCATGAAAATCTGACTTAGGAAATGGTAAAGAGTGTATCTTGCCTAACTTGCAAGCATCATAAACATCAACAACAAAAGAAACTTGTACAGATTTATTACAATTCTTTAGAACAAGAGACACGACTTTTAAAGAAAGGTGTCCTAATCGATAGTGCCAGATTGCACTTGAACTTGGACTCGTAGTAGCCATCAAAGCATCAACTACTGGATAGTTGATAGAAAACCTTGAAGAAGGCTTGGAATCAAACACATACATACCATCTTTAAGTGTAACGACCCGTTACCTTAAGCTAGTGATTAGTACTAATCCAAATCTTAATTAATCCGAGTTAGGCTCGTGATTAAGTTCGACATACCTCGATTAGCGTGTGCGTGCGTTTGCATGATGTATGGTGTTTGTTTGGATTATTAATTCAATTTATATATATGTTGTTGTATAATAAGGAAATTATACACAAGCCTATAAAACGAAAAATACCCAATAAACTAAAGTTTACCGGGACACCAAGTGTGACGAGGGAGTCGTGGCAAGAGTTTGCACGCTCAAGGACACTTGTAGGCATGTCCGGTGAGTTGATTGGTGAATAATACGCGATATATATTTATATGTTTTTATATATATAAATATATATTGGAAAATAAAAGAATATTAGAAATATATGGATTATCGGATCGTCTCGAACGAAGCATAAGTGCTTGATATCAAATTTTGTGTCACTTTAAGCTGTGTCATTTTAATACATCAACCACGCGATCGGTCTCGATATAGCGCGACATTCATTTTGAGAAAAATCCATATATAAAAACGAAAATTCATTCCTATCCAATTCATTCGATCGTTCGAGAAAAAGAGGAGGCTCGAGTTTGATTTGATCCGAAGGGGACGATTTAGGGAGCTGAATTAACGTGAATCGAGGAGCTTAATCGAATCAACAACACGAGATCAACGTGTAGGTATGTTTTGTTCTTATGTTTGTTGAAGTTTAATTATGTAGTAATTATAAGAACTTGTTAAATTGAGGTTGTCGTGGATTTGAATTGGTTTATAACCTCATTAGAGGTCCTCTCGGATCATTTGGGAGTGTAATTGTTTAGCTTGGATGTGGTTTGGGTCAAATTGGATCAGCATAACTATGGTGCTATTGCAGGTCTAGTGCGAATAACGCGCTAGGCTTTGGCCATAACGCGCTACACGTACTGGGAGGATGAACTGACATGCAGGTAGCGCGCTATCCATATCAGGTAGCGCATTACCCATACCAAGATCAGTGCAGAACTGATTTGGAGTTGGTTGGTTTGTCAAAATGCTTAGGGATTATTTTAATGGTCTTAATAGACTATAATACACTTATATTAACTACAATTGGTCTATGATAGGTGTTGATTAACCGGGAGAGAGTTATAGACCCGAAAAGTTAGGAATTGGAAAAAGACTTAGACCGAGGTAAGTACGGATTCACTTATTTATCAATATTGTCTGGCTATTTAATATATATCTCATATAGTTGTTAGAATGAAATGGAGGGTTATGTACACTGTGATGGATTTCAATAAATGGAAAACGGTGTGTAATGTGACCATGCTATAACTCATAGTTTTGAGAATAGGTTTATAGGAGATGGGTTCCCTTCCCGGTCTATATATAACTCATGCTCAATTCAATAGGTTGTATGGATTACATACACATTAAAGGGTTTGGTATAGAATCACTGGGCATTAATGGATGGGCTAGAGTGCATATTGGCCAATATGTTGGTCTAGTAATCGTATTAATGGTGTCGGTGGGTAATCGACCCTAGTTTTATAAAATAAATGGAAATCACAGTGTAATAGTCCAAATGACTTGCTTGCATCTGATTATGTATTGAATATATATGTTTTTTATATTCTTGTTAGATATCATTGGTGCATCTTGTTATTGCATGATATCTTTGTTTACTATATGGAATGTTGATGATTAGTTTGGATCCATACTTACTGAGCAAGTTGGAGTGCTCACCCCAATTAACATTACAAGTAGATCTGATGAGCGCTACGACTACGGGATGGAGAAGTTATAGGAGTCTTGAACTTCTCTTCGATGTTTTGACTTTCTCTGGTCTTATATATTTGTATTGAATTACAGTTTTGTAATATCACATGAGATGAGTGATTATATAACCTAGGTTTATTTCGGTTTGTTTTTAATATTATATATATTATTTTGGTTATCAAAAAAGGTTTTAAATTTTTGCTGCGTATGTGAGTTGTTTTATTTCGATAATCGATATACAGTAGTGTTTATCAGGTGTAGGTGGTAAGACTGTTGGCTCTAGTTAAGTCTGGTAAGGGTAATCTTGGCTTAATTAGGGTTTCGGGCTGGGTATTTCCCTAATCAGATTAGGGGGTGCTACATTAAGCTTCCCTTGAAGCAAAGTCACTCTGGTGCATAGATCCTTAACAAGACACACATTGGAATGAACCATAAACACAGGATTTTCAGTAGTAAGTTGGGAGATGCTGAGAAGATTCTTAGTAATTTGTGGAACATATAAGGTATTAGGAAACTTTAAAGTTGATGAGAGATGAGGTTTCAATGACCTAATGTGAGAAATTACTAAGCTCGAACCATTGCCAACAGTCAAATAGCTATTACCTTCACAACAAGATCTATTGAACAACTGAGATGGATAATTGGTAACATGAGAAGAAGCTCCGCTATCCGTGTACCAAGATTGATCTCCTACTAATTCTGGTGATGTAAAGAAGGCATTAGGCGCATTTGTTGTCAGTGTAGTACATAATTATTGAGGATTGAAAGCCTGAGAAGAAACATTCTGCTGATTGTTGTTAATTTGCTGGGGAGGTACAACCATGTATGACGTATCTCCTCTTTAGTAACAAATTGATACAAGATGTCCAGGTTTTGTACAAATCTAACATACGGGTCTGTTATTGGAATTGCCTCGACCACGGCCTCCTATTGCTCTGTTTCTTCCACTATTATATCCACTTCGAGTTCATCTTCTTTGATTAGGTCCAAATCCTTAATTCTCTGTGAACATGTTGTTGTTTGATGGTCTTGTATAAGCAACATTAGCAGATGGTGCTACATTCATATTTGCAAGACTTGTTGTGATGTTATCCATTTGATTCACTGTGCTTTCAAAGCTAATTAGTGTAGCATGTAGTTCAGGCCATTCAAGTCCTACTTGATGTTGCATAATTATCACAATGGGAAGAAATTCTTTAACTAACCTAGCCAAAGCACTAGCAACTAGATCTGCACTTGACATAGGCAATCCAGCAATCGCCATACAATCTGCATTCACCTTCATCGTATTTAAGTATTGATTAATGGTTTGGTTTCTTTTCTTGGCTGTAAGAATGGCAGTCCTGCACACTTGAACTTTCGCTCAGTTGTGCACTCCACACAGATATTCAATTGCTGTCCATGCCTCATGTGAAGTGGACATCTTTCCAATGATTGCAGTCGTGATCGTTGGATTGATGAAGTTCATAAGGCATCTAAGAAGCGATTAATCTTTTAGAACCCAATCAAGATACTTTAAATTTACCTCGCTGGTTTCCTTATCAATCTGATCTGGACATGGAATTGACCCTAGTAGATAGCCATCCAATTTGTTTCCACGGATCACTGGAAGAACCAAAGATTTCCATAGTAGATATGTAACGATCCATTTTCCAAATGGACCGCCACGGGGGCCAATGTAGGCCTACAACCTGGCCTACCAGCGCCAGCTGTGTCCCACATGCAAACTCATCCACCATTAAATCATATAAACAATAATTTATTGTCTAAATTGATACTGAACTCAAGTCATATGTTAAGATCATTTTAAACTATAATAAATCACAGTGGAAGTCTTTTATCATGACAATCAAAATATAAAACATTATAGCCATGCATTTAGTTTTGATACCTAGTGTGGAAAACTCATTTATCATCATAGACCAAAAATACACCTCAATGTATCATAAATATAAAAAATATGGAGTCCTGAAGTATCTCACAATCCCAAATCCCCAAAATAAAACCAAAGTATATATAATACAAACGTACAAGTCTGGCTTAATATCTATGAATAAAAGGTACTCTAGATGCTTTCCCTTGCCACGACTTGTACCAGGATTTGCACTCAAGCCATCACAAAAAGGCAGATGACGAGTCCAGAGTGAGTATTCCAAAGGAAATTAAATGAGCAATACGGAAAGTAAATACTGGAATTCAAACAAAACTATAAAATAAACATGCATAAATAAATACAGGCAACTGTGATCATTACATGCATAAGTAATAGTACAAGCTCAAAGAGTGTTCCTAGAGCCTAGGGTCAGACTAGCACCATACTTCGGACTCCCTACAGACTACTGCCGGCGAGTAGCACTCAAGCAAGGCCAATATCTGAATTCGCTAGGTGGTCGGCTTGGAACCAACGACGCACCTATACGTGCCCAGACGTGACTCTCGGATCGACCTACTTACCGAGATCCCTGGCACACGTGCTATGACCTAGTGGACATACACACAAGAATGGCACGGAGGGAGAGCCTCAACGTTCGTCCATGTAAACCAAAACCAAGATTAGAGTATTAAAAGACAGAATATGAATTCAAAAACAAAAATAAGGTACTGCTCAAGAAATTTCAGTTGGGATACTACACACCTCAAATCACACTCTGTGTCCCAGTAAATAACCCCCCGGTCCGACTCCGCCGAATCCCAGATATCCAAATAACCGCTCGAAATGACCTATTTCCATTTATAATTGATTTTTAGTCAATTGGATGTATTTTATGTTACTTAGCAAAAATAGTCTCAAATCTGCAAGATCTAGCGCGCTAAGCGCGATTAGCGCACTAAATTGCTGAGCAGTTAAACATCCTTCGTTAGGAAGAACATTAGTGCGCTAATCGTCATCAAAGTAGTATTTGGATGACCTCATTAGCGCACTAATCGGGTTACAGACGATGATTTCTTTGAAACTTTGGGTTCTCAACAACACCACCACCAACAACCACCACCACAACACAAACCACTTGAACTTCATAGCACTTAAAACCCACCAAAACAACCACTTAACAACCACTTAACAACCACTTAACAATCCATATAGGATTCACACAAACACCTCAAAAATTTATACCAAAAGATAAAGAAAGTTAAGGTAATTGTGAATCTCACATTGTTTTGATGATTCAACCATTCCAAGCTCCTCGAATGATCAAATTAAAACTCCAAAACCTTTGTTTCTTTTTCTCTATTTTCGGATGTGAGGATAAGGATAAAGAAAAGATAATGAAAAATGAAAGTCAATTGACTTTTATACCATGATATGATATCTCCTCACTTGTGCATCCCAAGGCAATATAATGAGCACCATTTGCTCCATTCTTCAACCCCTAATGACTTCAAAAATGACACCGATGGTACACTTGCCCTTGTTCTCAACTCAAAAGTTATTTTTTGGGTGTTCCGACGCCCGGTTTCGCGTCTCGAAACGCTACATACGCATACTACCATGTCCCTAAAATCAAATAGGCATTACATATTAATTATTTAACCCATTTTATTTATTTAATGTGTGTATTATTTCCCCCGGCCAAGTATTTAGTCTTTTAGCCTACCCGGTACCTGCATCGACACGTATATCGAGGCGAATACTTAACACACAGTCTCGCACATCAAATGTAATATAATTACATACATTACGATGCCGTTTAATCTATTTCAATGTAAACATCGAAAATTAAACAAATCAGCACATAAAATAATTGCTTACCTAGCTCCAAGCGCGCACTAGCCTAGCCGCGATTCCCACGAGCGTCTGAGCTATCAGCCACGTCTGCAAACACGTCATTAATAATGGTGAATTAAATTCAGGCCGTTACAGTTCTTCCCAACTAGGTGAAAATTCGTCCCGAAATTCAAATTACACTAAAACACTTACCGGTAAATAAGTGAAGATACTGTCGTCGCATAGTAGACTCAAGCTCTTAGGTGAGTCCCTCGGTCCCGTGATGCCGCCATCGTATAAACCTTTGGGATCTCCTTATTCCTCAAAATCTTAGTTCTCTTATCCATAATTTCCACAGGCTGTTCTTCGTACGATACATTAGGTCGCACCTCAATCTGACGTATATCAACCATAGGCCTCGGTCCCGACCTAGCCAGCCTCAACATGGAAATACAAAATACTGGATGTACCCCTGCTAACTACAGTGGCAACTCCAGACGGTATGCCACTCTGCCGGCGCGTTCCTCAACTCTAAACGACCCAATGAACCTTGGTGCCAGTTTCCCCTTAATGCTAAACCTCTGATAACCTTTCCAGAGCGAAACTTTCAAATACACCAAGTCTCCAACCTCGTAGCTCAGACCCTCAAGATACTTGTCCGCATATTTCTTCTGCCTATCCTGCGTCGCCTGAAGCCTCTACTTGATCTATCTTACCTTCTCAGTATGGTCAACAATAACCTCAGGTCCTATAGCTGCTATATCCTCCGGTGCTGCCCAATATGCTGGTGCCCTGCAGGGCCTACCATAAAGTGCCTCAAGCGATGGCATCCCGATACTTGCCTCATAACTGTCGTTGTAGGCAAACTCACACAAAGGTAAGTTATCCTCCCACGATCCACCAAACCGTAATATACACGCCACGAGCATATCCTCGAGAATTTGAATCAAACGCTCGATTGCCCAATCGATCGAGGATGGTACACGATCTTGAAGCGTAGCGAGTGTCAAACTGCTCCTGCATACTCTCCCATAACCTCGAAGTAAATCTCGGATCTCTGTCAGAAATAATGGAGACCGATACACCATGCAATTTGATAATATCTCTCTCGAAGATAGTACTCACTGTGTAACTGAATATCTCATGGCGATCGGTATGAAATGCGCCGACTTTGTCAACTTATCGATAACTACCCAAATTGCGTCGTGTCGCCTCGTAGTCTGCGGTAGGCCACTGACGAAGTCCATGGTCACATGTTCTCACTTCCACTGAGGAATGGGCAACAGGTGTAGCAACCCAATCGGTCTTCTGTGCTCAGCCTTCACCTGTTGGCAAATATGACAATTCCGGACGTATCTACCCACGTCAGCCTTCATCCTTGGCCACCAAAACAATCTTTGTAGATCGTGATACATCTTGGTACGACCAGGATGAACTATATATCGCGACCGGTGTGCGTCCTCGAGAATGTTGTCCCTAAGCTCAGATACCCCTGGTATCCATAAACGACCCATGTGTCTCAAGCACCCGTCTGAACCCTCAGACCACTCAGTGCACCCCGAGTCTTGAGCCAGGCCACTAATCCGCAAATAACGGTCGTTAGCTCTTTGTAACTCAGCGACCCGCTCAAGAGAAACTGTGGGAACTCGCATCGACAAAGCAAATATGTAGCTCAACAATAGCCTCTGTCGCACATAACACCGATGTTGCCTCAAGCAACCCGTGCTCATGTGTCATATGCCACAATACCATCTAGCTCTCGATGCCGCTCATGCTCAGCGCATCAGCTACGACATTCGCCTTACTTGGATGATACTCAATTGCGAAGTCATAATCCTTCAGTAACTCGAGCCATCACCGCTGTCGCATGTTCAACTCCCTTTGAGTGAACATGTACCTCAAACTCTGGTGGTCTGTGAATAACACGAACCTCTCACTGTACAAATAATGCCTTCAAGCCTTCAGTGCAAACACGAGCGCTGCGAGCTCCAAGTCGTGCACTAGATAGTTTCCCTCTTGAGGTCTCAACTGTCGAGATAAATAGGCCAATGGGTGTCCGTCCTGCATCAACACACAACCCAACCTTGTGATGCATCAATATAAATTGAAAACCTTTTCCTGCTACAGTTTATGCCAAAACTGGCGCCGAATTCAATTTCCTCTTCAGCTCCCAAAAAGCATCTTCACACTCATGTGACCATTCAAATCTAACATCCTTCTTGGCTGCTCTCTTCAGTAGCGCTGCAATCATCGAGAAATCATAGACAAAGTGCCTATAATATCTTGCCAAACCCAAGAAGCTCTGGATGTCAGATATAGACTCGGGTGTCTTCCAGTCAATAATCACCTGAATCTTGTCACCATCAACATATATGCCCTAATCACTGATGACATGCCCCAAGAACTTCACCTCACTCAGCCAGAATGCGTACTTGCTAAACTTGGCATAAAGTATGTGCTCTCTCAGCCTCGCCAATACATCTCTGAGAAGCCTCTCGTGCTCCACACGAGTCTTATTGTAAATCAGAATGTCGTTGATGAACACAATGATGTATCGATCTAGAAATTTGCTCTGCACCATGTGCATCAAGTCCATGAAGATCGCTGGTGCGTTAGTCAGTCCAAACGGCATGATTGTGAACACAAATAGCCCGTAACGCGTACTAAAAGTGGTCTTCTCCACATCCTCCTCTCGAATCCTCAACTGATGGTATCCGGATCTTAAGTCGATCTTTGAGAAGAACTTGGCCCCATCCAATTGATCGAATAAGTCATCAATCCTCAAAAGTGGGTAACGATTCCGAATCGTCACCTGATTTAGCTTCTGGTAGTCCACACACATACGTATCGAGCCGTCTTTCTTCTTCACAAAAAGAATTGGAGCTCCCGAGGTGACATGCTAGGGTGAATGAAACCCTTTTGCAATCAATCCTATAACTGGATCCTCAATTCCTCGTGCTCCGATGCTGACATCCTATATGGTCTGCTGTAAATTGGCTGAGTCCCCGAAATCAGCTCAATGATAAACTCAACAACTATCGGTGGTGGCAATCCCGGCAAATCATCAGGAAACACTTATGGAAACTCGCAGACAATAGGGACATCCTCGACCTTAACCACCATCCTAAGCTCTGGCTCAACCACAGCCGCGTACGCCTCCATCTCCTGCGATGTCGCTAATCTGCCTTGAGTGATAGGTATTGCAGTTGCAAATTCGGCAAATGTAAACTTTGGAACCCCCTTGATGTCAAACGTCACAGTCTTGCTGAAACAGTCGATCTGTGCGTGATAGGATGATAACCAATCCATACCGAACATCGCGTCGAACTCCAAATATTCTAACACTCTCAAATCAGCCGGTAGTTGATGTCCCTCAATTTCCACAATACAATTCTGGCAAATTCGGTTAGGGTAAATCTTATCCCCAACTGCCGTATTGAGAACAAGATGTGTATATAAGGTCTGTGTAGGTAACCCTAACTCTCCTACCATCCGTCAAGAAATAAAAGACAGTGTGCTACCAGAATCCATCATAATATGCATGGAAATACCACAAACAGATAACGTACCCTTAATAAGCTGTTTGGTCGCCTCCCTGTCCGGTTGTGCGACCCAAAAAGTTCTAATCTGAGCCCTATCTCTTGCCTGCTCCGTCTGTGGTGGTAGTAGTATTTGATGCAGTACAATCTATCACAATATGTCCAACCTGACCACATAGGTAACATGTACAAGTCTCTAATCTGCCAGAACTCCTCTGACTCTGTGCTTGACCCTGGCCTCGACTCTGGCCTCTCTGACCTCTATCATGCCTATCTTCTTTGTCAGGGCGATCAGTAGCATGAGAAGCCGTAGAATATGCCGCCTGGCGATCATCACGTGATCTCGGTCATCACGACGATCTATGTCGCCTCTGCGACCACGATCGATCGCAATCACCTCGACGAGGTCTCGACCTTGTCTCTGTCGTCAGTCTCTCCTCTGTCTCTTCGATCTCGATCGGACCAGAGAACTCGAAGGCTGGCGACTCTGCTTGCTGTCGTGTGCTTGATCTAAATCGCTAATAATCGCCCGACCCTACGAACCGGGAATGTCTCGTGTGCGAGGGACCCGTCGTAAATCTCTGCCGAGTGTACGAGCTCCTTTGGATACAACCGTGCTTCGCAATCTTATCATCTAGACCTCGAGACAAAATAATATATCGTAGTCAATACGCAGCACTTGCTATGTCATAGAGTACGAAAATAGATATTTGTACCTCTCAATGTACACCGTGACGAACCAATGACCGATGACAAAGTTCATCCATCAATCGGACCCTGACCTCCATAGGTATATACTTGTCCATAAACAACACTTGGAACTCTGCCCAAGTATTCACAGCAGGATGAGTCGCTACGTAGGTAGTCCACCATATTGCAGCATCAGGTCTCAAGCAAAAACTCGATAATCTCGACCGATCATTATCCTCAACCCGAAGCAACTCATGTAGCCGCTCATGAGATAACAACCACCTCCCGGCTATCTCTGGGTCCCCGACTCCATAGAAGTACCCTGGTGAGAACTTAATGAAATCCTTCATCTTCTTAGCCTCAGCTGTCATCAGACTCCCTGAAGTAGACGCCATTGTTGGCTGCTCAGTAGTCGCAGGTGTTAGAACCACTACAGTATCCACTAGTACCGCTACTGGCGCATCACTCTCGCCTTTGTCTCGGATATCTTTGCACTGCACCATAGTCTTAAGCGTAGTAAGAGCTACAACTGCATAAGTAGTAGTCATCGGTGCAGCCAAAATGGTAGTACGAGCTGTAGTAGTCTTCTGAGCATCTCGAGCTCTCATCATGTCTATCAGTAACGCAAATCTATCATCCATAGTCCGTGCCAATGACTCCAATGTCAAAGTCAGCCCAGTCGGATCACTGGTATCCCCGATCTCAGGCTGAATAATATTTGAAGACTGTCCGTCCATCGGTATCTACATCAAAGAATGTGCGTCTAATCAGCTTCAGTACAAATGTATTATACAACCAAAAATATAACACATATATCCCTAATTTGTGTCCATCTCACCTCATTTCCCAATTAGGACTCTAGGCAATTCATTTGGATTTCCACATCTAAAGTATATTTATCAGGTTTCACATCAAATTATACCACGATTGTAACCGTATCAGAGTAAATTTTCAATTCCTCGAGGTTCACTAACATTTGCTCTGATACCAAAATGTAACAACCCATTTTTCAAATGGACTGCCACGGGGCCAATGCGGGCCCACAACCTGGCTTACCAGCGCCAGCTGTGTCCCACCTGCGAACTTATCCACCATTAAATCTATAAATAACAATTTACTGTCTAAATTGTTACTGAACTCAAGTCATCTATTAAGATTATTTTAAACCATAATAAATCACGGCGGAAGTCTTTTATCATGACAATCAAAATATAAAACATTATAGTCATGCATTTAACTCTGACACTTAGTGTGGAAAACCCATTTATCATCATAGACCAAAAACACACCTCAATGTATTAAAACATAAAAAATATAGAGTCCTGAAGTATCTCACAATCCCAAATCCCCAAAATAAAAGCAAAGTATATATAATACAAACGTACAAGTCTGGCTTAATATCTCTGAATCAAAGGTACTCTGGAAGCTTGCCCTTGCCACGACTTGTACCAGGATTTGCATTCAAGCCATCACAAAAAGGCAGATGACGAGTCCAAAGTGAGTATTCCCTAGGAAATTAAGTAGGCAATATGGAAAGTAAATAATGGAATTTAAACAAAACTATTAAATAAACATGCGGAAATAAATACAGGCAATTGTGATCATCGCATGCATAAGTAATAGTTGTCACGGTCCAAATCTCTATCCCCGTTTTAATTCCATAATCAGGATCACCGAGCCGTGACGTGGGACCCACACTGTGATACACGCACCGACCGAGGCACGTGGCCGAGGTATATTGTATTTTTTTGTATTGATGTATGCCTAGTGTTATGTATTGTGTAGACTTTCTAAGTCGATTTGAACAGTTGTAGGCGTCGAGATGAGAGCGGGGACGCGCCTCGAGAGTAGCGTGTGGTGGGGAATTGAGTATTTAGCATTTTGGTAAGTCTTATTTAATATTAATATGAAATAAGAAATTATTTATAAGCCTATGGTTGTGTTTGTTAATGTAAATCAAATTAAAGTCCTATAGTTTTGGTCTAAAAATTTACAACACTTAGACTTACCTCGGGATACACGCTAGCACACACTCCCATGATGTGTGTCAATATATTGTGTTAGTGAGCTGGAATTAGTGGGTTAGTAGGAGTGAATGAGAGCCACAAGATGTCATGGAGATGGGTGGTACACATTAGATGAAACTCAAATATATATATATATATATATATATATATATATAAACCCACCTTAGTGCATTTTTCTCATTTTACATGCTGGAGTGATCAAGAACACCAGAAGAAAGCTTGCTGGAGTATCATGGAGAAATTAGAAGCTTTGGTGAGGAAGAATCAAGTTAGGGGTTATAAATATCAAACTAGGTAATTACATACACTAGTTCATTTAGTTCAACTTGATGAATTCATGAATTTGATGTTGCTGGTTGTTACTTTGTGTTGTGGTTAATGTTAGGGATCTCTAATAGTGTGTATAAGTGTCACGACCCAAATCAATAGAAACTCGAGATTTCCATAAAAAGTGAAGAATTCGGAAGTCGGTCGAAACGTTAACGGGGGTTTTACCTCGAAAAACGCGAAATGAGCCAATTGGCCGAAAACTTAAAAATTGTCGATATAGTCTCGACTTCGATTTAGCCTAAAATGTTATATTATTAAATGTTAGGGAACTAAGGGGAGAACTCAGGCGTTTGGGCACGCATTAAGAATTTGTCGAGGGATCGGTTAGACTAGGACAAACGTGTGACTTGTACGTACAACTGTGGGAATTTTATATTTCATTTCATTCTCTTATTGCTTTATTGGTCTATTGGTAGACAATGCTATTTGAACTCGCACATCATGTTGTTCTTGTCTCTATTCATGAATGAATATTGTGACATGATGCCTTGTGAATTGTTTCGTTGCCTCTGATTCCTACACTTGATGAAATTCTTGAATAAAATTGATAAAAAGCATGCTAATGGAATAATGTGGATTTAATTGGACTTGTATTCGATTTCCTTTGGGCTTTGTCGCCTAACTTGTATTGGAATCCTAGAATTTGGAATTATTTATCTTTGAAAATAAAGTAAGGATTATCTAGTGTCCATTGCACGAGAGATGCATGCGCGGTTCACGGGGACATGGGTCTACCGGGGTTCCGGCACTCACCACTACACTTGCGCGACACACGAGGTATGGGACTCGGGGTGGTCGGTAAGCATGAGATTGATGTTGTAAAGCGTAGAGCGCAACTCCGCTATTTGTGTGAGATATGTTGAGCACAACTCCATATAGTAGTGGGAAAGGTTAGGTGATAGTTCTCGCCCGCCGACGGACGTAGATCATCTCGACTTAGCTTTGTGTCTATCTCTACATCTTTAACTATGATATTTACTTGCATTTCTTGTTTCAGCACTTGATTTCGCTACTTTATGCTTTTAAATATCATTCGTTTATTTTGGAAATGTGACGTGAAATTATCCAGTTAGTACTTAAATATCACTATACTCAACGTCTAGTTTGTGACGGTGGGTGTAGGTCCGTCAGCAATGACAACAACAAAGGGAAGGAGAAGATCGGCGACTTCCTCTCGAGTAATTCGACAACTCTCCTCCCTCATTTGTATGTCTCGACTTTCGTTATATTATTATTGTTTACGTCATTTTGGGTTGTACATTGGGTTAAGTGAATAGTTTCATATCTATACATGCATGAAATGTTTGTCTTTTCCTAGTTTTCCACACTTAGGAATGTTTTGGAGAATTAATGTTTCCGCTTAATATTTGAATTACCAATGCTTCCGCTTAACATTTGAATTACCTGTCAATGTGATAATATAACAATACATGGAGATTTGGAGGATATAGGAACGATAGGCTGACTAATACGTATTGAAGTCTTAGATCATATGGATTAAGGCTTGAGTACGGGATTAGGCCGGGCGGTGCCCTGTTTAGAAGTAGGGGTCGTCACAGTTGGTATCAGAGCCAGATTTAGAGAACGATATGGCTTAAGGCAATGTGATACCAACACAGTTAGTATCAGAGCAAAACAGGTTTAGCGACCAAAATGCATAAAATACAAACCTTAGTTGTGGAAACCAGATACTCATTGCCTAAACACCATTAGTTGGGAAGTGAGTGACAGTGAGATGGGGGATTACGTCTATGTACTTGTTAATTGCTATATGTATATATATACTTATGCGCTATGTCACGTCGAAGCTGATTCGCGTTCGCTATCCATTGCAGACCCCGATGGCTGATACACGCGGGGGAGGAGATGCAGAGCACAGTGGCATATCGCCTCCTACTATAGCGGAGGATTTGCAGCTACTATCGGATCGAGTGACAGCTCAGGTCAGCAGTTGATTGATTTTATCGCGATGATGACTGCATGTTTTGCTCCACCATCATCGACATCCACTCCTACGATTGCTACATTGTGGTCCGGGCACAAAGACTTCGTCTTTGCGACTTTAGTAGCGTCGATAGACGTGACCGCACCAGTGGTGGAGACAATTTGTGAAGATCGTCTCCCCACCTGCATCTTCCAGCACGTCAGTGGAAGTTCAGCTAGTGAAGGACTTCATCAGACTCGAATCAGCGTATTTTGATGGAGTCAGGGATTTTCAGAAGATTGAGAAATGGATCTGTCTCGGGAGAAGCTTCATCTGAGTGCGAGGATTGAGGATAGACTTCGGGCGAGAGATCTCATCATATACACTCGAGTGAGATGCTGACGTGTGGTGGCGTATGACGGTGGCCACTCGCGGAGAGTTCGAGACATGTGATGCTTTCAAGCAGAAGTTCTATCAGCAGTATTTTCCGCCTTCAGTCATGTAGCGATTGAGACGAGAGTTCATGGACTTGAGACATGGGCCAGAGGAGCCTGTGATGCAGTACATGGATCGATACGATTATCTGCGCCAGTTTGCTGGGGACTTGGTGAGAGATGAGTCCGATGATGTATATCACTTTGGTGATAGACTCAGTCCCGATATCGGGTATTACGTCGTTAGTTCAGGTGTGAGGACACTCACCGAGATCTATGAGCGAGCCCTAGAGCATGAAACCAACTATCTGGGTAGAGTTGCCGACGGCAGAGCACCGGGTCCTGTACTATCTGCAGAGCAGGCTTTAGAGTATGAGAAGAGGAGACAGAGGGGTAATGGAGCAAGAGGATGGAGCAGGGATCTCGGGGTTCGAGGACGACTACACCCCCACTTTGGTTGTGCCTCTGTATCATTCATTGCTTCAAAGATAGAGCGCCGTGCGCGAGACTTCCCTTGCCACCTCCCATCGGACCAACCTTACCGGCTCCTATAGTTCTGCACTTCCCGCCCCACAGCTACACGCAGCGTAGTAGAAGTAGCGAAGGGCGAGGTCGAGGAGAGGAGAGGTCGAGATACAAGACAGACGGAACAGTGCGAGAGACAGGGTCGGTATAGGCACGGGGCCGTCTCGGACTCGGGGTCGGCGCGATACGAGTTGACATGTTACGAGATGTGGACGGAGTCGGACACATTGCGAGAGAGTGCCGCATCTGCGGCATTATATGCACAAAGCGAGCCCGAGAGGAGGTTCACATGGTAGTCCACCCGGACGCCGACGCTACACGAGGTCTTATTGAGGGTACGATTTCTATTTGCGATCACGATTTATACGTTTTATTTGATTATGGATCTACTAGTATTGTTTATTCTTTGGTCGCATGCTAGACATCTAGGGTTGAAACTGTTAGGCTTAGCGTACATTTGATCTTGAGTCTGCTTGTAGGGGATAGAGTGTACCCTCATAGTATTGTTGAGCAATGTCTTGTCGCGATAGATGGAGTAGAGCTACTGTAGATTTTGGAGTCCTCGAATGTTTGACGTTCGACGCAATTATAAGATTGGACTGGTTAGCTGCATACCACACTCATATCGACTGTTTCAGCAAGACAACCGATATGAAAAGAAACAAAAAACAAAAAGAATGTTGTCCTTCACCCCAACCAAATTACATGGCCAAAACAAATGTGGATTAAAAAAGTGATCAAGACACATTTTAAAGTAATAGAAAATAAATTTGTGAAGTGAAATAAAAATAATATATATTTTTTCTACATGTTTGTGCAAACATCTAGTATGTATTGCACAGTTCCCAAACTGGTGTGTGCCTCACATTATGTATTCAACGTGTATGTACAATGTTTCCTATATGTAATCGCGTACTTTTCAAAGCCTTTAATCTTTTTTTAAATTTTATCAATTTCTATTAAGTCGAGTTTTCTAATTGAAACATTTAAAGGCCGTCTTTAGAATTGTCCTTTTGGAGTAAACAAACCGAAACTAATCTTGAATGAAAACTTTAGTCGAAACTTTGGGCTAAAAATCGTTCTCATAGGACTAGTCAGACTGACAAAGGGATCGAAAAACAGTCAAAAGTTCGAACATTCATAATTATATGTCAAAAAAATGAAAAAATAAAAGATAGAAATTAAGGTGCAATGATATATATCATATGCATTTAATCTGTTGACTTTTTAGTCCTAAATATGGTGGTACATGAGAGCTTCATGTGTCCATGTTTGTGAGGGTGATGTGGTTGGTGACTCTGTCTATAGCTTTCTTTGCCTGAAAAGTGAGGGAGAAATGAATTAATTAAGAAAAACAGAAGAACAAAATTGAAATCACAAATTAGTATTTTAGATTGATAGAACAGAAGTGAGACTGTTTCAAGGGGAAAAATAATGCAGCACCTGTTGCTCCCAATTAGTGCACATTGTTATGATTCGAAACAAAACACATTGCACAAACAATCCACATATAATCCCCAGCCAAAGTCCCTGCATGTTCACAATGTTTTAGATTAGAAAAAGTAATGCATCAAAACCATAAATTCACAAGCACATTTTTTTTTTTTAATCTTTTCTCTTCTTTTTGACGAGCTCTTGAAGGTGCGCCTCACATTTGATAGACCTATCACATAAATTTCTATATGTCGTCGTGGTACATGAGAAACAATGCAACAAATTAAATTAACTGAAGACACAACGGGGAATATGAAACTCACCTTCCCTCCAATTTTGAAGACGAAAGAAAACAAAACGCCGATAGGAACTCCTATAAGGTAAAAGGCACCGAGGTTAATAATGGCTCCGAGTTTTTGTCGACCGCATCCTCTAGCAGTGCCGACATAAGTTTGAGAGGCTAGTTAAGTAACTACAATTTTGATTTCAGCAAAAAGAGATCTAGTCATGAATTAGAAGTATACCTGAAAGAACTGATCGAAACCCATCTAATAACTGAGTGATTGCAACCAATGGAAGCATTAATGCCACATATTTCACTATTTCTTTCTCATTGCTATAAAAGCGAACTAGCGATTCACGTGTAAAAATCATCGTCGAGGCAATCAAAATTCCTACAGTAATCACAATGAATAATGCCACATGTACAGCTAAACGTGTGGCATTTGGATTCTCCGCTCCGAGTTCATTCGAAACCATTGTGCTGTAATTGAAAAAAAAAATGGTAAATGCTACTGCAATGTTTCAACACATGATTAATGAGGTAAGGAATGATAATTTGATCACATATAATTAGTTCAACTAAGCTTACAGCTCCACTGATCCCTAAGGGAATCATATAGATAACTGCACACAAATTAAGGCTGAAGAAACAAAAAAATCAATATAGTAATTAAAAATGGTGTAAATTAATGTTGGAGAAATGCAAACAATATGTGTTGCCATAGCTATAAGAAAAAAGAGTCAATTTTGAATCTAGTTTTTACTAGCCCTGATTTTAATTTCCGTGACACCACAGATTGAGTTTGCAGTTTGGCACTAAGAATGCAATTCAAACTCCATTCACAATTTAAAAGTTGAGTAAAAATAAAAATAAAAAAATCGCGAATCTAACCATTCTATATACTTGATCTTATATATCTTTGTTGTTGGCACTGAACATTGAAATTTATATATCTTTGTTGTTGGCACTGAACATTGAAATTCAATTGAACATGTCTTTATTGTACTTGTTCATCTAATAGGAAATAATGCTCCACCAACCAAGTTGGTAGTTCATTGGTTTGTTATGTGGTAATTGTGTGAGAGGTTAGGGTTCGAGTTAATTTGGGATTTGAGGCTATGTTGTTGTTGTTGTTGTTGTTAGGGGTTCGAGCCTCACGAGAGGGGAAGCTGTAGTTTCTTTCTTATCCAAAAAAAATAAAAAATATTGCTCCACCAAATGTGAGTCACACCCTCTCAGTATCTGTCAAATATTCGGTTCACATGCATACTATCTAAGCAACATACAACACGAAACAACAACAATAACAACAACAACAACAACAACAACAACAACAACAACAACAACAACATAGCCTCAGTCCTAAATTAACTAGGGTCGGCTACATGGATCAAACTTTTCCATTGTGCTCGATTAAGTGCAATTGATGGTGAGCTTTTCAAACCATTCAAATCCCTCATAATTAATGCATCTCATGTTAACTTTGGTATGCCCCTACCTCGTCGAGTTTCTACGGTTTCTATTGAGTCAAGTTTTCTCGTTGGGGCATTTGTAGGCCGTCTTTGCGGGTGACCAAACCACCGCAATGCGCCTTCCCTAATCTTTGTATCAATTGGTGCTACACCTACTTGTCTTTGAATTTCTATATTTCTTATTCTATCTTTACGAGTTTTACCACACATCCACCTAATCATCCTCATTTCTGCTACGTTCATTATATGTAATTGTTGTTGCTTTATCGCCCAACATTCACTTCCATAGAGCATAGCTGGCCTAATTGCGGTCCTATAAAATTTTCCTTTTAACTTAGTAGGAACATTTCGATCACAAATCACCCCTGTTGCACTCCGCCATTTCTTCCATCCAGCTTGAATTGTGACATCATTATCAATGTTACCATCATTTTGTATGATTGATCGTAGGTATCTAAAGTAGTTTACCTTAGGAACTTCTACTTCCCCTAATTTTACCACTCCGTCATCTCGATGTCTAGTGTTTCTAAACTCACAGTGCATGTATTCGGTTTTCGTCCTACTCAACTTAAAGCCTTTAGATAAATTTTCTTGATGGTTGAAATCTATTTTAATTAATGGCCTTCAATAATTACCATCAACCAATTGTAGTAACAAAATTTGATTCTAAATTAACCATTGTTTTTGAAGTATATAGTGTGTGTGCGTGGGTATGTGTCGCAGGCGGGCCTAACAACAGTTTTTTTAATTTCACTGATATACAATAAAAACAATGCTACAACATAAATGCTTACACAAAGAGTGGTCTATCTTATTTTGAGTTGCTCAAGTTTCCTACGTTGTTTTCTTCATTATGAGAACTTCTTAGAGAAACCAAATAAATTCAAGGCAATAAAGAAGAAGGCCAGTACATACCGCTAAGCCGAAACCAGCAACCGCCGCGAAAGAGGCGGGTATTGAAGCACCAGAGAGAGCTAACTCATCACCCTGATGCCCAACATACATCAGAGAGATGACTTGCAATGTACAAAGCCATGCTCACAGACACCAAAGGCCCTGCCAACTTCACTTGTCTCTTCACCTCTTCAAACATTGCCTTGTGCTTTCCGGGCATAATTTCCATTAGAGATGATTAATTAAGCATCCAAAAATGTGTTCTTTTGTTTTGTTTCACAATCCATACATAAAGAAATATTGTTCTTATATGTAAAATCTGCTTTACATTGTTATGGAATATTTCGGTCAGTAAACTTTACATGCATAGAGTGTTGGATTGGAACAAAAGAGTTTTACACGCCAAGTGTTAAAGGAATACAGGCTGTTTTCTACAAGTGATTCCTTTATTAATTAGTGTGGATAAGACTTATCTATCATAGACATTTGATTTCACAAATTATCTTCTTTTT
The DNA here is from genome assembly GCA_039657325.1 of Stephania cephalantha. Lineage (NCBI taxonomy): Eukaryota > Viridiplantae > Streptophyta > Magnoliopsida > Ranunculales > Menispermaceae > Stephania > Stephania cephalantha. The sequence continues at coordinate 63,583,890 of CM077567.1, read as the reverse complement.
TTTTTTTTGGTATACATTTCACATTTCTCTTTGATTATGTGTATCCTCTTTTTCTGTTTTTGTTCATTGTAAAGATGTTTCAATTGATAATTTGTCCAAAAATGTGTATCAAAACTACATTTTGTGGAAAAAAAAAGTTGTATCAATTTTGAGTGCATATATTCACTAGCTACTAGAAACTAGCTATTAATAGCATTTACATATAATTGAATTTACCATGAAATGCCATAAGTAGATGAAGGAAAAAAATGACGTTATTTTGATCTTTATTTTAAATTTTTAGCAATGAATAATAGCAATTATAGTAAATTGGGATAATTTAGCATTGCCAAAAATGTTATATATATATACAGACTCTTTTTTATAGCATTTTTCAAATGGTCATACTATGGTCTTTTTGGTGTTGTGATTTTTCTTTTGTAACAAAAGAAAATTGTTACAACTAATTGACTTATTTGCAACCAATAAATTGAGTCAAGATTTTGTTAGGACCATTCGTATGAAAAATAAAATTATCTAGTCTCATCAACTATCCTCTAAATTTGAACTCACAATACAACAACAACAACAACATAGCCTCAGTCCCAAATTAACTGGGGTCGGCTACATGGATCAAACTTTTCCATTGTGCTCGATTAAGTGCAATTGATGGTGAGCTTTTCAAACCATTCAAATCCTTCCTAATTAATGCATCCCATGTTAACTTTGGTCGCCCTACCTCGTCGAATTTCTACAGTTTCTATTGAGTCAAGTTTTCTAGTTGAGGCATTTGTAGGCCGTCTTTGCAGGTGACCAAACCACCGCAACCGTCCTTCCCTAATCTTTGTATCAATTGGTGCTACTCATACTTGTCTTTGAATTTCTATATTTCTTATTCTATCTTTACGAGTTTTACCACACATCCACCTAAGCATCATCATTTCTCCTACGTTCATTTTATGTAATTGTTGTTGCTTTACCGCCCAACATTCACTTCTATAGAGCATAGCTGGTCTAATTGCGGTCCTATAAAATTTTCCTTTTAACTTAGTAGAAACATTTCGATCACAAATCACCCATGTTGCACTCCGCCATTTCTTCCATCCGACTTGAATTCTATGTGTGACATCATTCTCAATGTTACCATCATTTTGTATGATTGATCCTAGATATCTAAAGTGGTTTACCTTAGGAACTTCTATTTCCCCTAATTTTACCACTCCGTCATCTCGATGTCTAGTGTTTCTAAACTCACAGTGCATGTATTCGGTTTCGTCCTACTCAACTTAAAGCCTTTAGATTTTAATGTATTCCTCCAGAGTTCTAATTTCCTATTCACTCCATCTTTAGTTTCATCCACTAAGACAATATCATCTGCAAATAGCATACACCATGGTATATCCTTTTGAATATGTCTAGTTAGTTCATCTATAACTAAAGTAAATAGATATGAGCTTAAAGTCGATCCTTGATGTAGTCCTATCGCAATGAGAAATTCTTTTGTAGCTCCTCCAAGTGTCTTTATACTCGTTACTACTCCATCATACATATCCTTAATAGTGTCTATGTATCTAGCATGCACTCTTTTTCTTTCTAAAACCCACCAAAGAACATCTCTAAGGACCCTATCATATGCTTTTTTCTAAATCTACGAATACCATATGAAGATCTTTTTTATTTTCTCTATATTTTTCTAACAATCGTCTTACAAGAAAAATCGCCTCCACAGATTGACCTCCTAGGCATGAAACCAAATTTGTTCTACGATATTGTTGTTTCTCTCCTTAGCCTATTGTCAATTATCCTCTCCCAAAGTTTCATAGTGTGACTCATAAGTTTAATTCCCGATAGTTTGAGCAACTTTGAATGTCTCCTTTGTTTTTGAAGATTGACACAAGCGTGTTTCTTCTCCAATCCATTGACATCCGTTTTGATTTTAAAATTTTATTGAAAAGTTTTGTTAACCAAGTCAATCCAATTTCTCCTAAGCATTTCCAAACCTCTATGGAAAGACAACAAATCACAACAAGAAAATGATAGAGGCTAGGGGGACCACCACAATGCTATTGGTGTGAGTCCAAATTAGTTACAAGGGTAGTTAAGTAATTCGAAGTTGTAGTATAAGTAGAGGTGGTGAGAGAGTGAAAGGCATCTTGAATCTGGAATGTAATTTGGGAACTTTTAAGAGTTGTTGTTGAGAGAGTTTAAGACTCTTCTCTAATGTTACGCTTGTGTTCTTGTTCATGTAATCATTGTTGAGTTTACAAATCAATAGATCAATATCGGTGCCCTATTAATGGTATCAGAGCAATCTTCAAAGATGGAAGCTCGATTGGATGATATGGAAACTCAAATGGGTCAAATTGAAAAGGAGGTGAAGAGGATTTCAGCCATTGAGGATTCAATGAAAGAGCTCAAATTTGAAATGCAGTTAATGTTCCAAGGTTTGGCTAAGATGATTGAGGAGTTGTTGCAACAGTCTTCTCTGCAGCACATCCCTACCACAATAATGAACGCAATTTCATCGTTGAACGAGTTTGTTGCGCCAAATTTTCATCCATCGTTAACGAAACAAATGGAAATAACTCGTCCTCCACAAGTTCAGCTACCAGGTTCTCAATCTCTTTTGTGCTATTGTTTCATCTCACAATGGAAGGTTTGGCTCAAGCACTATGAATCTAGATATCAGATTTACCTATTCTTGAGATCGCACCTTCAATTACAACTCCAACTCCAATGCACCTCGATTTCAATACTCCTCCACCCCCATCGCCACAATATCCACCAAATCTACCTCATACCTTCGTAAAGACCAAGGATATTCTCCGATTCAGACTTCATCTTGTTGGAAGGATTGTTCACAAGATTTCAACATGGCCAAATATGGTTTCATCATATTAAAGCTCAACATATATGCAACCTCGAGTTGGAAGGAAGGTCTTCGAGTTGCGAGATCTCCTTTGGCTGAAGAGGCATCTTTGTACAATCGCACCATCTCCATGGCCACCGCCATTATCTCTCGTTAGGGTGCTTCGTTCTCGATTCGGAGGTCTTCCTCCATCATCGAGTTATTTCTTCTTACGGTTCAGTTTGTGCGTGACTTAGTTGCAGCACTTGATTTGGGGAGAAAGCATTTGTTAGGTCGATGGGTGTATCGAGGAGATCTAAGGGTGAGAGGAGTGACACATCATATATGTGTTTATCAAGGATTCTTTACGAAGGAAAGCAGTTCGGCTTTTATGTGTGTTGTATTTGGCCACATGATTGTCCTCGAGGTGCGTGTGTTTTATTTCCTTTTAAGTTGAAGGCCCACTTAAGTGATACATCAATCGAGGAATATCATATGGATTTTGTTTCTTCTTCCACATTGGGCATGTGTCCTTCTCACAGTACAGCTACACAACTTGTTACATACAATGCATTTCATCATGGTTCCTATCTTAAGCCATTTCATCAATTTGAAGAAGGTTTATGGCAAATCTTGGGTGGCAATTATTCAGCACACTATTTCTTCATCTCACGTGACAAAAAGTCATTCATTAGCACATTTTTGGGGATTTTCATGGAGTCTACAGTTTCATCACAATTCTTAGACAATGTCGTTAGTTTTTGGTGAAGGGAATTGGCTGACCATTTATGCGACCGAACAATATGTGCTTCATGGGAAATCCATTTTGGAGTTTTTGAAGCCTTGTCTGTCAACACTAATTTGGATTTAATACTAATGGGTACTCATGGTGCCGTCATCTATTTGGCTACATTGTTATCCTCCTGCATTACGCTCTTTTGTACAATGGCGTGCACTGCGATTTCAGAATGTTATTGGGCACTGCCATCTCTGTTTTTGGTTGAGGTTTTGAGCATTTTAGCTCTATGTTGCACTTGTTGGGCTAAGGGTTGGCGCCTTCATTCAATATTTCTTGGAGCACTGTTTGTTCCACTAAGCATTCCGCGACTGCTATGGATCATTGCTTGGTCATTTTCTTCTGATAGCACAAGCTCATCTCTTCACATAGATCCATGATCCCGCTTGAATTGTTCTCTCTTTACCACCTTGAGGACAAGGTGAATTGTTAAAGGGGGAGTAATGATAGAGGCTAGGGGGACCACCACAATGCTATTGGTGTGAGTCCAAATTAGTTACAAGGGTAGTCAAGTAATTCAGAAGTTGTAGTATAAGTAGAGGTGGTAAGAGAGTGAAAGGCATCTTGAATCTGGAATGTAATTTGGGAACTTTTAGGAGTTGGGATTGAGAGAGTTTTAAGACTCCTCTCTAGGGTTACGCTTGTGTTCTTGTTCATGTAATCATTGTTGAGTTTACAAATCAATAGATCAATATCGGTGTCCTATCAGAAAAAATGTTCACCTATTGGGTTTCAAATATGCTATTGAGGCGCCAAAGCATCTACGGTGAGACAAATGAGACATCACTTGCCGAAAGGCAAGGTTTGGGAGGTCTTGGGTTCGACGTTGAAGTAAAAAAAATGCTATTGAGGTACATTTCATCGAAAACATTAGACAAACTTATCGAGGAGAAGCTCTTCGCTGTTTCAACCGACCTTGCACTGTATCGAGCCCAAATGAAATCATAGCAACAACTATGCAACTCAAAGCTGAAATAATTATTAATCTCATGTAAATTGTGTACTAACCACATAAATGAAGAAGAAAAAAACCAACTTAACTCATTAAAAAAGGAAAGTGCATTGTTATAGCTATAGGGAGTTTGTGATGCTTGATGTATTAACCGAAATCGGGAGTAAGGACTACTACCAGGTTCTAAGTCCATGTTTCCGAGTTAAAGCATACTATGAATCATGCCAATCGTGCAAGTAGAAACCAAAGGAAACTAATTAAAATTTTATGACCACGAAGTTCATGCATCCTATGAATCATATGTCGATCGTGCGTAAAACCAAAGGAAACTAATTAAAATTTTATGACCACGAAGTTCATGCCAAACCATTGCGGTATACGATGAATCATCTTTTTTTTTTTTAATCTAATAAGTTATCGCATTAGCCAATGTTGCTTCATTGCAAACAGACACCTAGTTTTAACACGGCAATCCAACACATAAAGGTGGTTGGACTCTCCATTTCCAACAATTTCACGAAATGCTATGGCCAAGGAAAAAAGGCTTGGGATCACGAAATGCGCACATCAGTCACTATTCAGCTTCCATTGGCATCTCTGGATCATGGCCGGTCAATGGCTACGAGGAGTTTCATCCAAACAAGCATAATTAGAGAAATGACTAGTAAATCGACAAGCATGGTCCTATGAATAAGTATGAAAATCAAATGACGTTTGCTCCATGTTAGAGTGAATCATTGAAATGTTGTCTAATGTGTAACTCGAGAAATATCTGTGGTGATGTTATAAGTCAGTGTTGTATATGTGTGTACAATATGTTTGTAACTGTAGGGTCAAGATATAATCAAATGAACGGCTCACATGTATTGATACATTTTGATATAAATAAGAAGGAAATAATCTTGTAGACTCAACCATTCGGTTGAAATTTGCATCATTTACGTGTGATGAAGATGTAGCTTCAATGGAGTTTAACATGGTATCGAGCTTGAAGCTAACGCAGTAGGGAAGGTTCGATCAAAACGGTGGAGACTGGATTTGTGGAACCAGGTGAAGATCTTTGCGATCAATGACGAAGATCTCACGAGTATAGATCTGGTGAGGTGAATCGTGATTCAAAGGCAAGAAATCATAGATCTGAAAGAGAAATCACAAGATCTGAGGAATTACAAGCAAGATTGGCGATTTGCAACAACAGATCTAAGAAATCTTGAAGTTTCTCGCTTCAAGACAATAGATCTGGTCAAGAAAACTCAAGATCTGGAAGGTGTTGATACTTCATCAACAAAGATTAGTGTAGATCTGAAGAGACATAGCTGAGATCTGGAGTTATGGAACAGGGATCTCCGTCATCGACATCAATCTCATGCGGAAATTCAGGTTTACATTCTGGATCTCCGTTCACTCCGTTTGGGAATTCATTAAGTCAGTTTGTTACTGTTAAACTTGATGAATCTAATTTTCTTCTATGGAAGTCTATCGTCGTACCTGCAATCCAAGGTTTCGACCTAGATGGTTACTTGTTTGGGACATTACCTCCTCCTGATAAAGTCTTGGCTGATAGTTCGCCTAATCCAGAATACAAGGTATGGTTCAGTCGAGATAGATTCTTATAGGATGGTTGATAAATGCTTTGGTACCAGATACGACAATGCAAATTATAGGCAATACACCCAAACAAACTGCAAATGAGTTGTGGATGGCAATTGAGGCATATTGTGGTTCTAATAATAGAGTTCACATTCAATCACTCAAGAAGGCTTTTCATACAACTCGTAAGGGTACAATGAAGATGAGTGAATACCTATCTAAGATGAAAGGAATATCGGACAATCTGGTTATTGCTGGATCCATTGTGAACATGGATGATCTGATTTCAAGTGTTCTTATTGGATTAGATCGCGATTATTTGCCAATCATAACTCTCTTACAAGGAAGATCTGATTTACAATGGCAAGAACTATATTCCACTCTGTTAGGGTTTGAAGCAACATTGGATCAGTACAATGTTACTCAAGGTCTTAATTCTCTGGTGATACATGATTCATTATCTGTGAATGCTGCTGAGGTGAAAGGAAGTGGTTCCAAGTCAAATTTCAATAGTAACAATTTTACTTCTCAAAAGCTGGAACAATAATGGTAATGGAAATAGAGGAAGTGGTGGATCCGAGGCGTGGAAGTGGTCGTTTTCTCGTGGAGAGGAGGTTTTCGCTCGTCAAGCGATAATAAAGTAAACCTACATGTCGATTTGTGGGAAATTTGGTCATTGCAAGCGTATGTTACTACTTACTGAGTGATATGAAGTACATGGGTACTCCAAATGGGAACCTTCAACAACAACAAATGAGGTTTTCTAATTCTACTCCTCAACACCGTCATCATTCTTTACTGCATCAGAAAATGGACAGGATGGGTCATGGTACATGGATAGTGGTGCAACTTCACATGTCACTGGAGATCCTTATCAAATGGTGAATAATTCAGCATATTCAGGTACACAGTCTTTAATGGTTGGAAATGGTCAATTATTAAACATAGCTAGTACTGGGTCTGCTTGCATTCCATTCTCTAGCTCTAGATTGTCATTTCACAACACTCTATGTGTACCAAACATCAAGAAGAACTTGTTGAGTGTCTCTCAATTAGCAAAAGACAACAATGTGCTGATTGAGTTTCATCCTCATGTCTGTTTCGTGAAGGACATCCAAACCAATGAGATTCTTCTTCATGGAACTCTACAAAATGGTCTCTATCGCATTTCTGGTCCACCTGCACAGTCATCTACATCTCATGCTGCTTTGTTTGTGTCTAATAAAGGTTTGTCCAAATTGTGGCACTCCAGGCTTGGTCACCCAGCACAAAAGACTCTTCAACAGGTTATGCATCATAATTTTCATCTTCCATTCAGTTCAATTACTGATATGTGTCAGTCATGTCCACTGGGAAAGAGTCATGCATTACCATTTCATTCATCTAGTAAAATGTCAAATGATGTCTTGGATTTAATCCATACTGATTTGTGGGGTCCTGCACCAATTACTTCTCCCGGTGGGTTCAACTATTACATTCATTTTATCGATGATTCTACTAGATTCACATGGTTGTATCCTTTAAAACTAGAGTTTGACGCATTGCAAGCTTTCATACATTTCAAGTCTATGGTTGAAAATCGTTCGATACTACTATCAAAAGAATTCAATCGATTGGGGTGGAGAGTATCGATCTTTCCGATCTACTCTTGATTCTTATGGTATAATTTTTCAACATTCATGTCCTCACACATATGAACAAAATGGTAGAGTGAACGCAAACATCGGCATATAGTAGAGATGAGTCTTACATTGTTAGCCCATGGAAAATTATCTTTGAAATATTGGTGGGATGCTTGTCTTTACAACAGTGTTTCTTATCAATCGTCTTCCTACCAAAGTATTGCATAGGTTGTCTCCTTATGAAAAATTGTATCAAGTTTCCCAGATTACGGTCTTCTCGGGGTGTTTGGGTGTGCTTGTTTTCCATACTTAAGACCATACGATCATCACAAGTATCAATTCGGATACGAACGATGTATCTTTACGGGGTATAGCGATCAACATAAGGTCTATAAGTTTAAGTCGGAGTCGAATTTATATCACTAGAAATGTTGTCTTTCATGAAAATGAGTTTCCATATAACTCATTATTCTCCATTGGGACTTCTACAACAACAAAGTCCTCTCCTGAATATGCTACAGGTTTTCCTTTGCCTGTTCCAAATCAGGTTGTGTCTAAGTCTGGCCCTGTGTTTTCTCAGTCACAAGAATATGAATATGTGTCTAATTCATCATCTTCGATGTTTCATCTACACCAACAACTACAACTTCACATTTGTCGGTGGAGTTGGAGTCGAAAGTTCTGTTATTGATGTTCCACAAAATACACATCCAATGATTACTAGAGCTAAAGATGGAATCAGTCTAAAGAAAGTGTTTTTAACTACTTCTTCACATTCTGAGATGATATTCCTCATTCAGTGGCTGATGCTCTTAAACATCCTCATTGGAAGGCAGCCATGGATCAGGAATATCAGGCCCTTATAAGAACTGGTCCTTGGTCTCTTGTTCCTTCTTCTCCTAATCAGAACATAGTGGGAAATAAGTGGATTTTTTCAGTGAAAAAGAACTCTGATGGGTCCATCAATCGATATAAGGCTAGACTAGTGGCCAAAGGGTTTAAACAAGTACCCGAGATCGATTTTGATGAGACATACAGCCCTGTGGTTAAGGCTTCTACCATTAGAGTAATTTTGTCTTTAGCAGTGCAGTTTGGTTGGTCATTGAGACAGATTGATATCAACAATGCCTTTTTAAATGGTCATTTGGTTGAAGAAGTATACACAAATCAACCTATGGGATTTGTGGATACTTCTCATCCTACTGTTGTCTGTAAATTGCATAAAGCATTGTATGGTCTTCGTCAAGCTCCTCGAGCATGGTTTGATCAACTTAAAACTACACTGATGTCTTGGGGTTTCCACAATTCCAAAGCTGATAATTCTTTGTTCATATTTCATCAAGAACAAGTTGTGTTGTATGTGCTGGTTTATGTGGATGACATTATAATTACAGGCTCAGATACTACTACCATTCAATCCTTCATTAATAGTCTGAATGGTCGGTTTGCTTTAAAAGATATTGGAGAACTCAATTTATTTTTGGGTATGGAAACACATAGGACTGCGAAAGGATTGTACTTGACTCAAACTGCCTATATACAGCAGTTGTTACAGAAAGGGGGTATGTCTAATGCTAAACCCATTGATACTCCCTTCTCTGTTGGAAAACAGTTGTACCAGGATGGCAGTGCTTCTTTAAGTGACAAAACTCTTTATAGAAGTTTACTTGGTGGTCTCCAATATCTTGTTAATACTCGGCCTGACATTGCTTTCATTGTGAACAAACTAAGTCAGTTTCAACAGTCTCCAACTGTTGTTCACTGGCAAGCTCTTAAGAGGGTGTTGAGATATTTGAAAGGCACTGCTGATGTGGGTTTGTGGTTCAAGCCGAGTTCATCAATGTACATTACTGGATATTCAGACGCTGATTGGGCAGCCTCAGTGGATGATAGGAAATGTGGTGGTTATCTTGTGTTTCTAGGTACTAACTTGGTTGCTTGGCAATCCAAGAAACAACAAGTGGTGGCTCGTTCAAGTACTGAGTCAGAATATAGAGCTTTAGCTCAGGTGGCTGCTGAAATTAGTTGGTTGTAGTCGTTGCTTTCAGAATTGAAGATTTCTATTCGTGCTTCTCCTACAGTGTGGTGTGATAATGAGTGTTGCTGCTCTAGCTAAGAATCCAGTTTACCATTCTCGCACGAAGCATATTGAGTTGGATATTCATTATGTAAGAGATAAGGTTTTATTTGGGTTACTTGATGTTCATCATGTTCCATCTTCTGACCAAGTTGCTGATATATTCACTAAAGCATTCCCAGCTACTCGGTTTCACTACTTGAGGGACAAACTAAGTCTCATTTCACTTCCCCTTAATTTGAGGGGGGATGTTAGAGTGAATCATTGAAATGTTGTCTAATGTGTAACTCGAGAAATATTTGTGGTGATGTTACAAGTCAGTGTTGTATATGTGTGTACAATATGTTTGTAACTGTAGGGTCAAGATGTAATCAAATGAACGGCTCACATGTATTGATACATTTTGATATAAATAAGAAGGAAAGAGCTACAATGGAGTTTCTGTGTGAACGGCTCGCATGTATTGATACATTTTGATATAAATAAGAAATATCGCATGTAATCAAATGAACGGCTCGAATGTATTGATACATTCGGTTGAGCTGCATCATTTATGTGTGATGAAGATGTAGCTTCAATGGAGTTTAACACTCCACAGCGCAGACAACAAAGTGTCCAATGTAACTATTCCAATCTACCAATATGATTACGTGATATAACGAAGTTCACATACAAAAACAATTTTAGCCATTCTTTTTTCTTTTTTTTTTTTGGATAAATCCGTGAAATATTTAACATTACTCATGCTTCATTCAGCATCATCTAGAGATAAAGGATTTAGCAAAAATTGTAAACTGCATGCGAGGCACTGATTATTTTCTTAAATAAATCAGATCAATTTCATTGAAGTTGAGATTTACCCCATTGGGAGGAATTTAATTTCTTTTTCTTTTCCAAATAGCAGTTGCTTTTGCGATTTTACATGCGTGTTGGAAACATGGTTACTGTCACTCCCAATAGTATCACGAAAAAATCAAACAGAAAGATGACTCTAGCAAGGATTTTTAGTATATAAATACTTGTACATGTGCTTCAGGAGTCCATTTCCTTGGAGCTGAGGTGATTGAAGAGTCTCTCTTTAGCCTTTTTTACCTGAATAAATAGGAGAAAAGAGAATGTAAGAAAAAAAAAGAAAAAAAGAATTCACTTGTAACAATCAGAATAAAAGTGGGATCGAAAAAAAAAAGAGAGAAAACACATCACCTGTTGATCCCAATCAGCACATAAGGTCAACACTAGAAGCAACAAGGTCTGCGTAAAAAGTCCACATATAATCCCCATCCAAAGTCCCTGTTTGCCGTGTTTATAGAACAAAGACATGTATTAGTACCCTGTACTCATTGTGTAAAAAAGAAAATTAAGGTCGAAGAACGTTTCGGCAGCTCAAGTTTGTGACAATTAGTCACTCAATAGCTTAAAAGCCAAAATATATTACATATTTATGTATGCTTGTGAGTTCTTAATGAGTTTGTGTACGATGTGTTAGACTATATAAACTCCACTTATGTAGAACTTAGGATCTTCTCTTACGCTCTACATAGCCGGTCCCTAGTTTGCATAAAGAAGGGTTGGAATAGGTTGGCTGGCAATCAACATAGGCATTTGTCACTCTTGACGGAATGGATCAAACAGATATAAACGTTGGGAAATTCCCTCCTAAAGTGCATTAAAGCAAGCGGAGTGGAAACGTTTGATCTATATTGTCAATCCCAACTAATTTGGGATTGAAGCTTTAGACTACCATTAATTATTACAACATATTAGTAGGGATTTAAAAAGCACATACATATCACATTATGGATGGACCAAGAATATTATATATGTTAATGCAATTAGGGAATGAGCAAATGCTTGCAAATATTGCACATGGAAGTTAGGAAGTGAGCAAATGCATGTAATGACGTTCAAGCTCAAAATTAATTGAGAATTAATAATATGTTATATTACTGTTGAACCAGGTCAGAAGAGATGATTACTCAGGAATTAAGAATGTGAAGTACATCGTACCTTTCCGCCAATTTTGAAGAAGAAAGCAAATAAAACAGCAGAAGGAACACCCACAAGGTAATATGCTCCCAAGTTAATAAGAGCGCCAAGCTTTTGCCGGCCACATCCTCTAGTAGCTCCTAAAAACAATAAGATAGGCCAAGTGAATTACAGTTTAAATTTAAATGGCATTGGTCAAATTTAGCAATAGTACTGCAAATTAGTAAACCTGAAAAAACAGATTGGATTCCGTCAAGTGAGTGCGATATTGCAAGCAATGGAATAATCCTTGCTATGTATTCCACAACTTCTGTTTCATTGCTGTAACAGTATCCCAACATTCTATGCATCAAAAGCATAATAGATACCACCGAAGCGGCTGCAGTGACGACTATAAAAACAGCTGCGCGTACAGCTAAATGAGCAGCCTGCGGGTGCCCGGCTCCAAGTTCATTTGAAACCCTTGTGCTACAAATAAGGAAACCATGGCGAGACTTAGTGCAAAATTTTGCAAGCCAATGTGGGATAGCATTGAATCCAGTTTGACTAACCTTACAGCGCCACTAAGACCGAACGGAATCATATAGAAAATTGTGGATAAATTAAGGCTGAGAACAAGTAAAATCAGTTAATTATTCAAGTACTAAATAAATAAATAAACAAACAAGTTTACATAACTACTGAATTTTTTGCTGATTACCTGATTGACAGTACTGATGTTTCTAGCTTTGGATTGGGAAGAAAACCGGATAAGAGAACAACCAACTCAAATGTCCAAATTTCCAAACTGTTCAATATTGGAAGTTTCAATGAGTCCGAGAAAATGTTATAAAGTCTAAAATTAATCATACGAAGTGTATAAATTTACATATATATGAGAAATGAGCATACCAGACCATTGCAGCGGAAGGAATGGCCAGCTTTATAAAGTCGAGAATCTTGTGAAATGCTTCACATGAAAAACCACTCCAAGTATTCATGCACGCAGAGGAGAAATTGACATAACTTGCAAGTATCAAAAGATTGATCCAATAAGTGGTAGCGTTTGCGATTGCTGCCCCTTTATTGCCAAGGCCAGATTTTAAAACCAGAATCCAACACACAAAGAAGTGCAGTAAAGTTGCGAATCCAGTGCTTAGCATCATCGGTAAGACATTGTTTTGAGCTTGTAGAAATCTTGTGTGACACTGAACAAGACCATAGGCGAAAATGCTGGGGATCATGAACCGGGCATATTTCCCTGCTTCCATTGATATTTCTGGGTCTTGCCCAATAGCTACAAGAATGTGACCGGTGTTCGCCCATATTAGTGCGATCGGAACACTGACAAGTAGAGCAACAACCATGGCTCTCTGCATATGGATGCCAACCATATGATATTGTTTTGCACCATAGGACTGACCACATAATGTGTCCAGTGCGCTTCCCATTCCATTCTACCAAAATGCGGCAATCAGATTAGCAAAAATGGTTAAGAAACTATAGCTTAGTTTGCTTTGTGATAGTAAACTATATAGATGATAATGAAAGCAATTTACCTTTTGTTTAACATTACATAAAATTAAGGAAGCAACAATATCTAAAGAGTGAAAAATGTTTAATAGGCAATGAGGAATGCAATGAAAACTTCCATTGATGTCTACTAGCATCAAAGAATTAAAAGCTTAATAGGCAAAAATATCTCAACTCTTTTAAGGTTTTGGAAAAGGAAAATGATTTGTTGGTGTCAAATCGATGTGTATTGAATAGACATCCGGAACATCAATGGAAGTTTATGATATTTTTGTCAAAATTAAAAAGTCCGGATATTTTTGCGAAAACCTTGAAATCAAAGGATATATTATCCTTTTAAGCCAGAATTAAATGCAATGGGCCAGCCTTATTTTCTCACAATCCATATAATGAGAACATAAAGAGAACTCAAACAGATCCAACTAGTCTTGCATTTAAAAAAAAAAAAAACCCAAATTTCATAAGTCCAAGCTTATAATGGATCAAAATAAGTCATTAGATGAAAAGGGAAAGAAAAGCAACACACACCAATAAGCTGAAACCAGTGACAGAAGCAAATGAGGTAGCCATTGAAGCACCAGAGAGAGGCAGCTCCCCCAAATGCCCAACAAACATCACTGATATCACTTGCACACAATACATCAGAAAGCTGACTGACATCAAAGGCCCTGCTAGCCGTACTTGCCTTTTCATCTCTTCAATCAGTGCTTTTTGAGGATTTTTGGGTCCCAATGTATCATCAACAACTCCTTCACAAATCCCCAACAACAGAGGTGCCTCACAATCATCTTGTTCTTCTCTGTCCATTTTCATCTCCTTGATTAGTTTGTACAATCACCTTCTTATGAAATACACAAATCTTTGATTGACAATTTGACATGTAATAATGGGCCAAAAATTTACATAGAATTGATAAAACAAAAAGAATATCTGACATGACGAGAAGATTAATATAATATCTTCTTTTTTTGTCATGTTGTATTTTTTGTCACGTTAGAATGTTTGATGTTTGTCTTATTCTTAGGTATTGACATTTGGGATTAATCGTATCTAAAGGGTGCGAATACTCATAATTATTAAAAAAATATTTAAAAGTAGACATTGAGGTAGACACCTTCTACTTTGATTCCTACCACATTAGCTAGACATTCACAATCCACATTGCATTGGAGAGCTTCTTTTGGGTTGAATGTTAATTGTATCATAGTGGATCCAATTTTCGCCTCAATTTATGGTTGCATTGGAGATGATCCAATTAGACGTCCCCGACTGCACTGTACGCATCCAAATCAAAGCCCTCTCCAAAAAGGCAAGAAACCGCAATTCTCTCAAGCATTTAATTAGAGCATAGGTAAATCAAATCAAATCAAATGAAGCAATCTCGTACTAACGCATGAAAAAAGATTAATATGGAAAACCTTCTAGGGCAGAATCAGAACGATGAAGGGCTAATCGAATATCAACAAACGTCGTTGTTGGAATGCAAAAGAGACGATGAGCTAATCGGGTCTTTAATTTTAGGAGCGGGAGTTTACCCTATTACTCAAATATACCATGGTTTTTGAACTCAAATTGATAAAGGCACCCACTTTCTTTTTTTTTTTTTTTGGAAAAATCCCTAAAAGACGTTTAATAAATTAACGTAGCCCATTTTTTTATGTTAAATATACCTCATTACTTACACATTCCCTAGTCTCCTCGACCTATGAATTTCGGACATACAAGGTTGAAACCTCTTCAAATCGAGACATATAAAGAGATATTGTGTGTTCGAAATCGATGTGCGAAAGAATGAACAAAAAAAATTCAAAACTCCAAAAAATACATGAAAACGACCCAAAAATCAAGTGAGTTTTTCTCATAATGGCTAGAATACTTGATTCTATCGACATTTTTTTACCCAAAATGTGAGATTCGAGCCCTGAATCGAAACCATGAACCCAACAATAACATCACAAAACGACACAAAAACAACAAAAAAAATCAAGAAAAAAAAAAACCGACATGAAAAAGGTGGAGAATACACTAATAGCGTCGAATTTGGGTATGTGTGGATGTGGTGAGCGGGGTATGAATGAGCAAAAAAATCATTTTATATGGAGGGCATTTGGGTCATTTCACATTTTTTTTAAAAAGGGTACACAAATAAGTGATGTCTTGTGAGGACCCTAATAAATATAGAGCGCCGCTATGTGCACCCCACCAATTTACGAAGGCACCCTTTTTTTGGTATTCTCTCCTCTAAATTTTACTTTGATGTAAAAGAAAATATTGCCCCTTATACCTCAACACACAACACACAACACACTTTTGAACAAAATTTGGGGCACCCCATTTTCTTTGTCTATCATCTCTAACTTAAACCTACATTTCTTTTTGGCGAGGGTTTATCGATTATTGCGCTTTCACACCATCCGATAGCGAGGTACCTCGTTTAACACCATTTAAAGGTTCAAATCAACTGTTTTTTGTGTTGGAAATAGTGACATTTATGATTTGTTTTTTCATTGCGGGGTTTCAAATATTTGACTTTCGAATTTGTTTTCAACGTATAATGGATGAATCTCCCGCAATGATACAAGAGGAGGTACAAGAAGAGGTATTTGTTTTGTTTTTTGTGTTTTTTTCCTTTTTTTTTTTTTTTTTTTTTTTTTTTTTTTCGTTTTTTCATGTGTGTGTTTGGTCATGATTGTTTCAGCCACGCAGACCGAGACCTTCCATTAAGTCTCGGTTTGTGGGAGAGCGAGAATAATAAAGACTTCTCGGTCACTCTAAAATCAAGACATGTTCGGATGTCTCGGTTCCCATGTACCGAGACGTTACATTAGGCCTCGGTCCCCAAGGCAGAAACTCGGTTTTATGTCGTGGCCCCTGTATTACAGAAACAATAGTTTTTGGGTTCTTTTCGTGAATATGTTGTGTATTGATTTTGAGTACTTATGGTTCGGTGTTTGTGTTGCGGGTAATGCCGGTTTCGACGTTATTTCGGACTACAAGGATGCTTTCATTCCTTGTAGGTCATTCCCATCGAGAGAATCGGCTATTTCATGGTTTCAAATGATTGGTCGTGCGAACAAGTTTGTGTTAGTAATGAAGCACTACGATCTTTGGAGGGATTAAGCGCAGAGGAAGGGTCAAAAGCGCATGTGAGAGGTCCGGTACATTAAGGGAATGTCACAAAGAGTAGGAAAAACCAAAGCGGCAAAACTTGCCTTAACAGAAGCGAAGAGGAAGAGGAAACTAAGAGGACTCAAACTGGTATAAAATGTGGGTACCCTTTCCTTATTAACATCAAGGAAAATATGAATTCTTTGTGGTACGTCACATTTGTGTGTGTGGGAGGCACAATCACGACCCGTCAAAAACTTGGACAACCATTCATTTGCGGGAAGATTGGATACGGGTGAGCAGTGGTTGTAGTGCGAGATGACTAAAGGGAATGGGAAGCCAAGAGATATCCTCAACACGTTGAAGCAAAGAGATGTAAATAACGTATCGACTATACGAGACAATATATAATGCACGACAAAAATTTCGAATTGAGGATGCGGGTGGGAGGACTCAAATGCAACAACTATTGCACATATTGGAGAAGAATAAGTGGATGTCATGGCATAGGAAGCATCCCGATACGAATGTCGTCACTGATTTATTTTGGTCACATCCTGATTCAATCAAGTTGCTACGGTGATTCCTGTCGGTTCTATTGATGGATTGCACTTACAAAACAAATAGGTATCGGATGCCGTTATTGGAGATTGTTGGCATTACTTCGACGCATTTGACGTTCTCAGTTGGGTTTGCTTTCATATAATCGGAGACTCATGCAAATTATGTCTGGGCACTTGAGAACTTGAGATCTATATTGGATAGGTGGCCTAAACTGACGTGTTTGTTACGGATCGAGAGTTAGACCTTATTAGTGCTATCGAAGAAGTATTCCCATCATCGTCTCATTTTCTTTGCTCTTGGCACATAAACAAAGTAGTATTGGTCAAGACTAAGAAGATGTTTGGGGATAACAAAGGCTTCGCTCGTTTCATGGATAAATGGACGAGCGTGTTGTATGCTAAGTCGGAAGCCTTATTTGAACTTAGGATGAATGACTTGCGTTGTGAGTTCGGTCATATTTATTTGAACTTAGGATGAATGACTTGCGTGTGAGTTCGATCATGTGAAGGGTCTTGCGATTACTTGGATAATACATGGACGAGACTAAGTATTCATTTGCGGTTTTGCCTTACCGAGACATATCTTTCTATAGTCTCTTGTATTAGTCTCGATTATGTGTGTCCGTAACTACCATCAACATTTTCGTTAGGCCAAGACCGAAACTTATGCATAAATGTCATTGTTGTCCTATCGAGACACGAGCAATTACTTGCGATATACTTAATCCAAATGGATTGGCCATAAAATAATGTAAGGAATCAACAAAACCCAAAAAAAATAGTCTACAATGCTATAGCAACACCAACAACAACAAATAGTTACAAAATCAACAAAGCTGAAGTAAAAACATTTCAATTCAACCCAACAAACAATTTACAAAATAAACATCAAAAACAACAAACAATTTAAAAATTCCCAATTCAATGTCAACAACAAGAAACAGTTTTACAATCCGGAGGGCTCGGAGGGCTTCGTCTTCTTGAATACCTTCCGATGATATTCATTGCCATGCATGCGCTTGAGAGGAGCAGCAACGGGCCGAGTAGGAGGAGCATCAGACTGAGGAGTGGCATCAGACCGAGGAGGAACATCACTAAACCTGAATTGGGTCGTCGTGCTGTCTTGTTGGGTAGTAGCGGTGGTGGTAGCCGTGGTAGTGGTGGTGGTAGTAGTGATGGTGATAATCCTCCCTGACAAGAAGTGCACGACATCTCTCGCCATTCTCTTTGTGGAGCCAACGGTACACTCCTCCTTTGGCAAGGCAATCCACTTCAACGCAACGTCCAATGCACGTCGGTTCCGTTGTTCAAAACCAACATTCATAAGTTTGTTAAGTTAGGCAATAATGGTAGGAAATGAAATGAAGAGAACACCGCCAACTACAGACCTCAAACACGTCATTATAGGTGATGGTAGAGGCTATGGCCGCATCGTCCTCGTATGCCGGGTTCTCGATAATCGGGTGAGAAACTCGTAGGAACCATGGAAGGTACTCTGATGTGGCCATGAACTCGAATTGAGCCTTCTCACCTCGGACTTCAGGTGCCAGCAGATGGTTACGCCACCTCTCCCAATGTTCGATTAGAAACCATACTTAACGGAGTACTTGAGTGCGAGATGGGCATCGGGATGCCTCGAGAGGGAGATACGGGAGAGGCTGGTACACCTTGCATATACCCGAACTGTCTTAGGAACCTTTCCGGATGTATGTCGAATTGACGCCGATTTGGCCTCTATCGGTCCAATGTATGTCGAATTGACGCCGATTTGT
Organism: Stephania cephalantha; assembly: GCA_039657325.1. Lineage (NCBI taxonomy): Eukaryota > Viridiplantae > Streptophyta > Magnoliopsida > Ranunculales > Menispermaceae > Stephania > Stephania cephalantha. The sequence continues at coordinate 63,565,085 of CM077567.1, read as the reverse complement.
CCTGATTCCCGACAGTCTCGTGTTTCTGGATCCAACGCACAACACGGGGTTGCACTCCGTCCATGAACTTGGCGTTTGATACGGCAAACCCAAGTTTGAAGTGCTCGTACACCCATCCCTGGCCAAAAAAAAGAAAACATTAGCAACGATACCACAATTGGTAATAAATAAAAATTAGAAAGCAAGTTGAATTTGTGTCAATTACCTCGAGCAAAGTGAGGTAACCGGCAATTTGGTACACTTCAAATCTAGTCACCGACCCAAGCTGACGGTACAAGTACGCCAATGCCTTGACGGCCCCATGCGTACTTGGCAACATCGTCTAAATTCTCCAAAGCAACTTGAGCAATGCGATAGAGACCCGTGATCCACTCTTGTCGGTAAAGAGAGTACACGACAAAGATACAAAATAAATTCTCGCGTTGTGCACTACACGGGAGGTAATTACGCGGCTTCGACTTCCCGGTCGGGGCCACCGAGTCTTCAACCACACCTTTCGAATAATTAGGCCCCTCATGATGTTGACCTCCTCCTCCGCCTCCTCAATTGTAACACCAAGCAACTTGGAAACTAGCTCTATTGCTTCCTCGCGAGAGTCCTCGGTGTATCTTGAGAAACCGTCCACCGCAACAACCTTGCTGTTGGTCATCGAAATCTTCAATAACATGCTAACGTCCTCCAAAGTTATTGACATTTCACCGAATGGCATGTGAAATGTATTTATCTCCGGTTGCCACCGCTCGACAAAAGCGAGAAATGAACTCTTTGTTGCCACTTCCCAGTCACGAGCAATCAAGGAACGTGGTTAACCCGATCCGGTGGATAATCCTCTCGAAGACCCTCGGTATCGGGGTGGCATGCTTGCAAATCCAACTCTTGGATTTGAGCCCTGTGGTTGATGCATTTCGGTTGTGGTCGATGCTTTGAAAAACAAATGAAAGTTACATAAATATATATAGCTAAGTTTTGAACTTATGAATCTCAAGGTAAGTCACAACTCATCACGTAAGCACACAATTATATTAAACACATTTCACATAATTAATCACAAATACTCCATTGCTACTATTTGGTAAGCCCCTAAAGAGTGTTAGAATTATGAGAATACCTCACATCTCATAACAACAAATTATTAACTAGTATTTCAAATTCACTAACATACATTAAATTGATTACCAAACTCTATAAATGATGTTGGGAAAGGATCACTCTAAACCAACAAGCATAAACAAGAAGTAATATTTACCAAAAGCAACACCCCATGCATGTGTTAATTTGTGACTTAGTGAGTGCTTTCATTACTCATGCAATATCGTAAATACTAGTAGCTAGCAAAGTGTGACTTTGTTAGAGGAACAGACGAGCTACATACCACATTGTCTCAAATCGCAGCCGCAACATGATGTTTGAAGCTCAACAATAAACTTCAATCTATTGGCCCACCGGGTAAAGGAGCAGACATGTCTTCTTCTTGATCTTCTTCATTTGTTGTGGGTCGGGTACCACCGCCACTTCGACTACCTCGCCCACCTCAGCTTCCTTGGCTGCCTCGAGTGGCTCGTGTCCCTCGGTTGCCTCCACCACTGGTACTACCACCCACATGATCTTGACAAAGTAAACATAAAATCACAATTGTCAAAAAAGAATAAAAACTAAGTAAATAGTAAGTAACAAATTCAACAATTGCAAATAACTTAAAACAAACATTATTCTATTTCTTCATTCCCAAGTGAGTCCTCAGAAGACTCGGAAGCTTCACCTTGACTTCCACCTCGAGCAATCATCAAATCCCTTTCCCGATGCTCGACAATATGTGAACCCTCATCTTCTACAACACCCTTACGAAAACATGTACTCGCCTCTGGTGCCTTGACCTTGGTTTCAAGCTTTTGCTTCTCCTTCCCAGGTAGAAAGCGGCATCGGGATCGTCGACCACCACGACCACGGGCACCTCCTAATGGATCACTATCGGTCTCCTCCTTAGTCACAACTACTTTGGAACGAGCCATATCTGAAGGGAAAATTCAAATAATTAATTTAAATAAAAAAAGAATTAAACAATGTGTAAAAAGTATGTCTCGATTGAACATGTTTGAGAATTAATATAATGTCTCGGTACCATGTCAACGAGACATACCTATAAGTATCGGCTTCCAGAAACGAAACATAATGTAAAGTCTCGGTGATATTCGACCAAGACAGTAGAAATTACATTCGTTGAAGGAGAAATACCAATTTCTTTGGAGATCCTACTTAAATCAAGTAAGTTATCCCTTAATTTTATTAAAATTTGATGTATGGATTAAATGCATGGTAGATTTGGATGAATTTATTGTTGATAGTTTAAGTTTGTGGAGTTGATCTTAATTGAGTGGATTGAAAGAAAAAAAAAGGTATTATTGTAGATTTGTGAAAAAAAGAAAAAAAAAGAAAAAAAATGATTAGATTCACCAAAATCACCAAGTGGTGATTTTTTGGGGTAAGGGACGCACACACGCACTTTGTGGTCCTCAAATTGGGCTCGACACGGCCAAACCCAATCCAATGGGTGAATCGGGTCGGGCCATGTGGCCGAACCAGGGCCCGGTTTCATGGGCCCAAAACCTCAATTTATTTAAAACAATATAAAAATACATTAATTATATATTAATTAATAAAAAACATAAATTCATAAAAAATTAAGAAAATAGAAAAAAATTAGGAAAAATAAGAAAAGTGAGAAAAAAATTGTAGGAAAGTGAGTTCGGGAATTTTTTTAGAAATATTACACTAAGATTTTTCTCAAAAAACGTGCATCCACTATAAATTCCTTATTTTGAATTATATTGAGATTTAAAAACCTAAATTATGTCAAATAGGCTCAAACACATTCAATTCATTGCAAATTGATACCGGGAGCCTAGGGGACTAGTGTCGGGTATCGAGTACGTATTTTGAGGCGTGTGAGAGCCGCGATTGCCCAGTATTTTGCGTATGAAAGTAAGTAAACCAGTAAAAAAATCAATATTAATTCTTTTCATTTTTCTCCTATATTTGATGGAATTATTGTTATTATTGGACTCTACTTCCTTACCTAGTGACCTAAGGTCTAAGTGGTCTGGTTTAGTTGTGTCCACTCGCGGGTTGAGCAGCCGACTAGCTCTCGTGGCTTCTCGACGGGTCTGAATCCTTTGAGTGAGCATCCGCCAAATGTCGTGGCTCCTCTAAGGTATTCGAGTTCCATCATGGTTGAGCATCCGGTTTACTCTGTAGCTCGCTTTGGAATTTTTCAAGTTCGCGCTGCGCTCAAGTGACGCGACAGTGCGAAACGGATTGGGTGCGGTCGGAACGACTTGACTGTCACACCAGTTTTAGACACGTTTTAAGTGGCTTTAAGCCCACTTATAGAGTGTCACGACCACTTACTCCCTATCCTTTGCTTTCGGGTTACTTGGTCCTTACTGGTTGATCGTTGTAGTCATCATCATGCATTTAACTATTTTTCTCAAGCACTTTATTTTTCTTCCAACATGATTTATAGACTTGTTTATTGTTTAATCGAATTAATTCTTGTTTAACTTCTTCCGGATTTACTCACTTTGGGATTGTCTTCGCTTTTGGTGACAATTGCAGGTCCCTCTAGTAGCAATGGCAAGGAGACTGTGATCGGTGACTTCCTATGAGCTTCCCTCAGAGTTAGCTCATCTCTGTTACTATAATAGGTTTATTTTGATATTTTGGACTGCACATATAATATATATTTATGTTGTTGGTTACTTTGGGGTTCATTTTGGGTTGTGAGACGTTTGATACATGTATATGACACTTCTTCACACTGTTTGTCACCATATATATACATGAGATCTACTTTTGCAGGATTTCCACTTCTAGGCATATACCGATTAGTGTTTACTTATTTAAGTTGCTTTAAATGTTTCTTAAATTTATTTGGGTAAACATTAATACTTGTTAAACTAAATAACAAACCTAATAAGAAACTAATGATTAAATAACTTAGATAAGAGGTGAATAGGCCTACGTTGACTATGTGGGAGTTTATGAAGGTCCACGTAGGTTTAGGCTGGGTGGGGCCCAGTTTGTAGGGTCGGGGCTATCATAGTTGGTTTTGAGAGTGAGTTTATACCGTAACTCTATGTAAACCACAACTCGACTAAAATACAAATTTGAAAGTTAAGACACAAATTTGAACTTAGAGTTGAAATCCTATGACCCCGACTTAGAGTTTAAGCTGGGAATTGAGGAGAGTTAGGGGAAACTAAGTTTGGATTATACATGTTAATTGAGTGATATGTATTATATACTACTAATGGTAATTACGAAAATTGATCGAAACTCGCTATTCTTCTTTGCAGACCGCGTTGGCCGATCATGAGACACCGCGATCGAGTGGAGCTACGAGTCCAGGCCCTATTGATCCACAGAGACTTTCGGGCCTTGACATAGAAAAAATCAACATATCATGTAATAAAAATTCTAACAACTAAGTGCTAACAATTATAATTAAGTTTCTATAAAATCATTGGCATATGCAAAACGAAAAGTTCAAACTCAAAATACTCCTTAAAGTCACTATCACTTTAAACCACCAAGTCATCAACTTTTTTTAGTAGTTTTGATCCTAAGATTCTAAAATATAAATATAGTTGCGAACATTTCAAAACAAAACATATAGTTATTAATTAACCAAATAAATTAAAATTATAAATCTCATTAAGAGGATTTTTGTTATATGTATGAGTGTTTTGGAATGGAAACTATATAATATTATGTAATATTTATATATAAATATTATATGGTATATATAAATAATAAATATCATATGGTGTATAAATTGATATATGGGGATCCCCCGTGGGTAGATGGATATCTCTGTGGGTATCCCTGTAGGGATTACCCGTGGGGATCCTCGTAGGTATGTTATTACCCATACTCGTACCCATACCCATGTGGGTATGAGATTTTGTACCCATCCCCACCCTCATCATCATTTAAAATCCCCATACCTGTTTAGTTAGGGTAAATCCCCATCGCTCGTGGGTATTCCCTACCCATTTGCATCCCTAGCCGGGAGAGTCCGTGATTCAAAGATTCGGGGATATTCTAGCAGATGTTGCCGTTTCTTGATGAAGTTGTCGACAATGATAGGGACCATGTCCACTTATTCTTTGAGGGGTTATTTTCGCCATCGGGGGTGCGGTTGTTACGATCGAACTATGTAACCTTGATAGGGCTTACAAGCGCAACTTGACTAGAGAGGCTTATCTTATCACATACCTCGAAGACGGCGCCATGCAACCGGCAGAGACACCGATTGCTCGGTGATCGAGCGGAGATCTAAGCGGGTCCTGGTAGAGATAAGAAGAGGAAGATGAAACATCGAGGTTTGGAAGAGAGCGAGTTTAGGTTTACATTGCGAGCGAAGTATGCTCCGACATATAGTTTCACAGACATACCTCCACATGCACCGCAACTTTCTCATCGGGGCAACAGTTCAGTGGGTGCTTGATAGTAGGACCGGGGGTAGAGGTGGAGGCCCTTTGCGGGGCAAAAGGTCCCGATAGAAGGGCCAGAGGTCAAGCCAATGGCAAAGCGAACGATCGGCCGCCAGCAGGACCGAGACTATGTTTTGAGTGCAAATAGGAAGGGCATATTAAGATCAATTGTCCGCAACTCGTTGGCGTGCAAGAGAGCTCGCAGCAAGAGCGACCCCAAGAGAGAGCACACGTAGTGGCTCAGAACTCCATAAAGGCGACGCGACAACTTATATAGGGTATGATTTATATTTGTTGTCGCATGATGCATACTTCGATTGATTTTGGTTCGACCGTGTCTTTTATTTCTAGATGGATGGTAAATGAGTTAGGGTTGAAACCTCGTTAGACTTAGCACCCACTTGATCCTCAACACGAGTCTTGGGGATAAGATTTACCTTAATATGGTATGTGAGGGTTGTACCTTCAAGATAGAGGGACACGAGATGCCGATAGACTTCGAGTATTAGAGTTTTTAGAGTTTGACACATTATTGGGGATGGTGGTCGGCAACATATCACGCTCGGTTGGATTGCTTGATAAGACATCACATTCCGAATTTCTTAGCAATTGGAGTTTTGTTGTCATGGCGATTCGACACGACTTTAGAGTACCAGAGAGCGAGTGGCTATGAACTAGGAGATGGAAACGTTTGCCAATTCGAGTACAATAGATAAATCAGTGGCGACTATTGAGGAGGTACCCATGGTGTGCGAGTTCTCGATGTGTTCCCGAGAATTTACCCGGATTAACGCCCCCACGAGAGATAAACTTTATTATCGACCTAGTACTTGTGACAAAGCCGATTTCGATACCTCCATAGAATGACACCAAAGAAGTTAGAGGAGTTAAGGAACCAACTTGAGGAGTTGATGAATTTAGGATTTATTCATCCTAGCATGTCTCCATGGAGTGCTCCAGTACAATTTGTGAAAAAGAAAGATAGGAGTTTAAGACTTTGCATCGATGTGCATTGTGGTTTTCGAAGATTGACTTAGGTTAGGGTACCACCGGCTTAGTATTAGGGATGAGGACAAGGAAAAGATTGCCTTCAAGACACGTATGGTCATTACGAGTTTGTCGTCATGCCGTTTGGCGACGAACGCGTTGGCAATGTTTATGGACTTGATGCACTATGTGTTGATATAGTATTTAGACCGTTTCATGATTGTCTTCATAGATGATATTTTGACTTACTCAAGACTCGTGAGGATCACGAGGGTCATCTCAAGACAATTTTATAGACACCGGGAGAGCACCGACTTTATGTTAAGTTTAGCAAATGTGAGTTATGGTTGTCGAGGTAAGATTTTGGGGCATGTAGTTGGAGTTAGTGGAGTATTAGTGAATCTTTCGAAGGTCCAAGTAGTAATGGATTGGCGTACTCCACGATCACAAGTGTGATGATATTCACTGAAACTTTTGGGTCTAGCAGGGGTATTACCGAGAGATTCGTGCACGATTCTCTAAGATCACGGACCGATGATGAGGTTGACTCGAAGGATGTCAAGTTTGAGTGCGACGAAAAATATGATCAAGCTTTCATGAAATTGAATGAGAGATTGACGACAACTCTAGTGTTAGTACCTTGCTAGAGGCGAGGAAAAGGGCATGGTTGTGAATACCGATACGTCACAGTCTCATTAGTGTGTGTTCGATGCAAAGGGATGGTGTGATTGCTTACGCGTCTCAAAAGTGAAGATTCATGAGAAGAATTACCGGTGCATGACTTAGAATGGAGGCAGTGGTATTTGCTTTGAAGATTTGGTGGCGCTTACTGTATGCCAAAAGATTTACTTTATTCATTGACAACAAGAGTTTAAAGTATCTTTTTATGCAGAAAGACCTGAATATGAGTCAACGCATATAGCTAGAGTTCCTTCAGGGTTACGACTTCTCCTTGGAATACCACCAGGGAAGGCGAATGTAGTGGCTGAAGCATTGAGCTGTAAGAGATCCGATGTGGAGGTTGTTATTTGTCAAATGACACATTAGTTTGCACTCCTCGATGCGGCATATGTAACGCCCCTAATTTTTCCAAATCTATAATAAAGTGCTGACATAAAAATAAATTAATAGATATGCATTGTATTTGTGTATTGGTGTGACTAAATGCGTGCATTATATGATACCTAGTTTACTTCGGTGTGGAATTAGCCTAATCGAAAGAAAAAGGAATCATTAAATGATGTAAATAAAGAATAATGGCAAGGATTGTAAATATACATGAGGGCATTTACGTAAAAGACATAAAAGATGGACTTAATGTGAGCTCTAGGATCATCATAACACTTAAGCTCATCTTGATGAGATGAAGGGTTGGACTTAGTCCACCAAACCCTAGCTTCTCTAATAAGCTATATAAACCACTTAAAAGCTTATAGCCACTTTTATTGGAATGAGCTACGGGAGAATTTGAGAAGAGAACCCTATGAAGTTTTGTTGGTGGATTTGGTGGAGAAGAGGGAACTCACATCAAGTGCATACAAAACTAGGAAAATCATTCATATTTCTTCTCTACTCTTCCATTCTTTGATTTGGTTTTCATGATAGGGATGAATCATGGTGTTAGGGTTTTGGATTTGATTCATCTCTATCATTTCTTCATTGATTTTAAAATATTGATTTCGGATTCGAATCTTGTACATTTGTTTGATTCAAAAGTGTTAGTTAAAGCTATGCTTTTAATGGAGGATTTGATTTGGATTTTTAATGTGATGGTTAAATGCTTTGTGACTTCAAATGAATGGTTTATTATTGTCTTAATCGGGTTTAGACCCTAGAGTATTGGCATATGTGTTTGGAGAAGTCGGATTTCAGTTTGCATGTTGGAATTTCGATTTCGTGTCTAGCGCCGTGCCGTTGATTTGCTTACAGTCCGACGTCATCGATCGGGAACAACGAAGTCAAAATCGAGTCCGGTGATCTCCCAGCGTCGTGACGTACTACATACATACTTTGGCAAATCGCTGGATAATATTTTTAGTTTTCTTAGCGATCTCGCCTGAGCCCTCTCAGGTAAAACCCGTAGTAGCGTTGGGATGGCACCTGGATGATTTTTCCGAAAATAAAGTTATTTCGATGTTTTCTGAAATTAAGTCTTATTCGTTGTTTTATCAAAGTATATCGCGGACAAGGATCGGGGGAGTGGTAACTAACCCGAAAACCTTTGTCGCCGCGACAACATTAATTCGAAAAGGGTTTTAATACAATTTTCAACATATTAAAGCAAATTAAGTAAACTTACCTTAAACAAGTACACTAATAATGAAATGTAAACATATACCAATGTAGAGCAAGGAGAACTGTGTTAGGAACCTCTCGAACTAGGATTAGATAGGATAGCAACGCTACAAGGTAAGTGGGGTTCGATCTATTATCAATCATGTCATGCTAGTAGATATGTTAGGATTTTATTTAAGTAATTGGTCTATGAATTACTTGGAATCGCTTGATATCTTTCATTGATATGTTGCTTATTATGTCCCTTTTTTCTACTCTATCTCTTGGATGCCTATGGACCTAATATACGTTGAATGAATATACTTGGTACCGCAGTTGGAGGGTCAAAAGCATCCAAATTCTTTCGATATGACTTTACAGTAGTTTTACTAGACTTGTGAACCCCAGTGTCTCGATCCCCAAAGTGTTGAGGGAAGGATAAGCTATACAAGGTCAATAGGTCTTTAGACTTGTGAACCTCGTCTTTGTCTAAACCAAACCATTGGGGGAAAGATAAGCTAAGACCTACCGCATGATTGGACTATTGACATTCAGACTTGTGAACCTCTTGTTGCCTATACCACAACATTGAGGGAAGGATAAACTATTGCATATCGTCCAATTGGATATATCGCTTGCCACTTCTTCTAACCCTAAAGGCATTCGGTATCATCGTTATCCTTGTTGAAGTATCGGTTAGGTATTGTTTTTCTTTTATCTCTATATTATTATGCTTGATTATGTATATTTTTAATGCCCGAAAAATGATAATGGATCTTATGATCTCGAACTGTTGAAATCTAGTTTTATTTTATTACTATGTATTACTTAGATGATTGATGGTAAAGCAGTGCTTCGCTTTACTAAGCCCGTTGATATATTTTGCTCACCCCATTACTTTCCCCCTAGGTACCTTACTCGTCGCTAAGGACAAATGAAAGGGCAAGGATTTAGCATAGAAGCACTTTTCTTGTTTGCAAGGTTGAATAATAATTATCTATTTACTTTCGACTTTATGTAATAAATAGGGGATTTATTTGGGTAGATGTTTGAACCTATAGTATCTCGATTCGGTTTATATTTAATTTGCTATGCAAGATTTGTACATTTAGTTTCACATTTTATTAGACAATAAAGGCTTTGTTATATTTTGCACCTATTAACCTGGTTTAGTCTATTTTGTAGAATGTCATGGTTTATTTTCGCAGTTAAGGCTAACTAGATCATTGCCCGACATCAATGGGTTATCTCGAGGGGTTTGGCGATGGTTTAGGTCGAGCGGTCCAGTGCCCATCGGGGGTTTGGGTCATCTTAGTTGGTGTCATAGCATATGTTAAGCTTAACCTAGAGGCAAAGTGGGTTAAGGTTATCCAAGTTTGTAAGTAACACCACATTTGGTATCTAGTATGGGCATTTGAACCTAGGGAAAATCACGAGATGGTATAATATCCTTAGGTAATGGCACCTAGAGGGAAATGTGTAGTTCTATCCTAAAATTGGGAATATGACTTACAGTTGAAATCATAATCGGAACTAAAGTGGTTCTACAAAAGTCATCTTAAAATCTAAGTAAGTGTTAAACCTAGGAAAGGTTGGTCAAGATTAAGGGGTGAAATAATTTGTATGGGCATTTGATTTGCATCAACTTAATATGCACAAGTGACCAAACTTAAGGTGGGAAGGGTTTGAAAATGAACCATTATATGTTATGATGCTATTTTCTTGTATAATATTATTTATATAGTTTAAATATAATGCTCATTTCATTTTGTCTCCTATTTAATATGATTGGAACTAAATCTCTTTAAATACTTACAAAGTGCATAATGAGTACTAGATGAGGAATATGTTCCCCGGGATACTAGGAGTACCGTGGAGATTGATGATGGGCGTGGCATGCTCGGATGGAACAACGTATGGTGAGATGATTGAGAATCATCGTAAGCATCTGAGTACATGAATGCGGTGCATGAGCGTTGGGTTGTTATACGAGATGGATGTTATCGAGGACAAAGATGTGCAGAGGCACCACAGCACCATAAGTATTGTTGCAACCACCATTAGCCTAGTAAGTACCTATTGGAGAGAATGTTAAAGTGGATGAAGCCGCTGACTCGACGGTTGCCGCAGTTTCGGTACCAGTGGTAAGGCATGATGATGAGACATTGAAGATGCTCAAGATCCAAAAGGAGTTCATGAAATACGATGCACCAAAATTTTTTGGGACTCTGGAGATTGGAGTTGTTGAGGCATGGATCATGAATCTTGAAAAAAGGATGAAACTTATGAAGATTGATGATGCTACTATGGTACCATTAGATTCCTTCTTGTTGGAGGAAAGTGCTGAGAAATGGTGGAAATCTACGCAAAGGACCGAGGGACCAGTGGAGACTTGGTCACAATTCAGGGTATTATTCTATTCGAAGTACTTTCCGAAAAACATTAGAGATGCTAATAGATGAAAGTTTCTTGATTTTAAACAGGGAAGCATGAGGGTTAGAGATTATGATCTGAAGTTCCTGGAGTTGTCTGAGTTTGCTATTGAGTATGTATCCACTGAGTCAGAAAAGACTACCAGATTCATTGAAGGACTGAGGGATGACATTCAGTACACTATAGACGCTGTTAGGCCACAGACTTATAATGATGCAGTGAACGCAGCCGCAAAGTGTGAGGTAGCTATGATAAGGACAGGGAAGATACCAACCACATTGCATAAGATTGTGTCAAGATATTCTCATCAAAGGTTTGGCAAAAATAAGTCGGAAGGGTACCACAATGACAGTTCAATAAGAAGTTCAAGGTAACAGATCTTCAAAGTGGGAATGCAACATACGAGTGGACTCGAAGGCACAATATACTTTGGCAGGACTTCTCACTCTCTTACCCCTTTGACTACTCATAGATTGGTGTATAAGCCACCACTTCCACCTCGACAATCGGAGAACACTCAATAAGAGTAAGGAACCGATAGGGTCAAAGCGCAGGAAATTCAAAGCAGGTCGTCATCTTTGTCATTTCATAGGCCTAAGGGATTGTGTTTTTTTTGCAAACATATGAGATATTACAAGGTAGACTATCTTAGGATGCCAGAATTGTCAGAAGCTAGTGTAGCCTAAACTGTCAGGGGATGAGTGAATGAAGTTGTAGTGCCAGATACTACAACCACTCGTCATTTGGTGGCAGGTATGGTTTACATTTGTGATAGAGGCATGCATGCATTATTTGATTCTGGGTCTTCTGTTTCATTTCTGTCTAGTAAAATGGTTGATGAGATTGGACTAAAGCCGGTTAGAGCTAGTACCAATTTGATTTTGAGTACCGCTACTAGTGAGCATGTTTATCCTAATATGGTGTGCGAGGGGTGTATTATTAAAATTGGGAATCATGTTTTATCCTATGATCTTCGAGTGTTGGAGTACTTAGAGTACGATGCCTTGTTAGGGATGGATTGGTTAGGAGCTTACCATGCCAATATTGATTATTTTCGCAAGACAGTTACTTTTCGAATCCCTGGTATACTGCTGTTTAGATACAAAGGTTGCGCACCGAAATGAATTGCCACCAGTGGGAAGGTAGCAACTGACAATGAGTTAGGAAATATTATGAGTTTCACTGCTATGGAGGAAGATGGTCATGAACTTCAACTTGAACAGATTCTGGTGGTTACAAGTTGCCACCTTAGATAATGGAAAACTGATGGACAATCAGAGAGACTGATTCAGGGTGTTAGAGGACATGCTCAAAGCTTGTATGTTGGAGTACGGTAAGTCGTGGGAGGAGTATCTACATTTATGTGAATTTACCTACAATAATAGTTACCAGTCTAGCATCGAGATAGCACTGTTTGAGGCACTCTACGATTGGCCGTGTATATCACCAGCATGTTGGGCAGAGCCTGAGGATATAACGAAAATTAGGCCAGAGATTGTCGTAGATCACACAGAGAAGATATGACTGATACGTCAGTTCTTCGAGGAGCTCAAGAGAGAGACAAAAAATATGTTTAGTACCGAAATGGATTAGAGTACAAAGTGGGAAACTTTGTCTACTTAAAAGTTTCATCACTAAAGGCTCACAAACTGTTCGAAATCAAAGGAAAGCTCGCGCCAAGGTTTATAGGTCCTTTCAGAATGACATAGGGAATTGGCAAGGTTGCTTATAAGATTGAATTACTATTATAGTTGGCGGGTGTTCATCCAGTGTTCCATATATCGATGCTGAGGTTGGATAGGTTGAGAGTGGGAGACAGACCGATAGTGGACTTGACTCAAATTAACTTAGCCGAAGATATTACTTATGAGGAGTAGCCTGTGAAGACTTTGGACTGCAAGGTACAAAGTTTGAGGAATAAGGACATCCCATTAATTCTTGTCAAGTGGTAACACCATGGAGACGAAGAATTGACGTGGGAACGTGAGTCTTATATGCGCGAGAGTTTCCCATTTCTCTTTTAATTTCGGTAAGTAATTTTGTTTTAGATATTTCAGTTTCGAGGACGAAATTCTTATTAGTTAGGAAGACTTTAACAACCATAATAAACTTAATCATAGTCAATTGCCTAAACGTAGCGGCTAATCCTACGTGGCGACTCGATTAGAACTTGGACGTCGACAATGAGGTAATAATTCAATAATTTTATTTATGTGTGATGCCTTGAATATTTTACGTTTACCTATGTGTACACGCGCAACTTTATTGACGTTGTTGTCGAATTAACGAGCGAGCGTAGTCCTCGATATGTCCGCGTATTCCGTATTTAGGTAGGTCAACGATATTGATTTAAGTTGGTCTAATGGAACTTATTTAATTGAAATGCTTAAGTTAAGTCATGAGGGGCATTTTAGTCGTTTCACAAATTAATTTTTTTTAAAATAAATTAGAATTATGAGTTGTCGACTTCTTGTGGTTTATGGAGAGATAATGAAAAATTCAATAAAAATTAAATAAAAAAATTTGTGTGGTGATGGTTCACCCGCTTAATGATAGTATAAAAAAAAGTGATGAAGAGTGAGGGTTTTATCTAAGTTAGAGGCGTAGAGGTGGTTTCGTTGAAGGAGAAATACCAATTTCTTTGGAGATCCTACTTAAATCAAGTAAGTTATCCCTTAATTTATTAAAATTTGATGTTTGGATTAAATGCATGGTAGATTTGGATGAGTTTATTGTTGATAGTTTAAGTTTGTGGAGTTGATCTTAGTTGAGTGGATTGAAGAAAAAAGGGTATTATTGTAGATTTGTGAAAAAAATGAAAGAAGAAAGAAATAAAGAAATAAAAAAGAAAAAAAAATCAGATTCACCAAAATCACCAAATGATGATTTTGGGGAGTAAGGGGGAGGACGCTCGCATGCATTACGCGTGCGTACGGTCCTCAAATTGGGCCTGACCAGTGCTAGGCCAATCCAAGGGGTGAACCGGGCTAGACCGGGCTATGTGGCCGAACCAGGCCTGGTTCAGGGGCTCGAAACCTCAATTTATTTAAAAAAATATTAAAAAAATATTAATTATATATTAATTACTGCGAAAAATCATAAAAATAATAGAAAATCAGAAAACAAAAAACCAGAAAACTTAAGAAAATAGGGAGAAATTGAGAAAACCAAAGAGAAAGTGAGAGAATTCAAGCTGGGAATTCACACATGAGAGACCACATCAAGAGCTCAAACCAAGGTAATCATCTTACTCATCTTCTCCACTTTCCAATAAACCAATTTTTGACATGTTTAGTGAATTTCGAGAATTGATGATTAGATCTCTAGATTTTGGGTGTAAATTGATGAATTATATGTTGTTAGACCATATCTATAAAGAATTGTTCATTGGTTTGACTAGATTTGATGGTTTTGATGAAATTAGAAAATGTGGTGTATGCATGAATTTGGAGAAAATTAAATTAATTGATCTGGAGTGTTCTAATTGATGTATTGAAGTAATTTTGATGAGGAGAGTATGTAAAACTAGTAAGAGTAGCTAATTGAGAGGGCTAGGATAGAATTCTCGAATTTAGAATTCTGTCCCAAAAGGTAATTAGCGCGCTAATTGGTAAGACTAGCGCCCTAATCATCCTGGGTGTGCAACTGTTGTTCGAAACAAAGAACAGTAGCGCTAGTTAAATTCCCTAGCGCTTTAATTCCATCTAGCGCGCTAGGTACACCCCCTTAGCGTACTAACTCAAATCTAGCGCGCTAGGTACATCCCCTTAGCGTGCTAACTCAATCTAGCGCGTTAGGTAGACCATATTAGCGCGCTAATGACAGATGAATATGAATTATAAAGGGCTGTTTTGAGGATTTTCAGTTAATACATATTTAAAACTTTGTAAACAACCTAAACTTGTAAAAATGGACTTTAGGGATTTAGTAAACCGAGGCTCGGTGTCGAGGCTCCTGCATAGCCTCCCAAAGCTTAGATGTCAACTTAGGTTCTCTATCCGATACAATGGAAATCGGCACCCCATGTAATCTAATAATCTCCCGCTCAAACAATATGCTCAGCTGGGGAAACGTGTATCTCATGGAAATCGGAATGAAATGAGCCGATTTCGTCAATCAATCAATAACTACCCAAAGTGCATCGTGACCCCTCAATGTCCATGTAGTCCACTAACGAAATCCACGGTGATGTGCTCCCATTTTCACCGTGGAACGGCAATGGTCGTAATAATCCACCGAGTCTCATGTTCTCATCCTTCACCCGCTGGAAAATGTGACAACTCGACGTACACGCCACATCGAGCCTTCATCCCCGACCACCGAATAGTAATCTCAAGTCATGGTACATCTTTGTCCGACTAGGATGAACTCGTGTAACGAGACCGATGTGCATCTTCCGTAATCCCGTCCCGTATCTCCCGATCCGCAGTGTCCACAATCTCCCTGTCTCAAACACGGATTTGTGGCCTCTCGCCCTATCGCTGCACTTTCAAGATCCCGAGCCGGACCATTGAACCGCTCTTAAAGCCCATCAACCATCCGACACTCGGCAACCCTCTTAATCGATACGGTCGAACCCTCGTCGACCGACCACAAATGCTTGCCGCTCACCGTAGTGGATACCTCTGTCATGCACATAATCGATGCCGCCCGTAATGGACTATGCTCGTGTGTCATAGGTCGCGAGAACAATCTAACTATCAACCCCGCTTCTGGCTCAACATATCCGCTACGACATTCGCTTTTCTGGGGTGATACTCAATAGCGAAGTCATAGTCCTTCGAAGCTCAAGCCATCTCTCTCTCGGCGCATATTCGATCCTCTCGAGTGAAGATGTAATGTAAACTCGGTGATCTCGTATACAAGATGAACTTCTATCCGTAGTGATAGTGCCTCCAAGGCTTCAGTGCAAAAACGACCGTTGCAAGCTCTAGGTCGTGCACTGGATAATCTCCCTCATGGGGTCTCAACCTTCTTGAGAGATAGGCAATTGGTCTACTATCCTGCATCAACACGCATCTAAGACAAATGTCTGACGCATCTATATAAACTATCAAAGTCTTGCCCAGCTTCGGCAATGTCAATACTGGTGCGGAAGTCAACCTCATCTTCACTCACAAGGCCCTGCTCACACTCTCTCGACCAATCAAACCTAACATCTTTCTTGGTTAGTCTCGTCATCGGCACGCAATAGAAGAGAAATCCTACACAAATCGCCGGCAATATCCCGCCAAATCGAAAAACTTTGTATATCAACAATGACTCAGTGTTCTCCATCAATGATAGCCCGAATCTTCTCTCGAGTCCACCGAGATACCCTGGTCACCGATGACATGTCCTAAAAATCTCACCGCACTCACCAAGTAAGTCTATTTTACTAAACTTGGCGTATAATTTGTGCTCTCTCGCATCGTCAAACCGCTCGATATGTCCCTCGTGATCCTCACGAGTCTGTCATGTAGATCAAGATGTTGTCGATGAACACTACAACAGATCTATCGAGATATGGTCTCAAGACCCTATGCATCAAATCCACGAAAAGACTTAAAACACATTTAGTGGCTAAGGGATTTACACAACAAGAATGAATAGATTATAAGGAAACTTTTTCACGAGTTGTAAGATTTGCCTCTATTCGTCTATTACTTGCTATTGTTGCACATATGGATTTAGACTTACATCAAATGAATGTAAAAATTGGTTTTTTGAATGGAACATTGAATGAAGACATATATATATGCAACAAATCAATAGGTTTTGTTGGAAAAGAACAAGAGTGCAAAGTGTGCAAGCTCAAAAAATCAATATAAGTTCTTAAACAATCTTCAAGATAATGGTATTTAAGATTTCATTAAGTCATAACTTCTTTTGGATTTAATATGATTGATGAAGATCATTGTGTATATATTAAACATTCAGATCAACGGTTTGTGATATTATCCTTATATGTGGATGATATACTCTTAGCTGGAAATAACATTGATTATATTGTCGCCATTAAAGAATGGTTGTCCTCTAATTTTGATATGAAAGACATGGTGAAGCAAACTTCATACTGGGTGTAAAGATTCATAGGAATCGTTATAAAAGAATTCTTGATTTATCGCAAGAACAATATATTAAGAATGTTTTTGAACGATTCAAAATGACAAATTGTAACCTCATTGACACTCCAATTGCTAAAGGTGAAATCCTAAGCACAAAAATATGCCCAAAGACTCCAATTGAGAAAGACAAAATGTCCAATGTCCCATATACAAGTGCAATTATAAGTTTAATGTACTTAACGATGTGTACACATCCCGATATACGCTATGTCGTTGGGTTTAGTTAGCAAATTTCAATCAAATCATGGTCAAGCTCATTGGAAAGTAGTGAAAAGGATCTCGAGGTATTTGAAAGGCACTATGGATTTGTGTTTGTGTTACCAAAGTAATGATTTGCAGTTACTTGGGTACTCTGATGCCAATTGGAGCGGTGATCCAGATGAACGCAAATTAACTTTCGGATATGTTTTCTTATTGAATAATGGTGCAATCTCATGGAGTAGTAAAAAGAAAACATGCATTGATTTTTCAACCATGGATGCTGAGAATTTGTTGCTTGCACAAAATCAGTTCAAGAGGCAATAAGGCTTAGACATTTCATTATGCACTTGCAAGTCATCAAAAGTGCATCAAAACCAAAGTTGACTATATTTAGTGACAACAAGCAATGACCATTGCCTATATAAAGGATCCAAGTATCATGGAAAGATAAAACACATCAACACAAAGTATAACTTTATGAGATACATCATAGCAAGAAAATAAGTTTTCATACAATACATTCCTACACAAAGGATGACATAAGATCCAATGACGAAACCTATCGCTAGGGATATTTTTCTAAGTCATGTAAAATCCTTGATATTGCATAGACTGTAAATTGTTTATTATAACTTCTTATTTTGATTCAATAAACAAGCTCTATTGGAATTTGTTACTTCTTGCTCTGATATAATTCATTATTGACTGGAAGTATGCAACATGCACTGATTGGCTTTCATTACCTTTGGTGCTAGTAGTAGCGAGCAGAGATGAGACATTAAACTTATTTGATAAATGGCGCCTTGATAGGAGTCAAGATGAGGTGATTTTTGCAAGACCGTAATAGATTTCCCACTATCTATTAAGCCTATGAATAAAAAAACCAGATGCAAGATCTAGTGATTGGCGCCTCATTATGGCAAGCTACACAGATTTCGGGTTAGGCACTTTGGGAGTGACTGAACTAAGATTTGCACAATGTATTAAGAGAATTGCATACACTCTTATTAAAAGTTACTCCACTGTAACATGTAAAGAATTACATGTGTTATTCGACCACTTAGAAGTGAGTAGATAGTAAATCCCAGGATCCTCACTATGTGAGTCTAATTAAAAGAAGTTCTTTAGTGAGTTTTGACTACATTATGAAGTGAAGAATTAGTGCTTGCTACTCTAAGTGAGTTACCTATGGTCAAGTATGATTCGATCTAAAGGTGCTACATTAGGAAAACAAATTGATTTTAAACTAAGTAGTGGAAAGGCAAATGAAGATCATATGGAATCATGTCATTTCATTTTATATTCTATGTCGTGACACCGGTGTTGCACCAATTGGATGGCAATATTAGTTAGAATATAATGCTATGAATTTAAGGTTCAGATATTGCTCTTAAAAGGGGTTAGAGAATGTTTTGAACAGACATGACTATATGAATCTGAGGCAAAGTGAGATGTATATTTTAAAAGGGTAGATGTCTCTATGCTGACTCTAATTGAGTTGCTAGCGTAGAGCTCCCGCTTGCAGGTTATCTCACGGTCGCACAACCCATTAGTTACAATGAAACACTGTCAATTGAGAACTGAATATTTTTTTTCACACACGATGTGCGAGTAGGAGATATCTATGTTATCAAAACACGGGGCGCCCATGTGTATGATCGACCCGGCCCGACAAAAAGTCTTCACACAATATGCGAGTGGGAGATGTTGGCCACATTGGGCCACGTTTTACGTATTTGGAAAAGGATAATTTTTTGATAACTAATAGATATCTCTAAATCTCAACAATCCTAATCTCTTGGGAAGTCCCAAGATTGATAGGATAATAAATCACGAAGTGTAATTTGTTGATTTAAAAGCTTTTAGCAATTTAATGTGGTGAAGAGGTCTCTCGTAGTGTTTTCTCCAAACTCTTAGGTTGTGGAAAAGACCGAAGACCACACAAGAAGAAATAGGACAAAGGTACGCTTCCGCCAATACTTTTTAATTCTTATTGATATCAAAACCTTCAGTGCCTAGCCAATTTGATATGAATGTAGCCGGCTAGTCCCTTGGTATATACAAGAGCGGTCTTTTGCTTCTAAAACAATTTTGAAGCCCATAACATGTTCTTATAGGATAACTTCTTTGATTCAAGTGAAGAGCTCTATCGTTGGAGTTGGAGGTAATGGCAACAACAAACAATTTCGTTACTAGCAAATGCGGTGTTAGAATGTTGCGGTGTTAGAGCATCTCCAATGGAACCATGGGTTAGGGTGGAAATAGATCCACCTAGGATACAATCCACATCCAACCTAAAAAATTCTCTCTAATGGGACCATGGATTTATAATGTCCATCCTATGTGGCATGGAATCAAAGTGGAGGATGTTTACTACAATGTCTACTTCTAAAAATTGTGGTAGACTGCCATGTCAAGTTTTTATATTTTTTTTCAAGCCTTTATTAATATTATGAAAATCGAAAATAAAAGAACCAACTCATCAATCCATGGTCTAAATCCATATTACCATTGAAGATCGTTTTAAGACGTGAATGTCTATCTAGTGCCGCATAGGATATGCATCCTCTTAACATCCATGAAGTGACACCAATCCATGGGACCATGGATTCATAATGTCTATACTGTGTGGCATGGAATCAAAGTAGAGGGTGTCTACCACAATGTCTACTTTTAGACATTGTGGTAGACTGTCACGTCATACAAATGGACTTTTTTAATTTTTTAAAAGTTTTTAATTTTTAGGCCTTCATTAATATTATAAAAATTGATAATAAAAGTGTCAACTCATCAATCCATGGTCTAAATCCATTGTCCATTGAAGACCATTTTGAGAGGTCAATGTCTATCTAGCGCCACATATGAAGACATCATCTCCACATCCATGATGTGGCACCAATTCATAGTCTAAATCCACATTACCATTGGAGATGCTCTTAGAATGTCATGGATTGAGTGTAAGCAGTTGTCAATCGCAAAAACAAAAGCACACACCAAACCATTGGAGGGAGAGATCTCAGGCAAATTAATAAACCTTGTGCGAGCTCTCCAACCACAACAAAAATTGAGCTTTATTAATATGTTGGACCTGCCAAGCAAGGTCATCCGACATGGCAAAGGTCGGATTAATTGTACAGTGCGCTGCATAGCCCTAGCTAGCAATATCTCTATTGTTAAGCCCTGCGCGGATTAATTAAGCATCTGAATTTGGCTAACCAAATAGAGCTAAATATTTACATCAACATCCTCCCACGAAAATATAAATCAGTTGACAATCTAATTAACCAGCGAGCATCCATCCATCAAAATCAAAGATCCTGCAGCAATGGTGTGGCGTCAAAGAATCTGCAAAGCCAAAACACCATGAACATAACACTTCGACGATCACCTAATAGATGAGGAAGTCGGTCGGGTGTCAAAGACTTGATGAGCAATCTGTTATGAGGCAGCCAAATTTGTAAGATCCTGTGGATCTCCACTAGTACCGATATTATCCCCAACTTAACCACCGCGTTAAGTGTGGGTGTAACAATTTGAAACCCTTAATATCAAGTACACATTATTATCTTAATTTTTGGACTAAACCCTAATTAATTAAAAGCAATTATGAAAACATACATATATAACATCTTAATTTTTTTTTCAGTAACTGTGGGTATCCAGACACTTTGTCCGACTAGTCCCACGATGGCTCGACGTTTGGCTGTCATGAGTAATCAAACCTAAGGTCGTGCGCCTAAGCCACACAACCTCGTCCTAGCCCTTACCACTAGACCACACCCATCTGGTTATATAGCATCTTACTTAGGCAAGGCAAAGTGCATTCTTTCATTATAAAATCTAGGCTAAACAAACAAAGACTCGTTAATCGGAAGTGAAGAAGTTGAATTTATCTTATGGATGGATCAATCGATCGGTTAGGTTTAGATGATGCTCTGTTCTAGCACGCGATTATCAAATTGAACAAACCTAATCGACAATCAAGAATTGAAACTGTTGGGATCAATAACCTCCACTACATCGCTTGGTGTAGTCAAGGTTGAATTGATGCAGAAAATTACTTCGAACTTGATGAATTGAAGAAATTTGTAGATTGAGGCTAGAGTTTGATACTATATCTTCTTAAGACAATAATGCCCCGCAAATCGTGTCCGCGGTTAGTAACACTTGCCTCCCAGGATACAACAATCACGATTCCTACGACTACAACACTTTAGACCATAGGAACAACTTGATCAAACTGTTGTACTCACTCACTGTTAAAACAATGGATTTAATAACCGGAGAGAAAATATGAATTTTACTGATCGGAGAGAAAATATGAATTTTAATGGACAGAGAGAAAATATGAATTTTCTTTAAGAAAATTGGAATCAAAATTCTTGTGTGTGTTTATCCTATTACGTTGGGGAGTATTTATAATGTGTGATACACCTATTCAATTCTTTTGAAGAGACACCAAGGTATCCAATCGTATCCCATGCATGTATACAACGAATCCATATCCAACATATCTCATGCATGTACACAACGTTTTGTGTTTATCAATAACCCGTGACATCTTTTCTATTAACGCACAAAGTAAAATATAAAGCACATCCAAAGCACTTGTTTGCAACTTTTCCAAAAGTAATATTTTGGTGTTTATCTCTAAAGATAACTATGACAATTATTTTAGTTTATATCCAACTAATCAATATGATGAATCAACACGTTTGTTCACATTAATAGATGTATGTTGTCAACATTATATGCAGAGACAACAATAGATGTACGTTTTTGTACAATGTATATATATATAATGTAATGTATGCCAATGTACACTATTACGATTCATCAACACTGTTGGCTACCTTAATTGTCATCATGTCATTAACACCACCAATAATCCACATGTATATAATATCTCACCTATATAATAGAGTGAGACTTAAAATTATACACCACTAATAATCCACATGTATATACATGTACACTTTAACTTGTGTCGTCTTTTAATTAAGAAAATACTTTGTACACTTAATTTACCATTCATATATTAATTCCAATAGAAACTTACATACCTAAATCCGATCAGTGAATCCCAAAATCGCATCGCAATCAACAATGTCAATAGTATCTTGAGAGATTGATTGATCGATTTCGATGGAATCGCATCGCAATTCGCAATGCAGCTTGGCTTTCTTGCTTAATTTCCATATCTTCATCTCTTGCGCATATTTCGGTCTCCCCTCTATTTTAATCTGCAAAGGCACCGGCTCATTTGTCAGTATCCACCCGGTACGTGTTATCCATAAGTTTCACGTGCTTACGTCTACCCACTCTAACCACCTTGTTGTAATTAAAATGAACTTTGTGCCCCTATTCATAATGGCAACTATCACGGGACACTAATGAGGTTTACCCAAGGAAATTTTCCTCACTTAATGCCTATGTGTGGTGCCTAAGGACCACCTTAATTCAGCACTACCAATACTCGAATTGAATGAATAACAAACGAAGGCATAAAGGGAATGTATTACTTAGCTCACAATAAGAATACAACTCCAACACTCTATGCTTCCCCAAGCATAGTGATCTAGGATTTATAGATCAGCCAAAAGTAGTTGCATAACTAACAAGGACAAATGTCCTGCTTACTTTGATTTAGAGACAGAGTAAAACCCCATTCCATGTAGTGGTCAAGGCAGTTACTCAACTGCCACACTCCCTCGCTGCCACTTGGTTCCATAACTTCCTTAACCGCTTGGTCAATGAGCACATTCTCCACATGCTAGGGACTTGCTTGGACGTGCCCTGGTCATGCTAGGGGCCATGACCAAGAAAATTACATAACCGCTTGGAACTACCTTGGGGTTGGTCCATTCGAGCCTAAGGTGATTTTGTACATGTTTTGCTTAAGGAGAAGATTTGCTTGGTTGGGCCTAGCCGAGCCTAGGCACCCTTGGGTGCTAGCCATGGGGCTCGGCCAAGTCCAAGTCCCACCACCAGGATGGCTATACAATGGTCATTGGGCCTTGCCTTAGCATGCTTTCCCAAGGCATACTCTAGGGTCTTCTTGCCTTCATGCCCATGCCACCCCTAGAGAGGTCCCCCTCCTTATAGTAGATATTAAGCCGTTCTTGGAACTCTAATAGGAAACATCCAAAAGTGAGACCAATCATACTTTGACTTGGCCAACATCCAAGTCAAGTTTTGTCAAACCTTGCTCATGCCAAGGTCTTGCCTTGCACGTGACAAGGCAATACCATGCTCGCGCCACATCCAATTTACCTAAATGTATGTGTGCATATGCGTGAGTCTCCGCGCGCTACCCCACGAATTATCCCGAATGCGTATCCCGTCTTCAAACGTATGCGAGTACACGCGTCTCCACGCACTACTCGCATGTATGTCTTTAACTTCGTCAATGCCTTTGTATGTGTGCGAGTACGCCTCGGCGTATCGCGCGTTATCCATCACCGCGGGAGCATACATGTGTTAGGCGAATGCTCGCATGCATGCTTGTAAGCTACGCACTTTGGCAAAGTGCATGCGTGCAACACCCTGTATGCACCATCCAACAACTAAGTCTAACGGAACCTTCGAATCCACCAAAACCCGGATATTATGGAGTTTTCTCACTGCCCATCCCAGTCTACTCGAGTGATGCTATTGAGGCGGTAACAAACATCCCCCACCGAAATGTTCGATGCCCTCATCAAGCGCTCCGTTGCTTCCGCTTCGATAGTCTACTATCTCATTTCAAACTTCCATAGAGTAGGTCTCGCTCCCAAGTACCAATCAACATCAACCCACTTGATCAAGTGGAAAATCCATATGTTTTCCTTACTTTAGCCATGCGTCTCGTGGCTTAAATTTTGCTCAATTTCTCCTACAAACTCCTTTCGCGCCAAGGATGGAGCTCGTCTAGTCGTACTTCACCCCGGACTCGCCTCATCTAAATGGAAAGGCTTAAGGTAACTAACATGGAATGTTGTGTGTACCTTCAACCTTTCTGGTAGCTTAAGACGATAAGCCACCCTCCCAACTCGTTTGACCACCTCAAATGGTCCCTTATATCGTTGAACCAGACCTTGTGTCTCTTTCTTGTTGAACTTCTTCAAGATATGTGGAGTAAGCTTCAACAAGACTAGGTCTCCTTCTTGGAACTCTAAGGGCCTCATGTTCTCGTCAAGATACTTCTTCATTCGCCGAACAACTTTGGCTAAGTCTGCTTGAGCCTCCCTCGGCCTCTTGCTTTCTCCTTGCAAAGCGAAAAGTGTCGTAGGACACACTCCCATCGACTTTGATTTGGCTTCCTCATGTGGAGTAGCCACATTTGTTGTCCCGTCACCATATCAAAAGGACTCAAATCTCGTGGTGAGCTTTTGTGAAGATTGTAGTGAATTAGGTCGAATCAAGTAAATCCATCCAATTGGATTGAGTTGCATTCACATAGTGTCCGAGATAATCCTTCAAAGAATGCATTGATCCTCTCCGTCCGCCCATCCGTTTGGGGATGGTTTTCGTGGAAAACTTCAACTCCGAACCATCAAGTTGAATAAAGCAGTCCAAAAATCGCCTGTGAATCGAATGTCTCACTCACTAACTATGTACTCGTGTATCCCTCAATACTTTGACACATGTTTCAAAAATAGCTCGCAACCATGCTCGCATCACAATTTTTCGAACGGTATGAATGTAGCATACTTTGAAAATCGGTCCACCACCACCAAAGACGTTGCTCATTCCCCGCACTTTAGGAAAACCGGTGATGAAATCCATAGATATACTCCTGAAGGTCATGTCTGGTATAGGCAAGGGTTCCAACAAGCTTGGTGCCTTCCTCCTCTCTCGCCTTGTATTCCTGGTACATAAGACAAGTATGCTCATATAAATCAACGTCCTCCTCCATCTTTGGCCGAAGAGCGAACGTGATATATGTCACCTCCTCGTCATTAAAACGACCGACCGGGCCTAGATTATCTAAATCATCTAATAATCTAGTCGATCTAATCTAATCTTTCAACTTTGACCTCAAAATACTTTAATTCAATCCATAATAAAGCTCCAAAACTAAAGTTATATCCTCAATGAAACTCAATTCATGATTCATTCAATTGGAGCAAATTCGTAAATAATATCCATATTTCATAAAAATTTTGGCAAAGACCTCCCCTAAAAGTGGTTTGCCGAAAAACTTCCACTTAATAGACAACAGAATTGGGGAGAGGCCTAAAAGGACTCACAATTCCCCAGCATTCACAATATATATCAAATTTAGATTTACAACTAACTTAGAGTCTCCACAATCTTAATTACAACTTTACAATCTCATAATAGACCAAAATCGAAAAATAAACCTCTCTGTTTATCTTAAAATAACTTAGGAGACTCTCATAACTATTTAATGAAACTTCACGTCCTACACTCACCCCAAGAATCCCAAAATAATATATATAAACCATTTAAAACTAGAAAATCAAATTTATTACATGAAAATAATTAACACAATCTTCGAGTCTTGTCATTTCTTCCATTGTCGTCATATAGAATCGACATCATCAAAAACAACTCGAAGATGTCGCAAGTAAATTCCTACATTGATCGTACTCCCGCAATTGTTAGTCGATACATGGAGACATGTAATTGCATTTCCAAATAAACAATAAGATATATGCTTCAACATGACATGTAATCCACATTGTCTTTGTCTACTAACTATAATTGGACGTCAACTTCCAAAATAGTACATAGACGGTATTAAGAGATCATGAAATGCATAGATAACTTGTCGGCGTTAGACTCCGCCAATGTCACTAGACGGCGTAGAGGAGGCGGGACTAAAACCAAGTTTCAATCAAACTAGACTCAGAAACAAGCTTATCCCCATCACTCACTCTATGTATACATGACCAAGAATGATAAAATGCAATGCAGACTACAATACAATTATCGGCGCAAAAATATTCAATCAAGTAAAGATCATTGTAGGGTTTACTTACAAATTCAACCAACTCAAAACTGGTTACGAAGTCTCACACAACGTTCCCCGCCTTTCACATGCTTCAACAAGTCCTATTTAAATCATAAAATTTAGGTGTTCTAGTTACAACTCTATTTTAATACTTCAAAACCATTTTTCAAGCTACAATGGAGTTCAAACCACTTTAAACTCGATAACTTCATGTTAAGCCCCAAAACTTAGTTTATGTCTTAAATTGCGATCATAAACTACTTATTTGGCTTCGAAAGTAATTTACAAATCTACTATGAATCTTAAATTGAGATTTTAACTCAATTGGCAATTTTAATCTTACCAATTCCAAATTTCAACTTTAGACTTTAACAAATCCCAATTTACTCATTTTATCGACTTTCGGAGCCTTTCCCTTTTCCTAAACACCTCAACATTGCATTGCAATGTGTATATGAGTCTCTCATTCATATACCAAGTGAAAACTACCCAGAAATAAGCCTTCAACGCTAAGTTACAACCTCTAAACTAATGAATTTCACCACAAGCCTTGTTGAACATTTAAATAGGATAAACAAAGATTCAAACAAACCTATTCACAAGCATTTTGGATATCCATAAGGTCATTGAATCATTCGTTAAATATGGCTACTCGCATCTGTCAAAATTTTTAACAATTTTGATAGTGGCTCATGAGCTACCTTTGCACCACTTTTTCACTACCAAGACAAATGATTCTAAGTTTTTACCTTTCCATTCTATAAAATATGATAGAAAAGAGTTAAAACAAGCCCAACCCCATGTAATTTGGATATTGTTTGATACCTTAACTTATCAACTCAACTTACTTGCTTGCTTGCAAACTGTTTTCTGTACTTGAGCCAATTTTTCAGCAAGTCTAAAAACAAGGTTTCACCCCATGTTCTTGACTTTGAAAACCCCACCAAAACTACTCCAATCTCAAATCTGATTTTAGGGGACCTCGATTGACATATAAACACGAGAACCCATCAAAAATTTCGATCGAAAACCTTTGTTTAATCGCCCAGATCATTACCTCAAAGTAGCTAAAAAATGGACTGTATTACTAATATCTACAAAACTAAATTTTAGGCTACCAATTCGACCTCAAACAACCCACGAAACTTTTTAAAAACCTCAAGTTGTTTTTAGGGGACTAAGATTGATATATAAACATGAAAATCCTTTAAAGATTTTGTTCAAAAATATTTGATTGATCAATCGAAATCAGACCCCAACATGGCAAAAAATAGTCACAGTCCCTCTCCTTTCATTTTTTATTAGCCTTTCCCAACTAATCAAAACCATCAACTTCAACCAAAACCAATAAATCATCACTGAAAAACCAGAAACAACAAGAAGCGTGTCGTTCAAGAAATTCTGCTCTCTTTTTATATGAGCAGTGTATTGGTGTGTATTTATACTCTTCACAGTTAATTACAACCATTGATTGGTAAGACACGTGTCGTGATCCTTCGACATGACTATAGACTTGTAACAGATTTGTGTACTACTAGCAGGTGTCACATGTGCTCGGTGATATATTGTGTGAGTGCTTGATACATATTAATGTGTATTCCTAACATCCCCCCTCAAAATTGGAGGGGTGGAAACCACACTAAGTTTGGTTCGGATAAACGTATGTTTGGAAGTAGAGAGACTCTTTGTGAGGCAATCTGCAAGGTTCTCGTCAGAGGGAACATAGCGAAGGTCAAGTTTTTGTTGGAGAACACAATCTCGAACTAAATGAATGTCAAGCTCAATGTGCTTGGTGCGAGCGTGGAAGACAGGGTTGGTGGCGAGAGCATTGGCACTTTGGTTGTCGCACCACAGGACCGGTCGAGAGGCAAGGATGAAATGAATCTCACGCAGTAAGGACTCTAGCCACATGATTTCAGCAGAGGTGTGGGCAAGGGCATGATATTCTGATTCAGTGCTTAAACGAGAGACATCCATGAGATTAGGGAAGACCCGAAGAAAACGCAGTAGCCCCCAATAGACTATTAATCTTCGACAGATGACGCCCAGTCCACATCAGAGAAACTGATCAAATAGAAGGTATGGTGGTGCTGGATATGAAGAGCCAGATTAGAAGTGCCAGCAATGTAACGCAGAACTCTTTTGAGAGCCTGCCAATGTTTTTAACGAGGGAGCTATTGGAATTGGCTAAGCCTATTAACTGCAAAGGAGATATCCGGGTGAGTGTGAGTGAGGTACTGAAGATCACCAAAAATGCTCTGATATAGAGAGGGATTAGATAGGACTAGAACAAGCATCGTCAAACTTGGTGGATGAGCATGGGGTAGTGACTGCTTTCATAGTTGTGAAGCCAACATGCTGAATGAGAGTATGATTGTGCCGTTGTTGAGAAAGATAAAAGCCGGATTGATTTTGATGGACTTCGATCCCCGAGAAATAATGAAGTTCGCCCAAGTCTTTCAGAGCAAATTGGGAGCTGGGAGATGAAATAAACTTGCGGATCATGGAACTTGAGTTACCTGTGATGAGGATGTCGTCGACATAGATTAAAAGTTAGGTAATGGTGGAATCGACTTTGTGGATGAATAGAGAACAGTCAGCTTCGGAGTTAGTGAACCCCCATTGGAGAAGTGTAGCTTTGAGTCAATCAAACAAGGCCCGAGGAGCCTGTCGAAAGCCATACAGAGCTTTATGTAAATGACAGACATGAGATGGATGTGTAGCGGAGACAAAGCCTTTCGGTTGTGAGATGAAGACTTGTTCAGAGAGATAAGGCATTGTTGATATCCAATTGAATAAATTGGCCACTTGAACGAGGCAGCAAGAGTGAGTATAACCCGAACCGTGGATGGCTTAATAACCGGGCTGTAGGTCTCATGGAAGTCTATGTCAGGCTCTTGATTGAACCCCATTGCAACGAGGCGAGCTTTATGCCTGTGTATAGAGCCATCTGAGTTGTGTTTGACCTTGAAGATCCACTTGGTGCCAATCAGTTTTTGAGTCAATGTAGGGGGAACAAGGGACCGTGTCTAATTTGCCGAGAGGGCATTTAATTCATCTTGCATGGCTTCTTTCCATATTGGATATGATAAAGCTTCAGAGACCAACTTTAGGGTAAGTCCAAACCTAGAGGTATCGGTGATTGGGGCAACTGAAATGGAGAGTGTTGGAGATTTTCAAAAGAAATGTTTAGTCCCACATTGGTTAGAAACTTCAAGTTTAAAAAATACATATATACTCTTGTACTTCACCGTGTTTAAACGAAAAATATAAGTGATATGCAAAGTGAGCTACATGTGCACGCGGTGTGGTGCATATGGCACATTTTCTACAAGCACTTGGCACTTGGCACGAGGCACGTGCCCGTGTGTGTATATATATGTGTGTACGAGCTAACCATGGGTAAAACTTTTTACCATTATTTTTTACTATTTTCGAAATTACAATGTGGGTAGTTATTTGATTGACCCACTCAAGCATTGAATGGGTAGTTAATAAACCCATTCAATACTTGACTGAGTGGATGCAGTTGAAACTGCTCTACTACCCCTTTTCTTCTCTAACCTGGTTTTGACCAAGGCTCTATAAGAGAAGAGGTTTGGGGAGGAAGAAAGACATCTTGAAATTAAACAAACATTTGCTCTTGATCCGCTTTCACCACCGCAAAGTGAAAGCGAGTTTGCTTCATCGTATCCTTTATGATTTTTGCCGACTCTTACGAGTGTAGAGAACAAATTTTCCTTTAGGAAAGTGGTAGTGTTACACGCTTTGAAGTCATTGCAAATACCTTTGGTCTAACAATCTAAAGGAAATTTTTCTGTTGCAATGGCTTCGTCAATCAAAGAGTGCCCTAACATTGTAAAGTTGGATCGCTTCGATGAAGGAGATTTCTGAGGGGCGAAGCGAGTGCGTTTCCCTTTGGTGGCGCTTCATCCGGGTGTATGTTCGGATACACCCAAGCTCGTGGAGTTCGATGATGACAACTGTCGAGCGGATCGGGAAGAGGTAGAAATGGGAGATGGATGACCACACTGCATAGGTCACATTCGAATGTCATGAAGGACTCACTGTTCGACCTCTACCACGACGTCCCCTCGCCAAGGAACTATGGGAGAAACTGGAGGCAATGTACCATAAGGAAGATGCGACAAGTAAGAAATTCCTAATATCAAAGTTTATTAATTTTAAAATGGTTGATGAAAGGTCTGTTATAGAACAATTTCGTGAAATTGAGAGGATTATGAATAATTTCTCTCAACACAATCTTGTTATGGATGAAACCATAGTTGTGTCTTCAATTATTGATAAACTGCCCCCATCCCGGAAGGAGTTCAAATGAACTCTAAAGCATAAAAAATGACATAACTCTTGATGAACTAGCTAACCATCTTCGTGTGGAAGAGGATTGTCGCATGCAGGAAAATGAAAAAGAGCAGAATGCTCAGGAGATTTCAAAGGTGCATGTGATGGAAGCAGCAAAGTTCAAAAAGCCCCTGCTGAACAGGCCTAACAAGCCAGGTAGTTTCAAAAAGCCTCATTGGTTCGGGAAAATCGAACAACCAAAATCAAAGTATCAAAGAAAGCAAAAAGTCACTTGTTGGTTCGCGGGGAAAGATGGGCACTTCAAGTCCGAATGATATCATTGGAAGAGGAAGCAAGGAAAACATCATGTTTCCTCTACTCACGCAAAAGGTGCAGGAAACGACAATGATTATCTCATTGCTATGATTTCGAAATCAACGTCGTTGAAAATGACATGGCTTTGTGGGTTGATTCGGTGCTACTCGACACATCTGCAAGAACAAGAGGTTCTTCAAGACCATGGAGGTAGTAGATGAAAATACTTTGTCTTGTACATGGGAAATGATGCTACTTTCCCGTTAAAGGCATAGGTAGTGTTGATCTGCAGGTTTACTTCGACAAAATTGTAACACTCAAGAACGTGCATTATGCACCGAGAAGTGAGGAAGAATCGGTGTCGAGTGGTCTTTTGAATAAGTTTGGTTTTAGGCTTGTATTTGAGGATGAAAAATTTGTACTCTCAAGGGAGTGTGTGTGTAGGGAAGGGTTATGCTTATGAGGACATGTTTAAGCTCAATGTAATCGCTTTATCTAATAAGAATATTGTTTTTGCATATCTTGTTGAGTCTCCTTCATTTTTATGGCATTATAGATTATGACATGTTAATTTCAGAAAATTATATGATATGGTAAACTGGAATTACTTGACTTACTTTGATAAATATGAAGGAAATTGCAACACATGCATGAAAACAAAAATAACTAGAAAGCCATTTCCTAATGTTGAAAGAAATTCAAAGTTTCTTGATTTAATACATTCGATGTATGTGACATACATAGTACACCATCAATTGGAGGCAATAAATATTTTGAAACATTCATTGATGATTATAGCAAGTTTTGTTATGTTTATTTGTTGCATTCCAAAGATGAGGCAATTGTTAAGTTTCATGCCTATAAGGCAGAAACTGAATTGCAATGTGAGACCTTTATAAAATGTTTTAAGGTCTGATAGGGGAGGAGAATACTATGATCCAAAGTACTTTGAATCCACTGAAATAGTCCATGAGACTACTGCCCCTTATACACCACAACAAAATGGTATGGCTGAGCGTAAAAATCGTGTTTTAACCGAAATGGTTAATGTTATACTATCAAACTCTGTTTGAGTAGTGGATTTTGGGGAGAGGCATTGCTGACTGCATGCCATATTTTGAACATAATTCCACAAAAGAGGAATAAAGTCACCCCATATGAGCTTTGGAATAAGCGAAAACCAAATCTTAATTATTTAAGAGTTTGGGGTTTTAAAGCAGATAGTAAAAAGTACCGTAACCCAAAAAAAGGAAATTGGGTAAAGGGAGTGGAGTGCATATTTATTGTATATGCCTAACACAAGTAAGGCATTTAGGTTCATGATAATTGAGCCTAATAATTCGATTTAAAGCAAACACCGTAATTGAATCAAGGGATGCAATCTTTGATGATACAAGATTTAAATATGTTCCCAAAAGTATTCATGAAGAAAACGAAAAAGGGAAGGAAGTCATAGAAATTTAAAATGATAAAGAAGTAGTACAAGTTCCTGAACTTGAAGGAGCAAACGAGCTCGAAAAATTATGTCATTTGGTTCTGATTTGTATACATTTCTAGTTGAAGGAAGTAGAGACACAATAACTAGACAAATTCCGTATTGTTTTAATACGGAGGCTGATCCTCAAACAGTAGAGGAGGCGATGAAAGAAAGATATGCAGCTTTCTGGAAAGAGGTATTAAATGATGAAATGGATTCAATAATGGGAAATAACACTTGGGAGATAGTTGATCTACCTCTTGGGTGTAAACCCATTAAATGCAAATTTCTCTTCAAAAAAAAAAAAGACTTGATGGATCCATTGAAAAACACAAAGTGAGGCTGGTTGCTAAGGGTTTCACCCAAAAGCATGGAATATACTATTTCAATACCTATTCACCAGTAGCTAGAATTGCTACTATCAGATTGCTTATTGCAATTGCAGCTATAAAAAAACTGGTCATCCACCAAATGGACGTCAAAACAACGTTCCTACATGGAGAATTAGATGAGGAAATATACATGGAACAACTTTGAATGGTTTATAATGCACGGTCAAGAAAATAAAGTGTGCAGATTGCGAAAATCATTGTATGGTTTAAAGCAAGCACCGAAAAAGTGGCAATAAAAATTTGACCAGGTAGTACTTGCTTATGGATTAAAAATAAATGAATCGATAAATGTGTACATAGCAAGTTTGATGAAAGAGGTAATGGTGTCTTTATCGTCTTTACGTAGATGACATGTTGATTTTGAACTGACTTGGAACAAGTTCGGTTGACAAAAGGTTTCTTTCAAGCAAGTTTGAAATGAAAGATATGGGGCAAGTGATGTCATTCTCGGGATTCGATTGTAAGAGTTGAGGGGAGTATTACTCCAACTCAATCTCATTATATTGAGAAAGTTCTCAATAGATTCAATCATTTGAATTGTGCACTGTTTCCACCCTTCTAAAGGTGCTTAAATTAAGGGGTACTAGAATGGGGACTACCTATGTGGATGTGAAGTGCCACCGCTTCAATGAGTTCAAGGGCTTGGCTCCAAAGACATTCACTAGAAGATACGGGACACAACGCCAATATTGAACGTGTCGGGATATTTATGGCTATTTCTTTGGTGTAAGTTATATGTGTGATATGTTAATGTAACATATCGAATAGAATCATTGGTTCAAAGTTTATCTACCATGTAATTCTGATTGATGTAACGAACTTTTAACAAATTAGTGGTTCAAATCGCAAGATACCATTATTTATGCATATAATGTTTGAGATTTCGTGGATTAAATGATCCAATTATTTTGAAAATGGCGGGGGATTGTTGGACATTTTCAAAAGAAATGTTTAGTCCCACATTGGTTAGAAACTTCAAGTTTGAAGAGTATATATATACACTTGCACTACAGTGTGTGTAAAAGAAAAAACACAAGTGTTATGCAAAGTTAGCAACACTCGCGCGCGCGTGGCCTGGCGCATATGGCACATTTTAGGTGCTTTTATAGGCGCACTTGGCACTTGGCACGAGGCACGTGTGCGTGTGTATATATGTGTGCGAGCTAACCATGGGTAAAACTTTTTATCATTATTTTTTACCATTTTCGAAATTACAATGTGGGTAGTTATTTGATTGACCCACTCAAGCATTGAATGGGTAGTTAATAAACCCATTCAATACTTGACTGAGTGGATGCAGTTGAAACTGCTCCACTACCCCCCTTTTCTTCTCTAATTGGTTTTGACCAGTGCTCTATAAGAGAAGAGGTTTGGGAAGGAAGAAAGACATCTCGAGATTAAACAACATTTGCTCTTGATCTGCTTTCACTACTGCAAAGTGAAAGCTGAGTTTGCTTCATCGTATCCTTTAGAATTTTTGATGACTCTTGCAGTGTAGAGAACAAAATTTCCTTTAGGAAAGTGGCAGTGTTACACGCTTTGAAGTCATTGCAAATTCCTACGGTCTAATAATCTAAAGGAAATTTTTTGTTGTTCCAATGGTTTTGTCAATAAAAGAGCATCGGCTAACATTGTGAAGATGGATCGCTTCGATGGAGGAGATTTCTGAGGTGGCGAAGCGAGTGCATTTCCGCTTGGTGGCGCTTCATCCGGTGTATGTTACGGATACACCCAAGCTGTGGAGTTTGATAATGAAAGCGTCGATCAAATCGGGAAGAGGCGAAATGGGAGACGAATGACCACATCTGCAAGGGTCACATTCTCGAACGCCATGAAGGACTCACTATTTGACCTCTACCACGACGTCCCCTGCGCCAAGGAACTGTGGAGGCGGAGGCAAGGTACCACAAGGAGGAAGCGACAAGTAAGAAATTCCTCATATCAAAGTTTATTAATTTTAAAAGGGTTGATTAATGGTCTATTATGGAACAATTTCGTGAAATTGAGAGGATTAGAAATAATTTCTCTTAACACAATCTTGTCATGGATGAAACCATAGTTGTGTCTTCAATTATTGATAAAGCGCCCTCATCCTGGAAGGAGTTCAAATGAACTCTTAAGCATAAAAAAAAGACATAACTCTTGATGAACTAGCTAACCATCTTCATGTGGAAGAGGATTGTCGCATGCAGGAAAATGAAAAAGAAAGCAGAATGCTCAAGAGATTTCAAAGGTGCATGTGATGGAAGCAAAGAAAGTTCAAAAAACCCCTCGAGCAAGCCTAAGAAGCCTGGTAGTTTCAAAAAGCACGATGGTTCGGGAAAATCGAACAACCAAAACCGAGAATCAAAGGAAGCACAAAGTCACTTGTTTGTTCTGCGAGAAAGTTGGCCACTTCAAGTCCGAATATTATCATTGGAAAAGGAAGCATGGAAAACATCATGCTTCCTCTCTCGCGCAAAAGGTGCAGGAAATGACAATGATGATCTCATTGCTATGATTTCGAAATCAACGTCGTTGAAAATTAGATGGCTTGGTGGGTTGATTCGGTGATACTCGACACGTTTGCAAGAACAAGAGGCTCTTCAAGACCAGGGTGGCGTAGATGAAAATAATGTCTTGTACATGAGAAATGATGCTACTTTCGTCCTGTTAAAGGCATAGGTAGTGTTGATCTGCAGGTTTACTTCGGCAAAATTGTAACACTCGATAACGTGCATTATGCACCGGAAGTGAGGAAGAATGCGGGTGTCGGGTAGTCTTTTGAATATGTTTGGTTTTAGGCTTGGATTTGAGGTGACAAATTTGTACTCTCCAAGGGAGGTGTGTATGTAGGGAAGGGTTATGCTTATGAGGGCATGTTTAAGTTCAATGTAATCGCTTTATCTAATAAGAATATTGTTTGCGTTTTTTTTAGTCTCCTTCATTTTTATGGCATTATAGATTAGGACATGTTAATTTCAAAAATTATATGATATGGTAAACTGGAATTCTTGCCTTACTTTGATAAATATGAAGGAAATTGCAATACATGCATGAAAACAAAAATAACTAGAAATCTATTTCCAAATGTTGAAAGAAATTCAAAGTTGCTTGATTTAATACATTTTGATGTATGTGACATACATAGTACACGATCAATAGGAGGCAATAAATATTTTATAACATTTATTGATGATTATAGCAAGTTACGTTATGTTTATTTGTTGCATTCCAAAGATGAGGCAATGGTTAAGTTTCGGGCCTATAAGGCGTAAACCGAATTGCAATGTGAGACATTTATAAAATGTTTTAAGGTCGATAAGGGAGGAGAGTACTATGATCCAAAGTACTTTGAATCCTTTGGAATAGTCCATGAGACTACTGCCCCTTATACACCACAACAAAAATGGTGTAGCTGAGCGTAAAAATTGTGTTCTAACCGAAATGGTTAATGCTATGTTATCAAACTCTTGTTTGAGTAGTGGATTTTGGGGAGAGGCATTGCTGACTGCATGCCATATTTTGAACAGAATTCCACAAAAGATGAATAAAGTCACCCATATGAGCTTTGGAATAAGCGAAAACCAAATCTTAATTATTTAAGAGTTTGGGGTTGTAGAGCAGT
Source organism: Stephania cephalantha (assembly GCA_039657325.1). Taxonomy (NCBI): domain Eukaryota; kingdom Viridiplantae; phylum Streptophyta; class Magnoliopsida; order Ranunculales; family Menispermaceae; genus Stephania; species Stephania cephalantha. Next base: position 63,528,539 of record CM077567.1, on the reverse strand, counting down.
AGTAAAAGTACATGAACCCAAAAAGAGAAAATTGGGTGAAAGGGGAGTGGAGTGCATATTTATTGGATATGCACAACACAGTAAGGCATATAGGTTCATGGTAATTGAGCCTAATAATTCGATTTCAATGAACATTTGTAATTGAATCGGGAGATTCAATCTTTGTTGAGACAAAATTAAATTTGTTCCCAAAAGTATTCTTGAAGAAAACCAAAAAGGAAGGAAGTCATAGAAATTGAAAATGACAAAAAGTAGTAGAAGTTCATGAACTTCAAAGGAGCAAACGAGCTCAAAAAATTAAGTCATTTGGTTCTCGATTTCTATACATTCCTAGTTGAAGGAACTAGAGAAACAATAACTAGACAAGTTACGTATTGTTTTAATACGAAGGTGATCCTCAAAAAGTATAGGAGGTGATGAAAGAAAGAGATGTTGCTTTCGGAAAGATGCATTAAATGATGAAATGGATTCAATAATGGGAAATAACCCTTGGGAGCTAGTTGATCTACCTCTTGGGTGTAAACCCATTAAATGTAAATTTCTCTTCAAAAGGAAAAGAAGAGTTGATGGATCCATTGAAAAACACAAAGTGAGATCTGGTTGCTAAGGGTTTCACCCAAAAGCATGGAATATACTATTTTGATACCTATTCGCCAAGTAGCTAGAATTGCTACTATTAGATTGCTTATTGCAATTGCAGCTATAAAAAAGCTGGTCATCCACCAAATGGACGTCAAAACAACGTTCCTACATGGAGAATTGGATGAGGAAATATACATGGAACAACCTGAATGGTTCATAATGCACGGTCAAGAAAATAAAGTGTGCATATTGCGAAAATCATTGTATGGTTTAAAGCAAGCACCAAAACAGTGGCACAAAAAATTTGACCAGGTAGTACTTGCTTATGGATTAAAAATAAATGAATCTGATAAATGTGTATATAGCAAGTTTGATGAAAGAGGCAATGGTGTCTTTATCTGTCTTTACGTAGATGACATGTTGATTTTTGGAACCGATTTGGAACAAGTTCGATTGACCAAAAGGTTTCTTTCAAGCAAGTTTGAAATGAAAGATATGGGGCAAGTTTGATGTCATTCTCGGGATTGATTGTAAGAGTTGAGGGAGTATTACTCTAACTCAATCTCATTATATTGAGAAAGTTCTCAATAGATTCAATCATTTAAATTGTGCACTGTTTCCACCTCGCTAGATTCAAGTATTGAGTTTGTGAAAAATACGAGGCAATTCGGTTCCACAATGAAGTATTCTACATTAATTGAATGTTTAATTTATGAAATGACATGCACTAGGCGGGTATTGCCTTGGCGTAGGCAAGTTGAGCAGATTTACAATTAATCCAAGCGAACCGCATTGGTTTGCAATTCGTAGAGTTTTGAAATATCGAAGAAAACAATTAACTATGGTTTATGCTATAGTGGATATGCTTCGGTCTTAGAAGGATTTTCATATGCAAGTTGGATTGTGAAAGATCAAAATCATGCATCTACAAGTGGGTGGATTTTCACACTTGCTGGAGGTGCAATCTCGTGGGCTTCAAAGAAGCAAACTTTAATGGCTGGTTCTACCATGGAATCAGAGTTTATTGCGCTGGCCTCGGCTTCAAAAGAAGCTGAATGGCTATGTGAATTATTACACGACATACCATTGTGGCCTAAACCGGTAGCTCCAATCTTTATCCATTGTGATAATGAGGCCACATTGGCAAGGGCTTATAGCCAAGTGTACAATGGTAAATCCAGGCATATTGGATTGAGACACACTTGTGTTAGAGAATTGATAACAAGTGGAGTTATCACGATTGACTATGTGAGATCTAGTCAAAACTTGGCAGATCCCCTTACTAAAGGATTGTCAAGAGACTTGGTGAATAAAACATCAAGGGGGATGGGTCTCAAGCCCATGAATTAAAAGTCACAAATAGTGAAAACTCAACTCGATGCCTAACATTACGTTAAGTCTTGAGTTCAATGCAGTCAAAATTCATTATAAATATGACTGTGAGCACTAAATTTTAATAACCATCCCAAGGTTGTTAGTGCTCAGTACACTGCATGTAAAGATATGAGGTTGAGACGATATCTTAATAGTCTTCTAAAGGTGCTTAAATTGCGGGGTACTAGAATGGGGACTACCTATGTGGATGTGAAGTGCCACCGCTTCAAGGAGTTCAAGGGCTTGGCTCCAAAGACATTCACTAGAAGATACGGGACACAACGCCAATATTGAACGTGTTAGGATATATATGGCTATTTCTTTGGTGTAAGTTATATGCGTGATATGTTAATGCTACATATCGAATAGAATCATTGGTTCAAAGTTTATCTACCATGTAATTCGATATGATGTAACAAACTTTTAACAAATTAGTGGTTCAAATCGCAAGATACCATTATTTATACATATAATGTTTGAGATTACGTGGATTAAATGATCGATTATTTTGAAAATGGCGGGGATTGTTGGACATTTTCAAAAGAAATGTTTAGTCCCACATTGGTTAGAAACTTCAAGTTTAAAGAGTATATATATACTCTTGCACTACAAGTGTGTGTAAAAGAAAAACACAAGTGTTATGCAAAGTTAGCAACACTCGCACCGCGGCGTGGCGCATATGGCACATTTTAGGCGCTTTTATAGGCGCACTTGGCACTTGGCACGAGGCACGTGTGCGTGTGTATATATGTGTGCGAGCTAACTATGGGTAAAACTTTTTATCATTATTTTTACCATTTTCGAAATTACAATGTGGGTAGTTATTTGATTGACCCACTCAAGCATTGAATAGGTAGTTAATAGACCCATTCAATACTTGGTCGAGTGGATGCGATTGAAATGCTCCACTACCCCCTTTTCTTCTCTAATTGGTTTTGACCAAAGTGCTCTATAAGAGAAGAGGTTTGGGGAGGAAGAAAGACATCTCGAGATTAAACATCATTTTCTCTTGATCTGCTTTCACTACTTTGCAAAGTGAAATTTGAGTTTGCTTCATCGTATCATTTAGAATTTTTGCGACTCTTGCGGTGTAGAGAAAGAGAATTTCCTTTAGGAAAGTGGCAGTGTTACACGCTTTGAAGTCATTGCAAATTCCTACGGTCTAATAATCTAAAGGAAATTTTTGTTGTTACAATGGTTTTGTCAATCAAAGAGCTGTCAACTAACATTGTGAAGATGGATCACTTCGATGGAGGAGATTTCCTGAGGTGGCAGAAGCGAGTGCATTTCCTGCTGGTGGCGCTTCATCTGGTGTATGTTCTGGATACACCCAAGCCTGTGGAGTCCGATGATGAAACTGTCGATCAAATCAGGAAGAGGCAGAAATGGGAGACGAATGACCACACCTGCAAGGGTCACATTCTGAACGCCATGAAGGACTCACTATTTGACCTCTACCACGACGTCCCCTCTGCCAAGGAATTGTGGGAGAAACCGGAGGCAAGGTACCATAAGGAGGATGCGACAAGTAAGAAATTCCTCATATCAAAGTATATTAATTTTAAAAGGGTTGATGAAAGGTCTATTATGGAACCATTTCGTGAAATTGAGAGGATTAGAAATAATTTCTCTTAACACAATCTTGTCATGGATGAAACCATAGTTGTGTCTTCAATTATTGATAAACTGCCCCGATCCTGGAAGGAGTTCAAATGAACTCTTAAGCATAAAAAAAAGTCATAACTCTTGATGAACTAGCTAACCATCTTCATGTGGAAGAGGATTGTCGCATGCGGGGAAAATGAAAAAGAGCGAGAATGCTCAAGAGATTTCAAAGGTGCATGTGATGGAAGCAAAGAAAGTTCAAAAAACCTGCTGAGCAGGCCTAAGAAGCCTGGTAGTTTCAAAAAGCACGATGGTTCGGGAAAATCGAACAACCAAAACCAGAATCAAAGGAAGCACAAAGTCACTTGTTGTTTCTGCGAGAAAGTTGGCCACTTCAAGTCCGAATATTATCATTGGAAAAGGAAGCATGGAAAACATCATGCTTCCTCTCGCTGCCGCAAAAAGGTGCAGAAACGACAATGATGATCTCATTGCTATGATTTACGAAATCAACGTCGTTGAAAATTAGATGGCTTGGTGGGTTGATTCGGTGATACTCGACACGTCTGCAAGAACAAGAGGCTCTTGAAGACCAGGGAGGCGATAGATGAAAATAATGTATGTACATGAGAAATGATGCTATTGTCCCTGTTAAAGGCATAGGTAGTGTTGATCTAAAGTTTACTTCGGCAAAATTGTAACACTCGATAACGTGCATTATGCACCGAAGTGAGGAAGAATATGGTTTCATGTAGTCTTTTGAATAAGTTTGGTTTTAGGCTTGTAATTGAGGTGACAAATTTATACTCTCAAGGGAGGTGTGTATGTAGGGAATGGTTATGCTTATGAGGGCATGTTTAAGTTCAATGTAATCGCTTTATCTAATAAGAATATTGTTTCATCGTTTTTTTTTAGTCTCCTTCATTTTTATGGCATTATAGATTAGGACATGTTAATTTCAAAAATTATATGATATGGTAAATGCTGGAATTCTTGCCTTACTTTGATAAATATGAAGGAAATTGCAATGCATGCATGAAAACAAAAATAACTAGAAATCTATTTTCTAATGTTGAAAGAAATTCAAAGTTGCTTGATTTAATACATTTTGATGTATGTGACATACATAGTACACCATCAATAGGAGGCAATAAATATTTTATAACATTTATTGATGATTATAGCAAGTTCTATTATGTTTATTTGTTGCATTCCAAAGATGAGGCAATGGTTAAGTTTCGGGCCTATAAGGCGGCGATTGCAATGTCGGACCTTTATAAAATGTTTTAAGGTCGATAGGGGAGGAGAGTACTATGATCCAAAGTTCTTTGAATCCACTAGAATAGTCCATGAGACTATCGCCCTCTTATACACCACAACAAAATTGTGTTGTTGAGCATAAAAATAGTGTTTTAACCGAAATGGTTAATGCTATGCTATCAAAATCTGTTTGAGTAGTGGATTTTGGGGAGAGGCATTGCTAATTGCATGCCATATTTTGAAGCAATTCCACAAAAGATGAATAAAGTCACCCATATGAGCTTTGGAATAAGCGAAGACCAAATCTTAATTATTTAAGAGTTTGGGGTTGTAGAAAGCGATAGTAAAAGTACATGAACCCAAAAAGAGAAAATTAGGTGAAAGGGTAGTGGAGTGCATATTTATTGGATATGCACAACACATAGAAGGCATATAGGTTCATGGTAATTGAGCCTAATAATTCGATTTCAACGAACACTTGTAATTGAATCGGGAGATTCAATCTTTGTTGAGACAAGAGTTAAATTTGTTCCCAAAAGTATTCTGAAGAAAACCAAAAAGGGATGGAAGTCATCGAAATTGAAAATGACAAAAAGTAGTAGAAGTTCGTGAACTTCAAAGGAGCAAACGAGCTCGAAAAATTAAGTCATTTGGTTTGATTTCTAAACATTCCTAGTTGAAGGAAGTAGAGAAACAACAACTAGAAAAGTTACGTATTGTTTTAATACGGAGGTGATCCTCAAACAAGTATAGGAGGTGATGAAAGAAAGAGATGTTGCTTTCTGGAAAGAGGCATTAAATGATGAAATGGATTCAATAATGGGAAATAACCCTTGGGAGCTAGTTGATCTACCTCTTGGGTGTAAACCCATTAAATGCAAATTTCTCTTCAAAAGGAAAAGAAGAGTTTATAGATCCATTGAAAAACACAAAGTGAGACTGGTTGCTAAGGGTTTCACCCAAAAGCATGGAATATACTATTTCGATAATTATTCACCAGTAGCTAGAATTGCTACTATCAGATTGCTTATTGCAATTGCAGCTATAAACAAGCTGGTCATCCACCAAATGGACGTCAAAATAGCGTTCCTACATGGAGAATTGGATGAGGAAATATACATGGAACAACCTGAAGGGTTCATAATGCCCGGTCATGAAAATAAAGTGTGCAGATTGCGAAAATCATTGTATGGTTTAAAGCAAGCACCAAAACAGTGGCACAAGAAATTTGACCAGGTAGTACTTGCTTAAGGATTCAAAATAAATGAATCTGATAAATGTGTATATAGCAAGTTTGATGAAAGAGGCAATGATGTCATTATCTGTCTTTATGTAGATGACATGTTGATTTTTGGAACTGACTTGGAACAAGTTCAGTTGACCAAAAGGTGTCTTTCAAGCAAGTTTGAAATGAAAGATATGGGGAAAGCTAATGTCATTCTCGGTATTTAGATTGTAAGAGATGAGGGGAGTATTACTCTAACTCAATCTCATTATAATGAGAAAGTTTTCAATAGATTCAATCATTTGAATTGTGCCCCTGTTTCCACCCCGCTAGATTAAAGTATTGAGCTAGTGAAAAATACAGGCAATCCAGTTTCACAACTGGAGTATTCTAGATTAATTGGATGCTTAATGTATGCAATGACATGCACTAGGCCTGATATTGCCTTGGCAGTAGGCAAGTTGAGCATATTTATAATTAATCCAAGCGAGTTGCATTGGTTTGCAATTCGAAGAATTTTAAAATATCTGAAGAAAACAATTAACTATTGTTTATGCTATAGTGGATATCCTTCAATCTTAGACGGATTTTCGGATGCAAGTTGGATTGTGAAAGATCAAAATCATGCATCTACAAGTAGGTGGATTTTCACACATGCTGGAGGTGCAATCTCGTGGGCTTCAAAGAAGCAGACTTTAATGGTTGGTTCTACCATGGAATCTGAGTTTATTGCGCTGGTCTCGGCTTCAAAAGAAGCTGAATGGCTACGTGAATTATTACACGAGATATCATTGTGGCCTTAACCGATAGCTCTAATCTTTATCCATTGTGATAATGAGGCCACATTGGCAAGGGCTTATAGCCAACTGTACAATGGTAAATCCAGACATATTGGATTGAGACATAGTTGCGTCAGAGAATTGATAACAAGTGGAGTTATCACGATTGACTATGTGAGATCTAGTCAAAACTTGGCAGATCCCCTAACTAAAGGATTGTCAAAAGACTTGGTGAATAAAACATCAAGGGGATGGGTCTTAAGCCCATGAATTAAAAGTCATCAATAGTGAAAACTTAACTCGACGCCTAACATTATGTTTAGTCTTGAGTTCATTGCGATCAAAATTCATTATAAGTAAATTTTAATAACCACCCAAGGTTGTTAGTGCTCGGTACACTGCATGTAAAGAGAGGAGGTTGAGACGATATCTTAATAGTCTTCTAAAGGTGCTTAAATTGCGGGGTACTAGAATGGGGACTACCTATGTGGATGTGAAGTGCGGCCGCTTCAAGGAGTTCAAGGGCTTGGCTCCAAAGACAATCACTAGAAGATACGGGATACAACGCCAATATTGAATGTGTCGGGATATTTATGGCTATTTTTTGGTGTAAGTTATATGTGTGATATGTTTATGCTACATATCGAATAGAATCATTGGTTCAAAGTTTATCTACCATGTAATTCGATATGATGTAATGAACTTTTCACAAATTAATGGTTCAAATCGCAAGATACCATTATTTATGCATATAATGTTTGAGATTTCGTGGATTAAATGATCTGATTATTTTGAAAATGGCGGGGGATTGTTGGACATTTTCAAAAGAAATGTTTAGTCCCACATTGGTTAGAAACTTCAAGTTTAAAGAGTATATATATACTCTTGCACTACAATGTGCGTAAAAGAAAAACATAAGTGTTATGCAAAGTGAGCCACACGCGCATGCGCGCGCGGCGCATATGGCGCATTTTAGGCACTTTTATAGGCGCACTTGGCACTTGGCACGAGGCACAGTGTGTGTATATGTGTGCGAGCTAACCATGGGTAAAAATTTTTACCATTATTTTTTATCATTTTCGAAATTACAATGTGGGTAGTTATTTGATTGACCCACTCAAGCATTGAATGGGTAGTTAATAAACTCATTCAATACTTGACCGAGTGGATGCAGTTGAAACTGCTCCACTACCCCCCTTTTCTTCTATAACCGGTTTTGACTAGTGCTATATAAGAGAAGAGATTTGGGGAGGAAGAAAGACATCTCGAAATTAAACAAAATTTGTTCTTGATCTGCTTTCACTACTACAAAGTGAAAGGTGAGTTTGCTTCATCGTATCCTTTAGAATTTTTGCCGTTACATTGTTACGGTGTAGAGCAAAATTTCCTTTAGGAAAGTGGTAGTGTTACACACTTTGAAGTCATTGCAAATTCCTCTTGTCTAACCTAGAGCACTTTTTTGCGGGAGATGTCTTCCTTGGATCGGGTAAGCATTGGATGGTTATTGATTGGAGCCCGATGGAGGAAATGTTGTGGTGGTTGATCCTGAGGAGGGCTGGACACCAAGGGAATAGTGGAGGTAGTTGGGGAATTTGGTGGAGAAGATATAATGGATGGTGGAGTGGTAGGTGGGAAAAATGATTCTGGTGGCGGAAAAGAAAATATGGTGTGAGGAATCTGTAGAGATGATGATGTTTATGGTGGGGGTGGGGGAAATAATGAGGGATAGGGAAAATCATGCTCATCAAAGATGACATGCCCACTGATGTAGAAGCGATTAAAGGGATTGAGTCAAATATATCCTTTTATGTGACGGGCTGTACCCAAGGAAATACATTTAATGGATTGGAATTAAGGATAATACGTACACCCAAACACTCGAAAAAGAAAATAATCTGGAGGTTTTGATAAAGAATGTGATAAGGACTGAGACCACCAAGGACAGGTGTTAGGAGACGGTTGATTGTGAATACCGATGCGGCAGTAACGTCCCACCAAAATAATTGAGGAAGTTGTGCGTGGGCCGAAAAGGTTAGGCACATCTCTATGATGTGACGATCGATCACTACAAGAAAAATGATATTTAGAAACGGAATTAGCAACGGAATTAAGTTCCGTTGCTAAGAAAAAGTGGTCGAGAGACGGAATTGAGACAGATTAATTCGAGAGATGGAATCGAGAGACGGAAATAGAGACGGAATTAAATTTCGTCTCTAAATAATGGCGCCAACATTCCCACCAAAACTTTCTTTTTTTTTTTTATAACCGTTCATCAAATCTCGAGATTCGTGCATCCTTCCATCTCGATGATTCAAAAATAAAATAGCAACCACACAAAACTCCCTCTCTCTCTCCCGATTCTCTGTCTCTCCGAAAACCCTATCTCCCCCAAAATCCCTCTCTCTCCCGATTCTCTGTCTCTCCGAAAACCTATCTCCCCAAAAATCCCTCTCTCTCGACGGCAGATATCTCTCTGAAACCACTTCACGAGGTACGCTCCGCACCTCTTCTTCACCAAATCTCCATCGCCGATCTTCGTCTTCTTTGTTGTTTCGAATCGATCGAGAGAGAAGTTTGTCTCGATCGATTGTGGTTGGTCGTTTTGGAAGTGTAGATTACGACCGATTCTTCATTTGAAGGATTTTGATTCCTTACTTCATTGGCGATTTCTTTGTGGTTTCGATGTGATCGAAGAGAGAATAGCTTCGATCGGGTGTTGTTTGAACGTTTTGATGTTATGATTTGTGAATCTATGATCGATTTTTCATTTGAACGATTTCGATCCTTTTTGATGTTACGATTACGATCTAAGAACGGATCGGTGAGTTTCTTAGATGGATCTCGACCGGATTGTTTTTTGTTGATCGAAGTTTTGTAGGAAACCGCGATGGGGAAGGTGTATCCGATCGTGAGCGAGGACTACAAGAAATTTGTAAAGAAAGCTAAGAGGAATATTAGAGCTCTCATCTCCGTGAAGCAATGTGCGCCTCGATGCTCGATTGGTGTAAGTCTTTGAGACGATGATTTATAGGTTTTGGTTTCTTTGGTTTGCTAGTGTTTTTAGGTGAATCAAGGATTAAGATATGTTTGTTTGATTTGATGGTGCGAGATGGCACTCTGTTTGGGACATTCGATGTGAAGACGAAGACGGGAGGTCCGTTCGATACGATGAGGCATGCATCGAGCAAGCTCATGGAGCCAACAAAGGGCTTGAAATCATTTGTTAGGCTTTTGGAGCCCATCAAGGAACAATTCCCTATTCACATACTATTTGGCTACAGAGGTATCGTTTTATGATAAAAGGGACTTGCTCATTGTATTAACTTAAAAAATCGCACATCTGTTTTATACATATCTATAAGGGAGCAAAAAATGACCTATGCAATGCCAGAATACATTGTCCAAGTAAACTAGAGTTACTAGACGACTCAACCTCTAGTTGAAGATTCCAAAAATTTTAGCCGAGTTCCTCATTCAATCTGAATCTTGTCCAATTTTGAGGAGTTCGTTGCCCGATAGCCATTGACCATAATGAAACTTGATCAAGTCCCAAATCGTTGATTGCACTTCAACCTTGTATCAAACTCATTTAATAGAACATATATTAGCTAATGCATATCTCGGTCAAGGTTCGAAACTTCTTTGGATCGCAACCATCCCAAAAAAGGATTTGGCGTTTTTACGTATCACGATTCATGTACATATCAAATCCTTTTGCTCTAATTTAGAGTGGTCCGTCTATCGGTATTTCTTGGAAAATCGAGAACCGATTTGTTGTATTGAATCTTTATGTGAGTTCGAGACAATGTTCGTTACAAATGCATAGTGAGATAGGTAGGTTGGTGTTTATCGTTCTTCACCGGTATTTAGTTGTAGGAGGCAATCTTTGCATCCGAAAATTTGATTCGCATTTGTTTAAGATTGTTGATTCGATTCACAATGAACAAAAATCTTGTTTCCTTTCAATATAAGAAAAAAAGGATAAGCCATTGCTACGGGAATAAGAATAGGATTCTTTGTGGGATTGGGTGCTTCATCTATAGTAGATTGAGGCTGTCTTGGTTTGCTTCCCTACCCAAAAATGGAAGTAGAAAAAAATATTGAGAGACTATAATGTAAAGATGTTCGGATTGATTTTTCCCAATTTAGCGAATATTATTCGAGATAATACATGTCTCTTGGTTGATTGAGAAAGGCTGCAAGGGTATCAACTTAAGTGGGATCCGTCTTCATGTGCTATTTTTCTAGCTTTGGGGGATCCAACTAGGCAAACCTACAAAGGGCCAGGTTTTGATTGATTAAGATGGATGCTTTTCATTTTGTTTTTAAAGAGGGCCAATTTTATTTCAAACTTCTTAACAGATTATTGATCCAAGAATTGCACAAAGATATGGTTCGTTCTACTCTTCTTTATCTAGATTCTAGTCAATTCTTTCCTTAACATTAATACGGCCTTTGTTGACATTTTCATGAATATCTCTCTTTCACCACTAACATGCCATTTTTCCCGTGTAGGTACCACTCTCTTTGTGCGTACATGGGAGATGATGACATGTTCGGCTACGATCTTAGTGATGACCAACTTCGTATGAGACTTGGGCATATGTCAAATATACCTTGCCGGGTAATTTGACTTCTTGTGGTATCTCGTTTGAAGTGAAAATGTCTAATAGCCACACGGCTCGCACATACAAGGAAAAATAAAAGCAATATGTGATTGTTGTCTTCCTTGTAGTTAAACCCATTTTAGTCATGGCACCCTAACCGTCGCCATTCCATTTTTGTTGTTCCCTCTCGATATCTCTCTGCTGCGTTCATTAAACCCGATTTTAGGTTTGCAATTGAATCCCATATTTTGATAAAGCGGGGATCATCTCGCTATCGGTGATAGAGGTGGCCGTGTGGTTTTATTTGAGAGAAGCGGCATGAAACATGTATAGTGGTTCATCACTTGATTTCTTTTTCTAATTTTATCTATGAGCTTGCAGTTGCCATTTCACTTACTAGTTGTGTTAAAGCACTCATATCTTCTAATTACCTATGATTAGAATGGTCATCGAAAGGACTTAGAGAGAACGGATTGCCCAACAAGCAGACATCCGAGTTTCACTACAAAACGAGTTCGAAGCCATGAGCCCGAAGTATAATCTATGGGTTCTTGCTATTTGAATTTTTATCCTTCCAAGTATTATCTTGTTTAATTTTGAAGTACTAAATTGCAATTCCATCTTTCTTTTTATGCGGTTTGACTACCTTAAGAGCTTGGAAATAGAGGAGAAAATAAACAAGATTAGATGGTGCCAAAGTGCTAATGGTTCCTTGTTTCTTCTATCCACTAATGACAAGAAAATTAAGTTGTGGAAGGTTGGAATTTGCATGCTAGCTTTAGTTGAATGAACATATAAATATCTTGTTAGATAATTTTTTTCAAAGTGTCGGGGGCTTTTCCTCCTTTTACGTAGTTTAAATTTTTTTTGATTGATTACATCTTAAAGAAATATGTTTCTTCCGTAAAAATAACGTAGTAAATAAGCTATGCAGATTTTCTTTGCATCTTTGCTATTTGGTTTTTATATATTACCTAATTCTGTTGAGATCCCTTATTTTTGCTTTCTAATCTTTGAGGCTCTTTTAGACAGTGCAAGAAAAGAAAGTAAAGAAAATCTGTGACGTGAACATAAATACTTCGAACACTTCGATTAATGGTAGTGTTCCTAGTACATCAACTTACCCAAAATTGAGAAGGATGTGACTAAATGAGATCTTTAAAGAATTAGATGTGATATTTGATTAATAGCATTGGTGATTAAGAATATACTTTAGCCATCTAGGTGAAGAACTAAAAAGGGTACTAGTGTAACAACTAAAGATGATAATGTTCAAGGATATGTGAATGTCACAGTGCAATATTTTTTATTATTATGTGCCTAAAAAAAGACAATAGTTTAATGCTTGGTGGTTAAGTAGAAAGAATAGATTTGGTTGTCTTTGACCTAAAGAGAAGGGATATGAAAATACTTATAGGAGGAGATGGTTTAAAAGTTTAATGTCGCTAAATCCATATTTTAGTTTTTTATCCAACTCGTTTTTCTTTATGTTTGATGTTTTGTTTACTGCATCTCTTGTCATCTCTACAAACTTCTCCATTGGTGAGGTTGATTTAACTTTCAATCGAGGGATAAAGAAATGAAATTCATGTGACAAAGCTCATTTGGTTGGGTAAGGCTTTTCTAGGTCAAGTCTTGTTGGACGTATTTTTAAATTATTTTTTTCTTTTAGAGAATATTGCATTTTGGTTTTGTTGGAAACGTTAGTGAATAGAAGTGCATGTGAAGTTCATGTTGCTAACCGACCACACTATTATTATAGAACTCTTTCCGTTAAGTGTACATGATGGCTAGTGGCCACTCTTAAACACCCCCTCTCTTATGTCCCTGTAAATTGTCAATACAAAATAACGGATGATGATATCGACGACAACAACAATAGAAAACCCTCATCGCATTTGGTTGGAATTGGCTAATTATTGACTTATCGCTCGTTTGTGTGAATTATAATTATAGTTTGTTTGTCATTGGTGCTCATTTCTTTTGAATTTCACAGGTTTGTGGCCCATGAATATGAAAGATGCAAAGAATTAAAGCCTTTGCTTTAGCTTACAAATGTATGGAGGTGGCTTATATGAGGGTAATCTATGCTAAGCACATGTCTGCAAACGAGAGACCGCAATGAATTGCAATCAGCTTTTCTAATGCTTCCTCCAGGTAATTGGGCATTAGGAGAGAGTCCTCCTCCTTTTTCTTTTTTGAGAAGGTAACTTAGCATTGATGTTTTGCACGAATTTAGGTCTCGGGATATATCTGAGACTTAGCCGACCCCAATTAATTTGGGGTGAGGCTATGTTGTATATATACGAGACTTAACGTTTTCCTTTTTCTTTAGAAATATATTTTTGTGCTATGTTGTTGTAAGTATACTTTTTATGTATCATGAATTATATATTTTTGTGCTAATGCAAATTAAGGTTCATTGTAAATCTACTCACATGGGGTTTATGATTGCTTCTTCCAAATCTGAACAAAAACATGTGTCTCAGATGATTTTTCCTACTTGAAATAGATTATCATGTATGTTTAAAATTGATTTACGCAAACAGTTAGCTTAAATAATTCTGAATCTCTTCTATACATGGTTGGTTCATTCTAATACCTTTTTTCCTTTTTTTGTTTGGTAAGTGGTGGGGTACAAGCCCGTGATTTGTGTAGAACTTTGAATACCCTGGTGGGCCATTTTCTTTTTGTTAGTCAGATATACAAGTCTCTACATTTTTTTAAGGAATGGAGTTATTATCTGTTTGTATGATTTTTCAAGTTCTATTATCATTCTCCTTCCTTCTATCTATCGCATATTCACATTGCTTTATTTATTGTTAATAAATTTATGATAACATCTTAACGCAGTATTTTTCTCTTAGGTCCATATAACATGCAATTGATGTCATTTACTTCTATTCATCAGTTATGTTGATGAGGATGCAAATGAAAAGCTAGCACCATATTCAGCTTTGTCTGGTGATGAGAGCTATTCTAACAGGGACCTTGAAAAGGTTGGTTCAGTTTATGCCCCATTTTTCTTATTTATAGCTATTTGTGCGGCGTTGCGCCCTTTATTTACTGGATATCGTGTATCAACAGATGTCCCAGCAAGTCGCAAAACGCTTGTACAATGAAAAGGTGCAACCAACAACTTTGCTGCCAAAGCAAGTAGGAAATATGTACACAGCATCATTATATGCAGCATTTGCATCACTTATTCACGAAAAACATAGCGCAGACTTTGGTAATGTGCTCGTGTACCTCTAGAGTTTAGTGTATGACTGCTTTTCACCAACTCTTGTTTAATTTTCGGTGACCATCTGTTTGTTGTGCTATGGAGTTCCATGATACAATAAATTTTGATGTTTGTAAATGGTTGGAATATAGAATTTAGTAAATGTATTATTGTGTTGGTGTCGGTCACTGCTCTGATATTTGGGGAGGAGTTGTAGTTACATTAGTAAATGTCTTTTTTGGTTTGATTGTATCGTTTTGTTTATCTTTAGTGTTATGATTTGCTGATACCGATGATGTTGTTGTTTGGTTCTTCTATTGGATTTTGTTTTGATTTTGTTGGTACGATTTGGTCTTTGCAAGTGCTATCCATGTTTCTAGTTTCGTGTCACTAGTGTTATGATTTGTTGATACCGATGATGTTGTTGTTTGGTCCTATTTTCCATAAAATTGATTTTTATCTACTGTATGTTGTTTAAAAAAGTGTCAAAGGTACATGGCACTCTCTTACATTTGATTAAATGGTTTCGGAGTTCTTGAATTGATTGGTTTCAGATATGTATGCATTCATGCTTAGAGTACTTTGAGGTTGTCCCTTGGGTTGGAGATGAGGAGGAAGATAAAGTGCTTTTATGGTTGTTGTAAAACAATGAGAATTGTAGTTTTTTTATGGATACTTAGGTATATTAAACATTTATTATACTTGACTACGTTTCGTGAATATATAAATCTTTTTTAATATCGAATTTTATGTTTTTTCTCATTTGAATATTTGTTGTTGATATATATTGTTGATTTGTGTATGTATGTCAAATTCTCGCTTTTTTGGGGATGTTAGCACCCCCAAGGAGTTGTTGGAGGGGTGCGGCGATGGAGTAGGTCCTATGGTTGTATTTTCGAGGTTTAGATGTTATGGAGAACCAATTGGATTTAAGCTTAGGTTGAAAAATTAAACAAAGCGAAATTGAGTCGGATTAGCCACGGAATTCAAATATTTTGTTGCTATTCCGTCTCTAATTTTCGAGGCAAAGCTGCATAAATCAACAACGGATCGAGAGACGGAATTATTGTATTCGTCTCTCGATCCGTTGCTAATCGAGAGATGAAACGAGAGAGACGAGAATACAATAATTCCGTCTCTCGATCCGTTTCTAATCGAGGCGGATCGAGAGACGGAATTATTGTATTCTCTCGATCCGTTGCTAATCGAGACGAACGAGAGACGAAATCTAATAATTTTGTCTCTAATCGTTGCTAATCAGAGACGGATCAGAGATGGAATGCATTAATTCCGTCTCTGTTCCGTCTCTGATTAGCAACGGATCAGAGACGAATGCAATTACAATTGTACCATTTAGAAAAATTTCCATTTCTGTTCCGTCTCTGTTCCGTTTCTAAATTCGTCTCTAATCCGTCTCTAATCAGAAACGGAAACACATTTCCGTTGCTGATTGAATCAGCGTCGACGATTTTAGAGACGGAATAAATTTATGTCTCTGTTCCGTTGCAGAATTGAATTAGAGACGGAATTTATGCAAATCAGAGACGAAAATTTCCGTTTACGATCTGCTTGTTTTTTGTAGTGGATGCTTCAAGGGAGTTTAGCAACCAACACATCAGGTAGTTGTCATTGCTGATCCATTCATCATATTTCGGATTTGGAGTCCCGAGGCATCTCACAATGTAGGACACGGCTTGGTTCCAAGGAGATGACCATCCATCTTAATGCCTTTGACGAAGGCAAGGACAATCGATTTCCATAGTAGGAAGTTGTCATGGTCGAGTTTGATACTCAGACCTTGGTGAAAGAGTTGCAAGGGGAAGGGTGTGGGTGCTCGTTGGAGCAAACGATCGTGGTGGAATAGCAGAGCTCTGCGGAGAAGAAGTCGTAATGGCCCAAAATCGTTAACCATGTTTATGTCTTTAAAAATGGTCAATGACTGTCTTGTGGGCCTTACACCGTGATATTTTCATTTACCGGGGCAAGGGCGAGATACATTTTATATTTGTTGTGATGCATGCCTAGTGTATTGTATTTGTGTAGACTATTAAGTTAATTTTTCTACGAGTGTGTAGGTATCGAGACGAGTGGGGACGTACCTCGAGTCGCATGTCGACGTGGGACCGAGGTAGCAACATATTGGGGTAAGTTTAATTTATGTGAATAAAATGTGAATTTATTGGATCATAAGTGGCTTTAATGTGGCCACATTTAGCTAAGTCCTAAAGTTTGGAAAATAAAACAATAGGCATTAGATGTCCATCAAGACACGCATTAACACATCATGATGCAAGGTGTCACTTTGTTGAGTCACTCACAAGTGACTTGGGGGACAAGTGGGACAATGTGCTCCATGTGATGAGCCTCGAGATACGTGTGCACACCAAGATCTAAGGCTAAGGTTTAAACTTACACTATATAAATAAGTAAGTCAACATGTTCATCTCCTTATCCTCACCAAACAAAAAAAAAATCGGGAGAGAGAGAGAGAAAGAAGAATCGTCTGCTGGTGGAGGTGGAGGAGAAGGAGAATGAGAGAACCGAGATGAATCAAGGTGAGTGTGGTGTTGTTCAATTGATGGGGTGTTGTGGAGTGGTGTTTGTGTGGTGTTGGTGAGGAGCTCGGGAGCTTGGGAGCTTGTGAGCTCCGTGCTCCCGAGGAAGGAGAGGACTCGAGAGAGTCGTCTCCCCTCCTACACGATTTGGGGTTGGCGATCCACCCCGGCTCGTGAACAAAAAAAAAAAAAAAAAAAAAAAAAAAAAAAAAGGCACCCCTTCCCCCGGCGGGGCGGACCAGGGCACAGGCCGGGCTCGGCCCATGGGGTGAGCCGTGCCCAGCGCCCTGGCCGGTGTCGGGTCGACCCAAACAAAGTTGACCCAACACAAAATAAAAAAAAAAAAAAAAAAAAAAAAGTAAAAAAAGTAAAAAAAAAAAAAGAAAAAAAATGGAAAAAAATCTTAAATATTTGGGAAAAATTCCAAAAAATTATATTTTGACAAAATAAATAGAAAGTAATGAATTTTTGGGAAAAATAAAATATTTGGAATTTCGGACGAGCATTTTACGGGGGTTTTACCTCAAAAAGCGCGAAATGGGCAGATTGGCCTAAAATAAAAAAATTTTTAGAAATTTGTCTCGACTTCGATTTGGCCTAAAGTGATACATTATTAAATGTTAGGGAACTAAGGTGAGAACTCAGGAGTTTGGGCACGCATTTCGAATTGTCGATGGATCGAATATACTAGGACAAGCGTGTGAATTGTAAGTACAAGCTGTGAGAATTTTATATTTCATTTCATTCATCTTTGTTGATTTATTGACATTACTACTTGAACTCGCACATCATGTTGTTCTTGTATCTATTCATTGGTGAATATTGTGACATGATGCCTTGTGAATTGTTTCATTGACTCGATTCCTACATTTGATATCATTCTTGAAAAGATTGATGAAAAGCATGCTAATGAAATAATTTGGATTTAATTGTACTTGTATTCGATTTCCTTTGGGCTTTGTAGCCTAACTTGTTTTAGGCTCCTAAAATTTTGGAGTTATTTGTCTTTGAAAGTAAAGTATGTATTATCTAGTGTCCATTGCACGAGAGATGCGCGGTTCACGGGGACATGGGTCTAGGGGTTCCGGCACTCACCACTACACTTGCGCGGCACACGAGTTATGGGACTCGGGGTGGTCGGCAAGCATGAGATTAATGTTGTGTAAGCGTAGACCGTAGCTCCGCTAGTTGTGTGAAATATGTTGAGCGCAGACTCCATATAGTAGTGGGAAATGGTAGTTGATAGGTCTCTCACCGCCGAAGGACGTAGATCATCTCGACTTAGTCGTCGTGTCTGTCTCTACATCTTTAACTATGATATTTACTTGCATTTCTTATTTCAACAATTTATTTCGCTACTTTATACTTTTAAATACCATTCGTTTATTTTGGAAATCGACATAGAATTCTCCAGTTAGTACTTAAATATCACTATACTCACCGTCTAGTTTGTGACGGTGGGTGTAGGTCCGTCGAGCAAACCAGGGAAGGAGAAGATCAACGACTTCCTCTAAACAGTTCGGCGACTCTCCTCACTCATTTTGTATGTCTCGACTTTTGTTGTATTATTATTGTTTATGTCATTTTGGGTTGTACATTGGGTTGAGTGAATAGTTTCATATATATACATGCATGTGATGTTGTATTTTCTTGGTTTTCCACACTTATGAATTTTGAATCATAATAGCTTCCGCATGATCTTTAAACTACATGAAAATGATAATATAGATTAATACATGGATTCAGAGTAATATATGGACGAAAGACTGACTAATACGTAATTACGTCTTATGTGATTTGGATTAAGGCTTGATTACGGGATTAGGCCGGGCGGTGCCCTGTTTAGTAGTTGGGGCCATCACAGTTGGTATCAGAGCCTAGGTTTAGATACCACAATGCATAAAATACAAACCTTAGTTGTGGAAACCAGATAATCATTGCCTAGACACCATTAGTTGGGAAGTGAGTGACAGGGAGATGGGGGATTTCTTATATGTACTTGTTAATTGCTATATGTATATATATATATATACTTATGCGTTATGTCACGTAGAAGCGATTCGCGTTCGCTATCCATTGCGAGACCCCGATTCGATACACGCGGGGAGGAGATGCGAGCCTAGTGGCGGTTCGCCTCCTAATATAGCGGAGGATTTACAACGACCGTTCGATCGAGTGACACTCGGGGCCACGATTGATGATTTCATCGCTATGATGACCGCTCGTTTTGCTCCACCGCATCGATATCAACTCCTACGATCGCTACACCGATCGTCAAGCGACAACACTTCCTACCGCAGACTTTAGCAACGCCGATAGTCGTGACCGCACCGATAGTGGAGACGGTTGAGGCATTATCGTCTCCCATGCCCGCATCTTCCAAAGACTTCGGTGGAAGTTCGGTGGTGAAGGACTTCATCGACTCAAACCAGCTTATTTTGATGGAGTTAAGGACTTTCGGAAGATCGAGAAATTGATCCCGACGCGGAGAGAAGTTACATCCGGTGATGAGGATTGAGGATAGACTTCGGCGAAACCTCATCATATACTCTCGAGAGATACGCCGACGTGTGGTGGCGTATGACGGTGGCCACTCACGGAGAGTTCGGGACATGGGATGCTTTCAAGCGAAGTCCTACCAGCGGTATTTTTTGCCTTCGATCATGAAGCGATTGAGGAGAGAGTTCATGGATTTGAGACGGATGCCAAAGGAGCATGTGATGCGAGTACATGGATCGATACGATTATATGCGCCGGTTCTTTGGGGACTTGGTGAGAGATGAGTCCGAGGATGTATATGACTTCGTTGACCGACTCGAGACCGATATTAGGGATTACGTTGTTAGTTCAAGCGCGAGGACACTC
Source organism: Stephania cephalantha (assembly GCA_039657325.1). Classification (NCBI taxonomy): domain Eukaryota; kingdom Viridiplantae; phylum Streptophyta; class Magnoliopsida; order Ranunculales; family Menispermaceae; genus Stephania; species Stephania cephalantha. The sequence goes on along the minus strand of CM077567.1, from coordinate 63,508,464 downwards.
ACCGAGATCTATAAGCGATCCCTAACGCATGAGACATATTATCTAGGCAGAGTTGCTGATGGCAGAGCACCGGGTCCAGTTTTGTCTGCAGAGCAGGCCTTAGAGTATGAGAGGAGGAGACGGAGGGGTAAGGGAGCAAGGGGATGGAACCGAGGATCTCAGGGTTTGGGGACAGCTACGCACCCACTGGCTGTACCTCCTGTATCATCCATTGCTCAAGCACAGAGCACAGTGGGCAAACTTCCCTTGCCACCTCCCATCAGACCAGCCTTACCAGCTCTTGTTGTTCCTGCACTTCCCGCCCCACAGGCTTCACGGCAGCAGCCGCAGGGTGGCAGAGGTCGAGGCAGAGGCAGAGGCCAAGATACAAGACAGAGCCGAACAGTGCAGAGACAAGGTCGAGATCGGGAACAAGGCGATCTCGGACACTGTGGTCGGCGCGAGACGGTTGACATGCTACCGATGTGGACAGGTCGGACACATCGTGAGAGAGTTCCTGCATTCTATAGCAGTGTACGCACAAAGCGAGCCCGAAAAAAGGTTCACATGGTAGCCCAGCCAGACGCCGACGCTACACGAGGTCTTATTGAGGGTACAGTTTCTATTTGCGATCGAGATTTATATGTTTTATTTGATTCTGGATCTACCGTATCTTTTATTGCTGGTCACATGATAGACATCCTAGGGTTGAAACCTGTTAGGCTTAGCATACATTTGATATTGAGTATTAAATTTGGATATATAGTTTACCCTAATAGTATTGTGTTGAAATGTCTTTTCGAGATAGATGGAGTAGAGTTACCTGCTTGATTTTAGAGTCCTCGAATTTTTAGAGTTCGGCGCGATTTTAGGGATGTACTGGTTAGCTGCATACCACGTTCATATCGATTGTTTCAACAAGACAGTGATATTTGAGATCCTAGGGCGTCCGACATTCACTTATAGAGGTAGTTCAACGAGGACAATAGGTACGAGAGGTCGACCTGCGACTAGTGGGGAAATGGAGGCGTTGATCGCCCTATACACTGTACTAGATATTCGGGGACCTAGCCTAGAGGACATACCGGTGGTTAGAGAGTTTCCTGATGTCTTTTCGATTTACCTGGTTTATCGCCGTCACGAGATATTGATTTCATTATTGAGTTGGTACCAGGTACGAAACCGATTTCCATACCACCATATCGGATGGCACCACAAGAGCTAGAAGAGTTGAAGACTCGAACTTTCGGATTTGGTACGAAGGGATTCATCACAACTTATATGTCGCCATGGGGAGCACCCGTCCTTTTTGTGAAGAAAAAGGATGGTACGTTGAGACTTTGTATCGACTATCGACAGTTGAACAAAGTCAAAATTAGGAACAAATATCCACCCCCGATGATAGATGATTTGTTTGATCAGCTGAGAGGAGCACAATTTTTCTCTAAGATAGACCCGCGATCAGGGTATCATCAGCTTAGGATCGGGACGAGGATAGGTCCATTATAGCTTTCGACTCAGGATATTGACCTTTTCGGTTCACGGTCATGTCGTTTGGGGCCGACCAATGCTCCAATGAGCTTTATAGATCTAATGCATCGTGTTTTCGGACCGTTTTTGACTATTTGTTTCGTGATAGTCTTCATCGATGATATATTGGTATACTAGAATATGAGGGAAGATCACGAACAACACCTCGAGAGAGACGTTGCAGACTTTGAAAGAGCATAGACTATACGCCAAAGTCATTAAATGTGAATTCGCTATCGAGGTCGAATTTATGGGCATGTTGCGGAGCGACAATGATATCGTGGATCCTGCCAAAATTCAGCGATTATCGATTGGCTAGCACCGACTTGATGGATCGAGATCGAAGTTTTCGGGTTTAGCGGGGTATTATCGCGATTCGTGAAGGATTTTTCGAAAATCGCTTCACCGATCATTAAATTACTTCAAAAAGACGTGAGATTTCACTTGTCGAGAAACGTGAGAAGGCATTCGCTCGGTTGAAGAGGTTATTGACTACGCACCAGTATTAGTGTCGTAGAGGTTAAACAGGGATTCTCCGTCTATACCGATGTTTCTCATAGAGGTGCGGGATGTGTGTTGATGCGGAGGTGCTTGTGCACAGGTAGCATATGCATCCGAGAAAGTTGAAGGTACATGAGAAGAATTATCCAACGCATGACTTAGAGTGGCAACGGTAGTGTTTGCATTGAAGATATGGAGACATTATCGTATGGAGATACGTTTACATTATTTACCGATCATAAGAGTTTGAAGTATCTCTACACACGAAGGATCTCGAATATGCGTCGGCGCGGATGTTTAGAATTTTCGAAAGATTATGACTTTTCCTTGGAATATCATCCGAGAAAAGCGAATGTAGTCGCGGATGCGGTGAGTAGGATACATGTTGGAGATGCGGAGGTTCCTACTGAAACTCGAGTTGAGATTTGCGCGCATATGAGAGTACATACCGTATCTACACAGAGAGTGGCAGAGGGTCAGAGGACCGACATGTTGAACTCCAGGTTTAGTGAGTTAGCGCAGAGTGCAGATTTTGTTGATTGGATGGAGACGTTTGACCAGTGTTTGCGCTTCAGGGGCAGACTGTGGATACCATCAATACCAGAGCTGGAAGAGGAGATTCTTCAGGAGTCTCGCCGTTCCCGATTCACTATTCATCCAAGTAGGACCAAGATGTACCACAACATGAAGAGGCATTTTTGGTGGCCTAGGATGAAAGCGAATGTGTCAACGTTTATTAGGAATTATAGGATCTGTCAGCAACTGAAGGCTGAACATCGCAGACCTGGAGGATTGCTATATCCTCTTCTTATCCCACGGTGGAAGTGGGAACACATTTCTATGGATTTTGTGAGAGGATTGCCGAGAACCGCCCAGAGACATGATTCCATCTGGGTTATTGTTGATCGACTGACAAAGTTTGCTCATTTTCTACCAGCGGCCGCACATTATACGTTTGATCAGTTGAGTATACTGTTTGAGCAAAAGATTATTAGACTGCATGGGGTACCAGTGACTATTACGTCAGACAGAGATGTTATGTATACGTCCAGGATGTGGCGGAGTATGCAGGAGCAGTATGGTACGCGCCTACAGTTTAGTACGGCTTTTCATCCTCAGACTGACGGGCAGACTGAGAGATTGATACAGGTTCTCGAGGATATGTTACGGGCGTGCGTCTTGGAGTTTGGTGGATCATGGGAGGAGTACCTACCGTTATGTGAGTTTGCATATAACAACAGTTATCAGGCCAGTATTGAGATGACGCCTTTTGAGGCTTTGTATGGTAGACCGTGTCGCTCGCCATCGTGTTGGGCTGAGCCAGATGACTGGAAGACCGTGGGGCCTGAGATTGTTATCGATCACACGGAGAAGGTACGACTGATTCGTCAAATACTCAAGGGAGCTCAGGATCGACAGAAGAAGTATGCGGACAGATATCGCGGTGATCTCACGTACACCAAGGGAGCCTTTGTCTATTTAAAGGTTTCCCCTCGGAAGGGTCTTCAGAGGTTTGGAGTGAAAGGTAAACTTGCACCGAGATTTATCGGACCTTTCAGAATTAAGAAACGGGTCGAAAAGGTTGCGTATGAGCTTGAGCTACCTCCACAGATGTCAGGAGTTCATCTAGTTTTTCATATATCCATGCTTCGATTAGCTGAGTCGAGAGCAGGTGATCGTCCGACTGTAGATTTGAGCCAGATAGACTTGACTGAGGATATGTCATACGAGGAGCGGCTTTGTTCAAATCTTAAATCGAAGGTACAACAAGTTGAGGAACAAGTCTATCCTAAAAGTACTCGTCAAGTGGCGGTTTCACTATGATACAAAACTCACTTAGGAAAAGGAAGACTACGTGCGAGATAGGTTTCGTACCTATTCGAGTAAGGTATACATGTTGGTTCGACTTTTAAATTTCGAGGACGAAATTTTCATTGGTTGGGAAGAATTGTAATCGCCCAAAATTGCTAACCATGTTTATGTCTTTACACAGGCTCAACGACCCGTGCTGTGGGACCCACACCGTGATATGTCCGTTTACCGAGGCAAGGGCCGAGGTACATTTTATATTTTTTGTGATGTATGCCTAGTGTATTGTATTTGTGTAGACTATTAAGTTAATTTTTCTACGAGTGTGTAGGTATCGAGACGAGCGGGGACGTACCTCGAGTCGCGTGTCGACGTGGGACCGAGGTAGCGGCATATTGGGGTAAGTTTAATTTATGTGAATAAAATGTGAATTTATTGGGTCATAAGTGGCTTTAATGTGGCCACATTTAGCTAAGTCCTAATGTTTGGAAAATAAAACAATAGGCATTAGATGTCCATCGAGACACGCATTAACCCATCATGAGGCAAGGTGTCACTTTGTTGAGTCACTCACAAGTGACTTGAGGGACAAGTGGGACAAGTGGGACAATGTGCTCCATGTGATGAGCCTCGAGATACGTGTGCACACCAAGATCTAAGGCTAAGGTTTAAACTTACACTATATAAATAAGTAAGTCAACATGTTCATCTCCTTATCCTCACCAAACAAAAAAAAATCGGGAGAGAAGAGAGAAAGAAAAATCGCTGCTGGTGGAGGTGGAGGAGAAAAAGAAGGAGAGAACCTAAGACGAACCAAGGAGAGTGTGGTGTTGTTCAATTGATGGGGTGTTGTAGAGTGGTGTTGGTGTGGTGTTGGTGAGGGAGCTTGGGAGTTCCGTGCTCCGGGGAACGAGACTACTCGGGAGAGTCGTCTCCCTCCTACACGAGCCGGGGTGGATCGTCAACCCCGGCTCATAAACAAAAAACAAAAAACAACGAAAAAAAAAAAAAAAAAAAAAAAAACTCCCAACGAACCGGGGAGTCCCTGGTTCGTTGGGAAGAAGGGCACACGAGACGTGCCGTGCGTGTGCGCCCCTTCCCCCAGCGGGCCGGGTCAAGGGCTGGGCTGGCTCGGCCCATGGGGCGAGCCAAGCCAGCATACTGGCCGTGGTCAAAGTCGACCCAAACGGGTTGACCCAACCCAAAATAAAAATAAATAAATAAAAAAAGAGAAAAAAAATGGAAAAAAAATCTTGAAATTTTGGGAGAAATTCCAAAAAATTATATTTCGACAAAATAAATAGAAAGTAATGAATTTCTAGGAAAAATAAAATATTTGAAATTTCGGACGAGCATTTTACGGGGTTTTACCTCGAAAAGCGCGAAATGAGCGGATTGGCCTAAAATAAAAAAAAATTAGAAATTTGTCTCGACTTCAATTTGGCCTAAAGTGATACATTATTAAATGTTAGGGAACTAAGGGGAGAACTCAGGAGTTTGGGCACGCATTTCGAATTGTCGAGTGATCGAATAGACTAGGACAAGCGTGTGAATTGTAAGTACAACTGTGAGAATTTTATATTTCATTTCATTCATCTTTGTTGATTTATTGGTCTCTTGGTAGACATTACTACTTGAACTCTCACATCATGTTGGTTTTGTATCTATTCATTGGTGAATATTGTGACACGATGCCTTGTGAATTGTTTCATTGACTCGATTCCTACACTTGATGTCGTTCTTAAAAAGATTGATGAAAAGCATGCTAATGGAATAATTTGAATTTAATTAGACTTGTATTCGATTTCCTTTGGGCTTTGTAGCCTAACTTGTTTTGGACTCCTAAAATTTTGAAATTATTTGTCTTTGAAAGTAAAGTAGGGATTATCTAGTGTCCATTGCACGAGAGATGCGCGGTTCACGGGCACAAGGGTCTACCGGGGTTCCGGCACTCACCACTATACTTGGGCGCACACGAGTTATGGGACTTGGGGTGGTCAAGCATGCATGAGATTAATGTTGTGTAAGCGTAGAGCGTAGCTCCGCTAGTTGTGTGAAATATGTTGAGCGTGACTCCATATAGTAGTGGGAAAGGGTAGGTGATAGGTCTCACCGTCGACCAGGACGTAGATCATCTCAACTTAGTCGTGTGCTGTCTCTACATCTTTAACTATGGTATTTACTTGAATTTCCTTGTTTCAAAGCAATTTATTTCGCTACTTTATGCTTTTAAATATCATTCGTTTATTTTAGAAATGTGGCATAAAATTCTCAAGTTAGTACTTAAATATCACTATATTCACCGTCTAGTTTGAATCATAATAGCTTCCACATGATCTTTAAACTACTTGAAAATGATAATATTGATTAATACATGGATTCAGAGTAATATTGGGACGAAAGGCCGACTAATACGTAATTACATCTTATGTGATTTGGATTAAGGCTTGATTACGGGATTAGGCGGGCGGTGCCCTGTTTAGTAGTTGGGGCCGTCACAAAGTCTCCGTCATGGCATAGGCCGAGAGAGGAGGCTCGGTACCATGAAAAACCGAAACAACAAGAAACGTGTCGTTCAAGAAATTCTACTCTTTTTTTATATGAGTAGTGTATTGGTGTGTATTTATATTCTTCACAGTTAATTACAACCATTGATTGGTAAGACATGTGTCGTGATCCTTCGACATGAATATAGACTTGTAACATATTTGTGTACTACTAGTAGGTGTCACATGTGCTCGGTGATATATTTGTGAGTGCTTGATACATATTAATGTGTATTCCTAACAATCACCAACAATAACAACAAAAACAGCCACGAAACCCCTTGATAACAATGATTTCTTACCTCAATCAATGAGATCATCCAACTCTTCACCGTGCCCAATTCACCTCTGTCATTCACTTCTCTAGCCGAGAGAGAAAAAGAGAACAGGAGGAAAACGAGAGAGAAACGTAAAAGAGAACACAACCAAGAGAACGATGAGAGAAACGAAGAGTTGATCGAGTGAGAAAAGAGAGGGAGAGATCAAATAGCAAGAGAGAGTGTGAGGGCCGTAGGTTGAAGGCGAAAAGGGAGAGGATCGATTTGATCTAATCCCTTTTTGTTTATTTTGATCAAATGACCAAACTTCCCGACCGGTTTAACCATCACTTATTCATGTCATTGCCCTTTTAGGTAATTTCACACTTTTTCTTTTTAATTTTTCATGTTTATCTCAGACTTTTAAGCCCAAATTAAACCCCAATAAATACCCCAATTTCGCCAAAAATCAGCGAAAATACGAATGCGCTCCGAAACAAGCGGACACCGCGTCTAGACCTTAATTTGACAATATTTCGCGTTGAATAGAGTATATTACATCAATTAGTCACGCAGCACACAAAAATAATATTTCGACTTATGATCTCTGGTCCGTAATGCGTGGGTTCCACCTTGGATACCTAAATCTCAAATTAAATCTGAAAATACTTAATTAGTCGCCTAACCAAGCTTATAAAATTCTAGTATGTCACAATAGAAAGGCATAAGTTTGCTCCATGTCAGGATGTCAGCCCACCGAGCATCGTGCGTTTCCTTCAAAAGCTGCCGCCTTAGTCCATCGGTACTAGGGACATATAGGCATCCTCATTTGGCATAGAGGATCCCATATTCACACCAAAATCTCTGAGTGATCCCTTCATTTACTAGCTTTATCAGTTCCGTGCAAACTGGATCCTTACTCGTCTCATTCTTCATACGAGACAAGAACTCGCTTTCCAGCCTCACAACTGCTGACACCATCTTAGCCACCACCTTGCAGCTAAGAGCATCTGGGACTGAGTTAAGCCTTTTCGGCTTGTGCTCAAACTGAACATCGAATTCGGCCAAGAAGTCCGGCCATCTTGCATGTTTCAGATTGAGCTTTTTCTGACTCATAAAGTAGGTGATGACAAAGATTGTCCGACCGCACCACAAAGCTCGTTCCCAGCAAGTAATGCATCCACATGAATCACCGCCAGCATTTCCTTCTCATGAGTCAGGTATCGCTGCTCAGCTTCTTTCAGTTTCCTGCTTTCAAAAGCAATAGGGTGCCCCTTTAAGACAAGCACCGCCCTAATGCTTGGTCTGACGCATCAGTGTGCACTACGAAAGGTAGATCGAAGTTAGGCAGCCTCAACACAGGTTCGAAGGCAATGACCTGCCTCAATTCTGCCATTGCTTGGTCGCATCGATCCGTCCATGCCCAAGTCCAATCTTTCTTTAATAAATCTGTCAGCGGCGCCACCCTCCTCGAGTAGCCCTCAACGAACCGCCTATAGTAATTTGCTAAACCCAGGAATGACCGCAACTCCTGGACCTTTGTGGGGCTTGACTACTCCATTATTGCTCATACATTTTTCAGGTCCATCTGCAGTTTACCTTGGCCTACAACATGACCAAGGAAAGTGATAGTTTGCGCAGCAAACTCACACTTCTCCCTCTTTGCAAACAAATGGTTAGCCCTCAAAGTAGTCAAAACCGCCCTTAGGTGATTTACATGATCTCGGAGGTTTTGACTATAGATTACAATGTCATCCAAATAAACAACAACAAATCGATCGATGTATTCCTTGAATACATCATTCATTAAATTACAGAAAGTAGCAGGGGCATTCGTTAAGCCAAAATGCATGACTAAGTATTCAAAAATCCATACCTAGTCACCATTGTTGTTTTGGATACATCTCTAGCTGCAATCCGAAATTGATAGTAACCCGATCTCAAATCCAGCTTAGTGAAGTACGCCGCACTGGATAATCAATCAAACAAGTCTGCCACCAGTGGGATCGAGTACTTGTTCTTCACCTTCAGTTTATTCAGCGCCCTATAATCCACACACATTCGAAGGGAACCGTCGTGCTTTCGCTGAAACAGAACTGGTGCTCCATACGGTGTCTTGGATGGTTGAATGAATCCAGCATCCAGAACTCTTGCAACTACTTCCTCAGCTCCTCCAACTCCTTTAGAGTCATTCGGTAAGGGGCCTGCGCTAGAGGTTTTGAGCCAGGGACTAGCTCAATCTCGTGGTCGATCGCCTTTTAGGGGGCAACCGCTTCGGCAACTCCGAAGCCATCGCATCACTGAAGTCCTTTAGTACCTCATCAACTATATCAAGGACTTTTGCTATCGTGCCTGCCTTAGTCTCCACCAAAGCCGCCAAGTACGTTGGTTCACCCTTCCTCGGTCCATCTTTCACTTGGATTGCTTGAAAGATGGGACAACTTTGCGTTCTCCTTTCTCGAAATCATACTAATAGCGAGGAACGAAGCAAGGGGGATCGGTTCATCACGAACAGTCCTTCAAGAATGGCATGAAGGCAATACTCTCCATGTAAAGAAAATCATTCCTAAGATGACATTGAAGTCATCTAAGGGAGCGGCCATAATGATGATATTTCTCTCTCAATACCCAACTTTAAGACTTACATTAGATGTCATACCTTGGATCTATTTTGCTTCCTAATTGACAAACTTTCATCCGGTTGGAATTCTTAACAAGGGTAAGTCCCAGTTTCTCCACCATGTGTCCAAGAACAAATGAATACATTGCTCTCGAAACCACCATCGCCAAGACTTGGTTTCGGTTCACCTCCGCATCAAAATACATCGGCCCCTCCGAAAGGCTAGTCTTGGCTTGTTGAATAGCATTCAAAGCAATTGCGGTTGGTTTATTCGGGGTTAGCCATTATCATCGCGATCAAAGTCGTAATTTTCTCCTTCTTTCAAGGCGTCTCAAGCCCTATGGGGCCATTGCATATGAAACGGCCCTTATGCGAGGAACACGATAAGGGCTTTGTCTTGGCCTTGGGACCCGGTTTCGAGTTCGCTTGCTTATGAGGGAAATGTTTTTTCTCGCCTTCTTTGGTGGTCTTTGAACGGCTTCTTCACCTTGTTCTTTCCCTCGCTTAGGGAAAAACTAATTTCGAAGTCCACAAGACTATCGCCCGCGGCAATCGCCCCCCGGGCAAGTCCTTAACGCCTTGCCTCCTTAGCTCGGATTGAGCCCATGACTACAATCCAAGATTGAAGTTAAAGAGTTTATCCTCCTCTCGACATATTTTTGATATCTAGCAAGAGATGAAAACTCCTTAACATAATCTCGAACCGTTCCCTTTAGCTGCGCAGCTGTTTTAGCTTGCGCAAGGCTTACCCGCGTTTGCCAAGTCGCATTCGTGGACAAGAATTGATCTTTCAACTCCCTTTTAATACATCCCACTCTACGATCTTGGGTCTACCAACCGCACAAAATGACTTAGTAAGTCTACACAATACATAACACGCATCTTCATATACTCTAGTTCTCTACCAAAGTTTATCATCACCTTCCAAGTACATGGAGGTCGATGACCTTTTGGTTCTCTTCCATCCGGACAGCAGCAAAGTATTGCTCCATGTCCCAAAGGAAGTTTTCAAGCTCTTTTGCACTCCGCTTGCCTAAAAATTTCTTTGGCTCTAGCGCTTTGGTTCTCGCCTTTGCCACACCAACAACCTCCGTGGCTCCTCCTACAGCTCTCTTAAGCAAACTCACTTCCAAAGCCATTGTCGTGGCTGTTTCGATGGTGTGTTCTCCTACTGATCGTACATCTGCCACAAGCTCCTCGGATTTGGATTCCCACATAGCTATTATGGCCTCTTGTTGCTCTCCTCTAGTCACCAAGGAAGCCACCAACATCTCCAGTCCTTCAATGCGTTGTGCCGATATTAAAGACTCCACTGGAACACTCATTGTTGTCATCATGTGTTCTAAGTGAGTCGCCCTCTCGCTTAGATCGATTGTGCTCAGTCGCCATCATCTCGAAACGGGCTCGATACCAATTGTAACGGGAACACTAATGAGAGGTTTACCCCAAGGAAATTTTCCTTGCTTAGTGCCTATCTGTGGTGCCTAAGTACCACCTTAGTTCATCACTACCAATACTCGAGTTGAATGAACAGCAAACAAAAGCACAAAGGGAAATGGGAATACAACTCCAACACTCTATGCTTCCTCAAGCATGCTCTAGGCTTTATAGATCAACCACAAGTAGTTACATAACCAACAAGGACACATGTCCTGCTTACATCGATTTAGACTAAGTAAAACCCCAGTCCATGTAGTGGTCAAGGTAGTTACTCAACTGCCACACTCCCTTACTGCCACCTGGTTCCATTACTTCCTTAACCGCCTGATTAATGAGCACATTCTCCACATGCTAGGGACTTGCTTGGACGTGCCTTGGTCATGCTAGGGGCCATGACCAAGACAGTTACATAACCGCCTGGAACTACCTTGGACTTGGTCCATCCGAGCTTAATGTGACTTGGTCCATACTTTGCTTAAGGATAGGATCTGCTTGGTGGTGCCTACTCGAGCCTAGGCACCCTTGGGTGCTAGTCGGGGCTCGGTCAAGCCCGAGTCTCACCGACTCGGGGTGGCTATATTATGGTCCTCGGGCCTTGCCTTGGCATGCTTGCTCAAGGCATACTTTAGGGTCTCCCTTGCCTTCATGCCCATGCCACCCCTAGGAGAGGTCCCCCTCTTATAGTTGATGTTAAGCCGTTCTTGGAAATCCAATAGGAAACATTCAAAAGTGAGGCCAATCATACTTTGACTTGGTCAACATCCAAGTCAAGTTTTGTCAAACCTTGCTCATGCCAAGGTCTTGCCTTGCCCGTGCCAAGGCATGACCTTGCTCGTGCCAAGGCAATACCTTGCCTGTGCAAAGGCAATACTTGCCTGCGCCGCATCCGATTTACCATGTGTATGCGGCGTATGCATGAGCCTTCGCACGCTACCCCATGAACTATCCCGAATGCGTATCTCGTTTCCAAGCCTATACGAGTATGCGCATCTCCACGCGCTACTCCCGCGTGCGTGTCTTTAACTCCTGTTAATGCCTCCATATGCGTGCGAGTACGCCTTAGCGTATTGCACGTTATCTGTCACCGCGCGCGCGTACATGCGTTAGGCGAATGCTCGCATGCATGCCTCTACGCTATGCGTGTTGGCAGCATCTGTGCGACACTTGTGTATGCACTAAGTCCCACGGAACCCTCCGAGTCTACCAAAATCCGGATATTACTGAGTTTTTTCGTTGCCCATTTGACCTACTCGGGTCATGCTATTAGGGCGATAACAAGAACCCAACCTTTAACCTTAAGCATAGCTAAAGTAATTTCTCTAGTTGACCCATTTTGAGCCAACCAAACTCTAATTCTTTCATACCTAATGTTAAACCCATAAGCATAACCTGATATAATCCTTGACCTAGTTGGAAACTAGTCTTTGGCTTGAAATCTTTAAAAAGAGACATGAAGAGAAGGAGAGAAAAATTAGAGAAGAAAACAAAATTGTTTATATACCCAAAATAAGGGAAAACTAATTATGATGAAAAATCAAGTCATGATTAGAGAATCCCATCTAAAACGGTATCTGCAGAAATGGAGCAGGGAGCTGAATGGTTAAAAAAGGTGAGTATTGCACATATTACAAGAAAAATGAAGTTAAGGGCAGTATAGCCACTTTCATGTTCTCAGAAAGTCTTTTAACAGTCTAAGTTTTAGTTTTCTAATGTTTTGTATTACCTTTATATCATTTCCTTGGTACCCTATCATAGTCATGTTACAACCTACATAGTGTTGGGGCATGTGCTCTAGGTCAATCCATTAACTGTCTTTATGAATACTTTTAGTTAATAAAATAGAGGATTTCATTTGTTGTTTCTTATAATTAATTTCCATGTTTACATTATAATAAGATCAATGGGTATTTACAGAAATATCCTAAATGTCCCTAGTCGATCATTATACTGGGAACTATAATGAATTAAGACTAGTGTGAGTCTTGATTGATGATCATATGATGATTATACATATTGGGATACTAATCAAGATCACGAGTACTTGTTAGGGAACAAAGTAACTTGGACCGACCCGCTATGAGAACATCACATGGATTAAGTCATAGTTGTTTCTCATGATAGGTATATTTTTAGTCCTCTCGACTTGAGATTACCAGAGACTTCAACATTAGGAAAACAAGTGACTTGACACAATCAAACGTTGTCTTTAACGGACGATTATAAAGGTTGTGATTGGTTAGTTCTTGTGTGAGCAATGTGATGAAGTTGTGTAATCGAGATAGGATTTGTCCCTCTCATATAAAGAGAGATATCCAGTGGATCCTCGATGTGTTAGACTGTTAAAAGGCATAGTCTAAGTGAATTGATATTGATCAATGTCACTTGGATGTTTTCGATCTACCTAGAGATCGAGACTAGTACGATTGAACATGTTGGATGACAATTTCATGCCTTATGTTTGATCAAAAGGATATCGTGTTCAAAAAGGATGTTATATACACTATTGATTAGGTTGTATCGATTTGATATTCGTACAACTTGGGTAGTCATAATGTCTTGCTAGAGGCCGCTTATGACTTGTATACCAAAATGTGCTTTGGTACACCGCCAACGTTGTATGAGCCTATTGGGTTGCACACTAATAATGGTTTTGCGAGATTTTAATATGGTTCAGAAAAATGAATTTTATATGATAAAATTCATGACAGAAGAGTCATTGTGGTGTATTACACTTATACTTCTTTAAGTAGGGGTATATGTGTAATTTACTTAACCGTCTATATACAAGGGTTGTATAAATAGACGCTTTAAGTTAGAACACACGCATGAAAGATTAAGGGCCGAAACTCTATTTTCGTTTCAGAAACGAATTAGGGTTTTCAGGTACGCTCTGGATCGTTTTGGAGAGAAACAAAAAAGTTTGGTATTCTCTCGAAGCTAGCACTTCGAATCTCGGTCGTCGTTCGCGTGTGGATCGCCTTTGGTAGAGGCGTTCGTCGTTAGCGGCGCCTTAGAGATCGATCAACCTTCGAAAGGTATATTGCAACCAAGGTATGATTAAGTTTTCATGGTTTAAACGTTTTTAATGAAATTAGATTCGGATCTGTTGGGGTTTTTGTCAAAATTGTTTTGTAATTTCGATGCGTATAAACCCCAAAACTCAACAAAGTGGTATCGAGCAAGGTTCGATTCCATTAAATTCATTGCATGTTTTCTTCGATATATACATGATATATGATTGAAAGCATGTTAATAGTTGATGTATATCGATATACATAAGTTTTATGTGAGATTTATTATCATGTTTTGTGTATATGATACATATATTCGTGATTTAATTGAAATCGAGTTTTGTACATGCTAGTTACCATGTTAGGTTAATTCGAATAATTTTAATGAATTGAATTTCGTGTTCTATGATCCATGACACCATTAGGTATAATCTTTATTTTTCGTGTATTGATGCATGGATGAAATCTCTGTAATTCAGTATGCATATTTAGGTTACATTGTTTTAAGTTTCTTAAATTGTATAAGTCTTAATATTAATTCGAATCTAATATGATTAGGTTCGATTGGGATAGTAGTTCATGATTCAATTACATGTTTGTGATAATTTGGATGAGAACCGAAATTGCAAATAATTATTTTTGAAATTATTTATTTATCTCGTTATATATATTATGTTATGAAATTTCTATTTGATAAGAGATAGATAACAAATTAGATTATGAGATATTTGCAAAATCGGTTTCGTTATCCCTATTGGATAGGAGATAAATATCGAGACTTTTGTTATTGGTGATATGCTAGGATTTAAATATCTTAAGTCCTAATTGGATTAGGATAAGATGATTAGTTAGATGTGGTCCTGGGTTAATTAAAATGTTTTAATTGACTTAATTTCGATAAATTAAGGGGTTAATTTAGGATAATAAAATCAGCGAAAAATATGATTTTCTATAGCGAATTTTAATTTTTGGAATTGAAATTCGTCTCCTAAAAAAAAAAAGTGCGCCGCCTTCTGTTCCCATCATTGACCGGTCAATGGACCGCCATCTAACTAATCCTAGCGCACGAAAATTCTTTTATTAGTGAACAAGATCAAAATTTCCAAATTGTTTAGTGATTGAACAAATCAATAAAATATATGATATTTCATTGTTTACATAAAATCACTAAAACCTCGAATAAAATCCCTCTATTAAATTTTAAGTCTCGTGTCATCCATTTTAAACACTTGTCAAGGCCTCGATCACACTAATATAGTTTTACCATGGTTGGGTGTATTGTGTTATCTTGGTGAGACAAGTTCAAAAGAGTTACCTAAATGTTTAAAATGGTCGACTTAATAAAGCTATCAAAATAGTTTTGAGCTTTAGGCACATGATGAGATAAAAAACATGATAAGACATAAGATGTCCCCTATCTCATAAAAGTATCTAAAATTACATAAGATGTAATTGGTAACGATTACCTACCTAAATAATCTAGTTATGTGTTTCATGCCATAGTTGTCATAGAATTAGGTGAAATATTGATTTTAGTCCCCTAAATAAACAAGTATGTTTTAGGAGGGTTGTTAATTTAGTGGCGCTCTATTCCTCTATACTAAAATAAACTTTGCATAATCTTTATTGTAGATCAATGGCCTCTTCAAGTAACAATAATCCCCTGTCATCGCGATCCATCCTTAAGAAGGATAAGCTATTTAGGACTAACTTTCTTGATGGTTCGAAACTTGAGAATTGTTCTCAAGCATGACCGCAAGTTGTATGTCCCGGATGCTCCAATCCCCGAGGACCCATCAGCCAATGCTACGAAAGCCGTGAAGGATACGCATAATAAGCATGTCAGCGATTCGACTGATGTTGCATGTATTATGTTGGCAACTATGGTTCCTGAACTTCGGAAGGACATGGAACTAATGGAAGCCTACGACATGGTCGTAATTTGAAGGAAATGTTTCAATGACAAGCTAGGCAAGAAAGGTTCGAGACAGTCAATAACCTACATTCTTGCAAGATGATTGAGGGTGCGTCAGTTAGTCCTCATGTTCTAAAGATGAAGGGCTATGTTGACCAGCTTGATAGACTCGGATTTCCCATAAGCCAAGAGTTGGCTACGGATTTGATCATGAATTCATTACCAGAGAGTTACTCACAATTTGTGATGAACTACAATATGAATAATATAGAGAAATCAATTTTACAGTTGCATTTGATGCGCAAAACTCGCTGAACAAAATATCAAGAAACCTCTAGTAATGTGTTGATGGTCCAAAAGGGAAAGTGAATGAAGAAGAAAGGCAAAGGCAAGGCTATAGTTGTCAAGGTTCGCTGCACTGTCGCAAAGCCTGTGGAACAAGTCAAGCCTCGGCTGTTCGCTTCAAAACACCCAAAAGAAAAGGAAGGAAATTGTCATTTCGCCATGCACTGGACATTGGTTCGGAAATTGCAAACTCTATCCAGGAAGATCAAAAGAAGAAAAAGTGTAGTGCGACTACCACTACAGGGACTCACGAAGTAGAAAGTTGAAGAAATGAGAAGTCATCCTCCGCGTAGGGAATGGAGCAAGAGTTGCGCCTGGTTTGTTGGATCATATGACTTAGTCTTACCTAGTGGACTTATTTTAACTTTAAATAATTGTTATTTTGTGCATGCCTTGAAAGCGAAACATCATTTTGTTTCATGCTTGGATATGGATGGTTTTGATTTTATTATTGCGAATAATAGATGTTCTATTTCTCGTAAAGGCATATTTTATGCAAATGATGATTTGTGTGATGGTCTTTATATTCTAAGCATGAAAAGGTCAACTCGATACTCCAGTCTTAAACATAAATACAAAAAGATTCAAGTCAAATGATTTGAATCAAACCTATCTTTGGCATTGTCGTCTCGGGCACATAAATGAGAACGCATAACGAAGCTCCATAAAGATGGACTTCTAGATTCATTTGATTTAGAAACATATGAAACGTGCATATCTTGTTTACTAGGCAAGATTACTAAAAGTCCCTTTACTTGGACACGGTGAAAGGGCAAGTGATTTATTGGGTCTAATACATACCGATGTATGCGGTCCTATGAACACAATTAGCTTGAGGAGGTTATCGGATTTCATTACATTTATCGATGATTTCAAAGTGAGATATGGTTATGTATTTCTTATGAAACATAAATTTGAATCATTTGAGATGTTTCGAACGTTTCAAAATGAAGTGCGAGAATCAACTTGGTAAAACTATCAAAACACTTGATCGGATCGAGGAGGTGAATATTTGAGCCAAAAATTTGATGATCATCTTAGAAATTGTGGGATTGTCTCCCAATTGACTCCACCAAGCAACTCCAAAATGGAATGGAGATTCGAAAGGAGAAATCGAACCTTATTAGATATGGTTCGATTTATGATGAGTTATGCAGATCTTCCATTATCCTTTTAGGGTTATGCATTACAAGCGCAGAACTTTCACTCTAAATCGAGTTCCTTCTAAAGCGGTTGATAAAACACCATATGAGATATGGTACGGGAATAGACCTAGTTTGTCTTTCCTTAAGATTTGGGGTTGTGAGGCTTACGTAAAGCAACAAGTCTCGAAAAACTAGCACATAAATCGACAAGTGTTTATTTGTGGGGTATCCTAAGGAAACAAAAGGATATTATTTTTATAATCCCGCCGAGAATAAAGTGTTTGTTGCTCGGTATGGTGCCTTTATGAAAAAACAGTTTATTTCAAAAGACACAAGTGGGAGAGAAATAAATCTTGAAGAAGTTCAAGAATCACAGATAAACACTGAACCGCTACTGAAAAAGTTCAACAACGTTCGAACCAGTTGAACCTCAACAAGGGACACAAGGCCCACGTAAATCTGGTAGGGTAAGACATGAGCCAGAGAGATTCGGATCTTTCATTACTGATAGTCGTGACGTGTTGCTTATGGATCAAAATGAGCCCACCACTTATCAGGAGGCTATGTCTGGACCAGAATCAGATAAATGGCTACCATGAACTCTGAGATGCAATCCATGTATGATAACCAAGTTTGGATCTTGGTTGATTTACCTGAAGGTGGTAAGACCATTGGATGTAAATGGGTTCTCAAGAAGAAAACTGACATGGATGGCAAAGTGCATACTTTTAAAGCAAGACATGTAGCAAAATGTTTCAGGCAGACTCAAGGTGTTGATTATGATGAAACTTTTTCGCCAGTAGCCATGCTTAAATCCATAAGAATTTTAATTGTCATTGCTGCATATTATGACTATGAGATATGGCAAATGGATGTAAAACAGCATTTCTTAATGGAAAGCTGCTTGAGGACGTGTGTATGACATAACCTGAAGGTTTTGTACATCCTGAGAATTCTAGGAAGGTATGCAAGCTTCAAAGATCCATTTATGGATTAAAGCAAGCTTCTCGGAGTTGGAGTCTTCGTTTTGATGAAGCAATCAAGGATTTTGGTTTTATTAAGAACGAAGATGAGCCTTGTGTATACAAGAAGGTCAGTGGGAGTGTAGTTGTTTTATCGGTTTGTATGTTGATGATATATTACTCATTGGAAATGACATCCCAACATTGCGAGAATGTCAAGTCTTGGTTAGGGAAGTGTTTCTCGGTGAAAGACTTAGGAGATACAAAGATATATCCTAGGGATAAGGATCTATAGGGATAGATCTAAGAGGCTAATCTGGCCTAAGTCGAGTGCTTACATAGACAAGGTCTTGAATAGATTCAATTTGCAAGACTCTAAAAAATGATTGTTGCCAATGTCTCATGGCATAAGTCTTTGCAAGATTCAATGTCCTAAGACAAATGATGAGCGGTAACCGTATGAATAAGATTTCATATGCATCGGCTATTGGATCTATCATGTATGCCATGTTATACACTCAACTTTCGATGTATCATATGCTTTGAGCACTACAAGCGAGATATCATCGGATCTGGTGAGAGTCACTTGGATAGCGGTAAAGAACATTCTTAAATACTTAAGAATGACTAAGGAAGTGTTCTTGGTCTATGGAGGTTTTGAAAATGATCTAGTTGTAAATGGTTACACAGATGCAAGTTTTCAAACTGATATAGATGATTTTAGATCGCTTGATCTGGATATGTGTTTACTTTGAATGGGGGTGCAGTAAGCTGGAAAAGTTCGAAGCAAGAGACCGTGGCAGATTCTACAACAGAAGCTGAGTATATTGCAGCGTCCGATGCAAAGAAAGGAGCGATTTGGATCAAAAAGTTCATTTTTGTACTAGGTGTGGTTCCAAATATTGCTAACCCTGCTTGTTTGTATTGTGACAATAACGGGGCAATAGCACATGCCAAGGAACCTAGATCACACCACAGATCCAAACATATAATCGAGCGTTTTCATTTCATCGAGAAATTATTGATAGGGGAGACGTGAAGATTTGCAGAGTACCCACGAAGACAACGTTGTGAATCCATTGACAAAAGCTCTACCACAAGCAAAACATGATGGTCATGTTAGATCATTAGGCATTAAATGCATGTATGATTGGCCCTAAGTGCAAGTGGGAGATGTTGGGGCATGTACCCTAGTCAATCCATTAAGCTGTCTTTATGAATACTTTTAGTTAATAAAATATAGGGTTTCATTTCATTGTTTATTATAATTAATTTGCATGTTTACATTATAATAAGATCCATGGGTATTTACTGAAATATCATAAATGTCCCTATCGATCATTATATTGGGAACTATAATGAATTAAGACTAGTGTGAGTCTTGATTGATGATCATATGATGATTATACGTATAGGGATACGAATCAAGATCACGAGTACTTGTTAGGGAACAAAGTCTTTGGACCGACCCGCTATGAGAACATCACATGGATTAAGTCATAGTTGTTTCTCATAATAGGTATATTTTTCAGTCCTCCTCGACTTGAGATTACCAGAGACTTCAACATTAGGAACACGGTGATTTGACACAATCAAACGTATCTTTAACAGGACGATTATAAAGGTTGTGATTGGTTCTTGTGTGAGCAATGTGATGAAGTTGTGTAATCGAGATAGGATTTGTCCCTCTCATATAAAGAGAGATATCCGGTGGATCCTCGATGTGTTAGATGTTAAAAGGCATAGTCTAAGTGAATTGATATTGATCAATGTCACTTGGATGTTTTCGATCTACCTAGAGATCGAGACTAGTACGATTGAACATTTGGATGACAATTCCATGCCTTATGTTTGATCAAAAGGATATCGTGTTCAAAAAGGATGTTATATACACTATTGATTAGGTTGTATCGATTTGATATTCGTACAACTTGGGTAGTCATAATGTCTTGCTAGAGGCCGCTTATGACTTGTATACCAAAATGTGCTTTGGTACACGCCAACGTTGTATGAGCCTATTGGGTTGCACACTAATAATGGTTTTGCGAGATTTTAATATGGTTCGAAAAACGAATTTTATATGATAAAATTCATGACAGTAAGAGTCATTGTGGTGTATTACACTTATACTTCTTTAAGTAGGGGTATATGTGTAACTTACTTAACCGTCTATATACAAGGTTGTATAAATAGACGCTTTAAGTTAGAACACACGCATGAAAGATTAAGGGCCGAAACTTTATTTTCGTTTCAGAAACGAATTAGGGTTTTCAGGTACGCTCTGGATCGTTTTGGAGAGAAACAAAAAAGTTTGGTATTCTCTCGAAGCTAGCACTTCGAATCTCGGTCGTCGTTCGTCGTGTGGACTACTCGGTAGAGGACGTTCGTCGTTGGCAGCGCCTTAGAGATCGATCAACCTTTAGAAAGGTATATTGCGACCGAGGTATGATTAAGTTTTCATGGTTTAAACGTTTTTAATGAAATTAGATTCGGATCCTGTTGGGGTTTTTGTCAAAATTGTTTTGTAATTTCCGCTGCGTATAAACCCCAAAACTCAACACATAGCCCTATTGATTTCCATTGGTGTTAAGTCTACTATAATGGAGAGTGTGGTTCCATTTCTCGCCTATGGTACCTTATAAGCGTTGAAGCGCTATCTTACAGAGATTGTAAACTTGTGTGCTTGAGTGTATAGACCAAGAAAACTTGTGAGTAGTTGATAGCCTTTGTCTTGACCGAGTCTAGGTCTTTAAAGTGTGATCTTAATTGTGTTTGGATTGATGTTCTAGACATAACATAACTTCGAAATTTCTTGAGTAGCTTGTTGACTTTGTGACTATTTAAACCAAAAGAACTCCATGAACTTGAAATCGAGTATAGGATTAGTTTAGTTAGGTTCATAACTATATTAAGAGTTATGAACTCCATCAACACTCCAACATGTATGGAGCTCCATCCTACACATTGAGATATGAGAAAAATATTCAGCGATCAAATATTTGTGATGAAGCTTCAACTCAAGAACCATTGTTTTTCAAACTTCAGGAAACATTAAAGAAGAAACTAAGATCTATAGTGATGAATAATCCAGAGCCTTACAGGAAATGTCTAGAGGTGCGTGAAAGTTGGCTTCGGAACATCAGGTTTATCAAAAAAGAAAAAACGATGGCTCAATAATGAAAATGATTTTTACCATGAACTACGTTAAGCAGGTGTCAAGTAGTCTCAGATGAAACTTACCCTTTAACAAATTCAAAAGAAAAAAGTAATAAATAGAACAGCCGAAGGAGCAACCACAAGAGAACAAGCTCTCGTGTATTTTTGGATGCCAAGCTTTTTCCCAGAACACCCTCTCCCTGTGCCTAAAGAAGATCTTAGAGGTCACTCAACCATGATTTTACTTTACAAGTTCGGCAAAATCACAATCGTTGCTTCAAACAAGAGGATAGCAATCTAGCAAACCTTAAAGAACATATATAGAATCCCGTCAGATAAGTGAGCAACTGCAAGCAAAGGAATAATCTTTTTTGAAAGGAGCGATGGAATAATATTTGCTACAATTAAGTCTTTTTCATGCCTGCGACAATATCCTAAGATTCTACACATCAGAAACAAATTGCACCAACAAAACTAACTATTGAACATTGTTGTACCTCTGGCACAATGCATAACCCTGTGGATGGCCAGCTCCCAATTGATTTGCAATGGTTGCGCTACAAAGAAAAGTAAAGGAAATTTTAATCCTAGAGTCCAAAACAATTGAGGAATAGCTTTAGATTCATGTCAGTGGCCAAATGGAATACTAGAAACAAAACTGCACAAGTCAAGGATGAAAACGGAAAAGATCAATTTGTGTAGATTGATTACTAATCACAAAAATGAATAAAACTAGCTTAAAGCATAAAAAATGATAATAAATTGTTATAGCTGTAGAGAGAGTGTTTGTAACAACATAACAACCTGGCTTAACAGCATGACATGACATGAACTCAACATCAAATCAGATGTCACTATCAATTTAACAACTTAACATCACCTGTGGGGTGACTTCACACATAATTGCTGAGTTTGGCTGGTCGACTTATTGTCCTTTTACTCCTCCTTAGGCCACCTTTGGCCTGGTGTTCATCATCTGCAACAGCGTCCAGATTTCAAGAAGTATATGATGAATCATCGAAATTAGATCCAGGAAATCAAGTAAGAATTTAAAACCACATAGACCATTGCCAAAGGAATGTCCAGTTTTTGAAGGTTAAAAACATAGTGGAAAGCTTCTCTTAGAACCAGGAAATCTAGTAAGAATTTAACACCCTCATTGATCCCATAAGTCGTTGCCTTTGCTAATGTTGCTACGTTGCTTCCAAGAACGAACTCGACATTCCAACCCGACACATAAAGATGCTTGGATTCTCCAAATTCCAACAGTTTTGCGGAAAATATATATGAAATTGGAGGAAGGCCAAGGCAAAACGGCTACAGATCATGAAATGGGCATCTCAATCAGCTTCGACATCTCCAGATCTTGGAAGCGTGATAGGAGCACTGGTGAGCAAGGCCACAAGCACACCCCTCTGAAAGTATGCAACCAAATGATGTTTTCCTGCTACATATAACTGACAACATAATGTGCTGAATGGCTTACTATACATCAACATGACACAAAAAAGTTAACATCCATACAACATCAACATCAACATAGCCTCAGTCCCAAATTAACTGGGGTCGGCTACATGGATCAAACTTTTTCATTGTGCTCGATTAAGTGCAATTGATGGTGAGCTTTCCAAACCATTCAAATCCAGTTAACATCCATACCATTTTTTCATAAATTTATACTAAAGAGACAGCATTGAAGTGACTCACATTTCATTTAGCACTAATAGATGAAGGATGGAACAGAACAACTAAACTTAAAGCGACTGCGACTAATGGTGTACTCCCAAAAATTAATTTTCTAAATCAAGTTATTACAGTTTAATTGAGGTAACAATTCACCTTTTAGAAGGCATTCAGATCCAAATTTTCTTACATTTTCTAAGTAGCAGATGCATTTACATGTTGAACATACATTACTAGCACCCCTACAGCTTCTTGGGAAATTTCAAATGGGAAGGTGATTCAAGCAATCATTTTTGGTATAGTAAATACTATAAAGTGTTCTTCATGACACCATTTCCTTGGAGTTGATGTGATTGGAGAGTCTTTCTTTAGCATTCTTAACCTGAATAAATAGGGGGAAAGATAAATGAAAAAAAAAAAAAAAAAAAAAAAAAAAACTCACTAAAAGCAATCAGACTAAAAGTGGAACTGAACTTAAATGGAGAAAATTGGTCACCTGTTGATCCCAATCAGCACATAAGGTTATGACTAGAAGCAACAAGCTCTGAACAAAAAGCCCGCATATAATCCCCATCCAAAGCCCCTGTTTGCCATGTTTTTATAATACCATGATGTATTAGAACCATTATTCATTATGTTCTTTTCCTTTTCATGGATAAGAAACTGCTTCTTATATATAGGTAAAGAGAGTTTGCAAATACAAATGGTAACAAAGTCAAGAAGCCCAAGGAAGAAGAGAAGCAAAGATTAAAAAAAGGCGTCATACATGAAGAGAAAAACAAACGAGAAAGATGTACAGTTCTATAATAAAAGACAGCTTTTATAAATAGATAAAAGCTGAAATCATAAGCAGTAACAATCACGAGAAAGGTACTACTGAAACTTATCTAAGACACCCTCTTCATCATCGCCTACTCCCCAATCTTCGGTTTCTTTCCATTCTACACTAGAGATTGCCCATTAATAAAAGCCATAGCACTGCATTCTCTTCTGCTAACTCCCAAATTCACTGTTTTTGTTATCAATTATATGCCTATTCCTTTATGACCATACACTAAATAATGCTAATAACACCATGACATTCCATGGATATGCCACTAAAAATACTAAATTTAGTAACCTTTATTCAATGTGTTAAAGAAAAAAAAAAGGTTGAAGAACGCTCAGTCTTAAGTGCTTAATAGTTAGGTCACTTTAATATAAGAAGCAAGCTGCTCCGCTGCGTTATTCTGGCTCAATTCTTCAAGCTTCGCCTTCCCTTGTGACACCATTTTGAAGGTCCCCTTGCTGATATACTCATATATATATGTCCCATGCTACTCAGGCTAGAGCGTAAGGTAATGATGCTTTTGGCTGTTGGACCTGTTGGTCCACCTCCGGGACTCTTGTACGAGTCATGCAACGTTCCTAGGTAGGAACTGCTTTGCATATCATAAATTACAATTGACGTCAATACTTACTAGTGAATTTAAAAGTCTAGTGATTTCTAAAACTTAACTACATTACACGTATACTTGTGTTTGTGTGATCTTCATGAGTTCGTGTACCGTGTGTTAGCCTATTGTGAACGATGATATCTGCTTAGTACGGAACAAGCAAATGCTTATAGTATTCTAGACTTCTTCAAGCTTAAAATATAATGACATGTTATATTGCTATTGAAACCTAAAAGCTATCTTAATGGTACAGGATGATTAAGCATTGAAAGTGTGACATAAACTCATGGTACTCACCTTTCCTCCAATTCTGAAGATAAAAGCAAACAAAACAGCAGAAGGAACGCCAACAAGGTAAAATGCTCCCAAGTTGATAAGAGCGCCAAGCTTTTGTCGCCCACACCCTCTAGTGGTTCCTGAGAAGATTAGAGAGGTGAATTAAATTTTGATTTTGATTTAAGCGGCACTGTTCATATTTAACAATATTCCACCATAAAATTGCAAGTAACAAACCTGAAAGAACAGATTGGATCCCATCAAATAAGTGTGATATTGCAAGCCAAGGGATAATCCTAGCTATGTACTCCACAACTTCTGTTTCATTACTGTAACAGTATCCCAATATTCTACGCGTCAAAAACATAACTGATGCTACCAAAATGGCCACAGTGATGACTATAAATACGGCTGCGAATACAGATAAACGTGCAGCCTGTGGACGTCCAGCTCCAAGTTCATTAGAAACTCTTGTGCTACAAAAGGAAACAATTGAAAATTTGGTCTGGACTTCCTATTAAAAAAACAAAAAAAACAAAAAAAACCAACCTCACAGCTCCACTAAGCCCAAATGGAATCATGTAAAAGATTGCGCACAAATTAAGGCTGCATATAAATAGAACTAGTTAACGTTAACTTTCCAATAATAATAAAAATAAACAAAAAAGTAATATTAACATCCCAAAAAAGCATATCTTACATAACTAAGAACTTTTTTGCTAACCTGATTGACAACACTGATGTTTCTAGCTTCGGATTGGGAAGAAAACCAGACAGGAGAACAACCAGCTCAAATGTCCAAATTTCCAAACTGTTACATAAATTGAATATTGGAAGTTTTAATAACTCCTTGAAAAGTTTACAGAGTCTAAAACCTAATAACTGCACATTATCATACCAGACCATTGCAGCAGAAGGAATAGCTAGCTTTAGAAAGTTAAAAATCTTGTGAAATGCCTCACTTGAGAAACCTGTCCAAGTATTCTTGCAGGAAGAGGAGAAATTAACGTAACTTGCTAGTATCAAAAGATTTATCCAATAAGTGACAGCGTTTGCTATGGCCGCTCCTTTATTGCCGAGGCCAGACTTCAAAACCAGAACCCAACACACAAAGAAGTGTAATAAAGTAGTAAATCCAGTGCTTAGCATCATTGGCAAGACATTGTTTTGAGCTTGTAGAAATCTAGTGTGACACTGAACAAGACCATAGGCAAAAATGCTAGGAATCATGAAACGGGCATATCGTCCAGCTTCCATAGATATATCTGGATCTTGACCGACAGATACAAGGATGTCACCTGTTTTTGCCCATATTAACGCCATCGGAATACTGACAAGAAAAGCGACAACCATGGCTCTCTGCATATGTATGCCAACCATATGATATTGTTTTGCTCCATAGGATTGACCACATAATGTATCCAGTGCGCTCCCCATTCCATTCTACCAACATGAGACGTTAATTAGGTAAAAATGGTCGAAAAGAACATCCAGAGCTTCCTAAGTGATAAGTGACAGATAACAATAACTGCAATTCACCTTTCATTTAACATTCCATATGATTTAAAGACGCAACATAATCGAAGTACTGAAAATTTGAAATCTAGCCAATATATTTCCTAAGAATTTGAGGACAATACAATACAAGTCATAAAACAATGAGAGCTAATTTGAAAAAAAACAAACAAATGAAGGTCTTACTATCTTTCAATTTCTTCACTTCTAAAGAGCACTGATTAAATACGCTCCACTGGAACCAAATAATCTTTTCTTGTTTCATTAGTAATGAATCAATGAAACCCTCTTGATCCTCTAGATTGGTAAAGCTCCAACCTACTTTTCGACTCTGCGAGTATTGCGTCGACGCTGGGCTCTTGAACCATGTAAGACTGTTTGGACGCCCATTCAAGCACTGTGAGGGCCTCTGCCTGGGCAAGCGCCTCACTGTCCGGTACATTCAATGCAATGTAACACAAAAGCACCAATGAAGGTATCTGCACAATCTGCTCCCCAAAGTACAAAAGCTGGATTAAGTGCTTCACGCCTCCAGCATTGATAATCGCCTTGGAATGATCGACGTGTAGGTAATTCTCAGCGCAAGCAAACTTTGTGAGAGCAATGGCTGCCTCCCTAGCAACTTCAGCCTCTCTTTCATCCAACAACTGCACCAATGGCCCTATAATCCTAGTCTCCGTCGCTCGAAACGTCCGAGCCAAATTCCCCATAGATTGGACACAAGGAATGAGAAGTTCCGAATATTCCGCCTTCTCAATTACTCTCAACAACTGATCAAAAACAGCCTTGGCCGCCGGGGAATTGGGCTTGAACGCCGAGCGTCTGAGGTCGGGATTCTCCTCACCCACAGCAGTGATTTCCATCAATGCCATTGCAGAATTGTACTGAACTTCAGGAGGTCCCTTCTCAAGAAGCACCGCCAAACACAATAAAGCCTTTGATTCTGTAATGCTCCTACAAATCCCAGCATTCCCCTTAGCAAGTTGCCATAGCGCCTTCGCCGCCATCGCCTTGGCATTCGCCTTCGTCTTTGGGTCCTCAAATTCCCTCCCCTTAATGCTCCCCCCAGACAATGAAACAGGCGCATTCACATTGCTGTTATTGATGCTATTGCTTCTATGATTAGGACGAGGAGGGATGTGAGCACCATCCTCGTCCTGAACCTGAACCTGAACCTGAACCTGGGTTTTGGCATTCGCCATCAAAACAGAATGAATCGACGACATAGACGACTTACTGTTATTGTTATTGTTACTAGCAACAACAGCATACTTGCTGTGTTCCTGAACCGTCTCGAATGCGAGCTGACTGACGAGCAGACGGATTATATTGTTCTGAGCGAAGAGATCCTGGCATTTAGGCTGATTCGCGGCGAGTTCCGACACCGCCCACGCCACCATTCCCTGAACCTTCATGTGTCCCTCCTTCAAAGCCTTAGCGAAAGCCGAGCACACGCCGGCGTGGATCATGTGATCAACGCTCTCAGTGTCACGCCCTAAGAGCCCGATCGCCCTTGCGGCATTCTCCTGCCCTTCCAACTTCCCTTCCTTGACCAACTTCAAAAGCGGCGCCACGCCGCCTTCTTCGAGAATGAGTTTGCCGTAGCGATCGTTGTCTCTGGCGAGGGAGACGAGAGAGGCGGCGGCGTCGGACCTGTCGTCGAGGGAGCCTTTATGGAGCGTGGCGATTTGTTCCCAGATTAGGCATAGGATGGGCTCGTTGGCGGCGATGGGAGGAGGCCGAGGTACTCGTCCTCCTCGTCGTCGCCGCGGTCGCCGGCGGCGGGGGCGGAGACGCGGAGGAGCCAGGAGACGTCGCCGATGGAGTTCTCGATATGGGACGACATCTTCTTGAAGGCGGCGGCGGGGGCGATGGAGAAGACGCGGTTGACGAGGCCGTTGGTTCGGCATTTCAGGACGAGTGTTAGGGCTTTTTCGAGGACTTGCTCGGTGTCGTCGATGATGCGTCGAGTGGGGCGCTCGTAGAGATCGGAGCCGGCGCGGGCGGCCTGGCGGAGGAGGGCGGCCAGTTTCTCGGCCTTGGACTTGATTTCGAGGCAGTCTTGTTTGGAGGATTGGGCTTCGTCGGCGGACTTGACGACCTGGTCGGCCAATTGGATGGGCTTCGCCAGAATCTGCTTCACGATGTCTCCCATGTCGCTCTCTGTCCGTCTCTCTCTCACCACAGGACTGGTTATTTTATTATTTTTTTGTGAATAACATGAGCGGTGTGTATTTCGAAAAAAATGTGAGCATCCGTCACGTCAAGGGGTGTGACTTCGGGTTTTCAACATAAACAGTATTTGGAATGGGAAGATGCCAGGGGTGTGATTTTGTGAGTGCATGAACATGGATGCGGAAAAAATATACATCACTAATCGGGTGTTCATTTTCGAGTGTTCCAAAACGGGTCATCTTAGTATTTTCCTTTCAAATGGAGTTGAGGCCTTGGTGGGTGCTTAGCTGGCTTTCGGACCTGTCTCTTTTATAAGTAATTTCATGAGGCGCGCTAAAGGCACCTTAGTTGTGTATAAGGGCAAACCAACGTATAGATTTTAGTGATTTGCATGAGTCAATTTCAAGGAGGGTTAAAATAAATTAAGGCATCGTATGGTTTGTTGTTACCAACTTACAGTGCAAGCGGAGTTAACTCTTTGAAGTTAATTCACAGTGAAATGTCATATTTTTATGTTTGGTTCAACTATAAACTTGCAGGGAAGTTGTGAATTTTAAAAAACTAAAAAAGTTGGATGAGAGTAATAAAAAGTAATTAATGAAAGGTAGTTGTGTCTCCAAACTTTTAAGAGATAACTCTCTTAGGGGAATTTGAGGAGATATCTATCACTTTTAGATGTGAATTGAAAGATAAGTTGGAAATAAGTTGAGCAGCCAAACAAAATTAGTTCAACTTCCCTTCAAGTTATTTTTGGAGTTAATTCCACCCTTAACGAAATAAGACATAAATCACTGAGTTGTCCTTATGCATGGTTGGGTGTATTTGGCGTGACTCAATTTCATTCCTCCACCACAACAGTCGACGGGTTTTAAATAATAATAATTCTAAATGACAAAAAGAGTCTTAGTAAGAGAGAAACAAAGAAACAAAACACGCAGCCAAACTAGTCCTCGATTTTCAAAGAAACAAAAACTAAAAAATCTATGTGATGAAAAATTGAATCAAAACAAGCTAATAATAGAACAAAAGTGCAAGAGGAAAAACATACATACCAATAAGCTGAAACCAGTGACTGATGCAAAGGATGTGGCCA
Organism: Stephania cephalantha; assembly: GCA_039657325.1. Classification (NCBI taxonomy): domain Eukaryota; kingdom Viridiplantae; phylum Streptophyta; class Magnoliopsida; order Ranunculales; family Menispermaceae; genus Stephania; species Stephania cephalantha. The sequence goes on along the minus strand of CM077567.1, from coordinate 63,479,070 downwards.
TTGAAGCACCAGAGAGAGGCAGCTTACCAAGATGCCCCACAAACATCACTGATATCACTTGCACACTGTACATGAGAAAGCTCACTGACATCAAAGGCCCTGCTAGCCTTACTTGCCTTTTCATCTCTTCAATCAGTGCTTTTTGAGGATTTTTGGGTCCCAATGATCTATCATCAACTTCTTCTTCACAAATCCCCACTAACAAAGGTGCCTCACAATCATCTTGTTCTTCTTGTGCTTCCCTTTCTCTGCTCATTTTAGTTTATTCCAATTATGTTGTGTATGGGCTGATCTTTAAAAGGGCCAAAAAGTTGGGTGTTCCCTTTTGTTACAATGGAAGTTCAATGGACTTAACACGTTGATGTTAATTGACCGAAGCAGAAAAAGGAAACACGTTTTGTTATTGGACAAGGGAAAATGCAACAATAACACCCCAAAATCACATCAACATGCAGGCCCGTGTGAAAATGGGTGGAACTTTGGAGTTATATGGTGTACACAAAGTTTGCAGTGCAGATTTTTTGCATAGTGGCAAGAGATCCACATTTTTTACCCCACCTTAAAGGATTTGCATTTATAACTTATTTGACGGATCAACATCAGATGATGAATTGAAAGCATAAGCCTTTATGTAGAGGAGGCGTACATTCATTCTAAATGCGCGTTTGGAAAACATGTCTTATCACCCAATTTAACTTTGGGTTATGATTGTAGCCTTTTATGCTTATTTTATTTCTTGTCTTCTTCACCTTCATAAGTGGACAATTATTGCTCGGAACTCCTAAACAATCATTATCTTCTGTATCTGGAACAAGGCAATTAAATCACATACAGTTCACGAATAGTACGATTTATTGCGAGACTTTTCTTCCTTTTTTTTTTACTATTTTTTTTGTGGGTGAAGGTAATAACATATGGTGAATTGGTGATTCATTCCAACTTTTCCTATAGCTATTGGAAGTCAGTCCACTACCAGCACCACAATGATTTATTGTAAGACAATGCTCACATATTTCGATGGGTTAAAGGAAACTAAGCGAGTAACCAACTTTAGGCACAGTCTGCGATACACTTCGAAATGTGCGCGCGCGTGCTGAGGTTTATCGCATGTACAACTTCAAGTTTACTAATGCAACGATATCATATTTCTATTTATTTTCTAAAAACTAATGGATTTAAAAGTATTTTTTTTAAGTAACATAAAAACTTCGTTAATCATCAATCGTCTGCTACACGGCTGAACATATAATCAATTGTCCTAATAAAAGTATGTCGACTCGTTCATCGTATTTGTTCAAAAGAATTGTCATGAGCTTGGCTTTGAATACGACTGTAAGTTGAAACATTGGGACAATTAAGGATTGCTTTTCACAAACATCTAGAAGACTGGAACACATAAAGTCTCGTGGATGAGAAAAACTAGATTATGACTCCACCCCACATGGGGCTCGAGAATGCTTACACATAAATTAGTTGGTGCAATTGACGTAAGATATTGCAGGAAAAAACTAAAAAAAAAAAAAAAAAAAAAGAGAGAAGAAGCCATCAGACCATTAAACATTGGTGTATGAATTGATATATCATGATCTTTATGGGTAATCCCAGCAGTAAATCCCCGTCCTCATGAAGATTCCCCACCTCACTTGCATCCCTAATTAAGCTATTGGTACTTCATCCCTTTATTCCTAAAAAAAAGCCTTCTCACTTTCAGCATCCAGGTGTAAAGAAAAATGATTTGAGTGACGTACATATTGATACATAAATTTGCTCCACAGTTGTTGGGTTATAATGTAATTGTGCACTAAGATGCGTGCCGACACATAATCCAATGTATTTTTGAAGGACTCCAACGACTTTCTAGCAAAACTACTCATCAAAGCTAGTTAAAGGTTTGCTGAATTTTATTTCTTGTGCTTCTTTCTCTCAGACGCTTTTGCAACTTGAAGAATGAGAATCATATAGTTTTCACTCCAATTACATGATAGTGATAGACAAACCGAATTAAACACCTGGGCCAATGGCTCCGCAACTTAGGGTCCTACCAACCTTTAAGTCTGGGACTAGTCAGGGCGAAGCTTTATACCCGGACGTCAAAAACCTGATAAGAAAAAAGGGGTTAGTATGGGAATAAAAATAGAATTTGTGCTTACCTCCATTTGTAAATTTTGCATCATTGGTACGTCACATAAGAGGAACAAAAAAATTTATTTCCTTAGTGTTGACAAATATACATCAACCCTTCTACCTCTTCTCTTCAATCTGGGAACACATATTCAACCGTCTGACCTACACATCTATCCTCAGACCATGTACTTAATTTTCCAAGCCCGGGAAATTACATTTTGCTTAATATTGCAAGGTTATAATTCTCAGCAATGAAAACCAAAATCAAACTCTTTGCAGCAAACCGGTTACATGGTTGGAGTGCAATTTTGACAACCAATTAGGGATGAAACCCCATCAAAATCGATTAAAAAGATATAAGATTGATATCTTCACGAACACTTCTGCCGTCACAACCATGAATAAATGGCTTCCACTATTGATCCCCCACGAAGTAGCACGGGCACTCATCCATGGAACTCAGCCTCGTTCAGATGAATGTAGTCATGATGCTTTAGATGGCCTCTTAATAGTAGGTTTCAATCTTTTAGTTGTTTCAAAACTGCTCTCTGAAAAACAAGAGGAGACTCAGAAACTGTAAATAAACTTGTACATACTCCTAAAAGAATCCTAAAATAACAATGCAGTCACAATCTATAGGAAAAAAACAGAGATAGCATATCTAGAACTATCTAAATTAAACAGCAATATAAGGTGAAGTCCTCGAGGTATGCTTTTGAATTCATGAAAGTCACCTATTGGATGCGCTGTCGAAAGAACATTATGCTTCTTTGCTGTATTCATGTATGGTCGGATGACCCATTCATTTTGAGCTTCATTCTGATCCACAGTACCTAATTTAATCTGAGAAAGACACACTTCAATCAGTATATAGATTGCATTTGCATCTCAGCTGCTTAAACTGAAAATAGCGAAGTAAATACTGCATAGTCGTCCAGTATGTTTGAGAGATGGAGCGCATAGAAACGAGTGAGATAAGTAAACATCAGCCAGAATGAGAAGAAATGGAATCCAGTAAGACTGATTGAAACATGCTACCAATTGATTACCTGATAAAGGCGCATTTCAAATCGTGGCCCAATTTCCTTTAAATCAATTGCCTTTGGACCGCCGTGTTTCTCATAGATATGATGCCTGCAAATATTCAACAAATGTTAAATATTTGACCACAGACCAACAGCCACAAAGCACTGATTTTAAATAAAAATGATGAAAACAAGTACTATCCCAATATCAAATAATTAATCTCACCTGAAAGAGATGTAATCAGACTGGTTGGCAAAGGTAATAATTCGCCTAGAATCAAGCTTAGGGACTGGAAAAAGATGCTTCAGTATGTTTGCAGTCCTCTCACCAAGCTGTCACATACAAATACTTCAACTATTCAACGTCATTCAATCAACTACTTCTATTATAACGAGAGAAGAAGAAAAATGCGGCCAAAGAGGCCAGCCTAAGCACCGAGATGCAAGGTTTGTGAAAATGTTTATCAACTATTACATGTGTCTATCACCAATGAACATTCAGATTCTAGGTTACAAGCTATTTTATGGGGGTGTGTGGATGGCTGCGCCCATGTCTATGAAGGCCATAAGTGCATTCATACCTTGGTCGTGAAATTATTAAGTATTAGATGAGGGTAAACTTCAGGCATCGTTCCCATAGATTTCTTATCTTTGATGTCATGTCTTGTTACCTGTACATCAGCAGCGGATCAGAACTTTAAAGGTACAAATAGCATATACACAAAGAAAATCCAAAAAACCCAAAAAAAGGAAAAAAAAAAAGAAAAAAAAAAAAAAGGAAAAAGGTAGCATACCACATTGAGTAACCCAAAATATGCAGTAGGACCAAATGGCAAGTGGCAAACAATTAAACCATCAGGCTCACCACGATGCTCGTGAACTAAAATAACATCAGTAAAATCATGTGCACGGCATGTTCCAATAATTTCAGAAATAACCTGTCAGAAATGGTAATCAGTACAAACACTTAGTTTTTGTTCTTTGTGGTTTTAACTAAAAGTTGGCAGTAATCAAAGAGTGAGAAAGAGAGAAAGGTTCACTTAACATAAGAAAAGTAATTAAGAACTCAATATCAGAAACATATCCCAAGGTTCGTCGTAACTCATTATTTTAGCACATTAAAATTCTTCATAAGTAGCAATAACACTCCAAACGAAACATGACAATAACACAAGAGATGAAGCATGTACATAAAAAAGAGATGGTGCATAAATTATGAAATTGTACAGAATAAGAAAATGAACCATGCATAGAAAAAAGAAAGAACTATGGAGGTAGAAGAAGGCATAGTTAGAAAAATGAAAGATAAGGTCAAACAGCAACCACAGACACTTGGGTAGCATTTTCTCATACTTATTATAACCTCTTATTACATTAAATGTATGTTTGGTTACTCTACTTTTCCAACTTTAAGTTCTCATTTGTTAAGGTTCTTCGTCTGAAAAGCTTCTTGAATAAGAGCTTAAGTTCTATGAATTATTTAATAATAAAGTTCAAAACCTCCTACTTAAAAGGTGGGCGTCTGGTAAGACAAACGCTTATTTCTCACCTATTAGAAAAGCACTTCATGTCAGTTTTAGAAGAAGACAACAAAAAAAGGGAAATAACTTTCACAGCAGAAGACTTTTATAAATTTAATTGTTCCTAAATAACAAAGTTATTAATGATGTACAGAGTTTCATAACAAAAAAATAGTGTACAATATTATAGGAGTTGATCAGTTGAATAACCTGATATTTAATTAATTTTAAATTTGTAAATATACAACGTTCAACTTCTCGCCAAACAATAGGCACATAGCACGTACACCCACAAGAGAGTGAGAGACACAAGAAAATAATTTATCTTCAAATTCAATCAAGAAATTAGAACAAACATATGTTCTGTCATTAAAAAAAAAAAGAATGAAATAAAACTAATGATGGTTTTGCAAGTAAATTGAAAAAATAGGAACCTTATGTAAAGCTAAATCAGTTCCTAAACTCGAGATTAATTTTGCTCAAATTATCGCAATTTCTCCATGTATTAGTTCTTTTTTATATCTCTATTAAAATGTGGTTTAAACTCTAGCGTGATTGATTCGTGAAATGGGTCTGTCAGCATCAGTTTTATTGATGACGACTACAACTCTCCCTAAGCTTCAAAGATCATCACTAATTCATCATGAATATTAACTTAGTCAACCTGAATCAAACAAGAAAGTAAAGAATCAGGTATTAAACTCAAGCAATAATGATTAGCATAACAAAGCGAAGGGATGTGATCAATAATACATTTCACCTAAAATCATGTTCCTAAGGGATTTTTTTGTGATAGTATTATGAAAGAGGGGATTCCGTCCATAGAGTCATAGACAGATTTAGATTTTTTTCTATCAAAGACACGGAATTTGTTAGAGAAAGAATGCCGTCTTTGCGTACAACAAGGATTTGACCATTCACTCTAGCTCTGATGATTTACAATTGTCATATTGTGGGTTGGGATAGCGGTTTGATCTGTTATTATCTATCATGCAAGTGATATGCTTTCATTGTCAACGATAGAGAGATGAATCGTGGAGGAAGTTCTCATCTGGGCCATTCTCTAGATCTTATTAGAGGTTTTAGTTTGTTTGGGTCAAATGTTGGTTTACTTTCCAATTGTGCTGAGGAACCAACAATGGCGCTGACTGATTCCAATCTTGTAGTGGAGAAGATTGAAAGGCACTAACAGAATATCGTTTTTCCCTCTTAACAAAGGAGGAATCATTCAAAAAGTTCATGTTTTAGTTGGTGTAGATGAAGTCATTGACTAAGGGGAGGGAGAGAAGCGAAAGAGAGACCTTTCAAAGAGATGAGAGACTAAACTAGCCATGGAATAGACTCTGATGAAAATGGAGCGTGACTGTGAAAGAGAGAATTGAAAGGTAACATGGCATTTTTGAAAAAATAAAGTCAATCATAGACCTCTATTCACAACAGAAGTTTTCCTCTTAGTCCAAAAAAGTAAGGAAAAAAAAAAAGAATCTTATTTTTGACAAAAGAAGGAACACGTAAACTTACCAAACAAACTTATTTTCTTAAACCATTTTTGAAATAAGACTTAAGCAAATAAGAGGTACAAATAAAGTTACCAAACATTCCTTAAGTCTTATTTAGAAAGAAGATTTTATCAATTAAGGGTGGTTGGCAAGTTCACTATTATCTCTCTTGTCAAAGGTCTTTCTATAAAAGAGAAAACAAGAAAAGAAAAGAAAAGAAAAGAAAAGAAAAGAAAAGAAAAACAAAAGAAAAGCAAATTTTTTTCTTACTCTTTTTGGTAGATATTTTCTTAATTTTTTTAAGATGAGAGGAAAAACTCTTAAGCAAGTAGAGGCTTGTCCTCGGCAAAAATCGAGAATAAATTTTAAAATGCCCAAAACACCCCCTCCATCTTCATTACAGTCTCTCTTTGCCCCCTTTGTTAATGAATTCAGTTGCATAATCACATCAAGTCCTCATCTTTAGAAAAAGATTCCATTTGATCCTCTAAAACCCTAACCATGACGATTTTACGCAAATTTAATATGATGTCCCCAAAATTGCTAAATAAACCCATGATTAGTCCGTTCTTGCAGAAAAGTTTTGAGTTGGAGGGGATCGTGATCGAAAGATAAATGAGCTTGTTGCGTTACCACGGATCAAAACGTGCTAAACTTGTTGGTTCATTCCTTAAAGACTCGGAAATGCCTTATTTTAAAAGCACAGGTGCTTGGTAGAACATTTTTTTTCTCCAAGTTGTTGATTGAGAGAGGGAACTCTTTCTAGAAAATGTAAAGCAATAATTGACCCAAGGATAAAAGAAGTTAAGAGTATTTGGAGTCTTTTTCTTTGTTGTCTCTCCCTTTATTTTCACTCACACAAATGTCTAGAAACCAGCTAGCCTTGTCTTACTCAAAAGCTCATTAGCTTCCAAAGAAGCTAAAGTTGGGGACCCACCAGTGCTTAGCTCCTTAATACATTTTATAAAGGGGCGACAACAAATAAAGACGTATATGTTTTTTCTCTGGAGTTCTCCGATATAAAATTTCAACTAAACACAAGAATTATTATAGTAAGCTAATACATAGACTTACAAATAAAGTTCTTAAATAAAAGTAATAGCGTTAATATAATAAAATAACATGAAATAACCTTGTTATAAGTGAAAAACATAAGCTTGTTAAATTTTTTAACCAAACACTCAACTTCAAAATAAGAGATTTTAAAAAATAATACCAAAACATTAATAAAATACAATCTCTTGTATAAGCGCTTATCAAATAGGGAGTGACATTGTAAGTTCTAAGGCTTTTCAATGTATAAGGATGCTCTTAACTTTTAATATATCAGTTCCAATCATTCCTATTTCGCATCAATGCTCAGCGCACACTCCTAAGTTCCCAAGGATAATATATAAATTGCTTTTTGAAAAGTAACATTGTTTCCAAACTATCACAACAAGGGTGAAGGATAGGCCGTTCAGCAAAACAGAGAAGAATATAAAATAAAACAAACTAATCCATAACAAAAAATAAAAGTAACAAGAGAAGCATCCAGAAATGCAAAATGAGAAAATTTGTTTCGATTCGCAATTCAAAGAAGAAAACAAAATTAAATTTTGATGTCATGTTTCCCACTCAAATATCATAATTCTTCATAGTTGTTCTTATTGATTGTTTTCCCCAAACAACATTTTAAAGTTATAAAATTGCATTTATAGGGCCTTATGACATACCCATTGCTCTTTCTCTTCACCACTTACTTCCAGAAAATATGTATGAGTAGAAAAATGACAGCATCATAAACACTGAAAATTTTCATAAAACTGATTCCACACTCAGGCTAAACTCTTTCGCTCAAAGGACAGAGGAGTGAGCTTAGATGAATTGGCAGCAAGTAATTATAACAAAGCTAGGGCTTGTATTTCATTTGTCAAATCAAAGGAATGAGTCCACACAGGCACTACTGAGATTAGAAGTTGCAGAATGTTATGGTCACATTTTCTCGTTTTTCAAGTTCAAGTTAAACAGTTATTCAGATAGTTTTAACTGTCTCCACCCACCAGCATAAAGCAGGAACACTACGGATAGTGGGTGGCATATCATTTCTTTTGCAAAAGAAGTCATCAACTCCACTATTCAAGTTAGCAAATCTATATTTATATCGGAAGAGAAGATAGCAAGTCTACTAAATGCATAGATCATGGTTAACGATATAACAAATCAATTTTTTCTATTAAGGGGCCAGGTTCTTGCTCCTTGTTACATATAATATTTTTGTCATCCAAGTGATTGGCGGCTTCAAAGAAGTGAACAACTTCACAAGAAGGAAACACCTAACTATACATAAAAACAAGCAAACAAAACTGAGAGAACACATAACCACCTATGAAAAGAGATGTACATTACGCCGAAAGAATCGCGAAAACAATTAAAGAACAAAAGAAACAGTACTAACAGACCTGCCCACCGCGATTCATCCTCTGGGCATTAGGAAACACAATCTTCATCTCCTGATTATTACATTAATAAGACCTCATCAAAACATTGATTCAAGCTCAATGGTTACCAATGCATAACCCTCAACAAAGAACCTAACAGAAAGCTTAGTATATAAACCTTGACAAACTGGGTAAGCCTCGAACTCGGATCGCGAGAGGTAGTCAATAAAATTTTAGGATCCTTTTCCGCGGCATTCGCATACTCATCATCAATGTGAGTCTTGGGAACTAAATCCACACAAAACAAAACAAATCAAATTAACCTAAAAAAAAACACCAATTCAATTTTCAACAACCAATCCAAATTCCCCAAAATTAACAACTAACCAGCCGTGTGTTCATCCTCTAGGTCAATTTCCTGGCGAAGCGCCGCCTCTTCGTTGACGAGCTCGGTAGGAATCGCCTTCCCCTCTAAAAAAATCGAATTTTTTCACGAAAAACGTGTTGTTAGAGAGCGGATTGCAGAGATTAAGCGGAAATAGAGAAGATTTCGAGAGATCTGATTGTTTTGTACCTTCTAGGGCTTCTTTGATCTTGCGCTTATTCTCGTAGAGCAATCGCTCCTTCCCTTCCAAGCTTTTCCTGTAGAGATACTCTCTGCGGAGCCTAATGTTTCTTCGCAACATCGAAACTCTCTGGTCTTTGACGAAACCCTAAAATTCGAACTGGTGATGAAGACGATGAGGGCCCTAGGGTTCCGATTGTATGGGTAGAGACTAGATTAGATACACTTAGTGGGGGGCGGGTCATGGGTCACCCACCGCCCCATGATGTTGTTGAAATTACCCGCACTGTCCACAATCCGGCGCTGTTGGACTCCCAACCCAATTTTTTCGAGATTCGTATTCGAGTCCTGGCTAAAAGAAATCAAGTCTTTTACTACTTGGGCCAACCGGTGTACCAAGCACCCTACTTATTATAAGTGAGGGCTTACAAATGAAATAAGTTCACTTTTCTTTTTTTTGTCAAATGAAATAATCCTTTGAAAAATTAAGTTTGTTAGACTTTGTTTGGTTGGGTGGAGTTGGGGGCCCTTGGGGGAGTGAGATATCTTGCAGAGAGTTGGAACTAATCTTATTTGGTTAGTTTTATAAATTCAACTTCACTGTGCACTCTCAAAGGGGGGATAATTCCCCCACCCCCTTATAGCCTGTTCGGTTCACATTTTAGGGAGACCCAAGATCATAAGATTATTTTGTATTGGGATTAACACGTAGGTTTATGTATTAGTCCCTTTTAAGCATCTTGTTCGGTTGGGAGTATTAAGGGTGAGATTAAATGTAGTTGCAAAAATTTACTAAAGTACCCCTCCATTTAAGTTACATCTCCAACCAAATTGAAAACCTCAGTACCATCTTCGTCTTTCGTTCTCCCTATCCGAGTTCCTGCATATGCAGGAAAGGATTCACGATGGTCCACATGCATAACACGTGCTCATATACTAATATATATATATATATATATATATATATATATATATATATATATATATATATATATTGGTTTCCTTGAGTTCTAGAGTTAGGGTGTTCGACTAACGTAAACCAAAGTAATTAAGTTTGTCATCACCAACAACTGCTGCTCTTTCGTCGTTGATATGTGTGTATCGCGATATCTCTCTACTCTCTTCAACTTTGACGCGAAACACATGTCGAATTGGTGAGACCAAAATTTTTTCCCCTTAATTATATATATTCTTCATCCATCTACTTAATTGGCTTTTTATATTCATATAGTGAAGTTCGTTGCTAATTCCATTTCTAAATTTACAAACATAATTAGCAACGAAATCTAACTGAAATGTACCCGTGCCTATGTCATATCCGTTGCTAATTCTGTTGCTAAATTTAGCAACTGAATTAGCAACAGAAGTTTAGGCGAGAGAATTTGGCGGGTTAATTAGCAACATATTTAAAAACGAGATTTATTCTATTTCTAAACTCTGTTGCTTTCTGTTTCTATTCCGTTTGTAAATGGTCAACTTAAAAGTCTCAGCACTGGCGTTGCTATTCTGTTGCTAATTAGATTCAGAATTACATCCGTTGCTAATTTATGTTTCTATATTGGCTATTTTTTGTAGTGCATATCTGGTGAGGCGATCTTCTTCATTGGCGTCTTTGTCATCGTCTTCCTGCACCAAGGGCGTCTTCTTAATCCGAGATATGTTTACTTTGAACTTGATCAGAGAATACTCTATTCTCTAGGAAATGCGGTTGTGTGCTTTGTTGTGGTTTTAGGGTTTGTGTTCTCGGTGATTTGGTTTTGCTTTTCTGTTCGGTCCGATGGAGTGTGAATATGAGATTGATGTTCTTTTGAGTGTTTTGACTACTGGATCTGGATTTTTGCGGCTTTAGAGTAACTGAGGCTCTTCTGTAGTCAAAGTTGGGATTTTTGATGATTCGTGTATGCCATTGTTGATAATTATTAGGGTTTTAGGGTAGCCGACGCTCTTTGGTAGTTGAGGTTTGGATTCTTAATGGTTATTGTATGTCATTGTTGATGATTATTGGGTTTTAGGGTTGTCGAGGCTTTTGGGTAGTTGAAGTAGAGATTTTTAATGATTGTTGTATGTCATTTTGTCGCCTCGGTAGTTGAAGTAGGGATTGTCGATGACCATTTTGTTGCGCTAACTATTTGGATTATACTCTAGGTTTAGGCGGGTTGAAAGTTGTAGATTCTTGATGTTACAATCTTTGTATTTCTCGTTACATTTATTTATGGGTTTTCTTTTGATGTTTCAACAGTTATACTTAGGGATGCAAACGGTAGGGGAATAACTACCGGTGATGGGGATTTACCCTAATGAGTACGGGTACGAAGATTTTAAATGGGGATGGGGGTGGGGATTGGTAAAAAATCTCATACCCATATGAGTATGGGTACGGGTATAGGTAATAAAATACATCCACGGGGATCCTCACGGGTAATCTCCACGAGTAATCCCTATGGGTATCCCCACGGGGATACCCATCTACCCATGGGGATCCCCATATATTAATTTATACACCATATGATATTTATTATTTATATATAGCATTTGATATTTATATATAAATATTACGTAATATTACATAATTTTCACTCCGAAACACTTATACATATAACAAAAAACCTCTTAATGAGATTTATAATTTTAATTTATTTGGTTAATTAATAACTATATGTTTTGCTTTGAATTGTTTGCAACTATATTTATGTTTTGGAATTTTAGGATCAAAAGTACTGGAAAAATAGGATCAAATGAGAAAAATTACAAAACTTTATTTTACATAATCAACCTAATTTTTTAGGGGCCTTTGGTGCTATTGACTTTATATATAGTTTATATTTATATGTACATGTTATGAATTTGTAACTTATTGACATTACTATTTTTTTTTGTATCACGACATTATTGTTATGTATGTTTATTTAACACCTTATTTGTTACAATTCTTTTTTTGAGAATCCCCGAGTAGATCCCCAATGGGGAATGGAAAGAGAAAAAAAAATTCCACGAGGATTCTCCATCCCCACAAAAGTCCCCGTGAAAATCCCCACGAGGATCCCCAATGAGGAATCTGTTGGGTTTTTGGGGTTCATACGCAGCGCAAAATTCAAAACAAATTTTGAAAAACCCTAACAGAATCGAAAATAAGTTCCATTAAACTAAATCTACGAAAGTAAATCATGCCTTATTTCGTGATTTCTTTTTGATTGTTCGATTTTCAAGACATTCAAGTGCGCGTCCTCTACGAGAAATCCATACACGAACGATGACTACAATTTGGAGTGCTAGCCCCAAGAGAGATTGAAAAACGATTTTTCTTTCTCTCCCTAAATCCAGAGAACTCAAAAAATTGTAAAACGAAATCTTATTTCGTTTTTTAGGGATCTACCCTTTATTTATATGTGTAGATAAGTCCTCACTTAAAATCATATTCGTTATACAACTATTATATTTACGCAGTTTAAGCAAATTACACATACACCCCTATAAATAAGTTATCATATAACAAATCGTAAGGGCTTTTATGTCATGAATTTTATCATATAAAATTCATTACTCTGGACCAATTGAAATTGTGCAAAGCCATTCTTTGTATGCGACCCAATAGGTTCATGCGACGTTGGCAATGAACCAAAAACCATTTTGGTACACAAGTCATAAGCGGTCTCTAGCAAGACATTATGACTACCCAAGTAGCATGAATATCAACATCGATACAACCTAATTAATAATGTATATCATATCCTTTTGTCGTGCGATATCATTTGATTAAACATAAAACATGGAAAGTCACCCTTAATGTTCAATCGTACTAGTCTCGATCTTTAGGTAAACTGAAAAAACATCCAAGTGACATTGATCATATCAATTCACATGGACTTTGCCATTATCAGTCTATCTTATCGAGGAATCTACTGATATATCTCTCTATACGAGAGTGACAAATTCTATCTTGATTACACACCTTCACGTATTATTCACACGGTAACCAATCACAATCTTTATAATTGTCCGGTTAAAGACAACATTTGATTGTGTCAAATTATCATGCTCATAATATTGAAGTATATGGTAATCTCAAGTCGAAGGACTAAATGATATACCTATCACGAGTAACACCTATGACTTAATCCACGTGGTGTTCTCATAGCGGGTCGGTCCAGTATCTTATTCCATAATAAGTACTCATGATCTTGGTTCATATCCTTATACGTATGATCATCACATGACCATCAATCAAGATTCACACTAGTCTTAATTCATTATAGTTCCTAGTATAATGACCGACTAAGGAAATTTAGGATATTTCAACAAATACCCATGGATCTTACTAAAAGGTAAACATGCAATCACTTATAATAAAACAACAAATAAAACCTCTATTTTATTAACTAAAATTATAAGATAAACAATGTTTGTAGATTGACATAGGGCACATGCCCTAACAGAATGAAATGGGTAAAACGTTTTATCTATGAGGATTCCCCATACCTACGAGGATTTGATGGGTATATGGATATGTATGAGAATTCATCCCCCAGATGGGTATGTGTACGGGTATGGGTGATAACTTTTTAGTGGGTATATGTATGAAAATGAGGTTCTCATCCCCTACCTTACCTATTTGCATCTCTAGTATACTCTCTTCTTAAGGAATTTTGTAATTCCTTCTTTTGTATTAGAAAGTAGAAATTTGGAGCGTCGACAAGTCATGATTCTCGATGTCAAGTTTTAGGACTTATGTTATGGATTCTTGTAGAACTTGGACTAGTTAGTTTTATTTGCAAACCAATAGAAGTATGTAATTTGGTTATGATTATCATATGATAGCATGTTTTGGTGTTCATAGGCTCTTTATTAGCTTCTCAATTTGAGAATGTGGGTGAAATCTCTCTTTGCATCCTTACATTTTAATAAGCATTTCAATAACAATTCATTCGATTGGTGGTTAATTTTGGACCATAAATAGCATTTTAATGATTATACTTTTAGATAGATTGGACTAACAATCAATTTTCTAGTGGCAGTTTATTGTTGTGATACTTATAGTTACTATTTTCATGCTTTATGATGCTGAAAATACAATTTACAACAAAACCATTTCGCGATCTTAACTTAAATGAAAAAAATCATTTCATGTTTTAGAGATGGAAATAAAGTATGCTTAGTTAAGATTAATCCTCCTAAACACCATTAGAATAAGAATATCAATCATTTACATCGCAACACAATGAGCTTGTAAATGAATGTATTAGTTTTAAGTTATTGCTAAGAAACTCTAGATAGTTTTTGTTGCTTTTTAATTTATCTACTGAGTACTTTTGTGAAATATCTATTTGATTATGTGTCAAATATTATCAATTATTTCTTTGCACATAGTAGACATTGATCAACCCGGCTCACAACAAACACACATTCGTAGTGGAGGTAATTTCAACCCCCGAGAAAAACGTCGAATACGTCCACCCGACCTTCCAAGCTCCTTCAATAATATGCAAGTGCCGCAACAAAGAAGAAGGGGAAGGGGAAACCAAGGTGTTCACGTGAACCTTTACATGAAGATTTGGGCGAAGACACCAAGGCATCCCGATGAAAGTGGAACCATGTTGATGATGTTGCCCTTGTCAATGCCATGTTTGAGATGGTGCCCAGCGGCTTGTACAAATGCGAATGGCTTCAAGCCCGGGTATTTAAACCATTTTGAGGATGCATTGAGAATCACGTGCCCGAACTCGGGGATCAAGGCCCAACCACATATTGAATGTAGGCAAAAATCTTTGAAGAAAGAGTGGTTTATAGTTAATGATATGATATGCAGCATCCGACACTACAAAAAATGGATGCAAATAGAAATGGGGAATAGCGACTGGGACCGTCGCTGACCCGTTGACGGAAATAGTGACCAGGCTAGCGACGGCCCCCCGTTGCTATTTTCTAGGCGGGAAAACTCCTGCCCAGGACTAGATTTTCTCGGCCATGTGGCAAAGAGAACGCCACATGGCATGAAACGTGTAACGGCTCAAAATCTCTAACCGTGTTCAATTCCTTAAACAGGATCAATGACCCGTACTATGGGACCCACACCGTGATATGTCCATTGACCGAGGTTAGGGTTGAGGTATATTTTATATTTGTTGTGATGTATGCCTAGTGTATTGTATATGTGTAGACTATTAAGTCAATTTTATACGGGTGTATAGGTATCGAGACGAGTGGGGACGTACCTCGATTCGCGTGTCGACGTGGGACCGAGGTAGCGGCCTATGGGGTAAACTTAGTTAATTTGAGTTAAATGTGAATTTATGTTGGTTTTGTAAGTGGCTAATGTGGTCACATTTAAACATAAACATTAATGTGCCTAAAGTTAGGAAAATAAAACAATAAGCACTAGATGTGCATCGAGACACGTATTCACCCATCAAGAGACAAGATGTCAACAAGTTAAGTTACTCAAACATGACTTGAGGGACAAGTGTGACAAGGTGGTCCACTAGTTGAGCCTCGAGATACGTGTGCACATATGAATCAATGGCTATAGTTTAAACATATCAACATGGTCAAATGGAGTATATATGTCAATTTGGTTTCTTATCTTCATTACCAAAAATCGTTGCTTTGAAGGAGAGAAAGAAGAGAGGCTGCTGGAGCAATTTGGAGAAGATGAGAAGTGTGTATTCATTGAAGCTTTAGTGAGGAAGAAGAAGATCATCAAGCTAGGTAACTTCCCCACACCATAAACTTTGTGATTTCATGAAGTTGGTGTTGTTGTTGTTTTGTGTTGGGATGGGTGTTAGGGACCTCTTGTAATGTGTATAAGGGTCTCTAAGGCGAAAACAAAGCCTATGTGTAGCAAAAACCTAGAATTCAAAGTGCAGAATTATGGGTTCTGCTGCACGTAGCGTGCTAGGTTGATAATCTATCGCGCTAATGTTCAATTAGCGTGTTAATATAAAAAACTAGCGCACTAATCTTGATTAGCGTGCTAGAGGTGTAAAATAGCGCGCTAATTGCCCCTGCTAGTACAAAAATCAGTAAAGCCTAAACATGGTTTAAACACTATAAATGGGTTCAAACTCACTCTAAAACGTATCAAACAACTCCAAGGAACTAAGGGAAAATCTCAGGAGTTTGGGAACGCATTTCAGAGTGTCGAGAGATCGGATAGGCTAGGACAAGCATTGTGAATTGTAAGTAAAACTGTGTGAATTCTATATTTCATTTCATCCACTCTTATTGGTTTATGGTCTATCTGTAGACATTGCTACTTGTAATCTCACATCATGTTGTTCTTGTGTCTATTCATGATTGAATATTGTGACATGATGCCTTATGACATGTTTCATTGATTCCAATTTCTACTCTTGATGTTGTTCTTGATAGATAATTGATAAAAAGCATGTTATTAGGATAATTTGGTTTTGATTAGACTTGTATTCTATTTCTTTGGGCTTTGTAGCCTATCTAGTTTTGGAATCCTAGAGATTTGAAATTATTTGTCTTTGAAAACTAAAGTAAGGATTATCTAGTGTCCATTGCATAAGAGATGCGCGGTTCACGGAGACTGGGTCTTCCGGGGTTACGGCACTCACCACTACACTTGCGCGGCACACGAGTTATGAGACTCAGGGTGATCGGCAAGAATGAGATAGATGATTTGTATGTGTAGAGCGCAGCTCCGCTTTTGGTGTGGAATATGTTGAGCGCAACTCCATATAGAAGTAGGAAAGGCTAGGTGATAGTTCTCACCACCGACCGGACATAGATCATCTCGACTTAGCCTGTGTCGGTCTATATATTCTTAACTGTGGTATTTACTTACATTACTTGTTTCAACAATTCTTTAGCTACTTAATGGTTTTAAATACCTGTCTTATATTTTGGAAATGTGGCATAGAATTCTCCAGTTATTACTTAAATATTATTATTCTAACCGTCTAGTTTGTGACGAAAGGTGTAGGTCCATCGAGCAGCAGCAGGTCGGGGAAGGAGAGGATCGGCGACTTTCTCTGAGCATTTCGACGACTCTCCTATCTCATTTTGTATGACTCGACTTTTGTTGTATTATTACTGCGTATGTTTTTATTGTACATTTTGGGTTGTACAGGTTGAGCGTATAGTTCCATATATACATGCATGTGATGTTGTATTCCTGGTTTCCCACACTTAGGATTTTGGATAATGAAAGCTTCTGCATAATCTTTCAAATATGCAATAATGTTAAAAATGATAAAATTTTTAATTAACTCTGAAATCTAATAATACCTGAACATGTGTTTTGAGGAATATAGGGACGAAAGGCCGACTAATACGTAATCAAGTCTTATGTGGTTAGGATTAAGGCTTCATTACGGGATTAGGTCGGGCGGTGCCCTGTTTAGAAGTTGGGGCCGTCACAAAACGAGGGTGTCACGTGTAAAAATAGCGACGGGAATACCCCGTCGTTGATCCCGTCGCTAATCTTGAAAATAAGATCCAGACCAAAACCCTCTATTTTCCTCTTTGGTTTTTCATCTCCGCCTCTCCTCAATCTCCTATCGATCCTCTCCTCTCCCTCAACGTGATCCTCTCCCTCACCGTGATCCTCTCTCTCACCGTGACCATCTCCCTCACCGTGACCCTCTCCTCTCCTTTCCCTCCTCCTCCGCCTCGACCACCCCGCCGATCCGCCTCCGCCTCCGCCTCGGTCGGCCTCCCGGCCTCCGCTTCGTCGCAGCCGCCCCGACTCCCATCTCCTTCTTGATTTGAGACTTAGGTATAATTTTTTATTTATTTTATATATTCTATTTTTTATAGTTGATTTATTTATGTTTTTTGTTATTTAAGTTGATTTATAATAATTTTTTTTGAGATTTTGTTATTTATGTGATATATAATTTGTATTTTTTGTGAAAAAATAGGATGTTTTGTATTTTATGTTATAATGAAAATTTGGAATAAATTTTGTAAATATATGCATGTTAAATTAAAAAATGTAATGGTTTGATTAAAAGCTTGTAATTTTGTATTTTATGTTGGAATAAAATTTTGGGAAATAAAATTTGTATTTCATGTATTTTTAAGTGTGTATTTTTAAGTGAATAAAATTTGTTAAATTGATCAAAATGTTGCAATAAATTATGTATGTTGATATTTATTATTTATTTATTTTTGTGACAAATAAAATGCATGCTTGTGATTTGAATTTAATTATTTTTTTGATTATTTGTGATGTTTATTGTATGTTGTTTTAGTATTGATATATATGTACTTCTTTTGTAATGTTTTAGTATTAAATTAGTTGAATTTCAAATATGTCCATTAAACTATTATTTAATTGTTTTTTACACTAATTTAAAAAATCGAATTAAAATCTATTTAACTATGATAAAGAAATTATGTTAAGTTGAAACAACTTTAAGTATAAAGTTAATTAAATGATACAAATTCGTTGGACAAATTAAATTTCGATTAGGGCCAAAAATAAAAGAGTACGTATAATATATATTATACTATAAATAAATATAGAGTAGTTAAAAGCAATTTAATTATAATAAAGAAATTTGTAATTGGTTGAACAAAATAATATTTATATAACAACGCTTACATACGATATATATAGTATAGGTAGGGAGGATTGATATTCATATATATATATATATATATATATATATATATATATATATATATATATATATATATATATATATATATAAATTATGTGAAGTTGAAATTAAAATAAGTATGAAGTTACAAGTTAAATGAAATATTAATACTGTAAATTGTACTGATAAAAATTTAATAAAATGATGCAAATTTATTGGACACATTAAATTTTGATTAGGACAAAAATAGAAGGGTATAATATATTATACTATAAATAAATATAGAGTAGTTAAAAGTAATTTAACTATAATAAGGAAATTAGAATTAGTTGAACCAAATAATATTTATATAACAATGCTTATATACGAGATATATATATATCTATATAAATGAGACAAAATAAAATTATAAACTGCAAATATTGAAGTAAAATTTAAAATTTCAAAGGAAAAATTAAAAATTAGGCAAAATTACGCAAAAAGTATGTGCATATATTGCAACCAATGCGACTAATTACCGTAAACAATCGACTAAAATATATAAAATATATTACACAAAGTATGTGCAAATGCAATCGATTCGACTAATTACGATTAACACTCGACTAAAATTTATATAGTGATTGATGTGTACGTATATTCAATTGAGGTTGTTTAGGTCTTTCGAGATGTCTGTGTCTCGAGATTAAATGTACAACTCTACTGAAAACGGTTACATTAGATTAGAGTTTGTGGATGGCGTGAAGGAATTTATAAAATTTGTCATGCAACACAGCACCACTTACTTGAATGAAGCGGAAATTTGATGTCATTGTCGAAAATGTCGCAACGAAAAATACTACGATGTAGACACCGTAGAGTTTCATCTAGTGATGGGTGGATTCGTTCCTGATTACTATCGTTGGACCGCGCGTAAGGAGGAAGAAATAGTAAGCGATGAGGACGATGAAGGTGATGATCCAATGGATGAATATCCGACATCATATCATCATATGATAAACTACATTGCGGGCCCCAGTTTCGATTGGAATTGTGAAGAGGAGCTGAACCCTGAAGAGAAGCATTTCTTTGAAATGATAGACGAGACGAATCAACCGCTTTGGCCGGGTTGCGAGAAGATGAATAAACTCTCAGCAATGGCACGTTTATTGACGATAAAGTCGAATCATCATATTTCGGAGCAAGCAATCGACGAGATTTTGCAAGTATGTAAAGACATGTTGCCTGAAGACAACTGTTTGATAGATAGTTTTTACAAATGTAAGGGCTTGATGTACTGGTTGGGTCTCCCATATGAGCGAATTGACTGTTGTCCCAACTTGTGCATGCTTTATTGGGAGCTCGACTCCGAGCTTACATCTTGTAAATCTTGTGGAGAATTTAGGTTTAACTCTAACAAACGCCCGAATAAGACAATGCTTTACTTCCTTTTGGCGCCTTGTCTCAAACGTTTGTACGCCTCGAAAGCTATTGTGAAACACATGCGGTGGCACGCAGAACACCTCAGAGAAGAGGGCAATATGCAGTATTGCTCTGATTCCTTGACATGGAACCACTTCAATCAAGTGAACCATACGTTCAGTTCCGAGGTTTGTAATGTCCGACTTGGCTTATGCACTGATAGGGTTTCAACCTGTAACGACCCATTTTATAAATTTCTCTTCAATTTACAGACGTGGACGCCAGCTCGGATCTACGTGGACGCCGCGGTAGGCTAAGACACACGGGGACTTAGGTATGCTAGTGATTGTGTGTTGGATGCTTATTTGCAGTGAAATTTATTGAAATACATCGCATGTGTGTATGTTGCATAAAAATACGTGCGAGATTGTGTGAAACGTATTCGCCTCGATATGCGTGTCGACGCGGTACCGGGTAGTTGACGGGATCAAATATTAGGTCGGGGAAACTAAAACACACAAATTAAATAAAAAAATGGCCAAATAACTAATATGGAATGGGTATTAGGCGGCTAGTGACTCGGCGGTACGCGTATATCGCGGTTCGGACTCGAAATCGGGCGTCGAAACACCCGAAAAATGGGTGAGTGTCCCAGCTGTGTCACACTTTGGTGTCAAGACACAAAGTCAACATCACAATCTTTATCTACACACTCCATCACCTTTTCTCTCACCTCACACACACACCCACTCTCACAACCGTACACACACCCCACACACACCAGGGAGGCCGAGAGGAAGAAGAAGAAAGGGAGAGGAGGAGGAGAGAGCGGCAAATGGGAGGGAGAGGAGAACGCGGAGACGCCACGATCGAGGTGAGTCCTCGTTGTTATTGTGGGTTTCGGTGGTTGGCCGTGGTGGCCGGGACAAGGGTTCGGCCATGGAGGCCGAACCGGTCGCGGTGGTGATGTCAGGGGTGTCTCCCCTGCCATCGAGTTCACCGGGGGTTGGGGTGGAGAGCAACCCCAACCCTAAACCCCAAATCACTGGAAAAAAAAAATTGATCGAACCAGTGAAAACTGGTTCGATCAGGGGACGAAGATGCGCGCGTGTGCATCCCCCTCATGGGCCGAGCCTGGACCGGTTCTAGCCCGGGGTCGGGTCGACCCAAACCAAATTTCAATTAAAAAAAAAAAGAAGAGAAAAGAGAGGAAAAATTTGGGAAAATTTTGGAAAATTCCGAAAAAAATATATTTCGATTTAATAAATAGGAATTGATAAAGTTCTATGAAAAGAAAATATGTGGGAATGTCGGACGCGACTTTTTGCGGAGTTTTGCCTCGAAAAGCGCAAAATAGGCAATTTGGCCTAAAACGTTTAGAAATTGGTTGTAAATTGTCATGCTAAATTAAATTATTGATAAATGGACATTGGTTGACACGAGTGATCAATTGGTGCCAAGGACCCAGTGGACTTGGACTCGGGGATTGATTACGGGGTAGTGGAGCGCGTTGTGAGGTTTGTAAAACCCAATGGAAAAACTCTCGAGTATTTATTTTGTTTTGTACTTCCATTCAATTCCAGTATTTTCCTTGTGATTTTTCCTATATCTATATCTTGTCGTTGTTTACACGGTTGGTTAGTTACTCCCACCGGATTTTCCGTTGTGTGTCTATGCATTCTAGACCATAGCATGTGTATCAGGAGTGCTCGGTGGATAACGACCCGAGGGAACTGCTACATGTGTCGGTGCGTCGTAGGTCTACTCCGGCCACCGAGAGGGATCAAGTGATAGCTAGTTGGGTGCGCCCACTAGTGGGATCCTTGAAGGAAATCCCGAAGTATGGTTTAGTCTGACTGGAACAGACACACACATTTGCACTTTATTGGTATTTACGCATGCGATGTCCTACTTACAGTTGCTTGTTTACATTCCGCATGTTTATTTAACAGTATTTATTGAATTCCATTTGCTTATTTGAATGCTCAGAGGAGTTCCTTGGGATTTTACTGACTGGACTCCTCATCCAATTTCTTCTGTAATGATTGAGTGCAGATCCGAGTACAAGTAAAGGCAAGGGGATCTTACGTGACTACCTCTGACTGCCAACCGTTGAGGTTTACTTGTACGTGTGTGATTATTTTGATATTTTGATTCTTTTGGGAACTGGGGAGTAATAAAATACTTCTTAGGGTTTTTCCATAGTAGGTTTTGTTTAAATTGATTAATATTTTTCTGCATATGTCATATATACACTGTACACACATGTGGATACGAAATTCGAGACAGAGGAAAGGACGGGCAGGTGCCGTACACGTGTAGTTGGGCCAGCTGGCAAGGAGTACACGAAGAAACGTCACCCCGGGGTGGCGAGGGCCGCCATAGTTGGTATCAGAGCAAAGAGGAAGTCCTAAGACAATAAAACTTAGACAACAAACTTAGATGTGGAAAACCCGAAGTTAGTGCCTTAGAACTTTAGTTGGGAAGTGATGTGAGGCGGGTAGAGTTAGAACTTATATGCATGTTATATTTTTATTTTATTATATGATATACGTATATACTTCGAGAGTGATCCGGAGCACATTCTCAATCAAAATTATGAACGGACAGTCTGGTACACCTTTTGAGACTGGACAAACTAGCGATGCGGCTAGGGATGTCTCGGTTACAACGAGTGTGGAGGATAGACTCTCGGCACAAGAGACACAGATGGCCAAGGTATTACGGCTATTACGATCGCAGATCCGCAGATCGGCGCGCACTCATTTCAGTAGAGAGCCGTAGTCGTGGATCAGACGGGTGAGGTACCGTTGTTCGGGGTACCACAGACACCAGTTCAGGGGGTAGCGACAGAGGCACCCACAGAGACAGCTACCGCAGTTGTTCCTTTGGAAACGTCAACTCTTCCGCCTCCACACACGACGACGGACCATGTTACTGCCACCCCCACTACTGATACTCCTACTACATCGATATTCGTCCTAGCACCAGAGGCGAGGTTATTGAGGGAGTTTTTGAAGTTCCAGCCTGGATTCTTTTATGGAGGCGGTGACTCCGAGGCTACAGGGAGATGGATAGTATTTCATCAGCCTTTCCATAAGCTGATGAGGAACGATGAGACAGTACATGCACCATTTTCGGGAGCCTGTTTGAGAGGGCATGCGGCAGTCTGGTGGACGACATATACAGATACTCATCCGGAACCGACGACATGGGCTGAGTTTATGGTGCTATTCTACGATCAATATATACCTATGGAGGTTAGATTGAGACTGAGGGAGGAGTTCTTATCCTTGAGACAGGGTTGTCGGACCTTGATGCAGTATATGGAGAGGTTCTGACATCTGCTTCAGTTCTCTCTGGATGTCGCCGGGACAGAGCGCTTACAGATCTATTACCTCACCAGAGGGGTTGATGACATGATTGCGTCAGCAGTTGTCTCGACCGGAGCCACGACACTGCAGGGGATCTTTGACAGGGCATTGGCTCGTGAGACATACCTACTGCAGAGGGCTGGTCGACGTGTGACTGGTACGGAGGTACGATCGGGCGTAGTTCTCGCCTAATCGAGCGCGAAGAGACCGATGGATCGTCGGGATAGAGGCCGGAGAGATATACCCTAACCGAATATGTCGAGACGTGATGATAGAGGTGGATGGACATCAGCTACTAGCGGATCTTCGAGTATTGGAGTATTTAGAGTTTGACACACTGCTCGGGATGGATTGGTTAGCATCCTATCATGCACAGATAGATTGTTACGGCAAGACGATAGAGTTTCATATTCCTAGAATACCGGAGTTCGTATTATTTGGATCGACAACTGACTTACCCATCACGAGAGGCTGACTAGCTACAGTACAGGAGAGGAGGCGATTGCGGCGATAGTTGAGCCAGTGGTTCGAATGGAGGTTCGGATTGAAGACGTTCCGGTGGTTCGGGATTTTGTCGCAGTTGAGGATACCGACCGTATCGATTGAACGGGTTGCTGAGTGTCAGAGGGCTGATGGGCTCTATGAGCGGGTCAGTGGTCTGTCACGGAATCCGGAATGCACTGATTGGGCAGAAACCACAGGTCGGTGTTTGAGATACCGAGGGAGATTGTGGATACCTGCGGATCAGGAGATACGGGACGGGATTCTAGAAGATGCACACCGGTCTCGGTACACAAGTAGGGCCTGAGAGAGTTGTTGATCACACAGAGAAAATTTGACAAATTCGTCAAAAGTTGCGAGCTGCACAAGATAGACAGAAGAAATACGCTGATAGTTATCGCGAGGGTCTGAGCTATGACGAGGGCGATATGGTGTATCTGAAGGTTTCTCCGTGGAAAGGTCAACATAGATTTGACATTAAGGGGAAACTGGCACCGAAATATATTAGGCCATACCGGATTGCACAGAGAGTAGGCACTGTTGCATATCGGTTAGAGTTACCTGCCGAGTTAGCTGGGGTTCATCCGACATTTCACATTTCCATGTTAAGACTCGCTAGGTCAGGGCCAAGACCGACGATTGAGTTGGGACAGGTGGAGATACAGCTTGACGTGACCTATGAGGAGAGACCGATAGAGATCGTCAATCGTCGAGTACAGATTCTCCGGAATAGGGAACTCACGAAGGTCCTAGTTCGTTGGCAGCATCATAGGACGGAGGGACTAACTTGGGAGCTCGAGTCGACGATGAGGACACGATACCCTCATCTATTCTCTAGTATAGGACTTTAGTTACAGTGAGATTTCGGGACGAAATTTTATTTAGTTGGGAAGAACTGTAACGGCCTATTTTATAAATTTCTCTTCAATTTACAAACGTGGACGCCAGCTCGGATCTACGTGGACGTCGCGGTAGGCTAGGACACACGGGGACTTAGGTATGCTAGTGATTGTGTGTTGGATGCTTATTTGCGGTGAAATTTATTGAAATACATCGCATATGTGTATGTTACATAAAAATACGTGCGAGATCGTGTGAACTGTATTCGCCTCGATATGCGTGTTGACGCGGGTACCGGGTAGTTGACGGGATCGAATATTAGGTCGGGAAAACTAAAACATACAAATTAAATAAAAAATGGTCAAATAACTAATATGGAATGGGTATTAGGCGGCTAGTGACTCGGCGGTACGCGTATATCGCGGTTCGGACTCGAAATCGGGCGTCGAAACACCCGAAAAATGGGTGAGTGTCCCAGCTGTGTCACACTTTGGTGTCAAGACACAAAGTCAACATCACAATCTTTATCTACACACTCTATCACCTTTTCTCTCACCTCACACACACACCCACTCTCACAACCGTACACGCATCCCACACACACCAGGGAGGCCGAGAGGAAGAAGAAGAAATGGAGAGGAGGAGGAGAAGCAGCTGGGAGGGACAGGAGAACGTGGAGACGCCACGATCGAGGTGAGTCCTCATTGTTATTGTTGGTTTCGGTGGTTGGCCGTGGTGGTCGGGACAATGGCCGAACCGGGTCGCGGTGGTGATGGCAGGGGTGTCTCCCCTGCCATCGAGTCCACCGGGGGTTGGGGTGGAGAGCAACCCCAACCCCAAACCCCAAATCACAGAAAAAAAATAAAATTGATCGATCAGAGGATGAAGATGCACATGCGCGCGAGCGTGTGCTTCCCCCTCATGGGCCGGGCCCAGAACGAGCCAGGCTCGGCCCATGGGCTGAGCCTGGACCGGTTCTGGCCCAGGGTCAGGTCCGACCCGGGTGGGTCGACCCAACCCGAACCAAATTTCAATTAAAAAAAAAGAAAAGAAAAGAGAGGAAAAATTTGGAAAATTCCGAAAAAAATATATTTCGATTTAATAAATAGGAATTGATAAAGTTCTATGAAAAGAAAATATGTGGGAATGTCGGACGCGACTTTTTGCGGAGTTTTGCCTCGAAAAGCGCAAAATAGGCAATTTGGCCTAAAACGTTTAAAATTTGTTGTAAATTGTCATGCTAAACTAAATTATATATAAATGGACATAGGTTGACACGGGTAATCAATTGGCGACTAAGGACCCAGTGGACTTGGACTCGGGGATTGATTACAGGGTAGTGGAGCGCGTTGTGAGGTTTGTAAAACCCAATGGAAAAACTCTCGAGTATTTATTTTGTTTTGTACTTCCATTCAATTCCAGTATTTCCTTGTGATTTTTCCTATATCTATATCTTGTCGTTGTTTGCACGGTTGGTTAGTTACTCCCACCGGATTTTCCGTTGTGCGTCTATGCATTCTAGACCATAGCATGTGTATCAGGAGTGCTCGGTGGATAACGACCAGAGAGAACTGTACATGTGTCGGTGGGTCGTAGGTCTACGCCGGCCACCGAGAGGGATCAGGTGATAGCTAGTTGGGTGCGCCCACTAGTGGGATCCTGGAAGGAAATCCCGAAGTATGGTTTAGTCTGACTGGAATAGACACACACATTTGCACTTTATTGTTATTTACGCAAGCGATGTCCTACTTACAGTTGCATGTTTACATTCCACATGTTTATTTAACAGTATTTATTGAATTCCATTTGCTTATTTGAATGCTCAGAGGAGTTCCTTGGGGTTTTACTGACTGGACTCGTCATCTAATTTCTTCTGTGATGATTGAGTGCAGATCCGAGTACAAGTAAAGGTAAGGCGATCTTACGTGACTACCTCTGACTGCCTACCGTTGAGGTTTACTTGTACGTGTGTGATTATTTTGATATTTTGATTCTTTTGGGAACTGAGGAGTAATAGAATACTTCTTAGGGTTTTTCCACAGTAGGTTTTGTTTAAATTGATTAATATTTTTCTGCATATGTCATATATACACTGTACACACACGTGGATACGAAATTCGAGACAGAGGAAAGGACGGGCATGTGCCGTACACGTGTAGTTGGGCCAGCTGGCAAGGAGTACACGGAGACACGTCACCCCGGGGCGGCGAGGGCCGCCACAGTACCTTTCGGAATGACCGGCAAACCGTACTCCTCGTGGCCGGTGATTCTAACACCGTACAACTTGCCTCCATCGATGTGTGAAGAAAGAAGTGATGTTCTTAACAGTAATCGCACCTGGGCCAACTAATCCGTCACAAAATATTGATGTGTTTCTCCAACCGTTGGTGAAAGAATTGCAAGAGTTGTGGTATGACGGAGTGCCTACCTACGACGTTTCGACTAATACAAACTTTCAAATGCGCGCTGCATTTATGTGGACTGTTAGCGACTTTCCAGCGTACATCATGTTGTCGAGATGGAGCACGCACGGGAGGACTACTTGTCCTTATTACATGAAAGATACCAACGCTTTTCAATTGAGGTTCGGAGGGAAAGCGAGTTGGTTTGATTGTCATCGACGTTTCTTGTCGCGATATTCGAAGGAGCGGAAAGACAAGTCTAGTTTTTGCGGAGATAGAATCGTATCCGACATTCCACCTGCTAATAAATCAGGTGAAGATATCTTGCGAGAAATTGAAGCTTTAGGGCTGATGAAAGTCACTGAATTGGGATCAGATGCAATAAACAACGAAGTCTCGAGGACTAGCGGGTGGAGAAAACAAAACATACTATGGGACTTGCCTTATTGGAAGACGAACCTTATCAGACACAACCTAAACGTGATGCACATTTAAAAAAAGGTGTTTGACAGTATTTTCAATACAATCATGAGTGTGTCGGGGAAGACGAAAGAAAACACAAAGTCTAGGGAAAACTTAAAGGAGATTTGTAATCGTTCATAGCTTCATTATGATCCAGTTTCTAAGAAATATCTCAAGGCACGATATGCGCTAGACAAACGAAGAAAACAAGTGTTGTGTAAGTGGATTAAGGAATTGAACTTCCCTGATGGTTACACGTCTAACATCGGTCGCTGCGTAGATTCTAAGAAGTTGAAGATGTTTGGGCTGAAAGGCCACGATTGCCATGTTTTAATACAACGATTGCTACCGATTACTTTTTAAGATCTCTTAAAGGATGACATATGAATTGCAATTAGTGAGTTAAGCATTTTCTTTAGAGATTTAACTGCTAGAAATTTAAATGTTGAGAATCTTCGACTTTTGCATGAAAACATTCACAAGATATTGTGTAAGTTGGAAAAGATATTTTCGTCAAGTTTTTTCTACTCAATGGAGCATCTCCCTATCCATTTGGCGTACGAGACTATCCTTGCTGGCCCAGTACAATCTCGGTGGATGTATCCTTTCGAGAGGTAATCAACTAGACTCGTAAACAATTTATATCACACTCTAACATATACATTTTAACTAACTTACTTCTACAAATATAGGTACTTGAAACATTTAAAAAATAATGTTAAGGCAAGGGTTGGGGGCATTATATGCAATGCTTACTTAGTGGAAGAAGCAGTTGCATTTTGTTCCTATTATTTTGAGGAACACGTCTCCGCCTCGCACAACCGTCCGCCCCGCATTTACGATGGTGGAGTCGTACCAAGTCAAAGTCTTAATGACCACTTCTCAATATCCACCCACCCAGGTCGGGCGTACGGGAGATCAAAAAAGTGTTATCCTACGGATGACGAGTGTAACGTCGCACACTCATATGTGTTATTAAATTGTCCCGTGGTCGTTCCATACATTAGGAATGTTAATCTTACTTATTATCTTAAATTTATTTAATCGCAATTTTTACATTTTTCAATTCTCCTGATAGGATGTATGTATCAAAATTGCGTTCCGAACATGTGAATATTACACAAAGTGTCATCGATGAACATCTTGAGAAACATTTCTCAAGTTGGTTTCAACAATTCGTAAGTCATTTGTACGTGAATATTAAAATAATTCTTTATTTTTGTTGTTTATTTGAAATTGAAGTTTATGAATGAAACATTTTTGGCGGTAGGCTCATCTATTTAAGACACAACACTTCAAATGTTGTCATATGGCCCTAGTCGACTTTGCACCGTATACTACGCGTATCTTGTTAATGGCTACAAATTTCAGACCGTATCGCATCGCACAAACAAAGATATGCGTAGTAGCAGGGTGTGCGTTAGGGGCACAAATTACGCACAATGTGACAATGAGTTTTACGGGCAATTAGAAGAAGTGATTGAAATCGAATACGGTGGATTCCTACGTACTGTGTTGTTCAAGTGTCAATGGTTCGATCCCACGATCAATGTCAAGACAAGAGTTCACCGATCCTTAAAAATCGTCGATGTACATCAAAATCTGCGATTGAACAAGTACGAGCCTTTCATACTAGCCATGCAAGCTAGTCAGGTGTACTTTCTTTCATACCCAAGTGTAAGAAATGCGCAGAATAATTGGCAAGCTCCGTGCAGACTTCAACCAAAATTCATCGATGTACAAAACTTAGTCGAAAACTTTGACAGTGAGCCTATAGAACAAGACGCTTTTTAGGAGCAGCTACCTGAGCATGATAATGAGGTCGATACTGACAACAATGTTCCAACTTCGTTAACTGATCCTAGTGGGGCATACATGTCAAACGTCGACGAAGAAGACGATGAAAACGATAACTCCGACTTTTCATCGAATGATGATGACGGTGACGACGAATCATGATACTATTATGTTTAGTTGGTAAATGATGCAACTATATTTTTTTACTTGTTACGT
Source organism: Stephania cephalantha (assembly GCA_039657325.1). NCBI lineage: Eukaryota > Viridiplantae > Streptophyta > Magnoliopsida > Ranunculales > Menispermaceae > Stephania > Stephania cephalantha. Next base: position 63,449,358 of record CM077567.1, on the reverse strand, counting down.
AATATTTCAAATGTCGGAGGTTCAACTCAAAATTCTAATTTAGTCTTTATTTTTTTTATAAAGTTATGTCGGCAGGTAGAGGTTACGCCACATCTTCTGGTGAGGGCTCCGATGGACGATCTAGTAGTCGATCCAACGGATCCAGCGCTACTAGAGATTGACGATCGGATGGATCACACCGTCGTTTTCATGATGATGCTACTCCATCGACACAGACTACTCAGGGTTATCAGAATCTACATCCATACCCATACCACCCTTCTCAGTAGACTCCATTTCATTCGTACCCATACCATCCTTCTCCGTAGACTCCATTTCTCCATCAGACGCCTCCCCCACATTATGCACATCCATCACATCCATCTACATCTTTCATGTCTTTGTCATCTGTTTTTGGTGGTGATCCCACCTCTATGCACATGTATGCAACTTTACGTTCCTCCCTGCCCACTCCACCCATTGATGGTCGCGGTACGTTTAGGCCAAGTGTCGAGCCTACTTTTTCATCAGGGGGGTCAGCATCTCCCTCACATTTTCGTGATCGTACGCACGACCACCGTACAATCCCACCACACTCCACCATGATTTGCATGCCTCGCCCTCACGTGGACGACGACGAAGCAGTACTACTAGTCAACCCTCGGGGCGAATATTCTTGGTCGTGACAAGTGACAGATAGTAAGTATACGTACGAAGTTTTACGTTTACATATTTCTTATAAACTTGGTCTAACATCTCGTTTTCAATTTAGTGGACGAAAATTACACCCGTCCGACAGAGCTGCCCGGGAGATGACTATGGCATACAAACACTTCCTGCACAAGGATGGTTATTCTTGGGAGTATGTCTCGTAGCACATGCGAGATATTTACTGGAATCAATGGAAGGTAAAGTTGTTTAAGTTAATGTTGTTTCATTTACATAAGATTTGCAAACAATATATAATTGAAAAGTGGTTGTAGATAAATTTAAAATTTTGTTACTTTTTGCCTACAGTTGTCATTCGACTGAGAGCCATCGGATGACGCAGCTATAAGAGAGGCGCACGATAAGCAGATTGCCACTCGGTACGCTGATTTTATTAGCAAGATGTGCTTCGAAGATAAGAAGCATGCATATGCATCTGCTGAGATCTTCGACCACTATAAGAAGATGTGCTCCACTCCTGATTTTAAGAAGAAGTCAGAGCGAGCAAGTAAAAATCGGAGAACTGAGACAGGGGGACCCGGTACAGGGATCGCAGTGCATACTGGTGGCTCAATATCCATTTATCAGCACATAGAGAAACTGTTAAGTTATGTTATAATAAGTTTATATATATAATATACATGGATTTAGTCTCAAACTTAATCTTCTTTAAATATATGTTTTGTAGGTGGAGAAGTTGGGCGACCTTCAACTGCTTTGGAGCTATGCATATACTTCCATACGAAAGATCATGACGGCGTAACTTTCCTCGATACGAGAGTAGAGAAGATCGTCGTAAGTAAATAGTTTTGCTTTTAGACTTTGTTTAGTTAATTAATGATAAGTATTAATGACTTGTAAATGTTTTAAATTCTTAATTTAGACGAAGATTCAGCTAAGGCGGATTGAGCTGACACAGTCGCAGCCTGACACCCTGATAGATGAGACCGATCTATATTTGTGCGTCGTTGAGCGCGACGACAAATGATCCACATATGGACTAGGGTGGACACCATGGGGATCGCGGCGCATACATGCTACAACTGGAGGAGCTGGAGGTGGAGATAGAGTTGGATCTTCTCGACCTATTTCTACTCCTAATGAGTCCGTCGAGCTTTTGCGGAGGGACTTCCAAGCGATGCAGACACACATTCTTCGGGTTATACATAATCACACTTTAACTCAAGATCAGTTGCTAGAGGTCCAAGGCCAGTTAAATCGCATGGAGCAGGCTCTAATGGATAGACTTGGGATTTCATTCGCACCAGTGCCTTTGAGAGATGTTCCATCTGATGACTCAAAGACCGACGACGATCTCGACGATTGAGTTGACTTCCTTGTATATTTAGCCTTAGGTTGTTCATATATTGTTTTGTACATTTTCATACTTGTAATTAACTTTTTTGTTGTATTTAATTCATTTTGATTGATGGACTTCAGTTATTAACTTTAATTTCCTTTAATTTTCATGTCCTTATAGTTATTCAGAATAAATTATATATTATAGATTAAAATATATTATTTTAATAATAAATTTTAATAAAGTTTTATAAAGAATTTTTAAATTTAAATATTATTTATGAATAATATTATTTGAAACATTTCATTTAAAATTTACTTTTAATTGAATTTAAAAAATTTCATAAAATTATTAAATATTATATATAATATTTGCATTTATATAAAAAATATATAATAGTTAAATATTTTAAATATTTACATTTAATTTCATTTAAAATTTAATGATTTTTAATTAAGTTTATAATATTTAGTTTTTATAAATTAATTATATTTCAAATATTTAATTTTAAATTTTTAAATATTAATTTATATTATATATTATAATTTCTGCATTTTCTAAATATAAAGTATTTTTAAATATTAAATATTATATATATTATATATTATATATAATATCAAACTTTTTTAAAAAAAAATTTTCGCCCATTTAAGGACGGGGTTAGCAACGGGCCCCCGTTGCTAATCCCAAATCCGCGTGGCGGCCAACGAGCCACGTGGACAATTGGCGACGAGATTTTAGCGACGGGCTCGTCACTAATTGTCCATGTGGCATTGTCAAACGAGATTCGACCAAAACCACGTGGCAAATTTGTGACGGGAGTTGGCGACAGGATCCCGTCACCAAACCTGACACACCGTCGCTAAAAAAATTTAGCGATGAGGATTTTAGCGACGGGATAGCGACGGGAAATACGGTATAGCGACGGGAAATACCGGATTAGCGACGGGTTTCCCCGTCGCTAATCCAATATCTTTTGTAGTGCGACATGATTCAAGGGGATTCTGTTTTGACTCGACTTCCAACATGGTCACCGCTCTCGATGATGTATGGGAAGATTACGTGAGGGTATGTTGTTGTCGTTGAAGTTTAATTTTTTTTATGCATCCCATTATTTTATTTCATCCATATGTCCTGACTGAATCTTTATTATTGCTTGCGGAACTACCGGAAGCAAGACCTTGGCGTCTAAAGTCATTCTCGTATCACGAAAATTGTTGTATCATTTACGAGAATGATAGGGCCACGGGCGAGGATGCACGTGCACCAAAGGATGTTGTTGAGGATGTCAATGACGTTCATGACTCCAGCAGTGAAAGTGAGATTGAAGCGGTGCCAACTGAAGAGGTCGATACCACTCTTACATCATCGAGATCCTTGACTGCTACTCTTGATGTTAATGGGAATCAAGCCAAGAAGAAGAAAAAGGTGAACATTGATGTTTACTTAGGAGACCAGATGGTGGCAGCAGTACAGGTCATGGCGAAAGAAATCTCTAAGGTGACTAGTGTCATTCGTGTTGAACACGAATTGCGTGACTCTTTTATTAATGTTATGGCTGAAGTCCACGAATTGACGTCCGTTCAGAGAGCAATTTACGGAAGCAAGATTATGGGTCGCGTGGAGCTTATGGCGGCTTTCATGACTTTGCAACCTGAGTCCAGACTCGAGTGGCTTCATGCGATGTTCGATTGACCTATGCCGTAGTCATGTTTTTTGGTGGGTGTTTTATGAATATAACCAATGTTGACTGTTTTAGTTAGTCTTGAAGAAACAATGCAGACTTCCATTTTGGGATGTGGACGAGTTTAGTTAATCTTGAAGAGATTACTTTTGTGGATGTGTGAAGTAAGAATGCATACTTTTGTTGTAATGTTGAACATGATTTGCTTGAAGATATTAATATATTTGAGCATAGTGGTTGATATATGTTGAACATGGTGTACTTTTTTTGTAATCTTGAAGTTCAATTTCTTAACTGGTTGTCGTTGAGTTTTCATTGTGCTAACATATAAGTATTAACCATAGAATCCTTTCACTGATTATGAATTATTTGTAGTTTTCTGTCATGCTTGAAAATTTGAACCATGTTAAGTTATGGTGATCTTTAAACTTACAAGTGAATTTTTCAATGTAGTTTTCCATTAATAGGTAATAATGTTGAGGTCAACATGCAAGGTATGGATGTTCTGTTGCATCACCAAAATGAATTGGAATTAAAACTGATTGGTTTATTGGGACACATTCTTTAATACTGGTCTATTAATAAAATCATGTGGGTATGCAGTAATGAGGATAGTAGTACAACAGACTTAAATGAAGTAATGAACTATGATTTGCAAATTATGTGATAGTTTTTTTGTCTTAAAAAAATTGTTATGTTTGATCAAAATGATGAAGAAAAAAAGGAACAAAAACAGGTAAAAATGAAGAAAAAAGGAACAATGACATAAAAGTAGTTCACAAAAAAGGAAATTCATGACTTGGATTAATATTTTCTTAACCAACACCACCAAATTCAATATCATTTTTCTATAACAAGCGGCGAACACTTTTTCTTAAAGTGATGCACCATGCAAAAGAAAGGAAAATAAGAAGACAAATGTTTCCCTTGTTCATACAAACATTTACTAAAAAATCTACAGATCTATAACGGGTTCATAACCCCCACCAACTCTTTGATAAAGGGTGAAGTCTCATGGGAATAAGTCAATACGTGGTTCATCATCAAAAGAAGGTGAACGTGGTAGAGATACTCTTTTTGCCTCGTATAACTCTTCAATCCACATGCGCGGGGGTAGCGGTGGTGGTGGGATCTCATCTAGTTCGGCGAGAGCTTCCTCCAGTGTTAGTTGATGATGAACATCCATAACAATTGTAGCAGCGCCATTGTACCAGTCAAAAGTGGCTATTGCTTCTTCCTTCGTGTCGAAGTGATTATACAAGAACCTATCAAAGTTCTTCCCTTGTTTGTAGCACTCGTACCATGTCCCATATACACCAAGGTCCCAATCATGAAACACAGTGCACCATTTCTAGTTGCTTTCCATGCCCTGAAAAAAAATGACGTAGAAGATCACATAGATTTTTAGTACGTGTTATGATTAAAACATATGGCCCATAACAAATGATGTTAAACAACAGTCTTAACAAGGAGCATTATAATTCCAGCAGTTCACATCCAACAAAGTTATCATGCTTGAAAAAAACATATAAATAGTCTCCGAAGATAAAAGTATACAAGCAAAATAAAAAAAGGTGTTCATGGATTTCAAACATGTTCGACATTGATTGCCTTCATTCAAAGGTAATAATCCCACATATTCATGGCACGGTCGTTGTGAAATGCAGTCCACGCATCAGTTGGCCCCACTTGATTGATGACCTCAGTGGTTCATTCGACGCGTCGTGTTCGGCCCCGAACTCTTGCCCTTCGGGCACCATGTTATCCAATAAGTCATCTGGTACCTCCATTATTAGGTAATTGTGAAGAACAACACATGCAATGATCATGAGTGTAATTATTTTGACATCGTAGTAACAAGGATTACGTAACACGACCCAATGTTGTTTTAATGCCCCGAAGCAAGTTTCAATAATGTTTCTTGCCTTTGCTTGACGCATGTTGAAAACTTTGTAGGTGTTTGCGCAAGACGTTTATTGATGAGACGCATGTACCAATTATCGTCCACAATAATCAGAAGGTACGATTCAGGCGTAGGAAAGGCTTCCCAACGAAGAATGTCATGTGCGCTTGTACGCCAACTAAGCTAATCCAACCGGGTTGGGAAGGCCGGTGATGGGAGGATTATGAGGGATGCTGTCTCACGACGTAATTGTTTAAAGGTTTCTAATGACAACTACTAAAATTTTAATTGCTAGCAAGTTTTAGCATTAGTTAATAGAGAGCCAAAAAAAGAGCATTAGAATTAAAAGTTTGCTCCTCTTCTATATTTCTACTTATCTCATTTTTTCCTTAAACCTAACTGTTATTTAAGAACCATACACCTACAACCAGAACTACAAATGTAAACACAACTATGCAGGTTGAAGAAATCTCTATCGATGTAATCAAACCCTCATCAATAATTTGCAGAACAAAAATGACATAACACAAAGATCAAATAATAACAATAAGCTTTGGCTCACACACAATTTCTTTTCCTACATGCATAGAAGAGTTTGAGCATGTACAACATATGATTCAAAAGCAGACAAATAAAGTGTATGCTTCCATGAAGATTCCATATTCCAACACATAAAGATATGCCAAGGGTTTCATCAGGCATTTCAAAAGCAGATAAGATCGAAAGACAACAACAACTCAACATAGTTTAGACTTTTCAATTGAAAATGTACAGAGAAGGCCATCCTTAAAGTGTATGCTTCCATGAAGATTCAATCTTCCCAAACAAATTAATAAAAGAAGTTTTTATAAATTGATTTAATCTAAACCTAATTGGTCAGATACAACAACTAACACATTTTTCTTGTAACAATGCCAAAAAAAACAAGTTTAATTAGGAAAGCACAAATCTTAAAGTTGATTTCATAACCCAGCAATTCTCCTTCATCCCCAACCCATCACACCTCTGTATGCTTCCATGGATGAATTATATATTACTCTACATTAAACGAATGATGAAGAAATATATGATTCAAGGATGAAGATACTTACAGTTGGTGCGAATCGAAGAACTGGTGCAAATTGATCTCCTTCCTCCTTCCTTGGTCAGGGTTAGCCTCCCCCAAATGGCCTCACGGAATCGTCGACTTTTTTTTTTTTCGGTTCTCCTTCGTGTTTCCGTTTCGTCTCTCTTACAATTGGGTTTAAAGAGGAAAGGTAGTTTGCTAATATGTGAAGCCCAAACATTGGGACTAATTAGTACCACAAAAAATGATGGGTTACTTTAGTCACCTGTATTGGGTATTAGATAGTCCCGTGGACTAGTTAATTCGTCAAACGAACACTGGATTAGCCAGTCCAATGTGGCTAATCCAACCTAAGACCATGAACTGAACAGGCCATTAGAGAATTATCTCTTTGAGGACAAATTGATAAGCTACCCCTTATCAATCACATCTATGTTACTTATTTTATTGTTTGATAAGTATTTATGACAATTCCCATGTTTTGTGGCTTCAAAAAAAAAATCCCATGTTTTATTGTTCCCAGTCTCATGTGAGAAAACATACCTGTAAGTTTGCAAAAATGAACCAAACGAGGCCTTAGCGGTTTGTAGTCCCCAGCGCACCCCACCCTCTCAACTTTATATCCACACCCTCACCCTCTCCGACCATGACGTTGATCCCAAAAAATGTAAGTGTTTTTCTAAGGATTAGTAGACAAATATATCCTAACATTTCACGATTTTTGCAAAAATATTCAAACGTTTCGATTTTTGCAAAAATATCATAACCTTTTAGTTTCATGCAAATTGTATTCTTGCTTGTAATTATTATGTATCAAACCACAATCAAAGTGCTGAATGGTCACCAAATTACATGTCAATTACATTTATATGAAATAATATTCTCAATTGTATGCATAATTTTTTATATTTTTAAGTGTATTCACTAAAAAAACATGAAGTGAATATGCAATTTACAAGAAATCAAAACACTACAAGAATATGGTGGAATAGCATCAAAAAATAGTGACAGCCAGAATTTGTTGCTAAACATCAACGAATCAACAACAGCTGTGCATCAGACAATTCGTTTGACTCTGTTGACCGAAAAGCAACTACTCAACGACAGATTTGTGACAAAAAGTTGTGACAGATTGTATGCTATCACAGATCTCTCACTGATTTATCCCGCCATACATTCCCGCCCAATCTGACAAACATAGAGATACGAGTACGAACACATGTCGTTCAATTTGGTGAGCAAAACGTGGCTGTGACAAATCTGTTATAGATCACGACAAACTTAGACTCGTTGATCCATTGCGAGTGAAAAAAAAAGTAAAACCTTCATCGTCCTCGTCCCTTCACAGCTCTGCCTAAACCATCCCCAAACCCTCTACCCAAACCATCCATCTTCGTCCATCTTTCGTGACTGGTCGATCGTCCATCTTCCGTAGCTGTTCAACGTGACTGTTGCTAGATGAAGGATCTTTAGGATCACTGGGATATAGTTGCGAGATGAAGGATCGTGGTTGTTCATCGTGACTGGTCAGTATATAGTTTCAATAGGGAATTAAGGTTACCCAATTAGTGCACAAAGTTTCAATCGAGAGTGCGCACGAGCGGACTACACGATCAATCTCCGGACTTCACTGGTAAATCTCCCAATTCATCACAAATCTCTTCTTCATGATTTAGGTTTAAGGTTAGGTTTATCCAATTGGTCTAATTAACTCACCGATTCGACTCTTAATCACCACATTTCACATTGTTTTCATGCTAATTTTGTGGGGTTTTCTTTCGGTAATTACTCATCAAAGCTAGCCCAATATGGTTTTCAATGTGATTAAAGAACTGGGTTTTTCCAATATGTGATCAAAGTTTAGTGTTTATGGTCATTCATGTTAATGTGGTTTTGGTTACTAATTATCTGGCAAACCCAATATTGTTTTTGATTAGATGCCAATATTTGCGTATCACAACTAATTCGATCGAGGAGACGATGAGGGACTTGGCTGGAAGGGTAGTGCAAGGTGGAGTGTTTCTATAATTTAAGATAGGCATTGTGAAAGTTGTTAGGCCAACATATCGAAGTTGCATTAAGATTTCAATCATCTCCCTTGATTCTCTTTTATCGAAACCCTTTTGTCGAACCCTCTACCCAAACCCTTCTCTCTTTCTCAATTGATGTTGTTTTTTTGGTTCAGTGGAAAGGCTATTCGAGAGGAGTCGCCAAAATGGAGTGTTTGTTCAACTGCTTTCTTTGTTTAGGTAAAATTTGTCTGCCCATCTCTTTCTTTTTCTTTCTTTTTTGTTCACATTCTTCTTGTCTGAATTTATGTTAAATAAAATAAATCATTCTCTTAACATTTTATTATAGTGAGAGACTTAGTTGATTGAAAACAAAAAGAAAGGTGTAGTGAATATGCATCTAGATTCATACTTTAAATATGTTTGGAATTTTTGTGGACATTAACTCTTTCTCAAACATGTTTGGAGTTTTTCTTATTTCTTAAGTGGTGTTGGAATTAAACTTAATCTAGGAAATAATATGGTTCAATTCATGCTATTTGATTGTTTTTTTTGAATTATGAATATGCATCTAGATTCATACTTCAATTTTGGGTGCTACATATTCATGCTAAGACTACCTATTCTTGTAAACGTCAGGTATATGGAGAATAAGAATCTAGTTGAAGCCAAGATATATAAGAGAGTGTAAAATCCAAAAGCTTGCTAGGTATTTATTTCTCACTCTCCAGTTCTTAGTTTCTCTAATTTATTACAGTTGCTGGGTTATTTGAATAAGTTCAATTAAGTCGAGGTTGGATTAGTGTTTTGGAAGTTTTGTGCTTTCATCAACGGTTTATGTTATGAGGCTTAAGATATTCAGATAGGTAGAATGAAAGAAAAGCTAAGGGTTGACATGGTCTACCGAAATTGAATGTTTGATGAAATATTGAAATGAGATTTTTTCATGTTTAGTCCGACTTTTTCAAGTGGAGATATTGAGCGTAAAAGAAGCTATTTGGTTTCATGGGATGAACATCACCAAATGCCAATTTTTGACATTAATTGAGAAAAGAATTAATGCTAGACGTCCTTGGTAAATGCAAGTATCTAGTTGTCATGTATGCATTTCGAATAAGTATACGGAGCTACTCCCTTGGTTGTCGTGATCTTTAGAAATTTTTCCAACTCTGAGGGGATTGTGATATTTATATTCGAAATAATAACTTCAAATAAGACACATCAAATTCAAACAACAACTTAGGAAATGTACACAATATTGTCAGAGTCAAAAATAACTCCCAACTTAAAATTAATATTTTCAGGTTGGATTTTATGATTATAGAAGATGCAAAGCATGAATCGAATCGAAACAACCTCGAAAAACTCAATTAGAACGAATTGGATTTGCATTTAGCTAGTTTTCAATTTTCACTTAGCTTTTCATATGGCGATTAGCAATTACTATTGTTAAATTTAGTTCATAGTATGTCATTGATTAATACAATAAATTAATCAATCTGTACATTGTTTAACTTATTGTTTGGCTGTGCATTTCAATGAAAAATGATATCTTATTGAGTTATAACTAATTCTTATATTATTTATTAATTGTGATTGTCATTTAGTTGGTACGTAGATATATTTGAAATCTCAAGACTATATATATTAGGAATTGATGAATATTTGGATTAATTTTAAAAATAAAGAAAACTTTATTAATTTATATACTTCATTAGTAAGAATTGATAAGATTTATCCACTGTTTGACTGTTTTTTGGACATAATTAAGTGCTTCTCTGCTCTCTCTCTCTTTTTTGGGACATAGTTTGTCGTTGATTGTGCATGTATGTTGCATTAAGTTGAGCTGTGCAATGAATTAGGTAAGTATGTGGATCAGTTCGCTTTGTGCAAGTAAACCTACCTAGTTACAATAGAATATCTTCATTTACTTTATGAGTAGGTATTGATTATTGTACCACTCACTTTATGTGATACATACTAGATTATACTAAAACAAATAAATCTCAAATGTTTGATACTTATCTGCTTTAGAGCAATGCTAAGTTGACACCAAGTATAAGCGCTAAACATGCATAACCCCTTCATTTGTTATCAATTATGCATCTAATGAACTTTAGGTATCCTCAGGATTTCCTTGTTTTATATTGCTTACTAATGTAAGTTCTTACTAACATTACGATATGTTCTTCCAATGTTTAGGTTGACTTTGTACCAGCAGTTTTTGGAGTGACACGAGATCCTCTCATGGTTCTTGCGACCCTTTTGAGATTAAAGTGAGAATTAAAAACACTTATTTTTTAGATTGTTTAAATCTTTCAATCCAAATAAGTGATTTATTTTACTCTTAACTTGTTTTGGTTATTTTAGTTTGGTATAGAGATTGAATTGAGTGTGTTTTGTTGCTACCTATTTGAGATCAAGGATAGTTGTTTTACATCTTCATAATGTCATTCGAACCTTGTTTTAATTTGTTGATTCATTGTTTCAACTGTCTCCATGCTTATGCCTATGCTTATGCTTAGTACACCACCAGTCTCACCTCTTATTTTTTATATGATTTTGAGAAGGCTAGCATCTACAATCCCAAATTAGCTGAGCTCGACTACACAGACCAAACTCGTCCTAGTAATTACAATGTTTTCCCACTAACTCATTTCATCCATCTTATCTTTCCAAAAATTCAAGTAACTAGTACTACTAGTAGTAGAGAATCAAGTTGTTCCATCCTACTACCTATATATTCAACTTTTTCTTTTCAAATATATAAACCTTACACTGTTGGGCATGGTAGCATTGGCAAGAAGGAAGGATAAGAAAAATGCGAAAGTGAAAAATTATATTTGTTAAAAAAAAAGATATTTGGATTTAAATATGAGAAAGCTATACATCAATTATGTTCTCTCTCAATTGTTAAAGTGAAATTTGGTGGAGACTTAAGTATAGAAATTAATGTATGGACTTTTAGAAAAAAAAATTTGGGCAATTCATGGTGAGAAAAAAAGTACATAGTTGTTGTACATGCAATTTATGCAAAAGGTCAGTCCAAAGTAATCGAGATTAGTTTTCCTTGATATTGGAGAAGAAGAGCACATATGAAAAATAATAATTTTTTTGAGTAAGTTTTACTTTAAGTAGACATTTTCCCCTACAACACTCTTAGATCTAGGTCTCAAAGGCTTTGATTCAAACCATATATTTCTTGAGTTCCATAAAGCAAATGCTATGGTGAGATCACTGTGTGTTGCGAGTTGCTATTTATCATACATTTATCTTGAGGAAGCAATGCAACTTTTTTTACATTTATCTTGAGGAGACAAGCTGAACAAAAGCTTGATCATGTTGTGCATAAGCTTTATTGGCAAGCCTGCAGGAAATCTAGAACATCATCAAAATATATAGAGTTGTACATATTCCTTTAATATATTTCTTAGTCCTTGATTGGTTAATTGTTTTTCGTCGTTTTTATGGAAGTTGCACACCATCTATGACTACTGCAGTTTATTTCACCTCATTAATGCCAATTCATGGAATTTGATTTACTTAAGTCTCCCTGTTAGATCTAAGTTTGTTGGACTTGTAGGAGCAACATAGCAACTACGCATAATTGAAAATCTCAACATGTACTGTCATAATCATAAATCTGTCTGTCGTCGTTTTTATGGAAGTTGCACACCATCTATATATGACTTGTAGGAGCAATATAGCAACTTCGATTACACTAAAATTGGATGTGATGTTATTTTAATTTGTGTTGGAATATATGTTGGTTGCATGTCGAATAATATTGATGTTCCTTTTAATTTTCAGGATTCGGATGAGATCACACTCTGCTAGCTAAAGAAGTGTAGTGCCTATCTATGTACCGGTGAAAGAATGCTATCAGAGTGTTTTGTACACATTGTATGTATGTAAATTTGTGTAGCCAACTTGTGTAGTTGTTTGTCGATTGTTGAATAATGTTGATCTACTACTTTATAGTATAGTAGTAATTATGAAATGCTAAACTCATTTTTTTGTAGACATTGTTTGTAAGATTTTGATATTTTACATATATCTTTCCAATTAAAGTAATATCGGTAGCTTTTAAATTGTTTTGGCAGATTTTACTGCATGATATTTTTTACTATTTATTGTTTACAGTTTTTTAACAAAAATTACTATTCAAAAATTATGTCGCTAATTTATCGCGAGCGTCTATCTTGTGCTGGCACACCGATCAATGACGCTACAACAACAGATTTTGATGACAGACACGCCTCTGTGTTGATCGACTTGATCAAGCAACGACGTGTTTCTATTGCTGTTCAACGACAGACGTTTGTCACAAATCTGTCGCTGAACAACAACAGAATACCAAATATGTCGCTGAGTTGCACCAACAACAAAGATTTTAGCAACAACCTCTATCTGTCGTTGATTTGTTGCAGAGTGGTTTAGCAACTGAACCGTACTAATTCAGCATCAGATTAGTTTGTTGTCGATTTGGTTCTTTCTTGTAGTGAAATGTCTAGATATTTTTATCAAAATTCAAACATTATGATATTTTTGAAAAAACTTTGAAACGTTAGGATATATTTACCTAATTAAACCTTTTTTATACATTTGTAAGTTGCTTTTGATATTTTTGAATGGAGAAATGGTTTGATAGTTGTGTGCAACAATTTGTGTTAATCACTTTAGCGATTTGGGGTCTTGCAAGGAGTAATGGGTGACAAGAGGTGAACATGCAGATGTAGGGAACAAGCGGTACATTTTGATTATGAATTTGTGAATTTTTTGGTCATTTTTAAAGGACTTAGATGGTTCTATCAAACCAAATCAAATTATTTTAAGGACACTATACAAACAGTTGAAAAAGCCTACAATCGAAGGTCGATGGAGTTCTTTACATTATTTAGATTTGGAGTGACTGAAGCGAAAGAGTACGGCCATAGCGAAGAGGAAAAGCGCGAACCACCACAACAAGCACCATTGCAGGTGCGAGCGCCTATGCGGACAAAAAAAATATGTCCGGACAAGAAAATATGTCCATACTTATATTTATTTTGAAAAAAATTGTGTCAGGATCACTCATTAAAATCGGTCCAGACAAATGAAAAAAAACAGGTCCGGATACTTTTCGCCACCCCCTTCTAATCGGGTTAACTAATTTATGCACATGCACTCTCATGCCCTAAGCTTGGAGAAATCACCAACCACTCTTACTTTGCTCAAATTATGAGACTTGAAATTGGAAAATAAAAACAAGAAAATATTTGAATTGTTTCAGCAAAGATTTTTTTTTTTTTTTTTTTTTTTTTTACTACAACAACGAATTTTTATGGTTATAAGATTAAGGGTGTTTGGTTTGAAGTTAGGCCCCCTTAAAATATTGACAAGGAATTTAGAATTTGGTCCTCAAATTTTCAATTAATTCAATGGCGATGTCTCTCCATTCAAATATACTATCTGTATAGTATCATTGGTAAGTGGTATAAAAAAAGAGTTTATAAATATTGAAATTTATCTTTTCAATATTTTTTTTAGTAACCATGAGTATCCAAATACTTTAATCTGACTAATCTCACGGGTCTTGAGATTACAGAAAGAGGCCACCGGTGGGCCAATGTTTGACTATCATGAAGAATCGAAACTGAAATTGTGCCCCTAACTCACACAACCCCGTCCACTACTAGAGCACACCCGTCTGATTTAATTTATATTTTTAATAATAGAAGTTTAATATTTGGACTATGAGCAGAGATAGTGAGACTATAAATTTTAATTTGAGATAATAGTAAGGTTGCGAAAAACACAATTGTTTGGATTTGATTGTGCTCATCTAAGAATACTATGTAATATGTAAAGAAGCATTTAAATCTCTAATTGGTCACATCATCCTATCAGACAACGAGGGCAGCCTTCGAAAGAAGTTCAAAGCAGGCGAAGGCATCCTATCCCTGAACATAGGGTGCCTCAAATAATAAAACCCAAAAGCCATCCCAACCATCTTCGAAGGCACCACATACAACACAACCGCCACCACCAAACACAACCCAATAAACACCCCAGTCGCACGTGGGTCCCGCCACGTCACCAGCGCCTGCACCCTCTCCCCTTGCGCCGCCACGTCACCCAACACGCTCTGCACTCTCGCACCAATCGCTCGTAATTTATCATACCTCGCGCGCACCACCTCCCCTGATCTAGTGCTCGGCACCGTATCGAACTCCTCGTCCAGCTCGTCCCTGTCCGTCGATTCTGCCAGGGATATCCTCGAATCCAGGAACGGCTGTGGGTCCCGCGGCCTGAATCTGTAGTTCCACGCACCGATTACGAACACGTAGAATGATAGGGTGGGGAGTATCAGATCAGGGAACCACACTAGCATCACGAGTAAGGCGTGGACCAGCAAAGTCGCTGTTGGGTTCTTCCACGTGCGCTTGTCCTCTACCCAACGCGCCACGTCGACTAGCCACGTCAGCACATTGACTATTCTAAGCCAGTTGGCGCGTATCTTTCGCATGCTGAACGCGTGCGAGTTGGCGTCCAGCATATACAACACGACCTCACGTGGCAAAGGCGGCTCGGATCGCGACAAGTGTGCGGCCACGATCTTCGAGGCTGTGTTCCTTAGCATCTCTTGTTGGACCACCCCTAATGGCTTTATGTGGTGCATGGGTGGGAGGGCGGGTTGGGTGTACACGTGGCAGAGATCTACGGTGGGGATTGAAGGGATGAATCGGACGGCCAGCTCTATCTCTCCCATGTGGCGTACCCCATTTGGACATAATAGGAGTAAGGGGTACATGTTCCGGTACACCCGACCCGCTTGTAACGTCGAGATACGTATTCGTATCTTCCCAATGCGTTGTTGTGGTTGTTCTTTTGAATGGGTTTCTATCTCGTGCACCCCCGAAGTATCGAACACCCCGAGAGACAGCACTGTGCATGGGTCGTACACTCGCCACGTGTACTGCTCGTTCCATCTAGGGTCCATGCTGTCCGACACCGTACGCGTGCGCACCCACTTAGGCCCGTACTTAGCGACTGCGTACGCGTCAGTTATACCTTTACCGTTGATCGTCTTCATTGGAATTAGAGATTTGCATCCAATGATCCCAAGCTCCACAGTCCCCACGTGGGGCTTCCAAAGCTGACGTGCGGTTGGTCGGTAATCGCTACTCACGTGCGAGGCCTCGTCCATCACGTGATACCCACCATCGAAACATAGACGTAGATGGATCCTACCTTTATATACCTTCTTCTCGCCATCTAAAGAATCTTCGAGGCTGAACCACCGGGAAACCACTTTCCGGTCATCGACACGACGCTCGATCGTCGTAAGCGGTATTCTGACAACCCCCAAGACCGCGGTTCCTTTAACCACTCGGTTTTCTAGTGACATGATGAGGTGGTCGTCGAAACCAAATGGCTCGGATGCTACAAAAATAAAGTCCTCATTCCATAACGGCAGGGAGCCGTTACGACTAACGGAAGGCTTGGATTTTAACACTTGAAACCCCAATTGAGCTCTGACTTGGAAGCTCAATTCCTTTGATGCCGTCAGTGACGACACTATTATGTCCTGTGCTTCAATTACGGTTGCTCTCAAGTACCACAACTTCGGTGAAAGGTAGACTTTTGATTTGGAATTTACAGATCCAACGGTGTCGGTTTTCCACGAATCTGAAAACGCTTCATCAGCTTGGGTCCCTACCCACGTAGCGAGCATCAGATCTCCGTTGTGGGCTCCACCGCCTTCGAGACGGTACCACTGTGGGGCCAATGGACTATCAGGCGGATCCCTTATCGGGATCTCGGTCACATCGAAGCAAATCCCGCCGAGGAAACTCATGCCCGCCACGTCTGCCGGCGATGAAGCCGAGTCATGTAGAGAAAGCGAAGCA
Source organism: Stephania cephalantha (assembly GCA_039657325.1). Lineage (NCBI taxonomy): Eukaryota > Viridiplantae > Streptophyta > Magnoliopsida > Ranunculales > Menispermaceae > Stephania > Stephania cephalantha. The sequence goes on along the minus strand of CM077567.1, from coordinate 63,432,817 downwards.
GGTGGGTCCCACACCGAGACTTCTACGGTGGACATCGACTCGGGTGATTCGCGACCGAAAGCGAAGGTTTGGTCCCACTCGAACAACGTGGTCTTGCGTGCCGGTTTGGATCTGACGTGGCAGTTGGACGCTGAGATCTTGACTACCGGAGTGCCGTTGGTGGGGAGTGACCTTGCTTTAACGACTTTAACGAACAAGTAGTGCATTTTTTCGACTAGATCATAGGATTTCCTTTCGTTTGGAATTCTGTCCGTCGGATCTCCGATGAAACTCTCCGATGTCGTTTGTCGAGAAAGAGGTACTCGTCTCGCATCGGCGAACCCCGCTAGTCTTACGTCAGGAACCGAGTCGGACGCCACCGATGACGCCACCATTTCTGCTGGCATCGTTGGCTCAGCTTGTAATTGTGATTGTGATTGTGGTTGTGGTTGTGGTTGTGGTGTCTCCGTAGGTGGAACTAATTCAGGTTCCTTTGGCTTCTCTTCGACACCATCAACATTCGCACTCGGTGGCGGAGCAACTTCCGGTTCTGCCGCCACGGTTGGCGACGTCGTTGCTTCGGCTGATTCCGGTGGAGGCGCGCTTTGTTCATAATTAGGAGGATCACAGCTACTTTCTTCCTTCCCGGGATCAGATTTTTCAGCTTCCTTTTCTTGTTTCTTATCCAATACTACTATATCATTAGCTTCTACTTTTGTGGGGGGCTCAACCACGACACTCTCTGCGGGCGGATCCCCGGCTTCGGGCGGTGGATTCGCAGGCGCAACGGCAGGCTCATTAACATAATAAATCTTCAATCCAATCTCACCTTGGATCCAACTAAAGAAGCTTTTTTTCTCCAACGGAAAATACATGAGGGCCTCTTCGCCCTTGCGAACAAACTGCGACGAATTCAACCGAATTCGTCCCAAAAAGTTGTTCCTCCTAGTGGGGCCCACATTCCGATCATGGCACACATCAAGCTCTAGTGTGTCCCCGAACACATCCGAGGGGGCTCCAACGTTGAACTCCAGCAGCTCGTTCCACGCCGGGTTGAGGTTGCGGTGCACCGTGCGCGTGCGCCTCCGCTGCCCGTAGAAGTCCACGACGACGTACGGGCTCGACGTGCCGTGGCCGTCCTTGGGGAGGAGGCCTCGAGCGTCCACAACTTCTACGATGAGTTTTCTTGTGGTGCCCATTGTTGAATATATTGGTGTAATTGAATAATATGTTTGTGTCACATATTATGGATATATGAAATGTAATAGAGTAGTACTGAAGTGTGAATATATTTGGTAGTGGGAGTTGCATGGGAGAAATAAAGAGAAGTAAAGGTGCTTAACTTCATGTGCAAGCAGCCTTGCTAAATGGCTCTTTTAATTTTCTTGCTTTAATTACTTGACTTTTACTGAAGATTCTTCGCGCTTTTTATCTTTCAACGTCACTATTGCCGTGTGTCTCTCTCATTTCCACTAGTGAACTGTGAAAGTGTGCATGGGATTTAAAGGTGCCAATATGATCTTTGCCATAATAATTTTATGAGCTTTCGTGACCGGCCACTGCCTCATCTTTTTTTCCCATCTTTTTATGGGTTTTCTAAATTTTGGTTGACACAAACATCTTGATTGGTACTATCGACGTGCATGGTCGACAATAACACACCTGATTAATGGTATGATTATAAAGTCGATCCTAGTTAATCCACATGCAACATATTGTGATCACTACAAAAAAAAAAAAAAAAAACTAAATTAGTGAAGAAAAAAACTAATTGCTAAAGCTACTTTTCTTATTGCTAAACCGATTAGTCACTAAAAAGCTTGTCGCTAATAAAAATTAAGAAACGGAATTTCTGTCATTAATTAGTCACTACAAAAAATGGTTTGTAGTAGCGCAGGGAATAGCGACGGGCTATTCCCCGTCGCTAAATAGAGACATGACAGCGACGGGGGTAGTCGTTGACCCCATTGACCAAAATAGCGACGGGGTTAGCGACGACCCCGTCGCTATTTTTTGGGCGGGAAATTTCCCGCTCAATTGTCTATTTCGTTCGCCATGTGGCTGTGTAACCGCCACGTGGCAAACTGGGAATAGGCCACGTGCACGAATAGCGACGGGATTAGCCCGTCGCTAATCCCGTCGCTATTCTTCCTAGCCCTATCGACAACCAAACCCTTTTCCCATCCCTCTCTCCTTCCTTCTCTCCACACACGGCGCCTTCGACCCCCTCAAACACTCAAACCCCCAAACCACCAGCCCCAGCCCCTAAACCTTGATCCCCTCCTCACCGGCGAGGCCACCTCTCTCTCCGGCGATGTTCTTTGCTGCCGCCTCGGCACGCCGCGCCGATGCTCGCTCCGCCACCCCGCCACCTTCTCCCTGTGCCTCCGCTCCGCCACCCCGCCACCCTCTCCCTATGCCTCCGTCGTCGCCTCACCACCTCCACCTCTACCTCCGCCTCATCACCGCCTCGGCTGTTAGGTATTTTTTTATTGTGTTTTTATTTTTTGAAATGATTTATATTTTGTAAATATTTGTATGAATAATTGACATATTGGAATTAAAATTTGTATTTTATTGTGAAATTTTTGTATTTTATGTGAAAAAGGTTGATTAAAAACTTTTACGTTGGAATTAGATTTTGTAATAAATTTTTATGTTAAATTTTAAAAATGTAACGGTTTGATTAAAAATTTGTATTTTTGTATTTTATGTTGGAATAAAATCTTGGAATTAAAATTTGTATTTCATGTATATTTTGGTGAAAAAAACTTGTTAAATTGATTAAAATGTTGGAATAATTTTTTTTATGTTTATATTTATGAATTCTTTATTTTTGTGAAAAATAAAATGTATGTGTGCGATTTTAATTTAATTAGTTTTTGTTGTGATTATTTGTGATGTGTTGTAAAACTAAGGCTAAGGTAAGGAAAGTATAAGCAATGAACTAAAACTTGAACAAGATAGTAGATGAGAGAAATGAGAAATCTTTCATTCGACTTGGTGCACCAATTACATTGAGAGAACCCCTTTATATAGCCCTTTTGGTCATAATGAAATGAAGACCGAAAGGCACAAGTTACATTTACAATAATAACTTACAAGTAAATGGGTGTAAAAGGTGGGGATAGGAAGGGTCATCTACTTTCTCATGACATTTACAACACTCCCCCTTGGATGACACTTGTTGAGAGAATATGTCTCGTTAAAACCTCTACTAGAAAAAATCAAGTGAAAAAAAATCTAGCAAAGGAAAAAGAGTACATCGTTCTCATCAATCTTTATATAGAGTATGATATTGATATGATTGCCTCATTAAAAACCTTGCTAGGAAAATCCAATGGGATAAAACCATAGCTAAGGGAAAAAGAGTGCAATACACTAATTAATAACTCCCCCTCATGTTGATATGTGTGGGATTTGTCCTCTTTCATTGCTTGCAATATCCTTGAGTCGGCGCAAGCCAATATCATATGTAAGCCTTTTAAATATTGTAGTTGGCAAAACTTTTGTGAATAAATCAACAAGATTATCACACGACCGAATTTGCTTGATATCGATTTCACCACTATTTTGAAGCTCATGTGTATAAAAGAATTTTGGTGAAATATATTTTGTTATATCCCCTTTTATATATCCTTCACTTAATTGTGATATACATGCTGAATTATATTCATATAATATGGTTGGAGAATCTTTAATTGAAGATAATCCAGCTGATTCTTGAATATATTGAATCATGTTTCTCAACCATATACATTCACGACTTGCTTCATGAATTGCAAGTATTCCTGAATGATTAGAAGAAGTAGTAGCAACCATAGTTTGCTTCATTGATTATAGCAGTATCACCACAAGTGAATACATAACCCGTTTGAGAGCGAGCCTTATGAGGATCAGATAAATAGCCAACATCAACATATCCTTGCAAATTCATTTTTACTCCTCTTGAGTAAAACAAACTCATGTCACTTGTTCCCCGAAGATAACGAAAAATGTGTTTGACACTATTCCAATGTCTTCGAGTAGGTGAAAAGCTATATCTTGCAAGTAAATTAACACGAGAAGGCAATATCTGGTCTTGTACAATTTGGAAGATACATAAGTGCACCAATTGCACTTAAATATGGTACCTCTGGACTAAGTAGCTCTTCATCTCTTTCATGAGGTCGAAATGGATCCTTATCCACTTCAAGTGATCTAACAACTATTGGGGAGCTTAATGGATGTGCTTTGTCCATATAAAATCTTTTCAAGATTTTATCAATATAATTCGATTGATGGACAAGTATTCCACTTGGAAAATGCTCGATTTGTAGACTGAGACGAAATTTTGTTTTTCCAAGTTCTTCATCTCGAATTCATTTTTCAATTATTCCGATGTTTTTACTAAGTCGTCATGATTTTCCACAATATTTAAATCATTAACATATACAACAATAATTGCAAATCCTGATGATGGTTTTTTAATAAAGACACATGGACAAAGTAGATTTATACATATTATTCTTTAAGTAAATAATCACTGAGGCGTTTGTACCACATTCGGTGTAACGACCCATTTATTGAATTTACAGACGTGGACGCCATCTCAGATCTTCGTGGACGCCGCGGTAGGCTAGGACACACGGGGACTTAGGTATGATAGTTATTGTGTGTTGGATGCTTATTTGTGGTGCAATTGATTGAAATACATCGCATGTGTGTATGTTGCATAACAATACGTGCGAGATTGTGTGACCAGTATGCGCCTCGATATGCGTGTCGACGCAGGTACCGGGTAGTTGACGGGACCGAATATAAGGTCGGGGAAACTAAAACACAACGAGATTGTGTGAACAATATTCTCCTCGATATGCGTGTCGACGCGTGTACTGAGTAGTTGACGAGACCGAATATTAGGTCGGGGAAACTAAAACACACAAATTAAATAAAAATTGGCCAAGTAACTAATATGGAATGGGTATTAGGTGGCTAGTGACTGGGCGGTACGCGTTTATCGCGGTTCAAACGCGAAACCGGGTGTCGAAACGCCCGAAAACACAGGCGAGTGTCCCAGCCGTGTCACACTTTGGAGTCAAGACACAAAGTCAACAAACTTATCCACACTTCACCACCTTTTCTCTCACCACCTTCATACACAGACACCCCACACGCACACACACACCGCGAAATCGAGAGGCCGAGAGAGGAAAAGAAGGAACGCGGAGGGGGAGGAGAAGAAGAAGCCGAGAATGAGAGAAGAGAGGGCGAAACGTCACGATCGAGGTGAGTTCTCGTTGGTTGTTGTGGGTTTCGGTGGTTGGCCATGGTGGCCGAGAGTGGGGTTCGGCCATGGAGGCTGAACCGGGTCAAGGTGGAGATGGCAGGGGTGTCTCCCTTGCCATCGATTCCACCTGGGTTGGGGTGAAAGCCAACCCCAACCCAAACAAAAGAGGCAAATTAAAAAACAATTTGGGAAAAATTCCGGAAAAATTGAGAAAATTCCTAAAAAAAATAGATTTCGATAAATAAATAGAAATTGATGAATTTCTATGAAAAATAAATATTTGGGAATGTCGAACGCAACTTTTGCGAGGTTTTTGCATCGAAAAGCGCAAAATGGGCAATTTGGCCTTAAATTTTAGAAATTGGTCGTAAGTGGTCATGCTAAATTGGAATTATTGATAAATGGACATAGGTGGATACGGGCGATCAATTGGCGACCAAGGACTCAGTGGACTTGGACTCGGGGATTGATTACGGGGTATTGGAGTGCGTTGTGAGGTTTGTAAAACCCAATTGAAAAAATCTGAGTATTTATTTCGCTTTGTATTTCCATTCATTTTCAGTATTCCTTGTGGTCTTTATTACATCTATACCTTGTCATTGTTTGGACAGTTGGTTGAGTTACTCCCACCGAATTTCCGTTATGTGTCTATGCAGTCTAGACCATAGCATGTGTATCAGAAGTTCTCGGTGGATAACGACCCGAGCTAATGAACTGCTACATGTGTTGGTGCGTCATAAGTCTACGCCGGCCACCGAGAGGGACCAGGTGATAGCTAGTTGGGTGCGCCCACTAGTGGGATCCTGGAAAGGTATTCTGAAGTATGGTTTAGTCTGATTGGAACATGCACATACATTTGCACTTTATTGTTATCTATGCATGCGATGCCCTACTTACAGTTGTCTGTTTCCATTCCGCATGTTTATTTAACAATATTTATTGACTTCCACTTGTTTATTTGAATGCTCGGAGGAGTTCCTTAGGATTTTACTGATTGGACTCGTCATCTATTTTCTTCTGTGACGATTGAGTGCAGATTCGAGTACAAGTAAGGGCAATGGGGTCTTTAGCGACTACCTCTGACTGCCTACCGTTGAGGATTACTTGTACGTGTGTTTTGTTTTGATATTTTGACTCTTTTGGGAACTGGGGAGTATTATGACCTTGTACATGTCTATCCCTTATATGGTACTATTTTCTACCTCGTACTTTTCAAGTTTTTTCCACAATAGGATTTTTTAAATTGATTATTAATATTTCTTCCATTTAGGTACGACTTCTGCTGAATATGTTATTTATACGCTGTACACACAAGTGGATAAAAATTTCGAGATAGAGAAAAGGACGGGCAGGTGCCGTACACGTGTAGTAGGGCCAGGTGGCAAGGAGTACACGGAGACACGTCACCCCGGGGCTGCGAGGGCCACCGCAGTTGGTATCAGAGACAGGTTGGAAGTCCTAAGACAATAAAACTTAATAAATGAACTTAGATGTGGAAACCCGAAGTTATTGCCTTAGAACATTAGTTGGGAAGTGATGTGAGGCGGGTAGAGTTAGAACTTATATGCGTGTTATATTTTCATTTTATTATATGATATACGTATATACCTCGAGACTGATCCTCAGCACATTCTCGATGCATATTATGGACGGACAGTCCGGTACGCCTTTTGAGGCTGGACTGACTGGTGATGTGCCTAGAGATGTCCCGGTTATGGCGAGTGTGGAGGATAGACTCTCGGCCCAGGAGACACAGATGACCGAGGTATTACGGCTATTACGAGAGCGAGCCATGATGCGGCGACACTCACTTCAGCTAGAGAGCCGGTAGTCGTGACCGTACCGACGGGGACATCTGTTGTTCTGGTGGTACCCCAGACACCAGTTCAGGGGGTAGCGGCAGAGGCACCCACAGAGATAGCTACCGCAGTTGTCGTTCCTTTAGACACGTCGACTCTTACGCCTCCACTCACGACGACGGACCAAGTTACGCCACCCCCACTGCGATACGACTACTACATCGGCATTCGTCCTAGCACCAGAGGCAAAGTTATTGAGGGAGTTTTTGAAGTTCCGGCCGGATTCTTTTACGGAGGCGGTGACCCTGAGGCTGCAGGGAGATGGGTAGTGTCCCATCAGCGTTTCCATAAGCTGATGAGGAACGATGAGATTGTACAGGCACGACTTTCTGGAGCCTGTTTGAGAGGGCATGCGACAGTCAGGTGGACGACATATACGGATACTCGTCCGGAACCGACGACATGGGGTGAGTTTAGGGAGCTATTCTACGATTAGTACATACCTATAGAGGTTAGGTTGAGATTGAGGGAGGAGTTCCTGGCCCTGAGACAGGGTAATCGGACCTTGATGCAGTACATGGAGAGGTTCCGACATTTGCTTCAGTTCTCTCTAGATGTCGCCGGGACAGAGCGTTTACCGAACTATTATTTTACCAGAGGGGTTGATGACACGATTGCGTCAGCAGTTCTCTCGACCGGAGCCACGACTCTGCAGGAGATGTTTGACAGGGCTTTGGCTCATGAAACATACATACCGCAGAGGGCTGGCAGACGTGTGACTGGTAGGGAGGTACAATCATAGCAGAGTTCTGGGTCGAATCAGAGGCATAAGAGACCGATGGATCGTCCGGATAGAGGCCGGAGAGATGATAGAAGGGAGAGGGGCCGCCGGGATGATTATAAGGGTAGTCAGTTCCGATATGAGGAGCCACAGCCAGTTCATGCTATCACCTCAGCACCAGTGGAACGACAGAGGTCACAGACACAGGGGTACCGTCAGGGTCGAGATCAGGGGGGACATGACAGTGGTCAGGTAGACCGGGGTTAGGGTCCGAGATTTGGAGACGGACAGACGGTAGACTGGAGAGCCGTATATGTCACTGGTGTGGGTTGAGGGGACACCTGAGGGATGACTGTCGGGTACCACTATCGCCACGGCGAGAGGCAGACTAGGCCAGAGATAGAGCACATGCGTTAGCACAGCCAGATAGCGGGGCGATTAGGCAGCTTATTGAAGGTACGTTACTTATATTTGGTCGTCCTATGCATGTTATGTTTGATTCTGGTAGCACGTTATCATTTCTTGCTGGAAGTATTGTTGGATTGTTAGGGTTAGTTACACCGACACTAGACCCACATCTTGTCCTCAGTACGGCTGCTGGGGATAGGATATACCCTAACCGAATATGTAGAGACGTGATGATAGAGGTGGAGGGACATCAGCTACCAGTTGATCTTCGAGTATTGGAGTACTTAGAGTTTGACACACTGCTCGGGATGGATTGGTTAGCATCCAATCATGCACGGATAGATTGTTACGGTAAGAGGATAGAGTTTCGTATTCCTGGAATATCGGAGTTTGTATTACTTGGATCAGCAACCGACTTACCCATCACGAGAGGCCTACAGCGCAGGAGATGGAGGCGTTTGCGGCGATAGTTGAGCCGGAGGTTTGGACGGGGGTACGGATTGAGGACGTTCCGGTGGTTAGGGATTTTGTTGATGTATTTCCAGATGATTTACCCGGATTGCCACCGCCACGAGCTGTTGAGTTCATAATCGAGTTGATACCAGGGACGCAGCCGATTTCCAGTCAACCTTATCGGATGGCACCAACGGAGCAGGACGAGGTGAGACGACACTTGGATGAGCTGTTGGAGAAGGGTTTCATTCACCCTAGTATGTCACCTTGGGGAGCTCCAGTACTGTTTGTGAAGAAGAAAAATGGTACGATGAGGATGAGCATCAACTATAGGAAGCTGAATCAGGTAACTGTGAGGAACCGTTACCCACTTCCTAGGATTGACGATCTATTTTATTAGCTGACGGGTGCCAGATTCTTCTTGAAGATTGACCTTCGTTCAGGTTATCACCAGTTGAGGATTCGAGAAGTGGATGTCCAAAAAATCGCTTTCTGCACGAGATACGGATTATTTGAGTTCACAGTCATGCCATTTGGGCTGACGAACGCTCCAGCGATTTTCATGGGCCTGATGCACAGGGTCATGATGTAACGACCCCAAATCCCGAGGTCGCCACGTGGGGAGGCGCCGACCCAGTGGGGAGGCGCCGGCCCAGTTGTCCCGTCCGATCCTTGACCCACTGGGTCCCACGCGCCACTGACGCCATTTTCCACAACACGACTCCTCGATATGCGTGTTAACTCCATTTGTTAAGCAATTAGTTCGACAGTTTAATCATTTTTTATAACATTAAAAACAAAACAGAGGAAGTCTTAAAATTGAAACCAATAAAACAATTAAATTTATTATCGTATTAAGCATTATTTTAAGAGCAACTCCTAATGTGGAAAACCCGGGGAAAGTACTCTGTATATAGACGACAATATTAAACAGTAATATATACAAGTACGATCTCTATTCGTCTCCCATTTCCCAAAAGTAAACAAAATATCAAAATCGCACGTACTAGTAGGTCCATGACCGCATGAGCGATCGAGATAAAGTCACCCAAAATGTCCTTGCCCCTACTAGCAGGGTCTGCACTCGACCATCACAAAAAGTAAGATGGAGAGTACAGTTAGTAAGATTCCAACAAAGTACACAGAGCATTTATAAGAGAAATAAACAGATATCAATCAACATGTCAAGTACTCATGCGGAAACTAAACATGCAACTGTGCTAAGATCATTACATGAATAAATAACATGAAAGAAATAAACCGTGTACTCCTCCCAGTCACACTAAACTGTACGTCGAACCCCCCAGGATCCTTTCGGTGGGTGCCCCACTTCCTTTCACCTGGTTTCCATACCCCTAGGATCCTTTCAGTGGATGCCCCCACTTCCTTTAACCTGGTTTTCCCGCGTACAGCCTAGTGTGCCATAAGTACATAACGAATAGCAAAGTCTCGACCCCCAACCCAAATGTGTCACGGAAATCAATAACAAGGAATAGGGGGAATAACATCCAATAACCACGAACATGAAATCAATGATAGAAAAGTAAACCCTCAGTGACTTTCAGATGGAATCTTACGTACCTCAAAAACGCACTCGCTCGCATCTCGATACGCGCACTCGACACCTGACTATAACATCCTAAGTCCCTGGTGTCCATTTGTACCATTTAAGTTACTAAATCATGCAAATCACAATTAAAATTAGGTGAAGTACACCTCACCTCCATCGCGTCGTCGACATTCGTTGATTCGCACATCCGATCAGTCCGACAACGCCATCGCGTGTGTTCACGCGCAGTTGCTGCTGCCGAGCCAGCGTCGATCGCGATGCCGCCGTAAATCGCTGCTGTTGCCATCGCGTGCCGTAAATGCTGTCGCCGCCGCCGCTGCCATTTCGGCTGCAGCTGACGCTGCCAGCTTCTCGCGCGCCAGCTGTTGCGCTGGCTCGCCGGCGTTCTTGCGTCGTTGCCCTCGTTCTCACGCGCCGCGCGCGCCGCCGCTCTTATCCGCTCGCTTTTTCTTCGCTGGCCGGTCGCCATCGCCTTGCCACCGCCACCGCGTCGTCATTTGGAGTCGCCATCACGCGATCGCGAACCGATCCCGCCGGAGAGCTCGTGTGCTGCCGTGCCGTTGGTTCGGCTGACGTGCTTGTTGTCCGCGGCCTCCGTGTAGCCGTGATCTGCTGCCGATCGACGTTCCACCGCGCCTGTCGCGGGAGTCGCCGCTCGCCGGTGCCGCCCGCACCACCGATCTCCTCCGCCGTAGATCTCTCTCCTCCTCCTCTCTCGTCTCCGCCAGTTCTCTCTCTCTTTTCCCTCTTCTTTCACTCTCTCCCTCTCTTCTCTTCTTTCTCTCACCTCCCGATCACTTTCTTTTTTGCTCTTATCATAATGTGTCCTCGAGATTCGTGCGGAGCGGAACTCGAGGCACATCAAAAACATATTTATTCAAGTTTTCCTTAAAAATTTGGGCAGCGCGCATCTCGAGGCACCAACCCGCCTATTTTCTAAAATTTCGATACTCGCGCTACACGCATCACGAGGCGCATATAATGTACACATTAAAACTACATAAAGCGAGTATCTCGGTCCCACGTTGGCACGCGACTCGAGGCGCGTCCCCGTTCGTGTTTCGGCTCACCAAATTCCTCGCTTATTCGTTTCTCAACAATTAGCATCTCCACTCGAGATTCGGACATACGCATTTCTACAAGTGGGTCCCACATACGACCCTAAAATGACACGTGGCACAAGTCAAATTTTCGGGCCGTTACACATGAGGCCGTATTTAGACAGATTCGTCATCGTGTTCATCGACGATATCTTGATCTACAGCAGGACTCGTGAGGATCACGAGGGACATCTCCAGACATTTTTGACGACACTGAGGGAGCACCGACTGTACGCCAAGTTTAGTAAGTGTGACTTTTGGCTAAGTGCGGTGAGATTCTTAGGCCATGTCATCAGTGAGCAGGGTATCTCAGTTGATTAAGAAAAGATTCGGGCGATCATTGATTGGAAGACGCCTAAGTCTGTGGCTGATATACAGAGTTTCCTTGGACTGGCCAGATACTACCGACAATTTGTGCATGATTTTTCCTCGATTGCAGCGCCGATGACGAGACTGACTAAGAAAGACGTCAGATTTGATTGGACAGATGAGTGTGAGCAGGCCTTTTGTGAATTGAAGCGGAGATTAACATCTGCACCAGTATTGACATTGTCGGAGCTGGGCAAGACCTTGACAATATATACAGATGTCTCAGGCTGGAGGATGGTAGACCAGTTGCCTATCTTTCCAGACGGTTGAGACCCCACGAGGGGGATTATCAAGTGCACGACCTGGAGCTTGCAGCGGTCGTCTTTGCACTGAATGATAGGAGGCGTTATCTCTATGGAGAGCGATTCGTGTTGTATACAGATCACCAAAGTTTACGTTACATCTTCACTCAAAGGGATCTGAATATGCACCAGCGGAGATGGCCGGAGTTGTTGAAGGACTACGACTTCGCTATTGAGTATCACCCTGGTAAGGCGAACGTCGTAGCAGACGCATTAAGCATGAGTGGATTCGACAGTCAGACTGTTCTGCAGCAGATGATACATGAGCATGGTTTATTACAGGCAGCATCAGTTATGTGCATGGCCGAGTTGTCAACTATGGCGGAACATCACATTTGTTGTCAGTTGAGGATACCGACCGTATTGATTGAACGGGTCGCCGAGTGTCAAAGGGTTGATGGGCTCTATAAGCGGGTCAGTGGTCTATCACGGAATTCAGAATGCACGATTAGGCTGAAACCACAAATTAGTGTTTGAGATACCGAGGGAGATTATGGATACCTGCGGAACATAAGATACGGGATGGGATTATAGAGGATGCACACCGGTCTCGTTACACAGCTCATCCTGGTCGGACCAAAATGTACTATAATTTGAGGCGACTATTCTGGTGGCCAGGGATGAAGGCTGACGTAGGTGCGTACGTCAGAAGTTGTCACATTTGCCAACAGGTGAAGGCTGAGCACAGGAGACTAGGTGGATTATTACAATCGTTGCCCATTCCACAGTGGAAATGAGAACATGTCACTATGGATTTAGTTAGTGGGCTACCACAGACATCGAGGTGTCATGATGCAGTTTGGGTAGTAATAGATAGACTGACGAAGTCAGCTCACTTCATTCCAATCTCGATGAAATACATGTTTCCCCAACTGAGCATATTGTTTGAGCTGGAGATTATTAGGCTTCATGGGGTGCCAGTTTCCATTGTGTCAGACAAAGATCCCAGATTGACCTCGAAACTATGAGAGGCAATGCAAGAACAGTTTGGCACCACGTTGCAGTTTCGTACGACCTATCATCCTCAGACCGACGGATAATCAAAGCGATTGATCCAGATTTTGGAGGATATGCTTCGGGCTTGTATATTACAGTTTGGGGGTTCGTGGGAGGATTATCTGCATCAATGTGAGTTTGCATACAATAACAGCTATCAGGCGAGCATTGGCATGCCACCATTTGAGGCACTGTATGAGAGGCCCTGTAGATCACCTACGTGTTGGGCAGAGCCGGAAGATACAGTGACAGTAGGACCAGAGATAGTTGTTGATCACATAGAGAAAATTCAAAAAATTCATCAAAAGCTGCGAGCTGCACATGACTGACAGAAGAAATACGCGTATAGGTATCGCGAAGGTCTGAGCTATGATGAGGGCGATATGGTGTATCTGAAGGTTTCTCCTTGGAAAGGTCAATAGAGATTTGGCATTAAGAGGAAACTGGCACCGAGATACATTAGGCCATACCGAATTGCACAAAGAGTAGGCACTATTGCATATCGGTTAGAGTTACCTGTCGAGTTAGCTGGGGTTCATCCGACATTTTACGTTTCCATGTTGAGACTCGCTAGGTCAGGACCGAGATCGACGATTGAGTTGGGACAGGTGAAGATACAGCCTGACGTGACCTATAAGGAGAGACCGATAGAGATTGTTGACCGTCGAGTACAGATTCTCCGGAACAGGGAACTCACAAAGGTCCTAGTTCGTTGGCAGCATCATAGGACGGAGGGACTCACTTGGGAGCTCGAGTCGACGATGAAGACACGATACCCTCAGCTATTCTCTGGTATGAGACTTTAGTTACAGTTAAATTTCGGGTTGAAATTTTATTTAGTTGGGAAGAAATGTAACGGCCCATTTATTGAATTTACAGACGTGGACGCCAGCTCAGATCTTCGTGGACGCCGCGGTAGGCTAGGACACACGAGGACTTAGGTATGATAGTTATTGTGTGTTGGATGCTTATTTGCGGTGCAATTGATTGAAATACATCGCATGTGTGTATGTTGCATAACAATACGTGCGAGATTGTGTGACCTGTATGCGCCTCGATATGCGTGTCGACGCGGGTACCGGGTAGTTGACGGGACCGAATATTAGGTCGGGGAAACTAAAACATAATGAGATTGTGTGAACTGTATTTGCCTCGATATACGTGTCGACGCGTGAACCGAGTAGTTGACGGGATCGAATATTAGGTCGGGGAAACGAAAACACACAAATTAAATAAAAATTGGCCAAGTAACTAATATGGAATGGGTATTAGGTGGCTAGTGACAGGGCGGTACGCGTATATCGCGGTTCAAACGCGAAACCGGGCGTCGAAACGCTCGAAAACACAGGCGAGTGTCCCAACCGTGTCACACTTTGGAGTCAAGACACAAAGTCAACAAGCTTATCCACACTTCACCACCTTTTCTCTCACCACCTTCATACGCACACACCCCACGCGCACACACACACCCCGGAATCGAGAGGCCAAGAGATGAGAAGAAGGAACGCGGAGGGGGAGGAGAAGAAGAAGCCGGGAATGAGAGAAGAGAGGGCGAAACGTCACGATCAAGGTGAGTTCTCGTTGGTTGTTGTGGGTTTCGGTGATTGGCCATGGTGGCCGATAATGGGGTTCGGCCATGGTGGTGGATAATGGGGTTCTCCCACCATCGATTCCACCTGGTTTGGGATGGAGCCAACCCCAACCCAAACAACGAGAGGCAAATTAAAAAAAAAAAAAAAAAAAAAAAAAATTCCCCCGAACGGGTGAAACTATTTCGATCGGTGGAGAGCACACGCGCGGGTGTCCCCCTCATGGCCGGGCCGAACGGGCCGCCATCGATTTCAGTCGGGTCGTCGGTTGGGTCGACCAAACCAAACAAACAAAAGAAAAAGCAAAAAAAAAAAATTGGGAAAAATTCTGGAAAAATTGAGAAAATTCCTAAAAAATTAGATTTCGATAAATAAATAGAAATTGATGAATTTCTATGAAAAATAAATATTTGGGAATGTCGGACGCGACTTTTGCGAGGTTTTTGCCTCGAAAAGCGCGAAATGGGCAATTTGGCCTAAAATTTTAGAAATTGGTCGTAAGTGGTCATGCTAAATTGGAATTATTGATAAATGGACATAGGTGGATACGGGTGATCAATTGGCGACCAAGGACTCAGTGGACTTGGACTCGGGGATTGATTACGGGGTATTGGAGTGCGTTGTGAGGTTTGTAAAACCCAATTGAAAAACTATAAGTATTTATTTCGCTTTGTATTTCCATTCATTTCCAGTATTCCTTGTGGTCTTTGTTACATCTATATCTTGTCATTGTTTGGACGGCTGGTTAAGTTACTCCCACCGGATTTTTCGTTATGTGTATATGCAGTCTAGACCATTGCATGTATATCAGGAGTTCTCGGTGGATAACGACCCGAGCTAATAAACTGCTACATGTGTCGGTGCGTCGTAGGTCTACGCCGGCCACCGCGAGGGACCAGGTGATAGCTAGTTGGGTGCGCCCACTAGTGGGATCCTGGAAGGGTATTCCAAAGTATGGTTTAGTCTGACTGGAACATGCACATACATTTGCACTTTATTGTTATCTATGCATGCGATGCCCTACTTACAGTTGTATGTTTACATTTCGCATGTTTATTTAACAATATTTATTGACTTCCACTTGTTTATTTGAATGCTCGGAGGAGTTCCTTGGGATTTTACTGACTGGACTCGTCATCCATTTTCTTCTGTGATGATTGAACGCAGATCTGAGTACAAGTAAGGGCAAGGGGATCTTAGGCGACTACCTCTGACTGCCTACCGTTAAAGATTACTTGTACGTGTGTTTTGTTTTGATATTTTGATTCTTTTGGGAACTGGGGAGTATTATGACCTTGTACATGCCTATACCTTATATGGTACAGTTGTCTACCTCGTACTTTTTATGGCTTTTCCACAATATGATTGGTTAAATTTATTATTAATATTTCTTGCATTTAAGTACGAATTCCGCTGAATATGTTATTTATACGTTGTACATACAAGTGGATACGAATTTCGAGACAGAGAAAAGGACGGGCAGGTGCCGTGCACATGTAGTAGGGCCAGCTGGCAAGGAGTACACGGAGACACGTCACCCCGAGGCGGCGAGGGCCGCCACATTCGGCCATATTGTTTTAATCCATACAAAGACCTTTGCAATTTTATAGATTACATATTATGAGGTTTTGATTCGAGCACTCCAAACCCCTCAAGAATTTTCATATATATTTCACTCTCTAAGGACCCGTACAGATATGTTGTAACAACATCCATAAGATGCATATCAAGCCCTTCAGAAACCGCAAGACTTATTAAAAATCAAAATGTAATTGCATCTATAACAAGAGAATATGTTTCCTCATAATCAATGTCAGGTCTTTGTGAAAAACCTTGAGCTACAAGTCTTGCTTTATATCTTGTTATCTCATTCTTTTCATTTCTCTTTCGTACAAATACCCATTTATATCCAACAGGCTTAACACCATCAGGTGTTTGGACAATTGGTCCAAAAACTTCTCGTTTTCTTAACGAGTTTAACTCTGTCTGGATAGCCTCTTCCCACTTTGGCCAATCAGGTCTTTTTTTACATTCATCCACAGTTCGTGGTTCTAGATCATCATTTTCAAAAATCTCAAAAGATACATTGAAAGTAAATATATAATCTGGAACAACTTTATTTCGATCCCAAATCTTACCAGAATTCAAATAATTCATTAAGATCTCATTATTCTCCTCATTTTCAATAAGTAATTGTTATTCATCAGATTCAATTTGTTCTGACAAATCTTTATTAAAAGATTCTTAAGCTTTCTCTAGAGTATTATGATTTTCATTTATTTTTACTCATGTTTTCCTCTTTCGAGGAACTGTATCTTTTGAACCAACAGGTCTTCCACGCTTTAAGCGTTTTGTTGGTTCTTGTGTACTTTGTTGCACACTGACATCAATTCTTGCTGAAGCATTTGCTGCTGGAATATGAGATTTTGTCACTCGTTTTATATCAGTAAAGGCATCTGGTAATTGATTTGCAATTTGTTGAAAATGTATGATACTTTAAACTTAAAGTTCACACTGATTTGTGCGTGGATCATAATGTAATAAACTCGATGCATTCCAAGCAATTTCACGCCATTCATTTTGAATTGACTTCTTATCTCCCCATAATGGTGGGAAAATTGTTTTGTCAAAGTGACTATCCGCAAAACGTGCTGTAAATAAATCCCCTGTTAGGGGCTCAAGGTATCTGATAATTGATGATGAGTTAAAACCAATATAAATACCAAGTTTTCGTTGTGGACCCATTTTAGTTCTATTTGGAGGTGGTATGGGAACATACACTGCACAACAAAAAACTCTCAAGTGTGAGATATTGGTTGTTGACCTAAAATGAGTTGTATTGGGGAATGTTCATGGTATGTTGTAGGTCTAAAACGAATGATAGATGCTGCATGAAGAACTGCATGTCTCCAAATTGAAGTTGATAGCTAGCTCTCATAATTAAAGGTCTAAAAATCAATTAAATGCTTTTGATCAGAGATTCTATCCAACCATTCTAGGTATGCATTTGAGGAACATAATACTCGAGGGTAATTCATATAGACATGCAATAATCTATGAATGCTTGGGATTGAAATTCGCCAGCATTATCAAGACGAATAGTTTTAATTGGGTTATCAGGAAATTGAGCTCTTAACTTTATAACTTGAGCTAAAAGTCTAGCAAATGCAACATTTCTAGTCGAAAGTAAACAAACATGTGACCACCTAGTTGATGCATCTATCAAAATCATGAAATATCTGAATGGTCTACAATGAGGATGAATATGTCCACAAATGTCTCCCTGAATGTGTTCTAAGAAAACTAGAGATTCCTCAACTACTTTACTTGGTGATGGTTTAACTATTAGTTTTCTTTGAGAATAGCTAACACAGTTATAATCACTAGCTGAAAATATTTTATGATTCCTCAAAGGATGTCCATGAGAGTTATTAACAATTCTTCGCATCATTGATGATCCTGGATGACCAAGTCGATCATGCCATAAAAGAAATGTCTTTTGATCATTGATCTTTATATTCATGATGACATTCATTTCAATATGTCTTATATGTGTGAAATATAATCCAGAAGGTGAAGTTGTGAATTTTTCCAGAAACTTCTTTTTCTCATTCAAAACCAATGTAATGTAGAGAAGTTCTCTATTATTTTCATTCATAGTTTCGATATGATATCCATTTTGTCGAATATCTTTGAAACTAAGTAAATTCCTTCTGAATTTTTCTGAGTATAATGCATCAACAACATGAATTGTTGTACCCCCAAGCACCATAATATTTGCTCGTCCAGAGCCTTTAATCAAGTTAGTAATGCCAGATATCGTTTGAACATTAGCCTCAGCTAAAGTCAAGTTAGAGAAATATTCTCTTTTTGTAAGAATCGTGTGCGTTATAGCACAGTCAACGAGACAAATATCACTCGTATATGACTTTGAACACACCGCTTGTTGATCCATCTAGACAAATAATTTTGATGAATTAGGGAAAAAAACATATTTCATTCATAGTCGAAAACTAGTACATAGAAATAGTAAAATATAGAATAAAACTACTACTTAGGAATTGAAATCATTACACTTAATCAATAAAAACATCAAGATCAACATTTAGATCAATAAGAAAATCTAGGGCATCCATATGAATAATGTTTGCCGAGTCATTTCCAGTGGTAAAATTCATCTCAACATTTTTGCCTTTCCCTTTTAAGGAGGCTTGATAAAGATCCACAAAATGCTTGGGTGTACCACTTACAAGGGCCCAATGGCCTTTTAGTTCGCACTTATGACATGGTTGGTCAAGATTGCGAGTAAACCATTTTTCAACACCTTTTCCCTTTTTCTCTGTGGTATCATTCTGTTCCATTTATTCTGAAACTTATCACCACGGGACTTAGGGTGTTGCTTGCCATGATCTTTATCGAATCCTTTTCCCTTTCTGCGTTCATAATTCTTCTTACCATAACCATTTCTGTAGTCATATGATGCAACATTTGCTTCATGAATTGAAGCGGACCCAGTTGGACGAGAATTATGATTTTGCAACAAAAGCTCATTGTTTTGCTCAGCCACCATAAGGCAAGAAATCAATTCAGAATACTTTTTGAATTGACGCGCTCGATATTATTGTTGCAACAACGATTCGAAGCGTGAAAAGTACTGAATGTTTTTTCCAACATTGCCTCTTCAGATACATTTTCTCCGCTTAACCTCAAACGAGAGGTAATATTAAACATAGCAGAGTTATAGTCACTGACTATTTTGAAATCTTTTAGCCTAAGATTCGGCCAGTCGTTTTGAGTTTTTGGGAGTATCATCATTTTTTGGTGATCATAACACTCTTTCAAGCTTTTCCTCAGGGTGACAGGATCTTTTATAGTGAGATATTCACTTTTCAGATCTTCATGGAGATGATGATGAAGGAATATCAGTGCTTTCGCACGATTTTGAATTGATGCTTTATTTCCTTCTTCGATAGTCTCTCCCAAGTCTTTAGCTTGGAGATGTATCTCGACATCTAGTTGCCATGATAAGTAATTTTTTCCGGTGATATCGAGGGCAACAAATTCAAGTTTTTGTAGATTTGCCATAATCTGAAAATTTGCGAGAAATTATAAATCATGTAAATAGTTTATCATTTTATATAAAATAGTTATTACACAATTATAATGTTCACAACTTGATTATTTACATATAAAAACATACTATTTGTATGAGTTAGTGGGACAACCTCCAACTTGGGTAGCGAGACAAAAGTCTACTTAACAACCATGCCTCTTCAAACGGGATAACCTGTCTCCCTTTCAATGTTTAGCTTTACCGAGGACAAGGCTTACGCACTATCAACCCAAACTCATAGTATTATTTTACATTATAAGAAATCAAGAATAAAACACAATCAATCACTTGTTTCATAACGAGAAAACTATATACATCACATCGACTTCTGATTTCTGATGTATAAGATCGTATAAGACGCAACTACAGAGCATACTATCGCAATCAGTGTATATGATATACAAAAAAAAATATTTTAATAATATGCAGTGTTGTTACTACCAGATAAACTTGTCTACAGACAACTTAGAGCCAATAGCCCCATTTCTTTTGGTTTGCAATCTATATATTGTTATGTTTTTTTTTAATTTAAAAATAATAATGTTTGTATATAGGGATGATGTATACAATAAAATGTAAATGAATTAAGTTTAATTTGTATATGCATGCAAGACAATTAATTAGTAAAACAAATTAGTAATTAAATTGCTAAAATTCGTTATAATTTAATATTAATGTAACCGTCTAAAGAAAATTAAGGAGAGACCATTCGTATTTCATGGTTTTAATTAAAAGAAAAACTTTTTTAGTAGATATCAGGAGAGTTGGATTACTCATTATCAAATTGTTAATCACAACTTCACAAGCACAATTTATACATAGAAGTTCATGGAATTATATAAAAAAATATTTACTTAAGGCAAATTATAGGTGGTGCAAAATAGAATGTAATGATTTCTTACTATATTTGCAACGGTTTAAATTTATAGTTTCACTATCGCATGCAAGGAAATTATAGACATTATTTTTTTTAAAAAAAATGAACTATGTAAAAGAACATTGTGTATGTTATATATTCATCTAATTGAACCATATGTAAGAGCTAAATTTTATCTTGCTCTTTACCGAAGATATATATATTTAAAATATATGAACATTGCACAAATAGTATTAACATGGTGTAACAACATGGCAACGTTGCTTAAATAACAATGAAAATAATCAACTTCTTGCTTAATTTCTTAACTAAACAATGATTTGAAAAGATATAAACTATTCAAATCGTATAAATTAACGACACAAAATTTATGCTTGTCATAATAAAATATTTTTGTTTTCATGTGCCTAGTGCGAATAATACATATATATGTAATTCAAATGATATAAGTAAGAAAAAATCATATTCATAAAAGTTATATATATGGGCTAGTGTATTTTTTAGGCTACGAATGTATGATGAACGATGCGTTCATGAGATTGACATCAATATATATGCATCCCAAAAATCATATAAGAAAACTATAATACCAAAATGAGATTTAAGGTAAAAAAAATTATACCTTCCAAGCTTTATGTTCTTTGAAAATCTTCTCGATTTTTTAAGACTCCATCGACCCGAGCAAATACGTGTTGATAACGTGTTGTAAAACTAACTAAGGCTATGGCAAGGAAAGTATAAGCAATGAACTAAAACTTGAAGAAGATAATAGATGAGAGAAATGAGAAATCTTTCATTTAACTTGGTGCACCAATTACATTGAGAGGACCCCTTTATATAGCCCTTTTGGTCATAATGAGATGAAGACCAAAAGACACAAGTTACACTTACAATAATAACTTAAAAGTAAATGGGTGTAAATGGTGAGGATATGAAGGGTCATCCACTTTCTCATGACATTTACAAAATGATGTTTATTGTGTATAATTTTTTTAGTATTGATACTTTTTTGTAATGTGTTATAATTTAGTTGATTTCCAAATATGCTCATTAAATTATTCTTTAACTATTTTTTAAACTAATTAGAAAAAACAAATTAAGGGTAATATAGAAAAAATAAATTTGAGAGTAATTAGATCCTAGCTAAGAAGGATTGGCATTATATAGTATAGATATAGATATAGATATTCATATATATATATATATATATATATATATATATATATATAACTATATATATGTATATAAAGTATGTTAAGTTGAAATAAAATTAAGTATGAAAATTATAATTAAATTAAATGTAATATTAATACAATACATTGTATTTATAAAAGTTTATTTAAATGATACAAATTAAGTGGACAAATTAAATTTCGATTAGGACCAAAAATAAAAAAAGTATAATATATTATACTCTATATACATATTGAGTAGTTAAAAACAATTTCACTATAATAAGAAAATATGTAATTGATTGAACAAAATAATATATGTATATATATATTATATGTAAAGAAGAAAAATTAAGTAAACAAAAAATTTTAGAAGAAATTGAAGCGCTTAAAAATTAAGTGCAAATATTGAAATACACTACAAAAAATTGTATTAAATAGTGACGAGGAATAGCGACGGCTATTCCCCGTCGCTATTTAGCTACGGATCGGCGACGGGGCTCGTCGTTGACCCGTTGATTGTATTAGCAACAGGGTTAGCGACGGCCCCCCGCTAATTGTTGGGCGAGAAAATTCTCGCCCAATAGAGATTTTTTTTGCCCATGTGGCAGTGGGACCCACAATTTCTTACACCCCCAAAACCCTAATCTATTCCACTTATAAACTTCCCCTTCTTCTCTCTATCTTCATCGCGATCCTTCCCAACTTCTTCTTCTTCCCCTCTCATCTGCCTCATCCACTTCCGCCACTCCATCTCCAGCCTTGCCTCCTCTGGCCGCCTCTAGCCGCCCCTCTCTCAGCTCCGCTCTCCCTCGCCACCTCTGGCCGCCCCTCTCTCGGCTCTGCTCTCCCTCTACGCCTCGCCGCCTCTGGCCGCCCCTTCATCGCGTCTTTCGCAGAATCTCCTCGCCAGTGTCGCCTCTCTCTCGCGTTTCTCGCCGGATCTTCTTGTTGTTGCCGCCCATGCTCTCCCTATCCATAGCACTCTCGCCGAATCACTCACTGTCGAGATCCGCCACTGTCGACGCCTTCCTCTCACCAAAGCAAAATGTTATGTTGTTATTTATTTTTATCATTTCAGATTTGTTGTTTTAGAATTGTTTTAGGGTTGTGATTTTTTTTTTGTTATCTTTGATTTGTTGAATAAGATTATTTTTTTAGGGATGTTGTTTTTGTTATGTTTGATTTGTTTTTTTTAAGTGTTTTTTTAAAACATCATTATTTTAATTTTAAAAATAATATTGTTTTTTTTTTTAATTTTTTTATCAATGGATCAATTAATAGCGACAGGAGTTAGCGATGGGGTCTCGTCGCTAATCCCGTCGCCACTTCTGACACCCGTACGACGGGATTAGCGACGGGCTTTCTCGTCGCTAATCCTGCTGCTATACCGAAATAGCGACGGTTCGTACTGGATGAGCGACGGGTTTTCCCGTCGCTAATCATTTATTTTTCGTAGTGATTAAATTTAAAAATTACTAAGCAAAAATAAAAAAATGAGGCAAAATAAATTGAAACAAAATAAAACACTTAAAACTTCATAATTATAGTAGATATATGTTGAAATAAAATTATAATAATTTATATATTACGCAAAGTATGTGCATATAATGCAACCAATTGGACTAATTGCGGTTAACATTCGACTAAAATGTATAAAATATATTATGAAAGTATGTGCAAATGCAACCAATTCGGCTAATGACGATTAACATTCGACTAAAATTTATATAGTGATTGATGTGTACGTGTATTCAATTAGGGTTCTTTGGGTATTTCGAGATGTCCGTGTCTCAAAATTAGATGTATAATCGTATTGAAGGCGGTTACACTCAATTAGAGTTTGTGGCTGGCGTGAAGGAGTTTATAAAACTTGTCATCCAACACTGCACCACTTACTTGAACGAAAAGAAAATTTGATGTCCTTGTCAAAAATGTCGCAATGAGAAATACTTCGATGTAAACATAGTAGAGCTTCATCTAATGAGGGGCGGATTCGTTCTCGATTACTGTTGTTGGACCGAGCATGGGGAGGAAGAATTACTAAGCGATGCACACGATGGAGGTGATGATCCAATGGATGATTATCCGACATCATATCATCATATGATACACGACCATGCATGCCTCAGTTTCGATTGAAGTCATGAAGATGAGCCGAATTCTGAAGCGAAGCATTTATTCGAAATGATCGACGCGGTGAACCAAACGCTTTGACCGGGTTGCGAGAAGATGACTAAAATCTCAGTAATGACACATTTATTGATGATTAAGTCGAATCATCATATTTCAGAGCAAGAATTCGATGAAATTTTGCAAGTATGTAAAGACATATTGCTTGAAGACAACTGTTTGATAGATAGCTTTTACAAATGTAAGAGTTTAATGCACTATTTCGGTCTCCCATATGAGCAAATCGATTATTGTCTCCAATTATGCATGCTTTATTGGGGGCTCGACTCCAAGCTTACATCTTGCAGTTTTGCAGAGAACTTAGGTTTAACTCTAATAAATGCCCACATATGACAATGTTTTACTTCTCTTTGGTGCCTAGTCTACAACGTTTGTTTGCGTCTAAAGCTACTGCGAAACATATGCAGTGGCACACAACACGTCATAGATGAGGGCAATATGCACCATTGGTCTGATTCGATGGCATGTAACCACTTCAATCAAGTGAATCCTACCTTCAGCTTCGGGGTTCGTAATGTTCGACTTGGCTTATGCACTGATGGGTTCCAACCTTTCGGAATAACCGGCAAACTGTACTCCTCGTGGCTGATGATTTTAACATCGTACGACTTGCCTCATTCGATGTGTATGAAGAAAGAAGTGATGTTCTTAACAGTAATCGTATCTGGACCGACCAATCCATCGCAAAAAAATTGATGCGTTTCTCCAACCATTGGTGAAAGAATTGCAAGATTTGTGGTACAACGCAGTGCCTACCTACGACGTATCGACTAAGACAAATTTTCAAATGCACGCTGTACTTATATGGACTGTCAGCGACTTTCCAACGTACAACATACTGTCGGGATGAAGCACGCATGGGAGGACTGCTTGTCCTTATTGTATGGAAGATACTGACGCTTTCCAATTGGGGTTCGGGGGGAAATCGACTTGGTTCGATTGTCATCGACGTTTCTTGTTGCGATATTCAAAGGAGCAGAAAGACAAGTCTAGTTTTCGCAGAGATGGAGTCGTATCCGACAAACCACCGACTAATAAATTAGGTGAAGGTATCTTGCGTGAAATTGAAGCTTTAGGGCAAATGAAAGTCACTGAATTGGGATCAGATGCAATAAACAACGAAGTCTCGAGGACTAGCGGGTGGTGAAAACAAAACATACTGTGAAACTTGCTTTATTGGAAAACGAACCTAGTCAGACATAACCTAGACGTAATGCACATCGAGAAAAATGTTTTTGACAATATTTTTAACACAATTATGAGTGTGCTAGGGAAGAAAAAAAATAATGCAAAGTCTAGGGAAAACATAAAGGAGAATTGTAATCGCCAAGAGTTTCATTATGATCCAATTTCTAAGAAATATCTGAAAGCGCGATTCGCGCTTGACAAGCGGAGAAAACAAGCATTGTGTACGTGGATTAAGAAATTGTACTTCCCTGATGGTTATGCGTCTAACACCGGTCGTTGCGTAGATTCTAAGAAGTTGAAGATGTTTGGGATGAAAAGCCACGATTGTCATGTTTTCATGCAACGATTGCTGCCAATTGCTCTTCGGGATCTCTTAGAGGATGACATATGGATTGCAATTAGCGAGTTAAACATTTTCTTTAGAGATTTAACTGCTAGAAATCTAAATGTTGACAATCTTCAGCTTTTGCATGAAAACATTCATAAGATATTGTGTAAGTTGGAAAAGATCTTTCCGCTAAGTTTTGACTGAATGGAGCATCTCCCTATCCATCTGGTGTACGAGGCTATCCTCACTGGCCTAGTACAATTTCAATGAATGTATCCTTTTGAGAGGTAATCAATTATACTCGTACACAATTAAAATCAAGTAAATATACATTTAACTAACTTACCTCTACAAATGTAGGTATTTGAAACATTTGAAAAATAATTTTAGGAATAAAGCAAGGGTTGAGGGCTCAATATGCAATGCTTACTTAGTGGAAGAGTAAATTTGCATTTTATTCCTATTATTTTGAGGAACACGTCTCTACCTCGCACAACCGTCCGCCCCACAATTACGATGGTGGAGTCGGACCAACTCTCAATTTTGATGGCAACTTCTCAATCTTCACACACCCTGGTCGAGCTTATGGGAGATCAAAGAAGCGTTATCTCACAGATGATGAGTGTAACACTGCACACTCATATGTGTTGTTAAATTGTCCAGAAGTCGCTCCATTCATGAGGTATACATTAAAACATTACAATACACAGTTTTAATGTCAATTGTTTAATATTTTTAATTTATTCAATCATAATCCTTAATTTCTTTTATTTCCTATTAGGATGTATGTATCGGAGTTGCGTTCCAAGCAATCGAATATCACACAAAGTGCAATCGATGAACATCTTGAGAAACATTTCTCAACTTGGTTCCAACAATTCGTACGTCATTAGTACATACATATTTACATAATTCTTCTTCTTTTGTTATTTAGTTAAAAATGAAGTTTATCATAAAAAATTCTTTTGGCTGTAGGCGCCATTGTATATTTAAGATACAACACTTCTAATGTTGTCGTATGGTCCTAGTTGACTTTGCACTGTATATCACGCGTATCTTGTTAATGGCTACAAATTTCAGACAGTGTCACATGACGTAAACAATGATACGCGCGGTAGCGTGGTGTGCATTAAGGGCACAAACTACGTACAATGCGATAATGATTTTTACGGACAATTGCAAGAAATGATACAAATCAAATATGGTGGATTTTTACGTACGGTGTTGTTCAAGTGTGAATGGTTCGATCCTACCCTCAATGTCAAGACAAGAGTTCACTGCTTTTTAAAAATCGTCGATGTACATCAAAATCTTCGATTAAATAAGTACGAGCCTTTCATACTAGCCATGCAAGCTAGTCAAGTGTATTTTCTTTCATACTGAAGGCAAGCTACGTGTAGACTTCAACCAAAATTTATCGATGAGCATAACTTAGTCGAGAACGTTGACAGAGCGCCTATACAACATGATGCTTTTCAAGAGCATCTATGTGAGCATGATGCCGAGGTTGATATATGCAACAATGTTCCAATATCAACCTCAGCATCATGCTCACGTAGATGCCCACGTAGCTGATGAAAGTGATAATTACGAGTTCTCGTCGAATGATGAAAACGGTGACGATGAACCACAATATAACCATTTAAGTTGGTAAATGAATGTGAAAGTTAAATTCTTATTTGTTGACTTGTTGCGTAATATTTCAAAATTATGAGGTGTATATTTAATTCTTTCTAACTTAGTCTTAATTTTTTTCTATAAAGTCATGTGGTCAGGCAGAGGATATGATCCATCATCTGGTGAAAGATCCGATGGACGATCTAGTGGACGATCCAGTGGACGATCCGGTGCTAGCAAAGATCGTCGATTTCATCATTTGGGTCATTCACACCCACCCTCTCGTGATAATGCTACTCCACCTGCACAGTTTAGTCAGGGCCAGCAGACTCAGCAGCAACATTCTTCGCATCCCCCACAGCAGGCCCCATTCTTTCATCTGTACCCATATCACTCCTCTTAGCAGACCATTTTCTTCCATCAGTCGCCTCCCCCACCTTATGCACATCCAGCACATCCCCCTACAACTTATATATCTTTGCCATCTGTATTTGTTTTACTCTACACTACTTTCATCACTACCCACTCCACTTGTCGATGGTCGCAGTATGTTTAGGCCAGGTGTAGGGCCTACTTTCTCATCAGGGGGATCAACATCTCCTTCATATTTGCATGGTCGGGCACCTGACCACCGTACGGCCCCACCTCGCCATTTTGATTCGCATGCTCACCCTCTATGAGTCATCAGGTACAACATGTGTCATAGTCGCTGAGTTCCTCGAGACACCATTCGAGTGACCCGTCTATAGGTACAGCCCCACGTGGACGACAACGCAACAATACTACTATTTAGGCTTCGGGGCGAATATTCTTGATCACGAAGGATAACAGATAGTAAGTATACGTACTCTGAGTACAAATATTTACGTTTAATTAATTTATTATAAACTTGGTCTAACGCCTCGTTTTCAATTTAGTGGACGGAAATTGCATCTGTTAGATAGAGCTGCCCGGGAGATGATTAGGGCATATAAACACTCATTGCACAAGGACGACTATTCTTGAGAGTTTGTTTTGTAGCACGTGTGAAACGTTTATTGGAATCAATGGAAGGTAAAAATGTTTAAGTTAAGGTTGTTTCTTTTACTTAGGACTTAGAGACAAAAATTAAAAAGATTTTTTTAGTTATATTTTAATTTTAATTTTCTTCCACATAACTTTCTTTAGATTGGGAGCCATTGGATGATGGCGCCATCAGAGAGGCGTAAGATAGGCAGATTGCCACTCGGTACGCTGATTTCATTAGCAAGATGTTTGCAAAAATAAAAAGCCGGCACATGTATCTACCGAGATCTTCGCGCACTATAAGAAGATGCGGTTCACCCCAGAATTCAAAAAGAAGTTAGAGCGAACAAGCAAAAATTGGAGAATGGAGACAGGGGGACCCGGTATGGGTGTAGCAGAGCATACGGGTGGTTCCATATCCATCTATCAGCACGCAGAGAGGCTGGTAAGTTATGTTATAATAAGTTCATATATATTATATATATAATATAATTAAGTCTCAAACTTAATCCTTTTTAAATACCGATTGTTTTGTAGAAAGAGAAGTTAAGTCGACCACCAAATGCTTTGGAGTTATGCCTCTACTTCCATACCAAAGATCATGACGGCGTAACTTTTCTCGATCTGATAGTAGAGATGATTGTCGTAAGAAAATAGCTTGGTTTTTCAATTTTGTTTGGTTAATTAATGATAGAATCAATGACTTCTATACATGACTTGTAACAATTTTAATTTTAATTTAGACAACAATAAGCAACAGACGTCTCGAGCTTACATAGTCACAACCTGACACGCCGATTGATGAGACTGAGTTATATTTGTCCGTCGTGGAGCGCGACGACAAAAAAAGGACATATGGACTAGGGTGGACACCATCGGGGTCTAGGCGTAGACATGCTGGAGCTGGAGCTGGAGCAAAATCTTCTTAGCCTATTTCTGCTCATGATGAGCCCATTGAGCTACTGAGGAAGGACATTAAGGACATGCACACGTCACTTCTACGGGTTACGCAGGATAACACGTTAGGCTGTGACGAGTTGCAAGAGTTTCAGGAGTGGTTAGCTCACATGGAGCAGGCTCTAATGGACCAACTTGAGATTTCATTCGGGCCTCCACGAGATGTTCCTGATGACTCAAAGACCGACGACGATCTCGACGATTGACTCATCTGCTGTACATACTTATTACTTAGATTTTAGACTTTTTGTTTCATATTTTGTACTCACACTTATTTTTTTATACTTGTAACAATCTTTTGTTATATTTATACAAATTACTATTTTTTTCTTTCAATTAAGTAATTAACTTTGTGTTTATTTATTTGTAAATCAGTTACTTTGATCTAAAAAATATGTTTTTCCACCAAATATAACATAAAAACCGAAATTTATTTATTAAATTAAATTATTTTGTATTGTTTTAAAATTAAAAAACTACTTTATTATTAATTTAATCAAAAAATCAGTTATTTTTTAAATTAAAAAAGCTTTATAATGTTTAAAAATTTAAAATTCTTTTAAATTTAATTTAAATATAAATTAATAATTTTTTTGATAACAAAAGAAAAAATGACTTTTTAAAAAATAAAAATTCGAACAAATAGCGACGGCTCCCCGTCGCCAAATTGTGACATATGGCCATCACACTGCTAACGTGTCATCATTTGGCGATAAGAACCCGTCGCCATGTAGGTGACGTGGCTAGAATGTAACGACCTGAATTTAATTCGCCGTTATTAATTACGTGGTTGCAGACGTGGCTGACAGCTCAAACGTTCGTGGGGCCCACAGCTAGGTTAGTGCGCGCCCGAAGCTAGGAAAATAGTTATTTTGTGTGATGAATTGTTTAATTTGCGATGTTTATACTGAAATAAAGTAAACAACATCGTAGTGTGTAATTTTATTACAATTGACGTGCGAGACCGTGTGTTAAGTATTTGCCTCGATATGCGTGTTGACGCGAGTACCGGGTAGTCTAAAAGACTAAATACTAGGCCGGGGGAAATCATATACATATAAAATGAATAAAATGGGTTAAATAATAATATGGAATGTATATTTAGTGGTTAGGGACAAGGTAGTATGCGTATGTTGCGTTTCGGGACGCAAAATCGGGCGTCGGAACACCCGAAATACCACTTTTTGGGTTAAAGACAAGGGCAAGTGTGCCATTTGTGTCATTTTAGGAGTCATTAAATGTTGGAAATGAAGCAAATGGAGTTCATTGAATTGCCTTGAGATGCACAAATGAGGTGAGATGCTAATTCAACTATAAAAGCTAAAATTTTTGAATTACTTCCACCACCTTTTCTCTCTCCTTATCACAAATCCGAAATTGAAGAAGAAGAAACAAGGGTTTTGAAGTTCCAACTTGGTGATTTGAGGAGCTTGGAGTGGTGGAATCATCAAAGCAAGGTGAGATTCACAAACACCTCGACTTTCTTTATCTTTTGATCACAATTTTTGAGGTGTTGGTGTGAGTCCAATAGGGATTGTTAAGTGGTTGTTGAGTAGTTATTTTGGTAGGTTTAAGTGCTATGAAGTTCAGTGGTTTATGTTGTGGTTGTTGTTGGTGTAGGGGTTTAAAACCCAGAATTTTCAGCAAAATTGTTGTCCAGAACACGATTAGCGCGCTAATGACAACTTCTAGCGCGCTAGATGACAATTAGCGCGCAAATGTTCTTCCTGACGAAGAACGGATAGTTGCCTCGGAATCTAGCGCGCTAATTCCAGATCCAGCGCGCTGGATATTGCAGTTTTGACATTATTTTTGCTAAGTGACATAAAACACATTCAATTGACTAAAAATCAACTATAAATGGAAATAGGTCATTTCGAGCAGTAATTTGGATATCTGGGATTCAACGGAGTCGGACCAGGGGTTATTTACGGGACACGGAGTGCGGTTCGAGGTATGTAGTATCCCAACTAAAATTTCTTGAGCAGTACTTTATTTTGCGTTTGAATTCATATTATGTCTTTCAATACTCTATTCTTGGCGTGATTTAATGGACGGACGTTAAGGCTCTCCCTTCGTGCCATTTATGTGTGTATGTACACTAGGCCATAGCACGTGTGTCAGGGATCTCGGTGAATAGGTCGACTCGAGAGTCGCGTCGAGGCAAGTGTGGGTGCGTCGTAGGTTTCACGCCGACCACCTAGCGGATCCAGATACTGGCCTTGCTTAAATGCTACTCGCCGGTAGTAGTCTGTGGGGAGTCCGAAGTATGGCGCTAGTCTGACCCTAGGCTCTAGGAATACACTTTGAGCTTTCACTATTACTTATGCATGCGATGAGCACAATTGCCTGTATTTATTTCCGCATGTTTATTTAATAGTTTTGTTTAAATTCAAGTATTTACTTTCCATATTGCTCACTTAATTTCCTTGGGAATACTCACTCTGGACTCGTCATCTGCCTTTTGTGATGGCTTGAGTGCAGATCCTAGTACAAGTCGTGGCAAAGTCAAGCTTCTAGAGTACCTATGATTCAGAGATATTAAGCCAGACTTGTACGTTTGTATTATATATACTTTGTTTTTATTTTGGAGATTTGGATTGTGAGACACTTCAGGACTCTATATTTTTGATATTTTGATACATTGAGGTGCATTTTTGGCCTATTCTGATATATGGATTTTCCACACTAGGTATGAAAGTTAAATGCATGACTATAATGTTTAATATTTTGATTGTCGACTTCCGTTGTGGTTTGTTATGGTTTAAAATGATCTTAACAGACGACTTGAGTTCAATAACAATTTAAACAGTAAATTGTTGTTTATTGAGGTTAGTAATGATTTTTTGGTGGACGAGATAGCATGTGGGACACAGCTGGCATTGGTAGGCCAGGTTGTGGGCCCGCATTGGCCCCTGTGGCGGTCCATTCGGAAAATGAGTCGTTACACAGAACAAGTGTGTTGACCGTGCACACGTGGCTGGAATGGCAACGAGCATTAGCGATAGGTTTAGCCTGTCGCCAAAAAAATATAGCGACGAGGTTTTTAGCGACGGACAATCCAGTCGCTAAACCCGTCGCTAACGCGGTTCAGCGACGGGATTTACCAGATTAGCGACGGGTTTGCCGGTGGCTAATCTGATACATTTTTGTAGTGAATACACGTCGCTGATCCATTGCTATTCTATCGCAAATTCGTCGTTGTCTGATCAAATCGATTAAAATTTAAATTCGTCGCTAATAGGTCGCTAATTAGCGAAGGACCATATTCTGTCCCTAATTTTTGTCGTTATTCTTGCACATTAACTCTAATAAACTGAAATGCAAAAATATTAAAGCAACATAATTAGTCAAACTAAAGTAGAAGTCATGAGTTCGATTCTCGGCAACAATATTATATTTCTTTCTCCCAAGTTATGGACGGGGTTGGAGCGCCTAACTAACTCCCATGAGATAATTAGTCAAACTAAAGTAATAAGGAGGGGCCAAAAAAGGCTCCAACACCCATAGTTACAAAAAAAATATATAAAAAAAAAAAAAAAAAAAAAAAAAAACAAAAAACAAAAAACAAAAAACAAAAAAAACAACAACAACAACAACAACAACAGAGTATTACTTTTGCGGGTTAAGTATGACGTACATACGTAGAGAAATTGAGACGACATGACTACAATCCATTTTATCATAAGAGTTGAGTACATTCATAGAATATTTTGGAAGTAAACACTTCTCTCCTCCAAACTCCTTAAAATTGCAAATCCTATACATAGTAAATCTACGAGTTGATGAGAAAACCAAAGACACTAAAAGTTATAGTTTGTGAAAAAAAAAAAAAACACTATTTAAGTTAAAACAAAGCTATAAGATACAACTATATATGCAAAAACGAAGTCTCAGGAGACAGCCACATATGCATGAGTATATAGCCATGACTTTCATGTATAAGGCGTCATGGATTTAGCATAAAGTTTTTTCAAATCATCCAAAAATCTTCTCTAAACTCGCCTAAAGCTACCGTCCATAAGAATCCGTCGTGTTTTCAAAAACAAAACTTTCCAATTCCTATATGGTGATGGTAACAGTAAAGATCGATATTGTCCATGTTATAAAACTATAAATATGAAAGAGGCAGGACTGATTTTGAGCATAAACTCAGAACTCTATATTTCATTCAACTTGACAACGTACTTAAATATACAAAATAATAACTAGAAGTCAAAACATAACCGAAAGTCACTAAACTAATAGCTAAAAAACAGGATCCATGACTCAACAATCGAATCAAAAGCGAAATCCTACAAAACAAGCAACAACTAGAAAGCTGAATTAAAGACATGGTCTTCAAGACTAAGTCACATTCTGCAGCATGTATCACATGTTTGCATTAATTTATGCAGCTTCTAAGGCATATTTCAAACACACCTCCTTGCCTTTGAAGCTGCAAACTCCCATCTTGTTCCTGAGTTCTTCAAATTTAATCTTAGGCAAGGCTTTGGTGAATGCATCGGCTATCTGATCTTCCGATCTGCAATAAGTTAATGAAACTTCCCCTTCCTTTTGAACTTCTCTGAGATAATAAAACTTGATCTTGAAATGCTTTGTCTTGCCATGAAACAACTTTGGATTAGAAGAGATTGAAATGGCGAACTTGGTTGTCAACAAAGATTTGTGTTGATTCTTGTTGCTTCAAACTCAAATCATGAAGGATTTTCCTCAACCAGATGGCCTCATTTTTGCTTGTTTGTTGCAGCTATGAATTCAAACTGAGTGCTTTGAGCAACAACTTCTTGTTTCTTTGAACACCAATTGATCACACTGATCCAAGTCGAAACAAAAACCGGTTGTGCTCTTCATATCATCGATTGAACGCCCAATCACTATCGAGAAAAACCAACCGGTGAAAATTATCACATTTAACATATTTAATTCCAAAATCAACAGTTCCTTTAATATATCCGACAATCCTTCTTGGCGACTTGCAAGTGCTCTTCACTTGCACAATGCATAAACCTGGAGAGAAGACTTACGGCTTGCATAATGTCGGGCCTAGAAGGCATGAGGTACATGAGACAACCAATCAAGCTTCTATAGAGATTCTCATTCACTTTGGGAGTCCCATCATCTTGGCGAACTTCACTTTGGCTTGCATTGGTGTGTCTATAGCTTTGCAACTCTCCATGTGAAATTTCTTCAAAATCTCCTTTGCGTATTTCTTTTGGAAGACAAAAACTTCATTCCTCTCTGTCTGAAGACTTCAAGACCAATGAAGTAGGTCATTAATCCTAAATCTGTCATCTCAAATTCCTTGAGCATGTTAGATTTAAACTCATCAATGAGCAGCTGATTGTTTCCTGTGATCAAAAGATCATCTACATAGATAGAAACAATGGTAATGTTAGTGCCTTCTTTTCTTACATATAAGGTGGCCTCACTTAAGCTTTTCTGAAAGCCTAAGCCGATCAAATGATCATCGATCCGACTATACCAAGCTCTTGGAGCCTGCTTGAGGCCATACAAAGCTTTCTTCAATAGGTACACTTTATCTTCTTGATCCTGCACAACAAAACCATCAGGTTGTTCTACAAAAATCTCCTCTTTAAGAAGGCCATTTAAAAAGCAGATTTTACATCAAGCTGAAACACTTTCCAGCCACTTTGAGCTGCCATTGCAAGGAGCAATCTGATGGTATCAAGTCTGGCCACGGGAGCAAACGTTTCTGAAAAATCGACGCCAAAAACTTGTGCATATCCCTTCACGACGAGCCTCGCTTTGTGCTTGTTTACAGAACCATCTGCATTGAGTTTTGTTTTGAAAACCCATTTAACTCCATCACCTTCGTTAGAAGGCCTTGGTACAAGCTTCCATGTATGATTCTTTTCAATCATACTCAATTCTTCCTTCATAATTTGAAATCCATTTTATGTCTTGCATCGCTTCTTGTACTCATTTGGTTCCATTATCGCAACATTGCATCTTGCATAGATGTCTGCAAGTGATCTAGTTCCTCTCGATTGGTTGGTCATCAACATCATCTTGCTAAAAGGTCATTTGCACGTGAATAGGGTCTTTTCATTTTTGAATTCCAATCCCACTTTTCGCCTCCATGAAGACAACATCTCTGCTTGATCAGTATTTTTCGGATTGAGGTGGAAAACTCTATAGGCTTTTGAGGTGTTGTTATAGCCTATAAAGATTCCTGGTTGACCTTCTTGTCCAAACTTGTCCCTCTTGATCTGTGGCACGTGAGTAAAACACAAACAACCAAATATTTTTAGATTTTTCAAATTGGGTTTGAAACCATACCATGCCTCAAAAGGAGTCTTCCCATTCACAGCTTTTGTAGGAAGCCTATTCAATAAGAACACTGCAGTGTTTGTTGCTTCAGCCCAATACTCCTTAGGCAAATCTTTATCATGCATCATACATCTTGCCATCTCAAAGATTGTTCTGTTCTTCCTCTCACTGACTCCATTTTGTTGTGGAGTGTACGGAGTCTGTCAATTGATGATCAATCCGCTTCTTCACAAAGCGATTGAATTGATTTGAAGTGAACTCCTTGCCATTATCTGACCTCAACATTTGAATGGGACTCTCGCTTTGATTTTCAATCCATTGCTTGAATCTCCAAAAGATTCCAGCAACCTCTGACTTGAATCTGAGGAAATAAATCCAGCACATCGAGAGAAGTCATCAATAAAAATTATGTAGTATTTACTTCCCTTGAGTGAAGGAGTTCTTTGAGGCCCAGCAAGATCAGTGTGGATAAGCTGCAGCTTCTTTGTTGCTCTCCAAACAGAATTCTGAAATGGAAGACGCGTTTGCTTGCCATATTGACAAGCCTTGCAAGCATGTATTTCTGACTCAAGCTGGGGCAGTCCTTGAGCAAGCTCTTTTCTTTGCAAATTCAGCACTGCCGCATGATGAAAATGACCCAATCTTTTGTGCCGGATCTCAGTTATGTTGTCATTTGAGGAGTAAGCTGCTTGCTCTTCTTGCAGTGGATCTAATGAAAAACTCTTGCCCTTCATCTTGATCTTGAACACCTCTTCATCTGTTGCATCTTTGATTAAGCATTGGTTGTTCTCAAAAACAACCTTAAACCTCTTTTCAATCATTTGCCCCCCACACTTACAGATTTTGGTTAATATTAGGCACAAATAATACATCTTTAATGACTTTTGTACCTGAGAAACTTTCGATGACAACGGTACCTCTTCCTTCAACAACGATGTGCTCACCATTGCCAATTTTTACCTTGGATTTAACTGATGTATCCAAGTCCTTAAAGAGATCACGATCGAAAGTCATGTGATTGGTGCAACCACTATCTATGAGCCACTTGTCGCTAGAACAACTACTTGCAAAACAGGTTGCAACGAAAAGTTGTTCTTCCTCCTCTTGTTTGTCTGCAACTTCTTGCAGATTCTCTCATGATGTCCCATGCGATTGCATTTGTTGCATTTGATGTTAGGCCTTTTCCAACACCTGAAAGGAGGATGTCCTTTCTTGCCGCAATGATGACAAGGAGGGAAGCTTCTCTTTTGGTCGCCACTATCATCGCTTTGCTATTTTCGGTTGAAATGGCTTCATTTGCATCAATGATCTTCTTCTTCTCATACTTTTTCTTCCCTTTTATGTTGAGATTGATGTGATGCTTTGCCTTTAAAGCTCCTTCTATTGAGCTTTCTTGCGCATCAACCTTCTCGCTCTTGGGCTCGCAAAGCATTCAACAACTCTGCCGAGGTAATCCTTGCGGATCTTTAGAGTTCTCCAATGAGGCGATTGTAGCCTCATATTTTTCAGAGTTTGTAACAAGAATTTTCGAATTATTCTTTTATCAGGAAATTCGTCACCAAGCAATCTTACCTTGTTGACAATGCTTAGAAGCTTGTCAGAGTACTCCTTGATTGTCTCTGACTCCTTCATTCTTTGCATTTCAAACTCCCTTATGAGGTTCAGCACTTGCATTGCTTTGATTTTCTCATCACCTTCATACTCTTCTCGAGAAAATCCCAAATTGCCTTGGCGATTTCGGGGTCATTATTCAGGTGAAGATTGATGATGATACAAGCGACAAATAGACATGCCCTTGCCTTTGTCTTCCTTTGCCTCTTCTCTTTATGATTTTTGAAAGTTGTGCAAGTGTTGGGTTCTCGGACAATGGAGGAACGTCGTAGTCCTCCTCAACGACCAACCACGAGATCACTTGCATCAAGAAAAGCCTCCATCCTATGACCCACGCATGATAACCTTCACCATCAAACACTTGGAGGAGCTTTGCCTTGTAAGGTGCTTCGGGATCCATGTTGCTTTGATGGTTTGTTGGTGAACTAAATTGGGTTTGTTTGATAGTGTAGTATGCTCAAACACTCACGAGTCCCTCAAGAATTGAAGGCTCGATACCCTTTGTTATAAAACTATAAATATGAAAGAGGCAGGACAGATTTTGAGCATAAACTCAGAACTCTATAGTCCAAATAATGACAACACATAGAAATTGCAATAAACCCATGTGCTATTCTATTGCTGATCACATGGTATACACATGAGTTTCAAGAGTCCGAATTTGTCGCAACGAGGTGATTATAGATTCTATCAGTAGCTTTCTTTGCCTTCAAACATTGAGAAAAAAGCAACAAAACATAAAAAACAATGATAAAATTAAGAGTCGGTGTATGTATTTTCACTAATAGAGATGAGAAATTAAGGATTTGTATCCTTTTCAACTAAAGGAGTGTCAATGCAGTACCTGTTGTTCCCAATCAGCGCGCAAAGTGATGATCAAAAGCAATAGACCTTGCACAAAAAGCCCGCATATAATTCCTAGCCATAGCCCCTGCACGCATGCAATTTTTCCATGTAAAAACTGAGCACAATATGCAACAAGTGACTCAAAGTCGAGATTTCATCACTCCAAATTTAACCAAAATAAAAAAAATGAGAGCAAAGTGACTGATATCTTAAAGCATTAAATTCATGCCATATGAATATAGGTTATAATGGTATATAAGAAATTAATAACTAAACCTGTCCTCCAATTTTGAAGACAAAAGCTAACAAAACGCCAGAGGGAACACCGATAAGGTAAAAGGCTCCAAGATTGACAAGAGCTCCAATT
Source organism: Stephania cephalantha (assembly GCA_039657325.1). NCBI lineage: Eukaryota > Viridiplantae > Streptophyta > Magnoliopsida > Ranunculales > Menispermaceae > Stephania > Stephania cephalantha. The sequence goes on along the minus strand of CM077567.1, from coordinate 63,394,634 downwards.
TTTTGCCAACCGCACCCTCTCGCAGTGCCTACACGCAAGATGGATGAGTTAGTTGATTGTCGATTATTTCATTTTGAGAAGCTTTAGTCCTTATAGACGGCGAAGTAGCAAACCTGAAAGGACCGCTTGAAATCCATCAAGCAAGTGAGACAATGCAAGCAATGGAATCATGTTTGTTACATACTTCACCACTTCTTTTTCATTGCTGTAACAATACCCGAGTGTTCTACGCATCAAAATTAATATTGATCCTAGAACAATGCCTATTGTTATGACACTAAATATTGCTGTACGGACAGCCAACCGAGCGGCTTGTGGACGTCCAGCTCCTAATTCATTAGATACCCTTGTGCTACAAAAGAAAGAAAAGGGAATTAGTACAACTAACATTTTAATCTGCAAGAACTAATGCTTATTTTCACTTAGTTTAACTAATTACCTTACAGCCCCGCCAAGGCCAAAGGGTATCGTATAAACAACTGAGTATAAGTTGAGGCTGAGAACACAAGACATCGATCATCAGAAGATAAAATAACAAATCAAAGAAGAAACAAGTTACATAGGTCGATATAGGGATGCTTATAATGAATTAAGGCTTAGCGAAGAATCTGTAATAGAGTTGATTTGCTAACCTGATTGATAATACTGATGTTTCTAGCTTTGGATTTGGAAGAAAACCAGATAGTAGGACAACCAGCTCAAATGTCCAAATCTCCAAGCTGTTCATAAATCATGGCAATCAGAAAACAAGAACATGCATATTTTCACATATCTAGAAGCCAAGGTACATTTTGTACATATATTTACATATGTGCATACCAGATCATTATAGCAGAAGGAATGGCGAGCTTTAGAAAGTAGAGAACGTCATGAAACGTCTCTCGTGATAGACCAGTCCAGGTCTTCTTGCAGGCAGAGGAGAAGTTCACATAACATGCTAGCATCAATAGATTGATCCAATAAGTAGTAGCATTTGCGAGGGCAGCGCCTTTGTTACCAAGACCAGATTTGAAAACCAGAATCCAACACACAAAAATGTGTAACAAGGTTGCACATCCAGCGCTTATCATCATGGGGAAGACGTTGTTTTGGGCTTGAAGGAATCTGATATGACACTGAAGCAGACCATAAGCGAAAATGCTAGGGATCATGAAACGGGCATATTGTCCTGCCTCTCTTGCTATTTCTGGATCTTGCCCGATCGCTATGAGGATGCGACCTGTATTTGCCCAGACTAATGCAATCGGAACACTGACGAGGAAGAGAACAATCATTGCTCTTTGCATCTGTATGCCAACCATTCGATACTGCTTCGCTCCATAAGACTGACCACATAATGTATCCAGTGTGCTTCCCATTCCACTCTACAAACAAAAATATATATCCATGATAAGTCACAATGCCGATACAAGTTCGCCTATTTTATACATACAAACCGGAGTAGGAAGACGATATTCAATCCAATTCAAATCACATTCAGCGATTAAAGTTTAGGAAGCATTAATTCGAGAGATGCACAGACGGTAAACTTAAGTTAGGCATCACTGCATTCACTTGCAAAATTTAGAATATCTTGCAAGGAAATATATTACTAGTACTACTACTGCTACATTGAAACCTGATTCAATCATACACCTAAAGGTAACCCTTCAACAAAACATGGTCTCTAAAGAGTACTCAACCTGTATAAACTTTCATGTAACATGCAAGTACAGAGTAATTAATGACTACTCCAACTATTGTAGCCTTTACAATGAACAATTATGATTAATACCCAGATGTTATAATTGAACATTAGAGTCGATAACAACGGAATCTCAGTGACCGTGCTATCCCATTGCATAGAACATTACATAAATTGTTGACTGCACTGAACAAGACTACTCTTTAAACAATCATATGCTATGCATTCATTCCCATTTGAGGGAGACTTCAACGTATTATCTATAGATAATAAGCTGAAATTCGACATAAAATAATACGATCAGAAAGAATTTAAAAGATGTTGAAAGCTTGACGTCATTAAGGGCATTGAACCAAGGCCGACACCAACTAATATAGGATGGAAAATACTAGAATGACAACAACAATGTCACACCACACCAGTACACCACAAAACACATTGGCTCACAAGAGCCTTCCATGCCACCTCAATCTGCGTGTTATGCATAAACTAATAACATACATGTGAACACTATTATCGAGACATGGGATGGACGGGCAGGTGCCGAACACGTGTAGCTAGGCAACCAGGCGAGAAGCATACACTAGGACAACACCCTGGGGTGGCCTCGGGGTGCAGGACCGCCACTGTTGGTATCAGTGCCTAATTTTGGGAACTTGGGAAATTTACATTAAAGAGAATAAATATTTAATAAACAAACCTTAGATGTGAAAACCCAATGATATTGCCTTAAAACCTTAGTTAGGAAGTGATGTGCGGCGTGTAGAGTTAAGGTTTTATATATGTGTTATATTTTTGTTATATTTATACATATATATACCGTGGTTGATCCAATGCACGCTTCTCAATGTAAGCCATAGACGGACAGTCAACTACGCCTCAGGAGACTAGATAAACTTGCGATGCAGCTAGGGATCAAAGATAAGCATATATACACATGTACAATGTCTCTTTAGTCTCCTTGATGCCAAAAACAAATCAAAACATCAAAATCTAAACATGTACGAGAGTGACCTAGACAGTAAGCGATCAGAGATAGTTGGTTAGGATCATTTTACCCTTGCTCGTACTAGGATCTGTACTCAGCTATCACATGGATGGCTCTTGTGGGCTAATATGTGTCTTGCGGTGTGACATCTTTGTTGTATTTCTAGCACTTCTCATTTAGGATTGAGGCATTGTTGTCGGCATTGTTGTATAATAATATATAATAAGAGGGAATAAATATGGATGAGACAAGCATACCAATAAGCTGAAACCAGTGACAGAAGCAAAAGAGGTAGCCATTGAAGCACCAGAGAGAGGCAGCTCACCCAAATGCCCCACAAACATCACTGATATCACTTGCACACAATACAAAACCATGGTGACCAACATTAGAGGCCCTGCCAACCTCACCTGTCTCTTCATCTCTTCTACAACTAGGCTTTGCTTTCTCATGGGTAGTCCCAACTCATCTTCTTCTCCCCCAGAGATTGCCAACAAAGTTGACTCCAATTCATCTAGTTGTTCTTCACCTTCTCTACCCATTTGTCTCTCTCTCTCAATTTCTCTGAAAACCCAAATTTCTTCTCCTTGTTGTGATGCATAGCGATCTAAAAGTGATCCAAAAAGTGGATTTGAACACGGGTTCTTCAATGCTAGTGACAACGGCCCTTCGAGAAAAGTTGTGGTAGAGTCTTAAGGGTCACACACGTAATCTCAGTTAATTAGTTATTGAGTTTTGGTTCTCCAAAGAAATGAACGACTTTATAAACTTAGGAAGGTTTGCCACGCAAATTTTAAATGCCAAACAGAAACTGTTGGAACAAAAGCTTCAGAGTCACTTGTACAAATTCAATAGTGTAGACTGTGTAGTGCATTTTCTTCTTGTACTCGACCACTTAAAAACCTCAACTCAATAAGAATTGAAGAAATTAGATAATGTATAGAGATAGTTAACAAATAACTTGGGATTCATATTAATTAAGAAATGTTTAAGGATTTGAACAACATGCCATCAAATGCATTAAATCCATCGGAGTGAAAGAGTTAGTTTTAGTCTATGTAGTCGACCCTAATTGATTTGGGATTGAGACGTTGTTGTTGTTGTTGCTGTTGCTGCTGATGCCGCGTAGTCTTCACGTTCCAAAACTTGAACTTTTCCAACGGGTCTTTTGAGAGGCTAAGAAATAAAGTCTCCCAACTTGTTTTTCTCATCTTACCACCTAGCAAGGGTGGCAGAGTGGTAAAAATTTTGCATGTGGGTTTCTTCACTAGGAGGAGGTCGCGTGTTCGAGTCCTTGCGTCAGCAAAGAAATCATTTCCTGGTGATCTCTCCCGATCAATGGATTTGGTGAGACCGACTTGACCCTGTGGGATTAGTCGTACTTGAAGGGTGCGGATATCCATAGTTAAAAAAAAAAAAAAAAAAAAAAAAAAAAAAAAAAAAAAAACTTGTTTTTTTCATCTTCTTACCTTGCGTGCTACTTACTATATAGAATGACACCTCTAACACACACTAGAGTAGAATGCACAATATTAAGCTCACAACCGATGTGAATCCGGACCATTGCTCCATCTGACAGACCTTGCAAGCTGAACTGCTTGTACACTAGACTAGAATGCACAATATTAAGCCCTTCTTTTGTGTGTTTAGGAGGTCATTTGAGAACGACAATGTGTTTAGTTTTTTAACTACCAGAAGCTCTGTACACTTTATTTTCGAGAAATGTTGAAAGCTTAGTATGAATATCAAATTTGAATGAGTTTCCATAGACCAAGCTAGATATACTTACTCAGAAAACCAAACAATCCAATTTCATGTGTGTTCCCTAAAAATATGAGACCACTATCAGCTGAACATATCACAGATGATCTTGCAGAACAATTGCTCCATCTGACAGACCTTGACAAGCTGAACTGCTTTTGACCATTTCTTCAATTCAAGGGTCACTTTACTTCCACACAAACAAAGAGGTTTCAATTCTTGAAGCCAAGAGATCTAACATAGATGAGTTTCAAAGAAAAGTAATGGCAGAAAGAAATTCACTCCTGAGAAAGTTAAAATATAAAATGAAGGCAATAACCATGTTAACTCGATTAGAAATTTAACTGAAAAACTCTGCAAGGAAAAAAAAAAAAAAAAAAAAGCATGATTGAGGTCCTTCAACGAAACAAATACCGAACATGAGCTCAATTAATCCTGCTAAATTTTAACCAAAAATCCACAGGATGGTTTGAATATAGAAACTGTTAACGAAAACCAAATGACTAATATGGAATCTGACTCCAATATTATCCAACTAATACACAGCAAATCTAAATTCATTTGCTTCTGCCATAGGCTAACCTGATATCTGCATAAATTGATGCACTGTGTTTCAGATGGACAACAATGAAATTTGCACAAGTATTCTTGTGGAAACCATTAACGTCGAAATTCATAGAGTATACTGTATAAGTCAAGTAATGGAACAAGAAGTGATAAGTTTATCACAATATAAAGATGGCCTGAAAATGATAAAGAAAAGAACAATAAAAAACCAAGCCGTAAAGTCTTATACTATGAACTTCAAGATGTTAATTTCAAGTCTTCATCAGATCCTAGATATATATGATTCTCTAACTGGTTTATGCTACTGTCCATGCTCTTCCTGGCGACGATGCTCCCTAGTCATATAAGTTCTCAAATTGAGAGTTCATCACGAGATAAAATAACTTAACCAATCAATCAATTACTCTATTGCTGCTTATGGTGCTTCTACAACTAAAATAATCAATTCATTTTGAAAGGATGACATATCTACAAGTAGGTAATAATAAGTAGGAGGATCATCCAATAAATATTATAGGATCACAAACTGGAAGAACACTTTTACAGATCACAGATGCGAACAAGAACACCATGACAGACATTTGAAAAGTCTATCTCTATCCTACAAAACTCACAAGAGTTCCTCGATCTCAAGACTAATACCCGACATTTCCTTCAAATCAATGCTCAGTCCTCATCTATAGTCGTCTACTCTCACCCCTAACCAACTCAACATCAAATGCTTTCATGATCCAAGAAGTAAGGCATCATGTAAATAAACAAATTGCATTCTAAAGGTTTCAGAGTAATTTGAAAGAGAAAATGAAAGCAATGAATTGTGCTTGTGTGACCTGCAAAATGAATTACTATTTCAAAAATCAAATTGATCCGGCTCCAACTCTCACACCATCAGATTCATCAGTTAGTAGAGGGGTAGGCAGTAAATTAATGGAAGATATGAGAATCATAACGAGAAAACAGGTCTGATGTTCAAAAGAGATGAGATATGCAGAAGCGAGTAGTTGGTGAGTAAAGAAACAATGAGGAGGACATTGTCTACATCCTAAATTCACCAGTTCAAGGTATTAACTATTATTACATACTATGGCAAACTGAGCCCTTCACCAGACCTGAAATAAATTGCAACAAGCCAACATAATATAAAGCATTGGAAATCACACGAAAATAACTTGCATTCCATGCCTAATTTCTGCTGCCAATAAACTTCCAGCAGGACATTGGATGGTAAAATAAAGCTTTGAACCACTTTTTTCACCCGAAAGAGCTGAGTTTGATAGGATACTGAGTCATAAATTTTTGGCAATCACTTCCTATAAATGCATCCTGGGTAACTAAGTTTTAGTTAGGTTGATAAGACTGGCAGATATAACTGTTTTAGAATGTCCTGAAAAAAATTAAAACTGCGGCAAGTTTTTCCATTAGATCATCAAAAGGTATGGAAGGCATTGCATCAGGACAGCTGTTTTTAGGAATTTGTCTTTTTAAGGACTACACATCGTGATTTTTCACCAAAATGGCGTCTGTGCTTTTCGTAGGGTGCTCTTAACAATGAAGTTTGGAATATCCATTTTCCACACAGGAACACCATCCGCTTGGTTTTAATCGGTAGGAAAAAAAAAAAAAAAACATATTCAAGCTAATGATTGAGTAGTAGAGAATTATCACTTGCATATATTTATAAGCTGTGCAGAATAATTGTTAGCATATACTCAGGAATCTAAAAGACTGTAACTCAACCAGCTTATAAGAACTATCATAAAGGATAACAAGTGAATGCGGATTCACATACAATTTGCATTTGTCTCATGCCAGAAGATCAGACTAAGGTTTTACTTTCATAGAGCATAGCATTTTTTGATCAAATATAGCACTTAAAGAAGTTGATTTTCCCGCACTTGTACCATATAGGCAGAAAATCTGATTTTAGTTAAAGAACCCCAGACATGAAATATCAATTGCTTCAGATCTATTATGGAAACTTATGTGATTACAAGATAAATTAACTTTGTATGTAATTACAAGAAAAATAACTCACGAAATCATGGGATTCTAGTAAAACAATCCCGATCATGCAATTATCTATTGTACAAGTACAACATTGATTTACAATTACAAATAAAAGTGAAGCACAAAAAGGCTAGAATTGTACCACATCAAATCTTTGGCCCACAAGAAACATATATTCGGCACCATCTTACACCTGAAAGAAAATCTGATTAAGCTCGGAATACTACAAAATTGAGGATTCTGTAACCAGTAAGCAATATAGCCAAAGACTCACCTAACGTTCTTGCGCCTCCATTACTTTGTACTCCACTATATTCACCTCACACTGTCTTCCTCACTTCATCTTTATGAACATTAAAACACGCGCTAGTATTTCTTAAGCAAATGTCTAACGTGGACAAAAAACCAAGTCTTTAACAATGTTTTGTATTTTCTCCACCCCGAGAAATACTTCCCTATCACAACTTTGTAACTAGGCCTTTGCGTAACCAAATTCCAATACTCAACTATTTTTGGCCTACTTCCGATGTATTCTTCTTCCAGATCTAACAACACTATACGAGCCAACACAGGAATTAACATGACATCTGCCATGGTGAACTGTTCTCCAGCTAGGTAGGTTGTTGCACTCAGTTGGATTTCCACCTCATCAAGAAGTTGTACCAGCTCTTCCTCACTTTGTCGCAGAAGATCAGAGTTTTTCATATTGTCTTCTGTTTCATACGCCTCTTTCAACTTAGAGTGGTAGACACTAGCTAAGTCAGGTGATTCAGCCATACGTGCAATTACTACTCGTCGTATGAATTTGGAAACAAAGACTCTGTACTTCTCCGGAATATGTGAGAGGGTGAAATACTTGGGGTTCCAACTTTGAATCTTATGCATCCAATCCGTAACTTCTCTGCTACTGATCAAATTGCTTTCAAAACCTGAGGAGACAATTGTGACTCTTTCTATATACCTGCGGAATTACATGATACTTTTTGAGCCAGTTGCCTTGAATGTAAAGAGAAGGATTAGTCACACCAACAATACAACTTACTGTATTATATCAATAGCGTTGAATAAAATGTGAGCGCCATTTTGAAAAACGGGCAGCTTTGCAGCAGGATTCATGCGGAAGAATGACAAGTCCATGTTTTTCCCTGTGAGAGGATTCACATGATACGAAGTGTAGTCGATGTTTTTCTCCTCTAATGCAAGCCTGACCTTCTGGCTATCCAAGGAGTAAGGGTGATGATATAGCTGCATGTTTTTCTCAACATTGGCCCAAAAAAAAAACCAATCAAGGGGATCAAAAGTAGGAAGACATGTATCAGTTTTTGCTCATCTGCTTGTGCACAAAAAGGTAATTTATATGATGAAACAGACAGTTACGCCGATGCTCCTAAACAATGAATGACAGATTCCTATCAGAAAGATAACAAATGACTAAAGAAAGAGAAGATCAATAGCATCTAAATTTTAAATCACGTATGATGAAACAAATCAGGCTCGCATATTATTCTATGAAACAGTTCGGACTCGCACAACAACGACAACAACATAGACTCAATCCCAAATTAGTCAGAGATCAAACTCTTTCATTGCACTCGATTTAGTGCAATTGATGGCGTGCTTTCCAAATCATATAAAGAGTGACGAAAAGTTTTATGCTGGCTGTCAACCTATCACAACCCTCCCCTATTTTTCATTCTTCGAAAATGGGCTTGAGACCTCTCTCACTCATTTTTCGGCTACAAACATTTCTTTAATTTCATATCAATTTTAATTAGACAAAGACTCCTTAACAACTACTTGTTGTTCCTTAACTAGTGACTCAAGTTCGAGTCCTGGGAATGGAAACACCAACTATGAGAGCTCCCCCCACCTATACGATGCACCACGCGGGATGAACTCGGAGTAGTCGGACAGTCCAGATACCGGGTGGTTTAGACCCAAAAAAAGAGACCCCTTAGCAACAAAGACGGAACATCTATTTCATTTATCAATATTGAACACAATAGAAGCCCATCAATCAATCTTCCAACTACACCAAACAACAAACCCCAATTCTACTCTCTAAGTACAAAATCTCTCCTCAAATTGCAACATATAGAATTCAAAACACTATGTAACAATCAAACAACTTAAAATTCTCACAATTCAAGATCAACCAACAACAATCAAGCCACCCAAAACTTTCATTTCTTTGAGAGCAATCAATTTGATCATGACCCTAAATAACATACAATTAAACAAACGCCCATTGGATCAGAAAACTATATTTATCAAATCTAACCTTGCAATTCCAAAATGTAACTGAAATCAACAGAGATCAGAATTAAATTACCTGAAAAAAATGAGAGCGACAGACAACTTTTGCTAATATTTTTTTCGATCTATGCCCAAAAAGTCTCTAACTTCCACAAAAGAGAGCACAACTCTGGTTCCATGCTCTCACCCGTATCTACGCAACCGTTATTTACATGTCTATAACGGTTGCATCTTGGGTTGGATTGAATCATGTTCGTTAAATTAAGTTAAGATCAGGGGCTCTGAACCTCAAACGTTGATTTGTTGGGCGCGTGGAATCATCGTCGGTAGAAGAAGAAACTGACAGCGAAGACTTTTGAAAGTGAGAGATGGAAAGTAGTGGAAGTTGTAAGAGGACACGTGGCAGGTTGCAGAGAAGAAGAGGACACTGATTTTGCTGTCATTAAATGTGGCTTTGATGTTACGCGTTGTCTAGAAGTTCACAACAACGTGCATGTACATCCGTTTATGTGGATAGTCAGGGTTGATTTGGTTCGTTTTTGCAAGGTAGAGTGTGCAGTGAAAAATTATATTTTTATTTGATTTAACTTTAAATTTATATGAAAATTGTAAATTCTTAAATAAAAAAAAATTAACATAAATACCTTTCAAATAAGGGAAATAGATGTGGCTCATGTGGGTAATAAATAGATAATTAATGAAGGGTAATTGTATTAACAAATTCCTATGAGATAACTCTCTTAAGAAGGTGGAGGAGATATCTCTCACTCTTAGGTGTGAGTTGGAGATAACTTGGAAGAAAGTTGAGCAACCAAACAAAATTACTTCCAACTCCCCTTCAAGTTGTCTCTTGGGAGTTAACTCCACCTCTAACCAAACAAGGTCTTAGAATGACAACTAGTAACTCACACCTCAACACGCATTTCACCCACATGGATTATTCACGCGGCCTCGACCTACGTGTTATATACGGGGATTTATGTGTGCCCGCATCCAGAGTTATATAAAGAAGACTCTTGTATGTGGGCTATGTGTGTTAAGGTCGGCTCTTTTACGTGGATTTATGTTACGCCTTGTCTGAAAGCTCGCAACAACATGCACATACTTCCCCTTTACGTGGATACTTAAGGCATCCGCAATGCTTGTACCCAAAAAAGGAATAATAGCATGCCACATCATCAATTTATTATACCCATTTTTTTCTAATAGTTTATACTCTCTTTAGACTCAAATGAGACCTACAATCACATCACACCTTCTACTTTAAAACAGACAAATTAATACAAATAGTAAAATAGGAAATAATTAATTAATAAAAAAATAAAAACAAAAGTCGGGCCTACAACAACAGTAAAAAGCTGTTGTGGCCCGAATTTTGGGGCGTTTGCGCAGAAGCAAATGCTCCAATATTATTATACCCTCCCCCATTTATCCGGTATGGGGAGGGTATATATAGTGGGTTTAATAGACCCCCTTTAAGACTCCACTGCAGTTGCTCTTATAATGACAACTAGTAACTCACACCTCAACACGCATTCACCCATATGGGCTACCGTTATACACTGGGATTTTATGTGTGCCTGCATCCAGAGGTACATAAAGACGGCTCTTATACGTGGGCTAATATTGATGTATGTTGGGGTCGGGTATGACTTCGGGTTGTCATTCAATAGTCTTGCTTGTATCGGTTGATGGAGCCATCATAATTACGTTTAATAGAGAAAATTCACTTGTTGCCCACAACATTTTGATGAGAAGAAGAATGAACTAAACACCAAGTACCATTCATTAAAGCTTGCTACTCCTTATCCATAGCCTTATTTCATTTAGAATCTTTGAGAGCTATCGGCTTTATTGGGAATGTAACAACTCAATAATTATTTAACCTCTTTATTCGGTAATTTCAGACTAGGATGCCAGCTCAGACCCATGTGTACGTCGCAGATAGGACTAGGGCACTCACGGCTTAGTATAAAATTGTTATTTTTAAGTTTTGGTTGATCTAATTGTGTTGTTTTATTCTAATTTATCAAATATTCATTGCATGTGTGAGTTATATTCGTGTTATCACGTAAATTAGTGCGACGGGTACATCGACAAAGGAAGCTTGTCGACGTGGAACTTTTGGGTAGGCGGTGTGCAGGTACAATAAGATAGCTTTATTAACGCAATTAATACAAATCATTTAAATCTAATGTGACATAATTGAAGTATAAATCATGGCTTGATCGAGTATGTAATATATAATTTAAATGCCAAGGTCATGGTGTGATAAGTCGTTAATTATATAGTTTTATATAAGTTATTTATATATTTTTTTATGGTGAGTCTCTAAAATATTAGTCAAATTGTTCTCATTTATTATTTTCGGGTTTATTGGATCAAGCAGCGAATGAATTCGGGCGAAAAAGTACTCAAAATAGAGTATTTTCTTGTACTGTGATCAACTACAATTTGATCTGTCTCAGTTACACAATACACAGTTGATGAAGAGATGAGAAGAACTTGAATGATCCTACAGGATACACACATGTAACACTGTGCAACCGGAGCCCCTCGATCAGCCTCGAGATCAGCATGGATATCAAGCAAAGATGATAATTGAGGAACGACTAGCCTCGGGATCTGTGCGGCCACGTTTTTCCACAAATTCGCACGAGCCTTCATGTACCTTCCTTCATCTCCGGCAGCCGCTCGAGATCAGTGCAGGTGCTTTCTACCACATCTTCGCACGTCTTACACACCTCTTATTCTCTCCAGCTGCGTGCCACATGTCGTCTCCCAATATGGCCAACACGTCTTCAACAACGTTTCCTTTTTCAATGGTTGCACGCCACGTCATCTGTAACATCAGCTCACCCAGTCCCTGCGTGACACGTGTCTTAGTCCCGGCAAAAAAACACAACAGCCGTCTGATATGCCTCGGTGCACGTGTCACTAACTTACCCACAAAATCGAAGTCTCAAATTAGGTGATTTTTTACAATTAGGACTTAGGGTTTTATTGGAGAACTTTCTACTACGTATTCTATTATTCTCTCTACTTCTCACAGACAATTGTTTTCTCTTTTATTTTAATGGAGTTTCCCATCAACATATCTGGCTAACTTCATCGATCTAGACCAGAGGTGGAGCAAACTGATCTTTTGACATAAACCTATGTGAGATATTATTTATTTCAATTTAATTGCTTTTCATTGGTATTTTATTCCCTTTGTTATTGATTCATTAATTAAGGTTAAATTTAGATTTAAACCCTGATTCTTTTGCCAGTGAGTCGTAAGCATTCGTCCTTACGTAATAACACCACAAGTGATAATTGACCATACCAATTGATTCGCCCCTTTTGTGACAGGTTAAATACCTTAAGGATCTAGGCTAAATCGTACACACTAGTGATCCGGTTGTCTAGGTGTAGTGCCTTCACAAAACCTATTGCGGGCATCGTGTTACCCAATTCCCTTGAGTATATGGTTATACATTTGGCTAGAGAAGTAGTCATTGTCGTACATTGGCTATCGAGAATAGGAAGTGCGAGGACCCGCATACGTTACCGGGTCTATAGCTACTCTAAATTACCTTTGAATTGATGCTTTATATATAAATCAATAACCATAGGTTTGATTATGCCAATAGAGGAAGTTTGTGATACCGAGGGTCTAGGTTTTTTTTCGCGATTGATTTCTTTACATAATATTTTTTTCTTTATTTTTGGTGAATTCTTGACAATCTTTTGCAAAACCCCCATTTTTCCTTTTTCTTTTAAAACCTTAGAAAGAATACCAATCTCGTGGGATCGACCTTTTACCACTATATACAAAATAGTTGTTTTAGGATATATATTTTATTGACGCGTTCGACGCCGTCAATTTTTGGTGCCGTTGTCGGGGATTGGTTTTTTTTTTCTTTCTTTGGTTTATTTATTTATTTATTCTTTTTATTTTTTCTATCTAGTCCATTGTTCTTAACATGTATATAGGCAACTCCATGATGATTTCCTACTCCCACAATTATGGTCAATTCGAAGAGTCACATTTTTACAATGTGAATGGGGTAGGTAAGTCACATAATGAACATCAATTTTCTAACATGCATTTTTTTGTGCAACAGGTTGAGGTTTGTGAAATTTGTGCGGATTACTCTCATTCGACATATGCTTGTCCTTGCTATCCAAAGTATGAGAATCATCAATATTCTAGCTATGGATCGCCACAACCCAATTTCTTTAAGCTCATGCAAAGTCCACAGACTCCTCAACATAAAGAGAGGTCTATACAAGACATGATGAATGACTTAATCTTCAGCTAAGAAATACCTTTTCAACAAGTTGATCAATAGTGTCATGAAAAAAACCAACAATTTCAACAAAGCACCTTTTTGGAATATATGATAAAGCAATTAATAAGTGGTCAACAACGCCTACATGAAGTGTTTCAACAATTTTAGCATGTGAATCCGAGGTTGCAAATTTGGAAACTCAACTTATTCAAGTGAATACCGCACTTCAGAATGTGATTAATGAGAAAGAGTTGTGTAATACACAACCAATATTTTATCCAGATGACAATCTGAGTGCTAATACATTGAAAAGTGTTGAGGTGAATGAAGATGCACATATGGACTATTGGAGCGAAACAGTGGAAGAACTTGAAGTCTTTCAAACGAGCAGACATTATCATTGCACAAAATGAAAATGAGTAAAATGAGATGAAAATTAAAGTCATTTCAAAAAGACCGAAGGAGCCGCATAAAAAGAGCGAGGAAGACCAACATCTATTGTTGGTGAAACCACCCACCCCCCTTGTATATTTGTTAAACCTTACAAGGGGGTGGAAGTAAAGGAGCGTTCACATATTTTCTACACTGCCGATACTTTTGTGTTGGATGATCATTATGCGATAGAATCTCTTGTGTTAGAACTCCCAAATGAGCTCCCAAGTCTGAAAGAGGGCGTGCATGTTGCATTGCCCAGAGCTATAGATGCACCATTTATTGTTGATATCTCGAAAGGAGAAGGCATCACATGATAAATCGCATCAAGTCTAGCCAAAGACATCAAACAAAGGCGCTCTTGGGAGGCACCCCAACTTTTTATCCCTTGTTTATTTGATTTCCTATTTTAGTATTCTCTTGTATTCTTATCATTATCTCTTTGGTGACTTTTTACAGGTGTTGCGATCTCTACATAGCGCACCGAAATGTGAGAGCTCGATATCGCTCATGCGCCTCATCACATTGTCATATACCCATAGTTAGTCGTACCGAGACTTGGTAAGCTTACCCAACTTTATTTTGTTTACTTGTTATATAGGGATTAGTGTTAGTTTTATGCATGAACTTGTATAATTTCCTTACTTATATATCTATCGTGTTCTTTCACCATCTTGCATGTTTATATGTGCACCTTTTGATTTGTTTTGAACCTTGAGGACAATGTTCGAAATAAGTTTGTGGGTACTTTAGGATTTATGGATTGAGTTGGATAAATTTCTTTGCGAAGGACCGCATGTGAGATCGTTTAAAATTTTCAATTATGCGTGGTTATATGTGGTTGGCGGGTGGTAGTGGTTAGGTGGATAGATACCGATCTGTCTACCCGACCTTATCTTCTTTGCCCACCCTACCCAGACAAATAACGAGTCTGGTACACAAGGTGGGCGGTTAGATGTCGAGTAATTAGCCGACATACCCGATCTAGCCAGGTTGGGTAACGGGTAACAAAAAGTTTTTTAGTTCCTACCCGACCCGACCCGACCCACATATGATATTTAATTAGCAAAGGATAATAAATACAAGTACTTGTCATCCAATTTAGTGTGCTTATATGAGACACTTAAGTCTAGATAGAAGGCTGAAGTCTCTCTTATATAGGAGAAATCTTATTATACCTACTCTATAAGCAATGTGGGACAAATAGATAGGAGTTTGAGTCTCGTCAAAGCTAGCACCCAACACTTATTTCTTACCTTCCTCTTTCTATGTGAGACAAATGAGGTGTTTTCATTTCAACTTTTAGTCCTAAATCGATTATGGCACTAGTGAGGAAAAATTCTCCCATATATAAAAAGAGATAATGAAGTTGATAATTCCATAAGCTATACTAGTACGTTTGGCAAAGTTTTATTTGAATCTCATGCAAGGCTAATAACTTATTACATAGCCAACTTAAGCTAGATTTTTAATTTTTTGAGAACTACATAGCCAGCTTATAACATGTTTCTAGCCTTCACTAATTTGATGTTAATTGACACTATGGCCAGTGGATTAAAGATGCGCGCATTAATATTTTGTTAACATTATTCCTCAAACTCAAACAAAGAAGTTACTACAAAGAAGTTACCGCTCGTGGGTCATTTAATCCCACATCAACTAAATATAAGAGAGAAGCTTGAAAATTGGTTTTAAAGTAGTTGAATTTCTCTCCCATTTAGTCCCACATTGACTAAACACAATAGAAAAGTTTTAGAATTGCCTTTAAAAGAGCCCCCTTCTAGTGGAAATTCCACACTTTGCATCAAGTGGGTTAAAGTTTAGCTTGGTTAAAAAACTTTGGTTTGGCTAAACAAAATTTAAAAAGTTTCATTTTTTTGTCGGGCAAATGGGTAAATTATCCAACCCGCTTTACTCGACCGAAAACAAGTTGGGTAGGAGTGGTGGGTTGGTAAGTATTGGGTAATTACCTGATTTACCCGACTTTCACGGGTTGGTGAAAGAGTATTACTTTTGTTATTCGAGCCGTCGGGTCAGATAGAAAAACACGTTGGGTAACGCCTTGGACCAGACCCATGTCCACCCCTAGGAAGGATGGTGTTTAATATCACTTATTCTCTCATTTCTTCCATTTCATTTCCCTTCATACTTCTCTTTCTCATTTCATTAGGAGTTGATACACTTTCATGCATGTAATTAGTATAGTTTCATTTTTATTATAATTTAGAGTCACCCAAAACTTTGTTTCATGCCTTTAATTGTGGATGAGCAAACTATAGCTGCCTCTTTGACTTAAAACTTGAGAAAAATTAGGAGAAACAATCACTTTGGCTCGTAGCCCGACATTTTTATGATTTTATATTAGGGACTTAGTATGAGGGTTAAGCCTTGTGCTAGATACCAAGGGGCGGACAGTCAGAACTGTGCAAGTGGAAAAAATCAGATTTTTAGGGTGCTAGAACGAGGATGTAACCCATTTGAGGCTGAATTCCTATGAGTGAACCACTTTTAGGGAAATGATTTAGCTAATTTTGGAATGAAAACCTTTAGCCTTAAGCCCACCTAAAATAATTTCCTTAGTTAACCCATTTTGAGCCAACCCAACCTTTATTTTTTTCATACCTAACGTTAAACCCATAGACATAGCATGATATATTCCTTTACCTAGTTGGAAAATAGTCTTAGATTGAAATCTTTAAAAAGAGACATGAGGAGAAAAAGATTAGAGAAATTTTTTTTTTGTTTATATAACCAAAATAAGGGAAAAGTTATGATTAAAGAGTCTCACCTAAAACGACATCCGCAGGAAATGGAGCAAGGAGCCAAGTGGTTGGAAAAAGGTGAGGGCTGTTCATATTAAAAGAAAATTGAATTTAAGTGCAGTATAAACCACTATCATGTTCTCAGAAAATCTTTTGACAGTCTAAGTTTTAGTTTTCTAATGTTTTGTATTACCTTTATATCATTTCCTTAGTACCTTATCCTAGCCATGTTACAACTTAATTAAAGTCCTAGTGATTCCTATTGGTACTAAGTCTACAATAGTGTAGAGTGTGGTTATATTTCTCGCTTATAGTACCTTCTAAGCGTTGATGCGCTATTTTCACAAAGATTGTAAAATTGGGTGCTTGAATGTATAGACCAAGAAAACTCATGAGTAATCGATGGCTTTTGTCTTGATTGAGTCTATGTCTTTAAAGTGTGATCTTAATTATGTTTTGGTTGCGGTTCTTGTGATAACATAACTCTGAAATTTCTTGAGTGACTGGTTGGCGACTATATAAACCAAAGGGACTCCATGAATTCAAAATCGGGTATAAGATTAGTTTAGTTAGTGCATACCTCTATTAGAAGTCTAGTTACTTTTGGTTCGTCATTTATACCTTTGCTCGAGACGTGCAAAGTCTAAAGTTTGTGGGTATTTGATAAGTCGTTATTATGTAGTTATATATATGTTATTTATATGTTTTTTAAGGTTGAGTTTCCAAAATATTAGCCTAATTGTCCTCATTTATTATTTTCGAGGTTTATTGGAGTACGCGATTGAATCTGAGGTGAAAAACTACTCAAAATAGAGTATTTACTCGTAGTGTGATAAGCTATTGTTTGATCTGTCTCGAGTTACGCAATACACGAGTTGATGAAGAGATGAGGAGAACCTAAATGTTATAGCAAGATACACACTTGTAACACTTTGTGCAACCAGAGCCTCTCGATCGGCCTCGAGATCAAGCATGGATATCAAGCAAAGATGAGAAATGAAGAACGACTTGCCTTGGGATTCGTGCGACACGTTCTCTTATAAATTCGAGTGAGCCTTCATGTGTCTTCCTTCATCTACAAAGCCGTTCGATGGTCCTCGAGATCCATGCGAGTGCTTTCTCCCATATCTTCGCACGTTTTGCACGTTTCTTCCTCTCCCTAGCTGCGTGCCACGTGTCGTCTCCCAACATGGCCAACATGTCTTCAACAGCGTTTCCTCTTCCAATCGTTGCATGCTACGTCATCTGCAATCGCAGCTCACCCTTGATCCTTGTGTGACACATGTCTTGGTCCTTGCAAAAAAGGCACAACACCCGTCTGATATGCCTCGGTGCACATGCCACTAACTTACCCACCAAAATCGAATTCTCTATCTTCCAGAGAGCAAATTAGGTTGTTTTTTTTATAATTAGGACTTAAGATTTTATTGGAGAACTTTCTACTGCGTATTCTATTATTCTCTCTACCTCTCAATGACAATTGTTTTCTCTTTTATTTTAATGGAGTTTTCCATCAACATGTCCGGTTAACTTCATCGATCTAGACAGGAGGTGGAGCAAACTCCTCTTTTAGCATTGTTAGAGATCAAGGTTCAGTGAACATCACAGCTGTTGTTGTTGACAAAGCAATAAATGGTGGACAGTTTGAAGCATCAACTGGACCACAATTCGATCATGGTTAATTTGGCTAGTTGTCATGTGGTTGTAACTATTTCGTTAGTCTGTTTAATAATAAGCTGTTTTTGTTAGTCTCATGTTGTAAATTAGTTATTTTAGTTAGTTAGTTGTTGTAAGAGTGTCTATAAATATGACACTCATGTTGTAAACAATTTCAATTCATTCAATACAAATCTCGTTTTCTCTTTAGTTGTTGTTTTGTTTCTTCAAGTTTTAGTTTTCTCTGTTTGAGCAGAGTATTCACTCTTTAGTGAATACTTCACATGGTATCAGAGCCATCTCATCCTACAATGGCAGATATGAAGGAGATTCTAGTGGTCTCAGCACGTTTGCTGATGTTACTGCAATAGCAAAGTCTATCAACTTCAACGTACCTACAAAGCTTGATGAAGGTAATTACATTTAATGGAAAGTGCAAGTAAGAGCTGCAATTCGAGCTTTAGGATTGGATTTTTTCATTGAAAACAAGAGATCATCAGTTACATCAGATTCATGTAACTGATGAAGTTCTGAGTAGGTGTGACAACTTGCTTATGGTTTGGTTGTTTTCAAACATAAGCAAAGATGTCATTGGACATGTCACTGAATGTGAGTCCTCTTTTGAGATTTGGAAAACATTGGAAAGTTTGTTTGCTCAGTCATCAATGGCACGAGTTCTTCAACTCAAGAAGAAGCTAAACAACATAAAAAAAGGTTCATCTTCAATTTCAGAGTTTGTTCTCAAAGTTAAAACAATAGCTGCTGAACTGAGGTCAGTAAATCAAGTGATTACTGAATCTGATATGATTCAATCAATACTAAGTGGTATTGGTCATGAATTTGATCCTGTTGTGGTTTTAGTTTCTTCTCAAAAAGCAAATATGTCATTACAAGATGCACAATACATGTTGATGATGCATGATCAGAGAATAGAAGATTTAAACCAAGTTTCACAAACTGATTTGAATAATGTTTCAGCAAATTTTGTTGACAGTAGTGACAAGAAGTCACAAGGTATGAAAGTTAGTTCTACACATTTTCAAAATAGATCTAACAATGGTTTTCGAGGTGGATTCAAGAATCGTGGAGGAAGGACTGGAAATAGAGGAAAAGTTTTCTGTCAGCTGTGCTACTAACATAGACATATGGCCCTTCAATGCTATCACAGACTTGATCAATCATTCTATGGTCCTCAAGGCCAGAATCCTGCTCAAAACAGACGGCCTCTTGCACAGCTTCACTATCCAATGTCTCAGAATGCTCAACCAACTGCACCTCAAGCAATGATCAATCATTTTCAAGGCATGATGGTGACTCCTGAGAATGTAGTTGATCCAAACTGGTACATGGACAATGGAGCATCTAGTCACATGACTTCTGATGGATCAGCTCTACACAATAAAACTGAATACAAAGGTAATCAGTTAGTCACATGTTGGTAATGGTGAGTTGTTAAATATCTCTCATACTGGTAATGTTGTGATTCAATCTAATTCAGTTCCTTCTCATTCTCTTCAACTACATGATGTTCTTCTTGTTCCAAAAATAGCCAAGAATCTTATAAGTGTTTCAAAACTTACTTGTGATAACAATGTTATTACTGAGTTTACTCCTTCTTCTTTTTCTGTCAAGGACAAGGATTTGAAGACAACATTTCTTTAAGGAGTGCTCCATAATGGCTTGTATTGTCTTCCAAATTTGGTTCTTTTCCATCTCAGTTCGTCTCTTTGTTTCACCTGTTTTTCTTCTAATTCTTGTACTACTTCACTTGTTAGTTCATTGTTACTACTTGATGTATGGCATGTTCGGCTAGGACATCCATCTAGTTGAGTGTTACACAAAGTTTTATCTTCATTAAACAATACTACAAATAAATCTTGCATATCTTTTTGTAACTCTTGTAAGGTAGCAAAGATGCACAAACTTCCTTTTCATTCTTGCAATATAACTGCTACTAAACCATTGGAGTTAGTTTACTCGATCTTTGGGGTCCATCTCCATTGTTATCTTCTCAAGGTTCAAGGTATTACATAGTTTTTGTTGATGCTTTTAGTCGTTTTACATGGTTCTATCCTCTCAAATTTAAATCGAGATGCATATCTTCGCTTTTCGCATTTCATTAAACAAAGTGAACTACAACTTAACTCCAAGTTAAAAGTTTTTCAATCTGATATGGGCCTTGAATATAAACCTATTGAGAAGTTTTGCAATGCATCTGGTATTGTTCATCGTTACTCTTGTCCATATACACATCAACAAAATGGTGTTCTGAAAGAAAACATCGTTCTATTGTTGAAATGGGACTTACTCTTCTTGCTCACTCAAAGTCGCCTTTTCATTTTGGGAATAGGCATTCATCACAACAATTTTTCTTATTAATAGTCTACCATCTGTTGTTCTTGGTTTTAAATCTCCATATGAGGTATGTTTTTGTAAACTATCGATTATTCCTACTTCAAAACTTTTGGTTGTGCTTGCTATCCAAACCTTTTCGCCTATTCTCATCATAAATTTAATTTTCGATCTTCTAAATGTGTCTTCATTGGTTACAGTCCTAGGCATCATGGTTATAAGTGTTTACATTCAAATGGCAAGATTTATATTTCTCGTGATGTTGTGTTTAATGAAGATGACTTTCCTTATTCTAGCATTTTTTCTTCAAATCATTGTTCCTCTTCTTCTTCTTCTAGTCTTCCTTTGTCTGTTCTGCAACATTGTCCTGTTTCTTCTTCTTCAAAACCTTCATTTGTTTCTCCTCCATTAGACTCTTCTACTTCTCATCCTTTTGTTTTACCACCATCATCTTTCCCTACTATTCCTTCGGTTCCTACTTGATCCTCCATCACCTTCTTACCTTTTTGAATTACCTGCGATCCATGACTTCCTATTACCGTAACTAATATTAACACTCACCCTATGCGAGACTAGAAGTAAAAGGTGGTGTTTATAAACCAAAAGCATTAGTTGTTACTTCTCCATATGCTTTGGTACACTCTCTTACCGAACCTAAGTCTCATTAAGGATGCTCTCGCCGATCCAAATTGGAATTCGGCTATGATGATGAAATTAATGCATTGGATAACAACAATACTTGGACATTGGTTCCTCCTACTTACGATATGAGTATTGTTGGTTGTAAGTGGGTTTTTCGAGTTAAAACTACTCCTCTTGGGAAATTCGAGAGGTATAAGGCAAGACTAATGGCTAAGGGTTTCCATCAGATTCTGGTCTTGATTTTGGAGATACTTTTTTCTCTGTTATTAAACCTTCCTCTCTTCGTATCATGTTTACTCTTCTTGTTACTTATCGGTGGCCTATCAAACAACTTGATGTGAACAATGCTTTTCTCAATGGTGAACTCTCGAAGATGTATTCATGAGTCAACTGAAGGGTTTATTAGCAAAAAATATCCACAATATGTTTGTAAATTTGAACAAAGCTTTGTATGGTCTCAAGCAGGCTCTCGAGCATGGTTTTCTAAGCTAAAAACAGTTTTGCTCACTTGGGGATTCACTAATAGTTCAAAGTGATGTTAGTTTCTTCTTTCAAAGGACTGATTCTTCTATTCTCATGCTCCTTGTATATGTTGATGATATTCTAATCACAGGCTCCAATCCTTTATTAATTCAGCAACTGATTACATGGTTGAATTCCAAGTTTTCTCTCAAATCCTTGGGGGATGTGGATTATTTTCTTGGTTTTGAAGTTTATAGAGATTCTACTGGGTTGTATTTATCTCAACATAAATACATTCTTGATCTTCTCAAGAGGACTAACTTGTTGGATTCAAAACCTTTATCTTCTCCTTATTCTGTTGGAGCTAAACTTAGTGCTACTGGTGGTGTTCTTTTCTCTGATCCTACATTGTATAGGAGTACTTTGGGTGCTCTGCAGTATCTTACTTACACACGTCCTGATCTAAGTTTCATTGTTAATAAGCTTAGTCAATTTCAGCAACAACCTACTGATCTTCATTGGGCAGCTGTCAAACGAGTTCTTCGTTTTTTAAAGTCTACTCTTACAACTGGTATTGTGTTTCGTCCTGCAACCTCTTTGTCTCTTGAAGTTTTTACTTGATTCTGATTGGGCTGGTGATGTTGATGATCGTCGATCTACTAGTGGAGTGTGTGTTCTTCTTGGTGGAAATCTAATTACTTGGTATTCTAAGAAGCAATCGATTTGTAGCACGCTCAAGATCTTGAAAGTTGAGTATCGTGCACTAGCTTTGGGTGTTTCGATATATTGTGGACTTCCTCCTTCTTCATGAACTTGGTTTTACTTGTTCTTCTAAGCCTATACTTTGGTGTGACAATACTAGTGCCGAGCTTTGGCTTTAAATCCTGCTTTTTCATGCTAGGACTAAGCATATTAAGGTTGATGTTCACTTCTTGCGTGAAAAGCTTGCGGTGGTTTGTTTGAGCTTCGTTATGTACCAACAGAACATCAATCGGTGATTTATTTACTAAGATTGAGTCTACTCCTCGGTTTCATTTTCTTTTTTCCAAACTGAATCTAATTTGTTCACCTAGATTCGGTTTGAGGGGGCATGTTAGAGATCAAGGTTCAATGAACATCACATTGTTGTTGTTGTTGACAAAGCAACAAAGGGTGGACGATTTGAAGCATCATGTTGGACCACGATTCGATCATGGTTAGTTGGCTTGTTGTCATGTGGTTGTAAGCTCAATTTTGTTAGTCATGTTGTAAATTAGTTATTTTAGTTAGTTAGTTGTTGTAAGAGTGTCTATAAATATGACACTCATGTTGTAAACAATTTCAATTCATTCAATACAAATCTCGTTTTCTCTTTAGTTCTTTGTTTTGTTTCTTCAAGTTTTAGTTTTCTCTGTTTGAGCGAGTATTCACTCTTTAATGAATACTTCACAAGCATAAACCTATGTGAGATCTTATTTATTTCAATGTAATTGCTTTTCATTGATATTTTATTCCCTTTTTATTGATTCCTTAATTAAGGTTAAATTTAGATTTAAACCCTGATTCTTTTGCCAGTGAGTCGTAAGCATGCGTCCTTATGCAATAAGACCAAACAAGTGACAATTGATCATACCAATTGATTCGCCCCTTTTGAGACCGGTTAAATACCTTAAGGATCTAGGCAAAATCGGACACACTAGTGATTTGGTTGTCTAGGTGTAGTGCCTTCAAAAAATTCATTGCAGCCATCGTTTTAAACCCAATTCGCTTGAGTATAGAGTTATACGTTTGGCTAGAAAAGTAGTCATTGTCATACCTTGGCTATCGAGAATAAGAAGTGCGAGGACCCGTGTATGTTACCGGGTTTATAGCTACTCTAAATTACCTTTGAATTGCATGCTTTATATATATCGATGACCATAGGTTTGACTATACCAATTGAGGAAGTTTGTGATACCGAGGGTTTAAGTTACTTTTCTCAATTGATTTCTTCACATAATATTATTATTCCTTGTTTTTGGTGAATTCTTGACAACCTTTTGCAAAATCCCCGTTTTCCCTTTTCTTTTAAAACCTTAGAAAGAATATCAATCTCTATGGGATCGGCCCTTTGCCACTATCTACAAAATAGTTGGTTTAGGATATATATTTTATTGATGCATTCAACGCGTGTCAATTTTCGGCGTCGTTGCCGGGAATTGGTTTGTTTCTTTCTTTGGTTTTCTTTTATTTATTTATTTATTTTATTTTGTCTATCTAGTCCCTTGTTCTTAACATGTATACATGCAACTCCGCAATGGTTTCCTACTCCTACAATTATTGAAGACTTACATTATTACAATGTGAATGGGGTAGGTATGTCACATAATGGACATCAATTTTTTAACACGCGTTCTTTTGTGCAACAGGTCGAGGTTTGTGGAATTTGTGCGGACTACTCTCATTTGACATATGTTTGTCCTCACTATCCAAAGTATGAGAAACATCACTATTCTAGCTATGGATCGCCATAACCCGACTTCTTTAAGCTCATGCCAAGTCAACAGATTCCTCAACATAAAGAAAAGTCTATACAAGACATGATGAATGACTTGATCTTCAACCAAGAAATACTTTTTCAACAAGTTGATCAACAAAGTGTCATGAAGAGAACCAACAATCTCTACAAAACACATCTTAGAAGATATGATAAAGCAATTAATAAGTGGTCAACAATGCCTACATGAAGAGTTTCAACAATTTCAGCATGTGAATCTGAGGTTGCAAAATTTGGAAACTCAACTTATTCAAGTAAATACCATTCTTCAAAAAATGATTAACGATAAAGAGTTGAATAAAACACAACCAATTTTTTATCCAGAGGAGAATATGAGTGCTGATACATTGAAAAGTGTTGAGGTGAATGAAGATGCACAAGTGGACTATTGGAGCGAAACAACAGAAGAACTTGAAGCCTTTCAAACTGAGCTAGATATAGTCATTGCACAAGATGAAGATGAGGAAAATAAGATGAAAATTGAAGTCATTTCAAAAAGGCCGGATGAGCCGTAGAAAAAGGGCGATGAAGACCAACATCTATTGTTGGTGAAACCACCCACCCTCCCATACATATTTGTTAAACCTTACAAGGGGGTGGAAGTAAAAGAGCGTTCACATATTTTCTACACTGTCAACACCTTTGTGTTGGATGATCATGATGCGATAGAATCTCTTGTTAGAAATCCCGAATGAGCTCTCAATTCGAAGGAGGGCGTGCATGTTGCATTGCCCAAAGCTATAGATGCACAATTTGTTGTTGATATCTCGAAATGAGAGGGCATCACGTGATAAATCACATCAAGTCTAGCCAAATACGTTAAACAAAGGCGCTCTTAGGAGGCACCCCATGCTTCTATCCCTTGTTTATTTGATTTCCTATTTTAGTATTCTTGTGGTATTCTTATTATTATATCTGTGGTGACTTTTTACAGATGTTGTATTACGAACCAGCCTATATAATTTGGGCATAACTTGCTCATTTTAAATCAAAATGAATCCAATCTGGTGTTATTTGAAAGCTAACTCGAAGGGGAACAACTTCGTCCTACTAGAAATTTTGTAATTCGAATGTTTTCATGTCCAAACGTGCTTTACAAATAGGTGATTGAATGCAGTAAGAGATTCTTGAAACTAAAATTTTAAAAGCATTACTCCCTAAATACTTATCCAAATGAGCTGATTTTTTAGTATGTTGTTATTGGGTATGTTAGCTGCCTTGTGATCATGATTCTTGAAACTATAGATTGAGATAAATAAATTTTTTAAATCTGCTTTGGTTGTATTAGGTTCCAACTTGAGTTATTTTTGGTAGAATTACAATATCTCTTTTGTTTTAAATCAGAATTTTGCAAACCAAACCTTTTCGAAAAGCTAAGATAGAGGCCAAAAAACTTTGTACTGGTGGAAGATTTTAAGATTTGGACAATTTCATACCTAAAAATGTGTTGCAACATAAGACCGAAATTGAGACTGTATTTTGTCATTAGGGGTTGATTTAGGAAGATAAATTTAAAACTTATTCAACTAATCTGAATACACAATAAACACACTTGATTTACTTCAGAGACTGAAAGAACGTAGCTCGGGTATCGGAGAGCTAGGCGGGGTCGGATTCGGGAGTTCGGGTAAGTCAGAGCGCGTGTGTGAGGTTTGTAAAATCCAATGGAACGTCACTCGAGTATTTCTTGCTTTCATTACTATTTTACTCTATCTTGTTCAGTGTATTCATGATTCTATTCCTTATTTACTTCAGTTATCTATGTTTGTGTCATTGTTTGAATGGTTGGTTGAGTTTACTCCTACCGGGTATTCTGTTGTGTGTCTATGACACGCTAGACCATAACATGTGTATCAGGAGTCCTCGGTGAATAACGACCCGAACTACTTTCTCAATACATGTGTCAGTGCGTTGTGAGTCTACGCGGCCACCGAGAGGACCAAGTGATGGTCCAGTTAGGTGTGCCCACTGGTGGGATCTTGGGGAGGGTATCCAAAGTATGGTCTAGTCTGACCGGGACGGGCACACACGTTTGCGCTTTATTGTTATTTACACATGCGATTATCCATTTACAGTTGTCCATTTAAATTTTGCTTGTTTATTTAATAGTATTTATTGGATTTCCTTTACTTTATCATATGAATGCTCAGTGAATTTCCTTGGGATTTTACTCACTGGACTTGTCATCTGTTTTGTTGTAATGGTTGAGTGCAGATCCTTCTACGACTAACGGTAACGGGATTCTTGGGGACTATCTCTGAGCTCGCTCACTGTTCGGCACACTACTGGTAGGTGTTTATTTACATATTTTGTTATATATTTTGGGTTTTTAGGAGACTTATAAGACACCAGTACTTGTATATATTTACTTTTGTCGCCTGATATACAATGTACTCTATTCTGGGTTTTTTATATTATGATTGATGCTCTATATGACTTGAAAGTTAATGAAAATCCATGTTTATGTTTACTTTAAGGCTTTCGCTGTAAATTACTGATTATCTACTTGCAACTCTGTAAAACACAAACCACACTTATAAATGGTTAATTCGAAATAAAAGAATGTAAATTTTAACAAATAATAATATATAGAATATGACTACCAACACGCACATCAAGGAGTGCTGACGTGGCGTTGACATCAGTAGGGCTGCGGGACCCCGTTGCAGCTCGTTCGGCAGCCGCAGGGCACTGCCACAGTTCCTTAGATCATGGGATTAGCTTATACACATGGTTATGGCTTGGGTTTAAGTATTAGTCCGTTTTGTAGGACTTGTTCGGTTGGGAGTATTGAGGGTTGAATTAATGTGGTTGCAATAGGTGAACTTATAAAAGTGCCCCTCCCTTTATAAATTCCCAAAATTGATGATGACCCTTAGTTTTTTTTTTTTTGTTTATGGGACTTTAAATGACTAGTTTGTGAAATTTGAATTTTTAATTTTGTTGTGAGTTGAACATGTATTTGAAGTTAATGGTGTCGGCTCTAGTCCATGTGGTTTATCTTATTTATGTAAATAGAGTCTTGTCAAATTTATTTTAAGTTTTTAAAATTTTATCTATTGGGATATTTGCTTGGAGGATGACACCTATCAAGCAATGAATCAAGCTTTTCAATATTGATTTAATGAATAACATGAAGGCGTTGAACATTTATTAAATTATGCACTTAACAGGTTGGTATTTGCATTTATTGATTACTTGTTTTTGACAAAGACTTTGAACAATTTGTCCATCATCATTTATACAATTTTTATATTATTTATTGGTTACTAGTATGTATAGTCACTTTAATGTTGCATATGGTTTCACCAGTGCGTCAAACATGTTATTGTATGAGTGATGAGGGCAATCTTGTCATTTGGTGAGTCAATCGGACTAACTAATACAGTCAAAACCATGGTTCAGAATAGTCATAAGGATAGTGGATTGCATAGTCCACTCGACTAGATAGTAGGCGAACTGAACACCTGATTTAAGCAGTCTAACTGCTTAATTTGACCTTATAACACGAACTGAACATGCAATTATAGTCTTCTCTATGATGTATTGATATATCCCTCGATGTTTATATATTGTATTGAATTACTATTTTGTAACAAAGAGGGGTTGGGTTATAGTTTTACAACCGAGGTTTATTCTAGTTGTTGTATATTTTGTAATTATCGAAAAAGTTTTTAAATTCCCGTTGTGTTTTGTTTTTAATTATTCGATTATCAATATATATGTTGTGTTTATTATGTATTATTGAGAGGTTTTTGGCTTTAGTCAAGTCTAATAAATCATTCGATCTCTCTTGGACTGATTTAAAAGTTTGCCTAACAAATTTTGATTCAATGCATATTTCACATTTTTTATTTAAATCAATGTTGAACTTAGGCAATAAATTTAATTTAACCATTCTGTAAATAGATCTTTTATTCACGTGTCCTAATCTAGCATGCCATAAATTAAATGAATCAACCATATACGCAGAAACGATCATTCTATTACCAGTAGAGTTAACTATTACAACATTGAGCTTAAAGAGACCCTCTGTGAGGTATCCCTTACCTACATACATTCCACCCTTGGTGAGAACAAACTTGTCAGACTCAAACATCAATTTGAACCCTTTCTTGTTAAGTAAAGGGCCAGATACAAGGTTCTTCCTGATCTCAGGAACATACAACACATTGAGTAAAGTGACTATTTTTCCACTAGTGAACTTGATCTTAACAGTACCTTTGCCTTCAACCATTGAAGAGGATGAATTTCCCATATAAAGCTTTTCTTCACTATCAGCAAGAAAAAACTTTGAAAACAAGCTTTTGTCGCTGCAAATGTGCCGAGTTGCACCGGTGTCAATCTACCAGCCCCGAGTGTCAAAAACCATGTTAGTTTCAAACACAACAACAGTGAGATCAATGTCCATTTCATCAATTTGGACATCAGTAACATTGGCTTGGTTGTTCAAACCAGAATTTCCATGATTCTGTTCTTTCTTGTGACGACAATCTTGGACCCTATTGTAACATCTCTCGATTTCTAACACGACTTATGTGACACGTGTCGGGATCGTGACCCGGCCACGCGATCTTGGACGGTATTTCGAACCTTGGGAGTCGACAGAGGTAATTTTACAATTTTTTTTGATATGTGTAATAGCATTATGGATTAAATGCGTGTCACGAGCCACTCGAGCGATTTCCTTTTTGTTTATGCGTGAGTTCTCGCCTAGGTAACCGGGGAGGAAATACGGTAAAAGTGTGCACGTGACGGAGAAAATACGGGTCGATGAGGTAAGGTGAGTCAGGAACCCAGGGGTTAAGGTTGGGGACTTGTGGGTGGGTAAGGCACACCTAGGACACACCTCACCATATTGGTTTGAATTTCAAACAAAAAACCAACCACCCCACCCACTCCCATCACTCACACCTCACACTCCCACTCCCACTCATTCACGTCACACTCTCATCACACTCTCTCTCCTCCCGATCTTTCTTCTCACTCACTCACGGTTTCAATCACTCTCACATCCCTCTCGGTCAACTCTCTCCCACTCATCTCGGTCTTCAAACCACACTCCCACCTCCTCTCGGCTTCAAACCTCTCTCACTCACGGCCTCTCTCTCCCCAGCTCACCGCCGCCTCTGCTCTCGCCGGTGGCCGGGACCGAGGGACGCCGGAGGAGGCCGCCAACCGGAGGTAACACTCTCGCCTCGGTTTTCTCTCTCTCTCTCGCGTTTCACTTCTCTCACGGGCTCTCTCTCTCTCTAGGTTCGCTCACCATTCGGTTGCCGAGACCAAGCCGTCGTCGGAGGTCCGTGGTGGCGAGGAAGGTCGCCGGAGGTCTCACACTCTCTCTCTCTCCCGTGAGCATTCGACCACTCTCCCTCTCCTCACGGTTTGCTCTCCCTCTCGGCTCACGTTTCTCTTCATTTCTCTTTGTTTTTGTTGTTGTTCGTCACACTTGTTACGTGTGCATGTGGTTGCCGTGACGAGGGCCGGCCGTGGGCGACCTCAGGAGACCCACCGGAGTCCAAGACGTCCGGAACCACCCCCGCATGGCCCATGCAAAGTACTTGTTGTATACATACAACAAACTCGGTTTTTGCTAGGTGTTGACCCTCTCGCCGGAAAAGGCCCTCACTTGGCGGCGCCACCGCCGGACCACGGGACCGGAACGTGTCGGGGACCCCACCAAAACTCGTATGTGGGTCCCACGACCCTAAAAGTGGCCAAAAACAGTTTTATAGGTGCAAAGGAATCGATATTTCATGTGATGTGTACGTTGGAGGCTCGCGGAAACCACCATCGCCGGCGGTCCCTACCGGTCGAACCACGATCATTAAAGGTTGTCGAGGTCTCACTTAATATTAGTTGACGTCTAGCAATCCTCGGCTAAGTCCGAAACAAACGTACGTAAGGCTTTTGGAATTAGTTCGTGTGATGCCATCGTCGAGTCGAAAAAAATGTATAGTTGCTATTCAAACGTCGCGTGGCGATGAATGGCTATGACGTCGTGATCATGTTGCCGGTCCGCGAGACCATGACGTGACCCGCATACGATCGAGCCGAGCCTATGACTCGCGATGAAGCGAATACGTAGTTTGTCTTCAAAACCCGAGAGAGAGTGTCTTCTTTTATTTATTAAAATGTATGACCGTCAGAGCCATTCAAAACATTGGAAATAATGATAAGTTTAAACCTAAGTGTTAGTGAATGACTCGACCTAATAACACGAGTTTCCGACCTTGTCGAGTAACGGGAAACTTGAGGATACGCGTTAGGAGTCGCGGGAGTTTTACGTGGATTACGATAATCTCGGGTAAGTACACTTGCCTTAAAAAGCATTTGTACGTTAGTAAGCCGCTAAGAAGATATCATGTGATTCATTTTCACTTTTCTTGTGTTCGTTATTATCCCATCATTGGCATTCCATTCTATGTTCTTGTATGTGTGTTCTTGGCATAAGTACGTCTCGAAGGTACATGCGGCACCGCACTAGAAGGGATAAAACGCGGGCACTCGAGCGCACGAGTGTTTGACCACCCCTAGTGATTGTGTGATACCATGTCTTGGATTGTTGTGGATGGTTGTGGATTGTTATGGTATTGTTGTGGAATATGGACTACTTATTGCCTCTCTTGACTCGTAGAACACGCATGTTTCGATTGCTATCATTTCCGATGCTGTCTATCATGCATTCTTGCTTATTTATATTCCTGCATTTCGCATCCGCATGATATTTAGACTGTCTTGTTTGTCGTTTCATGAATTCTTGTTATATTCTTCTCGGCTTTACTTTCAATTTCTCTCAGTTGCTCACCGTCTAGTTTGTGACGGTGGGTGCGAGATAAGACGGAGAGCAAGTAGGGGCAAGGGACCGTGTCTAGGAGACTTTTTGTGAGCAAATGGACGTGAGGTACCGAGATGTAGGCTCGTACCTATCCTTTTTGTATGACGTTTATGTATATACATATATGGTTGTTTTGGAGCAGGAACTAGGTTTGAGGTGATTTCCATAAATTTCATTTTGTTGACTTGGATATGATTTGTCTTGGGGGTTTCCACATTTATATAGATTCCTAATTTCCCTTGATTGAGTTATTTCCCATTATTTGATTAGAATATGATTTTTGCTTCCATTTGTATTATAACTGCAATAACTCTTTCATAAACCTTAAAAACCTAAAAATTTTGATAAGTTGAGGCTGACTAGGCTCGTCCAGTTCGCTGAGAAACTGACTTGGGACCTGCACGGGTCTAGGCCGGGCGTACCCAAATGCATTGGGAATTTGGGGCCGTCACAGTTGGTATCAAAGCCTACAGGTTTGGTTATATAGACCTGACTCATGTTGTAAATTCATAAAACACAAGCCATTGAAACCAGCGGAAGTTAGGAACGGTCAAACCGAAAAGTGGAAACCCTAGGATTCCGTAGAAACTTAGTCGGGGAAGTAATTGGGCGAGTCAAATTATTTTAATACATATTATGATTGCTATGTATATTATTGTAGTATACGGTAGCTATAGACTGATTCGAGAAGTTCGTTTTCTTGATTCCAGACGACGATGACGGATCGAGCCGGTCGGGCGACGATAGCAAACACATCGGCACACGATATGCCGGTGCGGACGATGTGCATGCCTTGACTCGAGAGAGTTGCGACGCAGATTCGCAACTACGGGAAATGTTACGATCGTTGAAGACACTCGTACCATTCACCGCTACACCATCGACTCGACTACACCATTGCCACATACTACTACTCGAGGCGAGAGACCCCGATTGCTGCGGCATCCACGGCTCCGACTCCGTTAGAGGCAGTACGTGAGGGAGCTGTTGTTGCGCCAGACACGCAGAACGAGGCAGAGGCACATCCTTTAGCGACAGTGATAGCTCGAGCGACAGAGGCACCAGCTGCGCCAGTAACTAATGCAGAAGTCACTCCAGTTACGACTCCATCGAAGAGTCCGGGAGCCACTGCCGAGGCGAAGCAGTGGAGGGAATTTAAGAGACATGATCCCATGAAGTTTTATGGCGGCACGAGATGTTAAGACGAGAGTTGTTTTCGAAGAATCATGAGAAGATTCACTCGACCATCGCCACGGAGGACCACATGCGAGCGACTATCTCTTCGTCGATGTTACATGGAGAGGCGAGATGATTGGTGGACGACGATCATTACTACCGGGGTGTTCCGAGAGGCGGATCGACTTCAAGACCCAGTTTAATCGAAATACTTCCCACCGATGCGTACTTCGAGCAAAGAGGAATGAGTTCATGGCGTTGAGGCGGGCGCTAATGAGTCGGTTATGGAGTATATGGGTAGATTCTCATCATTGTTGCCTTATCTTTGGAGGATCGGCCGACACCGAGGCGACCGAGTGTATTATTTCACCGAGGGTCTATTACTTACGATCGGTGGTTACGTAGTCACTACACGTAGGAGACTTTACAGATTGCATACGAGCGGAGTTTAGCTCGAGAGAGTTACCTACTTACTCATCCTAAGGAGACTAGATCGGCGGACGAGTCCCGATTGGAGGAGCATCATCGAGACAAGAAGAGGAAGAAGAATAGGTGGAATTTCCGTGATCGCGGGACTCGAGCGTAGGGTCCGTTGCACGATCGACTATTCGTCAGACCCATACTAATCCGCCAAGACCCGGCTTTGCGGTCATCCACCACAAAGCCCTAGTCGATCGGGACGGCGATCGCACAGAGAGACGGACTGCGAGAGTAGGGGTACCGATCAAGGAGACAAGCGAGAGGAGGACACGGGGGCCGGTCGGACTCGGACACAAAGTTCCGCACAAGGACGAGGCGAGCCGGACTCGAGGATCGCAGGATACCGTGCACATGCTACAGTGCGGAAAGGTCGTCACATACGAGAGGAGTGCCCTCAACCACCAAAGTACCGCCACGGCATTATCGACCTCGGAAAGAACGCGTTCGAGCGGTATTGAGCGACCGGGGGCATCCGAAACCTTGTCGAGGGTATGATTTCTATTTGTGGTACTTTCATGCACACCATGTTCGATTCGGGTTCCACTGTCTCATTTATTCTTTGGTCGAATGGTAGATAAGCTAGGTTTGAAAACTGTTAGGCTTAGTAAACCCCTCATCCTCAAGCACCGCTTTGGAGATAAGATTTACCCGAATTTGTTGTGCCTCGATATTTCGGTAGAGATAGGGGTTATGAGTTACCAGTGGATATGAGAGTGCTCGAGTTTTTGGAGTTTGATGCTTTGTTGGGCATGGATTGGTGGGATCGTTTCATGCTCACATTAGTTGTTATGAGAAGAGAATCACGATTCCGTTAGAAGGTGGTTCGGAGCTCGCATTCGGGGCACGGCATCGCTACTACCTATCACCGAGAGCGGGAAGCCACGAGTGACGAGATTGAGATTGTTGCGGCGTCATGAGCCTTTGGAGCGAAGCGGGAGATTTGCTTTTCGAAGTACCGGTTGTGTGTAACTTCCCGAGATGTGTTTCCGGAGGATTTGCGGGATTACCACCACTTAGGAGATTGACTTTATTATTGACCTTGTTCGGGGACTAAGCCGATCTCGATACCACCTACCGTATGGCACCCCGAGAGCTTGAAGAGTTGAGGAGTCACTAGATGACTTGTTAGAGTGGGCTTCATCGATCCGAGTATGTCGCCTTGGGAGCACCGGTTCTATTTGTGAAGAAGAAGGATGGAAGTTTGAGGCTATGCATAGATTATCGTCGGTGAACCGAATTACAGTGAAGAACAAATATCCGTTGCCGCGCATTGATGATTTGTTTGACCGGTTAACGAGCGCTTGTGGTTCTCGAAAATAGATCTGCGATCGAGGCTATCACCAGCTCGGGATTAGGGATGAAGATCGAGAAAAGACGGCGTTCTCAAGACGAGATACGGTCATTTTCGGTTACAGTCATGCGTTCGGTTTGACTAATGCACCGGCAATGTTCATGGATCTCATGCATCGTGTGATGAGGGAATACCTTGATCGGTTCGTGATTGTGTTCATAGACGACATCCTCATCTATTCCGGGACTCGTGAGGAGCACGAGGGGCATCTACGAACGAAGTGTTGCGGACTTTAAGAGATCATCGATGTTTGCCAAGTTCGAGAAGTGCGAGTTTTGGTTGTCGGAAGTCCGATTTCTTGGGCATGTTGTTGGAGCTACCGGTGTTGCTTTGTTGACCCGAGAGAAGGTTAGAGCGGTGATTGAGTGGCCTACGCCGACTACCGATTACGCAAATTCGCGAGTTTTACGGGATTGGCGGGATACTATCGCCGATTTGTGCAAGACTTCTCCAAGATTCTTCGCTCCAGATGACAAAATTGACTAAGAAGAATGCAAAGTTTGATTGGGATGAGGAGTGTGAACATGCATTCAACACTTTGAAGCGAGAAATTGACTACGCGCTTTGTGTTAGCGTTGCCGAGAGGCTGGGAAAGACTTAGTGGTGTACACGACGCGTCGAAGGTTGGCTTGGGTTGTGTATTGATGCAAGAGGGCAAAGTTATCGCCTATGCATCTCGACAGTGAAAGTGCACGAGAGGAACTACCCGACACACGACTTAGAGTTGGTCGCAATAGTGTTCGCATTAAAAATATGGAGGCACCACTTGTATGGCGTACGTTTCGAGTTATTCACGAGACCACAAGAGCTTGAAGTACTTATTCACTCGAGAGAAGGCGAACCTGAGACAGAGACGTTGGCTAGAGTTCTTAAAGGACTATGATTTCTCGTTAGAGTATCATCGGGGAAAGCTAACGTGGTTGCTTGATGCTTTGAGCCGTAGGGGATCGATCTTTGAGGTGGTCGTATGTCGGATGACTCACGAGTATGGTCTTCTTGAGGCGGTAGAGTTGAGGAGTTCGGCGGACGTGCGGGGACTACCGGGATACTGATTTGTGGTCGATGAGGTTGCGAGACCGTTTCACTCTTCGATCGTTCTCGAGGGACAACAAGGCGATGAGTCGTACCAACAATTCAAACAAGATGGTGACGATTCGAACATCCAGTTGGAGTCGGTCGACGGACTCTTGTTTGAGGTATCGTGGGCGACCGTGGATTCCATTGGCGGTGACTTACGCACCGAGATACTCCCGGGAGGCTCACCGTTCTCGATTTTTACGTGCATCCGGTCGAACCAAGATGTATCCGACATGCGACGTCTCTTTTGGTGGCCGGGGATGAAATCGATGTGTCGAATTCATTAGAGCGTGCGAGATATGCCGGCGTGTGAAAGGCGAGCATCGACGGCTGGAGGATTGCTTTGCGGCCCCTACCTATTCCTCAATGGAAGTGGGAGCACATTGCTATGGATTTTGTCGGTGGCTTGCCCCGATCTCCTCGTGGCCATGATAGCATCGGGTAATTGTGGATCGATTGACGAAATCTGCTCATTTCATACCCGTATCCACTACACACCGAGTTGACGATGACCGAGCATTCTTTACGAGCGTGAGATTGTCGGACTACACGGAGTTCGTTGTCGATCGTGTCGGATCGAGGAGTGCGATTCACTTCGTTATTGTGGCGAGCATGCGGGCTCGATTCGGCACCGGACTAGAGT
Source organism: Stephania cephalantha (assembly GCA_039657325.1). Taxonomy (NCBI): domain Eukaryota; kingdom Viridiplantae; phylum Streptophyta; class Magnoliopsida; order Ranunculales; family Menispermaceae; genus Stephania; species Stephania cephalantha. The sequence continues at coordinate 63,358,708 of CM077567.1, read as the reverse complement.
TGACTACGGCGTTCCATCCATAGACGGACGGACGGTCAGGAGAGGTTGATACGGGTGTTGGAAGACATGCTCGGGATGTGTGTTTTAGAATACGGCGGGTCGTGGGAAGAGTATCTTCATTTGTGCGAGTTTGCTTACAACAACGGTTATCGAGCAAGTATCGGTATGGCACCGTTTGAGGCGCTCTATGGCGAGGCCTTGTAGATCACCTTCTTGGCTTGGGTGAGCCGAGAGGATGTTGTGACCGTTGGTCCCGAGACCGTTGTTGATCACACCGAGAAGGTACAGCAGATCCGTCGAGGCTTAAGAGTGCTCAAGAGCGGCAAAAGAAATACTATGATCGAGTATCACGATGAGCTTCAATACGACGTGGGGGACTATGTATACACGAAAGTCTCGCCTACGAAGGGTCACAAACGATTCGGAATCAAAGGGAAGCTTGCTCCTAGATTTATCGGTCCCTTCAAAATTGTGAAGAGGGTCGGTAAGATTGCTTACCGGTTAGAGTTACCGCGGCGCTCGTTGGTGTTCACCCAAAGTATTTCACATTTCAATGCTTCGACTAGATAAGTCGGGCGGAGGGCGACGACCTACCGTGGACTGAGTCGATCGAATTGCAAGACGATGCCACATACGAGGAACGACCAATTCAAATTGTCGGCCGTAAAGTCAAGATATTGAGGAACAAGGAAATCCCTTCCGTTCTCGTGAAATGGCAATTCCACGGGGACGAGGAGTTAACTTGGGAACTAGAGTCATACATGCGAGAGCACTTCCCCTATCTATTTGATTTAGGTGAGTCGAAGTTTAGTTTACTTATTAGTAAATTTCGGGGTCGAAATTCTAATAAGTGGGGGAGACTGTAACATCTCTCGATTTCTAACACGACTTATGTGACACGTGTCGGGATCGTGACCGCCCACGCGATCTTGGACGGTATTTCGAACCTTGGGAGTCGACACCGAGGTAATTTTACGATTTTTTTTGATATGTGTAATAGCATTATGGATTAAATGCGTGTCACGAGCCACTCGAGCGATTTCCTTTTTGTTTATGCGTGAGTTCTCGCCTAGGTAACCGGGGAGGAAATACGGTAAAAGTGTGCACGTGACGGAGAAAATACGGGTCGATGAGGTAAGGTGAGTCGGGAACCCGGGGGTTAAGGTTGGGGACTTGTGGGTGGGTAAGGCACACCTAGGACACACCTCACCATATTGGTTTGAATTTCAAACAAAAAACCAACCACCCCACCCACTCCCATCACTCACACCTCACACTCCCACTCATTCACGTCACACTCTCATCACACTCTCTCTCCTCCCGATCTTTCTTCTCACTCACTCACGGTTTCAATCACTCTCACACATCCCTCTCGGTCAACTCTCTCCCACTCATCTCGGTCTTCAAACCACACTCCCACCTCCTCTCGACTTCAAACCTCTCTCACTCACGGCCTCTCTCTCCCCAGCTCACCGCCGCCTCTGCTCTCGCCGGTGACCGGACCGAGGGACGCCGGAGGAGGCCGCCAACCGGAGGTAACACTCTCACCTCGGTTTTCTCTCTCTCTCTCGCGTTTCACTTCTCTCACGGCTCTCTCTCTCTCTAGGTTCGCTCACCATTCGGTTGGCCGAGACCAAGCCGTCGTCGGAGGTCCCGTGGTGGCGAGGAAGGTCGCCCGGAGGTCTCACACTCTCTCTCTCTCCCGTGAGCACTCGACCACTCTCCCTCTCCTCACGGTTTGCTCTCCCTCTCGGCTCACGTTTCTCTTCATTTCTCTTTGTTTTTGTTGTTGTTCGTCACACTTGTTACGTGTGCATGTGGTTGCCGTGACGAGGCGGCCGTGGGCGACCTCGGAGACCCACCGGAGTCCAAGACGTCCGGAACCACCCCCCGCATGGCCCATGCAAAGTACTTGTTGTATACATACAACAAACTCGGTTTTTGCTAGGTGTTGACCCTCTCGCCGGAAAAGGCCCTCATTTGGCGGCGCCACCGCCGGACCACCGGGACCGGAACGTGTCGGGGACCCCACCAAAACTCGTATGTGGGTCCCATGACCCTAAAAGTGGCCAAAAACAGTTTTATAGGTGCAAAGGAATCGATATTTCATGTGATGTGTACGTTGGAGGCTCGCCGGAAACCACCATCGCCGGCGGTCCTACCGGTCGAACCACGATCATTAAAGGTTGTCGAGGTCTCACTTAATATTAGTTGACGTCTAGCAATCCTCGGCTAAGTCCGAAACAAACGTACGTAAGGCTTTTGGAATTAGTTCGTGTGATGCCATCGTCGAGTCGAAAAAAATGTATAGTTGCTATTCAAACGTCGCGTGGCGATGAATGGCTATGACGTCGTGATCATGTTGTCGGTCCGCGAGACCATGACGTGACCCGCATACGATCGAGCCGAGCCTATGACTCGCGATGAAGCGAATACGTAGTTTGTCTTCAAAACCCGAGAGAGAGTGTCTTCTTTTATTTATTAAAATGTATGACCGTCAGAGCCATTCAAAACATTGGAAATAATGATAAGTTTAAACCTAAGTGTTAGTGAATGACTCGACCTAATAACACGAGTTTCCGACCTTGTCAGGTAACGGGAAACTTGAGGATACGCGTTAGGAGTCGCGGGAGTTTTACGTGGATTACGATAATCTCAGGTAAGTACACTTGCCTTAAAAAGCATTTGTACGTTAGTAAGCCAGCTAAGAAGATATCATGTGATTCATTTTCACTTTTCTTGTGTTCGTTATTATCCCATCATTGGCATTCCATTCTATGTTCTTGTATGTGTGTTCTTGGCATAAGTACGTCTCGAAGGTACATGCGGCCTGCACTAGAAGGGATAAAACGCGGGCACTCGAGCGCACGAGTGTTTGACCACCCCTAGTGATTGTGTGATACCATGTACTGGATTGTTGTGGATGGTTGTGGATTGTTATGGTATTGTTGTGGAATATGGACTACTTATTGCCTCTCTTGACTCGTAGAACACGCATGTTTCGATTGCTATCATTTCCATCTGTCTATCATGCATTCTTGCTTATTTATATTCCCTGCATTTCAGTACCGCATGATATTTAGGACTGTCTTGTTTGTCGTTTCATGAATTATTGTTATATTCTTACAGGCTTTACTTTCAATTTCTCTCGAGTTGCTCACCGTCTAGTTTGTGACGGTGGGTGCGAATAAGACGGAGAGCGATAGGGGCAAGGGACCGTGTCTAGGAGACTTTTTGTGAGCAATGGACGTGAGGTACCGAGATGTAGGCTCGTACCTATCCTTTTTGTATGACGTTTATGTATATACATATATGGTTGTTTTGGAGCAGGAACTAGGTTTGAGGTGATTTCCATAAATTTCATTTTGTTGACTTGGATATGACTTGTCTTGGGGTTTCCACATTTATATAGATTCCTAATTTCCCTTGATTGAGTTATTTCCCATTATTTGATTATAATATGATTTTTGCTTCCATTTGTATTATAAGCGCAATAACTCTTTCATAAACCTTAAAAACCTAAAAATTTTGATAAGTTGAGGCCGACTAGGCTCGTCCGGTTCGATTGAAACCGACTTGGGACCCGCACGGGTCTAGGCGGCGTACCCAAATGCATTGGGAATTTGGGGCCGTCACACCTATGACCCTATTTTCCACATACCAAGCAACTTCCTTGGATTTTCTTAAAACTCATCCCCTTTGGTGCAAACTGTTTGGTGGGTGCTTCTCTTTTGAAATTCTTCTTCTAGAATTTCTGAACTTTGGACTTGCTTCCTTCCACCGTGTTTGCTTTTGCATCAATGTCACTCCCTTCCATCTTGTCTCGTTTCCTGTGATTTTCTTTAACACGTGACCTCAAGATTAGATCTTCAATCGACATATCTCTGCGCTTATGCTTTAGATACACCTTGAAGTCATTTCAAGATGGAGGTAATTTCTCAATGATAGAGCCAGTTTGAAAATGCTCATTCACGATACAACCCTCAACATGTAACTCATGAATCAACACTTGCAGTTCTTCAACTTGCTTCACTACAGACTTTGAGTCGACCATGTTATATTTCAAGAATTTGCCAACCACGAACTTTTTTGCTCCTGCATCTTCAGTTCGATATTTCTTTTCCAGCAGATCCCAAACATCCTTTGCAGTCTCACACTCAGAATAAACATCATATAGAGTGTCATCAAGTCTATTCAGAATATAGTTCCTGCAAAGGAAGTCAAAATTTTTCCATACCTCGATTGTCATCATGGTTACCTTGGTGATCGGATTCTCATCCGTCTTAGGAACCTCCTCTCTGATGACATTGGCTAAATTTATAGTGGTCAACCAAAAAATTGTTTTCTGTTGCCATCTCTAGAAATTAAAACCTTTAAACTTTTCAGGCCTCTCATCCTTAGGATTGGATGCAGTAGTCGAGATTTTCTTATCATTAAAAATACGAGTGATGCCATTTTAGATTCAGATTAAGATTCTAAAACATACAAAATAGCAAGTATATTCGAATCAGAAAACAATAACAATAAACAAAGAGAACGAGAATAACCATTTTTCTGTTTTAAAATGTTAGATCAAGCAATCTATATAAACATAAATCTGAACATGGCACTGTTATCATAAGCAACTAATCATGGTGATTTTAACAACTAAGAAGATTAATAAACAAAGTGTACCAGAGGCTTGCAGTGCAATGACCTAAGATAGAAAATTTCCTCCAACTCGTTGCTGAATTTAATTAGGAGTTCTGTCCCCAGGATACAACTGGTTTGCTCTTTGATTAAAACACCAATTAAAGAACCTTCAAAACTGCAAATCGACTCTCTCTCAAAACACAAATCACATAAAATTTTAATTTCGAAAACCAATGTTTTTCTATGTCAATAGACTACTCTCTTATAGAGAATTATCTAACTGTCTAAATCATGGACAATTTTTCATTAACTGTCTAATTAGTGATTTTAATTAGTGAGCCACTAATTGATAGTTAATTAACTCCTTAATTCGAAATTAGCAACTGTTGGTTCTTTTTTAATTTATTCAAAAACGAAAATAAAAAACAAAAAAGAAAAACCATGTTTAGGAATGGCTAAGTTTTGAACCAACCAAAGTCCCAAAGGCCCCAAGGCCAAGCCCGAGGCCCTTGTCAAAGATTATTTAAATAGGGTGTTTACCTAGTGAATCCTCATGGGCCACTCATTCCAACCCACTTGTCACTTAAACAATAGTGAAGTGTGTTGGATCATATATTAAGTGAGAAACCAAACCTTTCTCTCCTATGTGGGGCTAAGGGTTTAATTACTTTGCAATACAAAATTTGAACTCCAAAGTTCAACATAAAATTATAGCCGAATTTTGGCTAACGAGACTAAAACCTCTTTTAGATGTTTTGTTGAGCAAGACTTAATCCATCTTCATCCTGGAGAGGAAATTAGCGACAACATCATCATTGTTCAAGAAATTATTCATTCTACGTGAGACGGAAGAAAGGCAGAAAGGCTGGATGGCAATTAAAATATATTTGGAGAAGGCGTACGATAGATTGCATTGTAGTTTCATAGAGGAAACATTAATTAAGAGCAGCTCGTATCCCTACCCTACTGGTGGAAAGTCATGAAGTGCATCACTACGGCTCGCTTGCAACTCTGTGGAATGGGTGTGTCACGGAACAGTTTATCCCGTCAAGAGGTATTTGCCAAGGGGATTCCCTGTCCTCATTGACGCGCGAACGCGTCAATAAAATTTAAATTACCTAAACTAACTATTTGCGAGAATAGTGGCAAAGGGTCGATCCCATGAGAGATTGGTATTCTTTCTAAGGTTTAGAAAATAACAAAAGGAAAATCGGGTTTTGAGAGATATTGAATTAATTAACTACTCTAAAAATAAACAAAGTGAATAAAACAATGGAAATAAATTGAAAACAATTAATAAAAATACCTAGGTCAAGACATACAAGTTCGGTTCGGTAAAAGATTGGATTTGGTCTTCGATTTATGTAAAATGTGCAAATCAAAATATCTAGTGTAGCTATAGACCGTAACGTACGCGGTTCCTCGCTCTTCCCTGTCTCGATAGCCAAGGTACGACGATGACTACTTCCCTAATCAAACACATAACCACAATTCAAGTGAATTGGGTTTAATGCGTTGACCGCAATGGGCTTTGTGAAGGCACTACACCTAGACAAATAGGATCACTCGTGTGTCAGATTTAGCCTAGATTTCTAAGGTATTCAATAGGTCCCAAAAGGGTCGAATCAATCGGTATGGTCGATTGCCACTAGTGTGGTCTTATTGCACAAACACGGGCGCTTACGACTCACTGACAAATAAATCAAGATTTAAACTAGTGTTTAACCTTGATTGTTAAAACAATACCCAAGAAAATAAAATATTAATGAAAAGACTAAAATTAAAATAAATAAATCTCACAAATCCATTGATATGCGCAGTTGAACCTCCTCATGATCTTGCCTAGGCTAGAGGTTTTAGCCTCCCATCAAAGAACACAAAAGAAAAGAAATAAAAAATAAAAAGAATGGGGGGAGAGAACGTTCGGCAGAGCCGAGAGAAGAAGAACGGAGAGAGTTCAAAAAACAGAGAGAGAACGAAATTAAAAACCGAGAAATCCCTAAGTGAATTGGTTTCCCTTCTGCGCCACGTGTCAACGCGTGATTGGCGGAAATCTAACGCCTCGCCACGTGTCGGCGCGTGATTGGCGGCTTTCTTTGGCGGGCGACGTGGCGTGCGGTGATTAGAGGAGAGGCTGCTCGTATGACGTCTTTGGTGTGAGAGGAAGCGCCACGTGTCGCAATGGGATTGACCGTACGCGATTGTTGACCAAGAAGAACTCGACACGTGGGCGTACGTGATTGGCGATACACCTCAACTTGACATGCTAAACCAATAGGAGTCGCCACGTGTCATGACGTGGCGTTTGGTGATGACGTGGCGGTGTCGATTGGTGAATGCGACGTGGAATCATTTTATTGGTGGAATACTCTGTACTCTATTTGACCCACTACCTAACGCGTATTTCGAGGCAAATTGTCCGCGTCCGATCACTTTGCAAGTAAATACTCCATTTTGAGTATTTTTCCGCCACAATTCAACCGCGCACTCAGTTAACCCCTGAAAATAATAAATAAACACAATTAAGATAGTATTTTGGAGACTTTACACTAAAAATATATAAATAACCTATATATAATATTACATAATTAACGACTCAACAAATACCCCCAAACTTAGGACTTTGCACGTCCCGAGTAAAGGTGTAAATGACAAACACGAGATAAACTAGACTCATAATATAGATATGTACGAGACTCAATTAATCCTATACCCGATTCAGAATTCATGGAGTTCCTTTGGTTTACATAGTCGCCAAGATAACAAGCCACTTAAGAAATTTCGGAGTTAAGATATGTCAAGAACCACAACCCAAACACAATTAAGATCACACTTTCAAGACAAAGATATGGTCAAGACAAACACCATCAACTACTCACGGGTTTTCTTGGTCTACAAATTCAAGCATGCAAGTTTACAATTTTACTTAATCTAGCTATAAGCACTCGAGCTAAATCTTTTTATTTGAGGAGTTTCCATACACTTCCGCCTTTATCCACTTTATATGTATACTCTCTATTTTTTTTTTTTTTTTTCTTCTCCAAATTTTTTTTTTTTTTTTTTTCTTTCAAATGATACGGTCCCTGCTCCATTTCCTATGGACCGATTTTCTCACTTTTTCCTACCACAAGTTTCCCTGCTCCATTTCCTGTGGAAATTTGTGGGACACTCTATATTTTGAAAACTCTGTTAGCCCTTCTCACTTTCACTATAATTAAGCAAATTCTCCAATGTGGGTTAAAGTCTCATTCACTTGCACAATTTCAACCGTATACCCATTTTGGTATCTAGCATAAGGCTTAACCATCATACTAAGTCTCTAATCATGAAATCATAAAAATGTTGAGCGACGGACTCGAGTGAGTATTTCTCCTACTTTTTCCTAAGTTTCAAGTCAAGAAGGCAACCATAATTACTCACCCACAACCAAAGGCATGAAACAAAGTTTCGGGTGACTCTAAACAATATAATAATAAAAACTATACTAACTACATGCATGGAAGTGTATCAACTCCTAACGAAGTGAGAAAATGAGATATGGAGGGAAAAGAAATGGAAGAAATGATTGAATAAGAGATATCAAACACCACCAATACCATCCAGTTAACCACATGTAACCGCATATAATTGAAAAATTTTAAACGGTCTCACCTGCGGTCTTTCGCAAATAAGTCCATCCAACTCAATCCACAAATCCTAAAGTACCCCCAAACTTATTCCGAACCTTGTCCTCAAGGTTCAAAACAAGTCAAGGAATCCATGCAACAAAAAGACAAAGAATAGTGGTGAAAAGAACATGGATATAAGAAGAAGATGATACAAGTGCACACATAACAAAAGTCTCCAAAAACTAGTGAATGCTCAAATCTCGCATGTCTAGGTGACTAAGGAAACTATGAAATAAAATTATCATAATAAGAGCAAGAACTAATAAGCATAGGAGTTAATTCAAATGATTCCTATCAAATCTTGCGAGCCCGAGTCTTTCAACTACGGGTGAAGTCAACAAGATGATGGAATGAGGTTTAGGGTTTTGGATCTACTTAAAGACCCGCCACTAATGTGGCGACTTAAGTTGGATATGACCAAACCAAGTCTCAAAACACCTAAAACTCTAATAATATGTTAATTCCTAAAAAAGAATATGCTCAAATTACTCCAAAAATAATGTAAACCATAGTCAAACCTAGCAAAACTCAGGGCGTGGTCCAGTGCCACCAGTGCTCATCAAACATTCATTGCACCTGTAAAAATCCAAGCGACCAAGTTAGGACTTTATTAAACATAAAAAAAAAACTAAAACTAAATTAAAACTGAAATAAATGCAATAAAAATAAAAACAAATTTGGGCTGCCTCCCAACGAGCGCCTTTCTTTTAAGTCTTTGGCTAGACTTAACGTGATTCATCACGTGATGCCCTCTCCTTTCGAGATATCAACAACGAATGGTGCATCTATAGCTTTGGGCAATTCAGCATGCATGCCCTCGTTCAGAGTTCGGAGCTCATTCAGGACCTCTAACACAAAAGAATCTGTCGAGTCATGGTCCTCCAACACAAAGGTGTCGGCAGTGCAGAAAATCCGCGAACGCTCCTTTACTTCCACCCCCTTGCAAGGTCTAACAAATATGCATGGGAGGGTGGGTGGTTTCACCAACACCAGAGGTTGGTCTTCCTTGTTCTCTTTCTGGGGCTCCTCCGACCTCTTTGAAATGACTTCAATTTCTTTCTCAGCTTCATCATCGTCATACGGTGCAATGGTAATGTCTGGCTCATGTGAAGAAACGTCTATTGTTTCCTCTGGTTCGCTCAAATGCTCGTCCACAATTGAGAACTCATCAAACTCAACACTTTTAGATGTATCAGCATTCACAGTCTCATCTGAGTCAAAAACTGGTTGCGGAGGTAACTCTTCCTCATCCATCAAATGCTCAAGTATAGAGGTAACTTGAGTTTTTGAATTGTGCAACTTTAATTTCATATCTTGCATATCCTCCTGCATGGGAAATTTCTTGAGTGGTGCTTTGAGAAAGCCAATCGGAGATCATATTTCTCTCAATGTCTGCAATGGTTCTCGTTCATGTTGATGACTTTGTTGAAAAGTTGGTTCTCTGAAGATCAAGTCATTCATCATGTCTCGTATAGGCCTCTTTTCATGTTGAGGAATTTGTGGACTTCGCTTAGACATATAGAAGTTGGGTTGTGGTGATGCATAAGTGGAACCATGATGATTCTTATACTTCGAATACGGACAAGCATACGTGGGATGAAAGTACTTTCCACGATTTCCACAAACCCTGACCTGTTGCACAAAAGATTGCGAGTTAGAAAATTGATGTCCGTTATGTGACATACCTACCCCATTCACATTATAATAATGTGAGTCTTCGAATCGACCATAATTGTGGGGGTAGGAGGCCGTCGCGGGGTCGCCTGCATACATGCTTAGAACAAGGGACTAGATACAAAAAAAAAAAAAAAAAAAAAAAAAAAAAAAAAAAAAAGAAATAAATAAATAAATATAAAAAATTACCAAAGAAAGAAAAAGACCAATCCCCGCAAGCGGCGCCAAAAAAAATTGACGCACGCGTGACGAACGCGTCAATAAAATTTAAATTACCTAAACCAACTATTTGCGAGAATAGTGGCAAAGGGTCGATCCACAGAGATTGGTATTCTTTCTAAGGTTTAGAAAATAACAAAAGGAAAATCGGGTTTTGAGAGATATTGAATTAATTAACTACTCTAAAAATAAACAAAGTGAATAAAACAATGGAAATAAATTGAAAACAATTAATAAAAATACCTAGGTCAAGACATACAAGTTCGGTTCGGTAAAAGATTGGATTTGGTCTTCGATTTATGTAAAATGTGCAAATCAAAATATCTAGTGTAGCTATAGACCCGTAACGTACGCGGTTCCTCGCTCTTCCCTGTCTCGATAGCCAAGTACGACGATGACTACTTCCCTAATCAAACACATAACCACAATTCAAGTGAATTGGGTTTAATGCGTTGACCATGCAATGGGCTTTGTGAAGGCACTACACCTAGACAACCGGATCACTCGTGTGTCGATTTAGCCTAGATTTCTAAGGTATTCAACTTAGGTCCCAAAAGGGTCGAATCAATCGGTATGGTCGATTGCCACTAGTGTGGTCTTATTGCACAAACACGGGCGCTTACGACTCATCGACAAATAAATCAAGATTTAAACTAGTGTTTAACCTTGATTGTTAAAACAATACCCAAGAAAATAAAATATTAATGAAAAGACTAAAATTAAAATAAATAAATCTCACAAATCCATTGATATGCGCAGTTGAACCTCCTCATGATCTTGCCTAGGCTAGAGGTTTTAGCCTCCCATCAAAGAACACAAAAGAAAAGAAATAAAAAATAAAAAGAATGGGGGAGAGAACGTTCGGCGAAAATAGCGCGAGAGAAGAAGAACGGAGAGAGGTCAAAAAACAGAGAGAGAACGAAATTAAAAACCGAGAAATCCCTAAGTGAATTGGTTTCCCTTCTCGCGCCGCGTGTCAACGCGTGATTGGCGGAAATCTAACGCCTCGCCACGTGTCGGCGCGTGATTGGGCGGCTTGGCTTTCGCGGGCGACGTGGCGTGCGGTGATTAGAGGAGAGAGCTGCGCTCGTATGACGTCTTTGGTGTGAGAGGAAGCGCCACGTGTCGCAATGGGATTGACCCGCATGATTGTTGACAAGAAGAACTCGACACGTGGTACATGCGTGATTGGTGATACACCTCAACTTGACATGCTAAACCAATAGAGTACGCCACGTGTCATGACGTGGCGTTTGGTGATGACGTGGCGATGTCGATTGGTGAATGCTTGACGTGGAATCATTTTATTGGTGGAATACTCGTACTCTATTTGACCCACTACCTAACGCGTATTTCGAGGCAAATTGTCCAAAGCGTCCGATCACTTTGCAAGTAAATACTCCATTTTGAGTATTTTTCCGCCACGAATTCAACCGCGCACTCAGTTAACCCTGAAAATAATAAATAAACACAATTAAGATAGTATTTTGGAGACTTTACACTAAAAATATATAAATAACCTATATATAATATTACATAATTAACGACTCAACACTCATACATTTTTATCTTATGCATGGAGATGCTAGCTCATCGGATACAACACGAGGCGGACATACGAAGTTGGAAAGGAATTAGGCTAGGGAAGTGGTGTCCGTTGATATCCCACATATTCTTTGCGGATGACATGTTTCTTTTTATGGAAGCTACTGTGGAACAAGCAGAATTGGTTAATATAGTGTTACAGAAGTTTGGAGACCATTCAGGGCAAAGGGTTAACTGTAGGAAAAAAAAATTGTATTTCTCAAAGAATGTAGGAGAACAAACGCAGAGGGACATTAATAGCTTACTCAGGTTTGGCATTACACAGAACCTTGGGAGGTACTTAGGCTCACCAATTATCCATAGTAAACTGGATAGAAACACTTATAAGGATTTGCTCGACAAAGTGAGGAGTATAGCTTCAGGATGGTCCGTGGACAAGCTCTCGCTAGTAGGAAGATGAACACTAGCTAAAGCTTGTTTGAATTCAATTCCATATTTTCAAATGCAATCGACCAGACTGCTAGTACACATATGTGAGGAGATTGACAAGATCATCAGAAATTTTGTATGGGCCTCCACTGCAGATTATCAAAAGTTTCACTTGATTAACTGGGATACTCTTTGATGAGATAAAAGTTTGGGTCGTTTAGGCATGAGGCGAACTCAGAAGAATAATGAGGCTTTTATTCTGAAGCTCTACTGGGAAATATACACCAAGCCGAATAGTATATGGGTCCAAATGGTATGTGGAAAATACCTGAAAGGGGGAAAAGGAGATGAGTACCAAGGTTCAATAACCAACGTCAGCCGCTATGGTGAGTTGTATGCAAATCATGGCCTGTGTTTCTACAGGGAGTTACGTGGAGGATTGGGAATGGATACAATACATGATTCTAGACTGATAAATGGTTGGAGCAAGTAAAGCGTCTACTACCTCACACACTAATTCAAATGGACGAAGTTGAAGTAGGCCAGCTGGTTATCAGCTTCATCACATATTCGGGACAGTGGGACATCGAGAACTTATGTCTCAGACTCCCCACAAAAACATGTGTGTTTATCATAGCAATATCCCCACCGTCAAGTACTAGAGGAGAGGATAAAATATCTTGGTGTATTAACAAGAAATGCAATTTCTCAGCGAAGAAGGTCTATAAGCTAATAGCCCAGTCTAGCACGCATCAGAATGAAAGAAGATGGGATAACGTTTGGCAATGGGAAGGACCACAACGAGTTAAGATTTTCTTGTGGCTGACAAGATTGTATCCTTACAAATCACCTGTGCTTTCGAAGGCAGATCTCACCTGACGAAAGCTGCAGCCGATGCACAGGGGAGTCAAAACAACCCTACATGTCCTCGGGGATTATAGTATGGAGAAGATGTGACGACCCATTCTCAAATTAGAGCACTGCTTGGTCTAATCCCGTCATTAAGCCATAATCTCGCCACGTAGGACTTAACAACGAATTAGTCAGCCTTTTCCAAAACCTTTCTAATACCAACTTTTTTTTTTCAAATAAGCATTTCTTATCTTATGTCAATTAATAAATCAGAGCTAACTAAAATTTTACAAACTTAAAGATTATTCAAGCGGAAGTCTTAACAATTTAGCGGAAGCTTTTAACATAATTCCTAAGAATGTGGGAAAACCAGGAAACAAAGATCACATGCATATATATAGCGATAATATATCATCATGAATCTGGTCAGGGTAATTTCTCTCATCCACTACAAGAATTTTGACCTACGACGACTTATGCAAGACGACAAACAATTGCATAAGTCATCTAATATAATTTTGAATAACACGCGTAAAAATATTTGTTGTCTTTACCATCTTTGTTCATAAATCAATATAGTTTACAACTCTTATTAAAAGAATAGTGTGCAACTCATAGTATAATGGCTAATGAATGTGTGTCGTAAAAGAATTTTGATATTCGATGACATGCTTAATGTAACGACCCGAATATTTTAACTTGTGCCACGTGTCACTGCAGGACTCTGGCGGGGACTTTATCGATGTGGCGTACTTGGTCAACCCTTGGGAGTCAACACCAAGGTATATTATGTTTATTTAGTGTGTGCAGTATTTATTTTATACTCAAAAATGTCAAATTTCAGTTAATTATTGGTCCGATTGTGTTAAAATACGAGTAAGGTTCAATGGTTGGTATGCGTGTATATTATGGGTACCCAGATACGAGTAGACGATAAGATAGGACAAAAATAGTTATAGTACTATAATGCTATTTAATTAAGAGAATAACCTAAGTTGGAATTTTTATTTAAATTACCATATTACTATATTATTACAATGCACATCTAAATAACTTATGATTATAGTGTAGAAATGAAATAAGACATATGATGTACCTCGAGAAGCGTACTATGGAAGATTGAAATTAATGTAAAATCCTCCTTCATTCATATTAAGGAACCAATTTAAATTCAAAGGCCTATGGTATGTTTGGTAAATATGTTGAAAAATAAGGTCACTTAATCTATGTAAATGTATTGGTTGCATGAAAAATACATAGATGAAGTAAGGGCAAAATATTCATTAAGGGGTAGAAGTCATGAAGGACTTAACTCAAATTCATTTCTAAGAGCTCTAAAAAGAAAATTGGAAGAAATCTCACCATTAATGGAGTTGGAGAAAGCTTGAAGACAACAAGAAATTTAAAAATTCATATGGTCTCAAGGCATGTTCTACACCTTCTCTATAATAATTTCTCATATTTGAATTCTTATCCATGCTTTTGATTCTTATTGATTTGTTTCTTTTTAATGATGATCTTATTCATGCAAGCTACTTCTTCGTACTCTCATCTTCCTAATCTTGCTTGCATCCCTTTTAATTAATCAACAACACACACATATGTATATTGATAAACTAAATTCATGCATGACTTTCTTGAGTGTTTAAGGTTGATCCAAATTAATGTGTATTAATAAAAGAAATGATGCATAGATGGATGACATATTCAATAGCTAAGATTAAATTATTTGAGAATTGAAAATTTGAGTACAACATTGATTTAGCCAATAACTTAGGTATTAATTAGAAATAATTAAGTACCTAAGTCAAATAAATAAAGTAAGGTAATTATGTTTATCTAATATGCCTAAGTTGTGAAATAAATACAATTAGGCCTAAAGTAAGCTAATTTTATTTATCTAATATGTCTAAGTTGTGAAATAAATACAATTAGGCCTAAAGACAAATAAATTAATTTACTTGTATAAATTAATGACTTTTAATAAGTTAATGGAATAATTACGCTTGAATCATTTAAAATTAGAGGGATTGAATTTAGTTGAAAGAAAAAAGCTTAAGTTGATTGTAAGACAAAAATGAGTATATAAGCTAGTTTGACGTGCCTAAGTAAGCTAATCAAATAATTTACTATTGTATATAGGTAAAAGTGAATTTTATGTGACCAAAGATTAATCTAGTGTTAAAATAATAATAGTAATAAATTATAAGACTCCTAAAACAAGTTTGTAGATATCTATTGATGCATTAAGTGGTTATATATATATTTATATATCATACATACATATATATATATATATATATATATATATATATATATAAGACATTAGGTGTATTTGTATAACCTCTACGCCTTTATATAATATAAGGACAATAATGAAAAGCAAATCATACTATGGACTGAATTATACTTAATAGAGGATTAGTAAGAGAAACAAACTCTAACACACCAAAATCAACTAAAATGATGTCAGGGACTTAGTGAGCTAGAGTTGGAAATCGGGGGTTAGTTCGGGGTCGTGTTAGAGCCGCGAGAGAGCGTATTAGCGTGGATCCGAGGTACGTAAAGCCAGCTAGAAAATGTACTAGTAATTCAATGAGCTTTATATTTTATTGCTATTGCATTATCTTACCTTTCTTGGAATTCCCACTCTAATATGAGTGTACGAGGGCCAAGTGAGTCAAGAAGGTGTCTCTAATTGGAGTGGTTGTCGGCTAGCTACCAGAGCCATGACCTTGATTCATTGGATTGTTTGGTCGGGATTAATGACGTTGTTGCAGACGTGTGGCGACAGCTTAGACGCTCGTGGGACTCGCAGCTAGGCTAGTGCGCGCCTGAAGCTAGGTAAACAGTTATTTTGTGTGCTGATTTGTTTAATTTGCGATATTTACGTTGAAATAGATTAAACGACATCGTAATGTGTGATTATATTACATTTGACGTGCGAGACTGTGTGTTAAGTATTTGCCTCGATATGCGTGTCGACGCGGGTACCAGGTAGTCTAAAAGACTAAATACTAGCCTGGAGGAAGTAATACACACATGAATAAATAAAATGTGTTAAATATTAAAATGTAATGCCTATTTGATGGTTAGGGACTTGATAGTACGCGTATGTCGCGTTTTGGGGACGCGAAACTGGGCGTCGGAACACCCGAAAGATGACTTTTTGGGTTAAGAACAAGGGCAAGTGTGCCATCTGTGTCATTTTTGGAGTCATTAGGGGTTGAAAAATGGAGCAAATGGTGCTCATTAGATTGCCTTGGGATGCACAAGTGAGGAGAGATCATATCATGGTATAAAAGTCAATTGACTTTCATTTTCCACCACCTTTTCTCTCTCCTTATCTCAAATCCGAAAATAGAGAAGAAGAAACAAGGGTTTCGGAGTTGCAAAATTGATCATTAGAGGAGCTTGAAGTGGTTGATTCATCAAAGCAAGGTGAGATTCACAATTACCTCAACTTTCTTTATCTTTTGGTATAAATTTTTGAGGTGTTTGTGTGAAT
Organism: Stephania cephalantha; assembly: GCA_039657325.1. NCBI lineage: Eukaryota > Viridiplantae > Streptophyta > Magnoliopsida > Ranunculales > Menispermaceae > Stephania > Stephania cephalantha. The sequence goes on along the minus strand of CM077567.1, from coordinate 63,342,181 downwards.
CCAATAGGGATTGTTAAGTGGTTGTTAAGTAGTTGTTTTGGTAGGTTTTAAGTGCTATGAAGTTCAGTGGTTTGTGTTGTGGTAGTTGTTGTTGGTGGTGGTTTTGTTGAGAAACCAAAATTTCCAGAAAAATTGCTGTCCAGAACGCGATTAGCGCGCTAATGAGGTCATCTAGTGCGCTAGATGACTATTAGCGCGCTAGGTAAAAATATAGCGCGCTAATGTTCTTTCTGACGAAGAACGTTTAGCTGCCTAAGAATCTTGCGCGCTAATCTGCAGACCTAACGCGCTAGATATTGTAGATTTTATACTATTTTTGCTAAGTGACATAAAACACATCCAATTGACTAAAAATCAATTATAAATGGAAATAGGTCATTTCGAGCGGTAATTTAGATATATGGGATTTGGCGAAGTCAGACCAAGGATATTTAACGGGACACGGAGTGCGGTTTGAATTCATATTCTATCTTTCAATACTCTATTCTTGGTTTGATTTAATAGACGGACGTTGAGGCTCTCCCTCCGTGCCATTTCTGTGTGTATTTTCACTAGGCCATAGCACGTGTGCCAGGGCTTTCGGTGAATAGGTCGACCCGAGTGTGACGGCCCCTCTCCTAATCTAGGGCACCGCCCAGCCTAATCTCGTAATTAAGCCCTAATCATATCCACGCATGACTCAACTACGTATTAGTTAGCCTTTACAACCTAAACGCCTCTTTTCTCGTATTCAGGATAAGTAATACACTAGTCCTACCATTTTATAAAATTTAGAGATAATTAAAACTTTTTATTAAATTAATTATTTAACGGAAGTCTTATTGATTATGCGGAAGCAATTAGTAACTTATGCGGAAGCCATTTATAAAATCTTAAGTGTGGAAAACCAGGAAATGACATCAGATATATAAAGTCCTCAAAATGCAGTGAAACAAGTAAAATAGTCTAAGTCAAGTCGTGGAAACTAACGCTCAACCCAATATATAACCCCGAGATAGTATCCGAAAGACATATATAACATATACAATCAAAATACCAAAAGAAGACCTACAATCGATGCGATGACGCGCGCGGCTCAAGGATAATCCCCGATCTTCTCCTTGCCCGACCCGCCTTTTGGTAGAGCGCTCTCGCATCCACAAATCATAAAAAGGACGGTGAGTACAAGAATAAAATAGTAATCCCCGATGACAAGTTTAATTTGTATTTTCAAATATTCAAATGGTATTTAAAAGCATATAAATGTGACAACTAGAAAATAAACCATATGCGAATAAATACCAGAGTTAAACAAGTGATACTGACACTAGGCTAAGTAGTGGTGATTTAGGTCCGGTCTGCAGCGAAACATGTCACTCCGACTCAATAATCATATAGCACAAGGGACTCTAACCCAAGTGTTACCAGGGACTCTAACCCCGGTGTGTAGACCACCTCGGGGACTCTAACCCCAAGTGTCATACAGTGTCAGGTAACATGTGCCGACATCCCTGGGGACTCTAACCCCGTGAGTCGCGCACACCTCGATCGAGTACGGGACCTAAATGCGAAAACTATTTTTTAAATTTCAAGAAATATCAAGTATGGATTGTCAAGGCATAGGCACATCTACACACCTAAACAAATAGGGAATACAAGTCCTCTTAAACATTTATAAGATATTCACTAGCCTAATAGCATGCTATTTATCATTCAATTCACATTTAAAACAACAAGAATATACATAGCATGGGATATAATCAATGAATCAAATCAAATGAATGGATATCATGCAAGCTAGACTCATCAAGTGAGCATAGACACAAAGAACACATGATATAAGAATACAAAGGCAAAATAGTCAAAAGGACTATGCAAGGACAAAAATTAATAGAAATGAAATGCCAAGTAAAGTTGTCATTGTGTATACTCACAACAACAAAGTAAAGTCCTAGCTTTATCTTGGCCTCCCGATACTCCAACTCTTGTATTCGCTCTCCCGTACCCTTTTCCTAAGTTCCAGAGTTTGGTGTCTCATTAGTTCAAATATAGTGGGTTTAAGCTCAATTTAGAGTGTTTATTGTGTATTCAAATTGGTTCAATAGACTTTAAATCAATCTTCTTAAATCAGCCCCTAAAGACTAAATTAAGTTTTAATTTCGGTCTTACATTTTAACGCACTTTTAAGCATGAAATGGTCTAAATATCGAAATCCTCCATCAGTACCATTATTGTTGGTCTCTCTCTTAGCTTTCCGGAAAGGTTTCATTTGCAAAATTATGATTTAAAATGAAAGAGATATAATGATTTTACTAAACATAGGTTTAATTGGGATTTAATCCGACCAGTGGACTTATAAAATCTATTTCTCCCAATCTATAGTTCCTAAAAATGTGATTTTTGGTCACAAGGCAGAAAATATATCCAAATAAAACATACTAAAAGCTCATTTGGATAAGTAGTTATGGAGTTATACCCTTAACAAATTTAGTTTCAAAACTTTCCTTTATAATTCAACACCTACTTGTAGTGCATGTTTGGAAATAAAAACATTTGAATTAAAATATCTTCAGTTAAGGAAAGTTATTCCCCTTTAAATAAGCTTTCAAATGCCACTAGTTTGGATCAATTTGGATCTAAAATGAGCAGATTATGATGAAATTACCCAGGTTGATTCCTAATACAATAAACAGAATTCTAGTTTTGGTGTTGCAACTTCAAAAATTCATATCTTTATGATTTCAAAGCCAAATTAATATAGCTGGATCATCAGCTTGAAATGATGAATCTAAATATATAAATCAATTGGAAATACTCAATAATCTACCATCTGAAATTAGCCTAAAATCATAACTTGTTCTAATTTCAACTAAAAAGATGTGTACCTAGTTGATGTAGCACCATAGCTTGAGGATTTCTCACCAACTCCCATGAATTCCTTCAACACCTTAATGATTCACTCCTCTCAAGCAATTCCTTATTCTTCTCCAAAGCAAAAATGAATGAGTGATTTGGTTTGCATGTTGTTTGATCACTAATATTATATATTAAGGTGATGTTCATTCCTAGCCCTTGATCTCCATGGATTTATGTATCCCGAGGAATATCTAATGGTCCACCTCCTGCCATATATCCCACTAACTCCCACTAACTCAACCTCAAGTGACACCATTTCATTACTCACATAGTTCCTAGATGTGCCAATGTGTATCTCTAGACCAATCTTATGTTTTCCATTTAATTTACTCAACTATAGGCCTTTAATTTGATTTACATTAACAAACACAACCATAGGCTTATAAGTAATTCTTTATTTCATATTAGTATTAAATAAGACTTACCAAAATGCTAACTATCCGGTTCTCCGGCTCGCACGCTACTCGAGGTGTGTCCCCGCTCTCGTCTCAACGCCTACAACTGTACAAACCGACTTAGTAAGTCTACACAATACATAACACTAGGCATACATCGATACAAAAATACAATATACCTCGACCACGTGCCTCGATTAATGCACGTATCATGGTGTAGGTCCCACGTCAAGGATCGGTGATCCTGATTAAGGAATTAAAACGGGGGTTAGAGATTTGGGCCGTGACAACGAGAGTCGCGTCGGGGCACGTGTGGGTGCATTGTAGGTTTCATGCCGACCACCTAGCGGATCCAAATACCGGCCTTGCTTGAGTGCTACTTGCCTGCAGTAGTCTGTTGGGAGTCCGAAGTATGACGCTAGTCTGACCCTAAGCTCTAGGAACACACTTTGAGCTTTCACTATTACTTATGCATGTGATGAGCACAAGTTGCTTGTATTTATATCCGCATGTTTATTTAATAGTTTTATTTCAATTCCGTATTTACTTTCCGTATTGCTCACTTAATTTCCTTGGGAATACTCACTCTAGACTAGTCATCTGCTTTTTGTGATGGCTTGAGTGTAGATCCTGGTATAAGTCGTGGTAAAGGCAAGTTACCAGAATAACTGTGATTCAGAGATATTGAGTCGACTTGTACGTTTATATTATATATACTTTGTTTTTATTTTGGGGATTTGGGATTGCGAGATACTTCAGGACTATAATTTTGATATTTTGATACATTGAGGTGTAGTTTTGGTCTATTATGATAAACGAGTTTTCCACACTAGGTATCAGCGTTAAATGCATGACTTTGATGTTTCATATTTTTAATTGTCATGATAAAAGACTTCCGCTGTGATTTATTATGGTTTAAAATGATCTTAACAGATGACTTGAGTTCAATAACAGTTTAAACAGTAAATTGTTGTTTATTGAGGTTTAATAATGATTAAATGATGGAGGAGATAGCATGTGGGATACAGCTGGCGCTGGTAGGCAGGTTGTGGGCCCACATTGGCCCCCGTCGCGGTCCATTTGGAAAATGGGCCGTTACAAAATGTGTTTTATCCAGGGCGCCGTTGATATCCCTCATTCGTGACGGTCTAGGTACAACAAGCGTTGCCGTGTCCTAGGACCCGAGTCCGCTTGGCATTGTCGCGACTCTATGACCCCGACCCTGTGGCACCCGCACTCGGTAGTCTTGGACTACTTGGGCGCCTCTCTAGTTGCTTCTTTTGACACTCATTTATCGTTGTACTTTCATTATTCAGTCTTATTGTCATGCATTCCTTATATTTTTTTCTATCCGCATGAGTTTTAGACTGCTTTATTTATCTCGAAGTACTGTTTAGATCCTACTTTCTTTTACTTACATGACTCTTCATTCTTGTGTTTGAATGAGTGCAGCTCCTCATCGAGCAAGGGAAAGACACTAATATTAGGTGATCTACTCGAAGACATCAGAGCGGCCCTCCCTTACTCACTTTTGTAGGTTTTTAACTGTTTATATTACATATATATGTTGTTTTATCACTCTTGAGGTACTTTATGGGTTTAAGAGATGATTATGACTTGTATATCACTTTTGTATATACTTTACACTTGATATACAGGTTTGATATAGATATGTTTATAGGGTTCCACATTTAGGTTGTCCGACTCCTTTATATTATTGTTGAGTTATTTAATGTATTAATTGCTTCCACTAATTTGTAAAACTTGAAAAATACTAGGAGCTCGACTTAAAATTATAAATTTACTTATATGGATGGATCTTAAGGCTGACTAGGCATGCGTTGACCTTATAAGGTTGGCTCGGGAGGGGGGAGGGGTCCACGTAGGCTTAGGACGGGCGGGGCCCGGTTTCTAGGTAATCGGGGTCGTCACACTTAATGCAAATGTTGTGTCACTCATGGTTTAAACTTTTAAATGTGTGTCGTGAACAACTTTCATGCTTTATGCGAATGTCGTGTAACTCATAGTATGATGGCTAATGAATGTATGTTGTAAAAGACTTTTAATATTCGATGACATGCCTAATGTGAATGTCGTGTCACGCATGGTATAAAAGTTGTTAAATGTGTGTAGTCAAAGCTTTCAATATTAGATAACATGCCTAATACGGAAGTCGTGTAATGCATGATATGATAGCTCTTAGATGTGTGTTGTAAAAACTTTTCTTATTAGATGACATGCCTTATGCGAATGTCGTGGAACACATGATGTAATGATTGTTAATTGTGTGTTGTAAATAACTTCCAATATTTGATTACATTCGTGATGCGAATGTCGTGCACTACAAAAAATAATCGATATAGAAACGTAAATTAGCAACAGACCTAGTTCTGTATCTACTTAGCAACGGGAATACCAATGCCACTTGTGTGACTTTTAAGTTGACCAATTAAATATGGAATAGAAACGAATAGCAACAGAATTTAGAAACGGAATAGATTTCGTCTCTAAATCTGTTGCTAATTAGCCCGCTAAATTTTCCGCTCAAGATTCTGTTACTAAATTTGTTGCTAAATTTAGCAATAGACTTGACATGACACATGTCTATTTAAGAGTCAGATTCCATTGCTAATTCTGTTTCTGAATTTAGAAACGGAATTAGCAACAAAGTTCACTTGATGGATTCAAAAAGTCGGGTGAATCCTTGCCTTAGATCTTTATATCAAGAGGATCGATGAAGAATTAAGGGGAAAAAATTTGGTCTCACAAAAAAATGAAAAGAATGGAAATAATTGTTTTTTTTTTTGAAAAGGCAAAAAAAGACAATGTTTGCTAATGATTAATAAACACAATAATCGACGAAACATAAGAAGAAATCAGGGAAAACAAAAAAGAAGTAGAGAAGATCTTGAAACTTATAGTGAAGGATGAGAAGAAAAAAAAATTATGGAAATTGGGGGCGACGAGAGGAAGACGAAGACGAAGAGGATGACAGAAAAAGAGTAGTGATGAGCCCATTCTCGCCAAAGTCAAGAGAGCAGAGGGGTATTGCTTAACGCACTAGACCGACGACAAGGCAGACAACGCAGTACAAGAAATTTGTTATACAATAACGTTTCAATCACAATGTTCAATAGAAAACATTGAGAAATACGAAATAATACAAGGTTTTGTTTATCGTCTGTCATCACGTTTTACTGAAAATGCACATTAATAGTTTATTGCAAAGAGTTTGGTTAAGTCAAATCCTTTCTATGTTATAAACACCCATATTGATAAATTCACCTACATATTTTTTTTAAGAAGTTGATATACTCATCCTAAAAAATAATGCAATCTTCCTAAAAATTGCAATTTCGAAAATTGCAATTTCGATTTTTAAAAAAATAAATAGGTGTGGTGAACTTATATTAGGGGTTATTACAATATAATAGGGTTTGGTTTAACCATATCTTTTTTGAAATTTTTTTTATGTTGAACGTTGTTTTTTTTTGTCAAGTTATATTGAAGGTTGTTAAATTGATAAGAAGGGATACGGTGCGGCTATGTGCAAACCACATTTTACTATGTGCAAACCACTAAAATGTTTTGATTGTAAATGCAAAAATACCCTAAATGAAATGACATCCTAACCCCTCACCCCTCTCACAATCACTCTCCTGCCATTTTCTCGCTCTCGTTGTGCACCCCACATTGATCGAGCACTGTCTTTAACGATCCCCTCTTGAAAACCGGCGAGGACGACCGACGAAGCAAACGTAGAGATTTTAGAGCATTGTAAGTCTTTCTCGTCACAGTTGATGTCGGTAAATGGTGTTTTTGGTCGTTTTTGGTATGGAGTTTAAAGTGTTTGAACAAATTTTTGTGTAATTGGTGTTTTTGGTCATTTTTGGTTCTAGTAAGTTTCAATCGAAAAAAAGATATTGCTCGGTCTACACCAACCGATCTAAATTGTTCAATTCGGTCACGTTTAACCGAACAGATGGTCTTTATTCTATCTGAAGAGACCGATTGACGTGAAATGGGGAATTTATGGTATTTTGTTGTCTTCCTTGTTTGAGCATATAATTTAATACAGTTATTGACCATTTTACAGGCAAATTTGGATGATACCGCCTATTTTAACTACACTGCAGACTTCATAACAAACATTACATTTGGAAGTAGGGTTGAGTCGGTGAAATGGGTTCAAAGTTGGGGATATGATAAAGGGTTCGTTGTTATCACGAAAGGGTCTGATTCGGGGGTGATGGTCGTCTTCCTGGAAGGGTTAAGATGGGGTGCGAGAGGTCGGGTAGTTATAGAGGTGATGTCTAAAGAGTTGGAAAATTGAAAGGTAATAGAGATGCAAACATTGTGAAGCAAAGAATTGTGTCTGATGAACATGGGGAGGTATTGAAGGGGACAACAAGGCCCAAATGTGGGACCAAAAAATGTGGTTGTCCTTTTGCAATGAATATCAAGGAACACGAAGATCGGTTATAGCGTGTGACATTGGTGTGTGGGCATCATAACCACGACATTGGCTCTCATACGGAGGGTCACTCATACGCAGGTCGATTACAACCGGAAGAACGTGAGGTTGTGGTACAAATGATGGATGGAAATGTGAAGTCTCGGGAGATTTTGGACACTGATAAATAAGAGGGCAGAGAACACGAAAGTACCAAATTCATCAACTATACGTACGATATACAATGCAAGGCAAAAAATTAGGTTTGATGAGGCTAGAGGGAGATCACAAATGCAACAACTCATGCATTTGCTTGACACAAAAGATTATATCTCGTGGCATAGGAAACTGGAGGGAACGGATGTGGTGACAGACTTGTTTTAGGCTCATTCGGACTCCATGAAGTTACTAAGATGTTTCCCGTGGGTGTTGCTATTCGATTGCACGTACAAGAACAATAGATATCAGATGCCTTTGCTAGAGATCGTTGGTGTGACATCGATTGGGTTATCATTTGCCGTTGGTTTTGCATTTTTATCATCAGAGAAGAAAGACAACTACATTTAGGTGTTGAAGAACGTTAATGACCTTATGGATGGATGGTCCAAACCACTGTGATATTTGCTGATAGGGAGTTGGGATTGATGGCGGCAATTGTGATGGTATTTCCCATGTCGACTCATTTTCTATGTACTTGGCACATTAATAAGGGCGTGGCAGCGAAAGGCAAAATTTTTTTTAAATGGAACAAATACTTCAACCTTTTCCTAACTCGATGGAATGCTTTGATGAACGCGAATTCCGAAGATTTGTTTAACATGAGGATGTCCGATTTAGCCGCTGATTACGCTTGTCTACAAGGATTGCTTGATTACTTGATGGACACATGGGTAAGGGAATACAAAGAAAAGTTTGCAAAAGCATGGACAGACCGTACATTGCACCTTGGGCATTTTACGATCGGGAGAGTTGAAAGTGCACATAATGCACTTAAAAAATGTCTTGGAAACTCTCTAGGGAATCTCGAGGACTTGTGGCGAGTTACTCATAGTTTGGTTGAAGGGCAACATATTGCTATCAAGACGTCTTTTGAGACGAGTCTGAATGTTGTGCAACATGGGTCTGGTCATTCATTGTACCGTATGTTGCGAGGTTTCGTTTCACAATATGCGTTAGACAAACTTCGCACTGAGGTCGAACGTGCAGAAGTGGTTGGTACCAATCCAATAAGATGTGGTTGTGTTTTGCGCATGACCTACGATCTTCCATGTGCCCATGAAATTGCAAGTCATCAATTGGAAGGTTCGCCAATACCACTTAAAGATGTTCACTTACATTGGCAAAAGTTGAGCATGAATCCCGAGCAAGTTGTGAATCGAACGGAGTACAATTTTAAGGAGGAAATTCAAAGGGTCATCGAGAGGTTTGCAACTGTGGACAATGAGGACTCGAGAATGAGGATTGTGCAATAACTCCGTGAGATTAGTTGTCTCTCATCCTCGTCATTGATGGTGCCAAAGGAGAAAATTAAGACAAGGGGAAGAAAGCCATCAAAACAAGGAAGAAATGCATAACAACCATCCAAGAAGATAAAGGTTATTAAGGCCAACGAGAATGAGGCTTCCACCAAGAGAAAATCCATCCCACTACGAGTATGTCCTCCAGCCTGAATTGATACCGATGAAGCCTACACTGCAAGTGTCTGCAAAGGTGCATAGAACTCGTACCTGTATGCAAAATGTTACTAAAGAGACTTATCGCGGTGTTGCCCCTGAAGGATACCATGGTTATATTGAGAGGGTTGATGATGTAAGGGGAGATGGCAATTGTGGTTACCGCGTTGTCGCAGCGGGTTTGGGACGCAATGAAGACGGTGCATAGGTACAAGTCCGTAATGCTCTATATTGGGAGCTTCATGACCACAAAGATCTTTGGCGCTCAATCTTCGGGAGCGATCATTTTGATAAAATTATCCGGTCCGTGCAATGGTATGACGAGAACAAGGATGCTCCTTTGGACAAGTGGATGTGTATGCTTGAAATGGGTCTCGTGATTGCTACATGTTACAATGTCATTGTAGTGTCTCTATCGACGGTATGACATTTCTTCCACTTAGGGACCCACCACCACGGAATTTGACTGACCGGGTTGTAATTGGGATTACACATGTAAATGGAAATCATTTTATGAGGGTAAAGTGATTAACTTTATTCCCTTCTTTACTAGTATCCGAGTGTCTTTGGCGTTTACCCATTTTTTGTTTATTCGTACAGGTATCGTTCAAGCCAAATGCTCATTTTCCTCAATTGTATCCTGGGTTGGACAAAAATATACTACCAGCGGCATTACCATGGGCCGAGAATACGAATTGGGATGACCAACCATTTGTTGTGCATTCTCTAGACGGTCCTCCTATTACCGTCGACTTGGGTACACCTTGACATTATCATTTTCAAAATAGCGTAGGTTTTTGTATATCATAGTATAGATTGTATATTCTTGTTTAGAAAAAACGTTCGAAAAACCCGTAGAGAAGATGTAATCCGTCCTATCGGAAACGCTCATTTTTTGTACATCCGATGGATGACGTATTGTTGTAAATGTCACTTAAGTGTAAATACTTAGTGCACGCAGTTCAAGTAATGAAATACATGGTTTCTTTTTGTGTTCAATGATTCCATTCCATTTAAATTTCTTCTGTTCGGTCGACAACATTTACCTAAACAACGAAAACTCGGTCGCCAAAAACCGAGCAAACCATGTAAATGTAACTAACATTTTTCATTCGGTATATACCAACCGAGTGCCATTAATTAGCTCGGTAGTCTGTAGCCGACGGAAATAGTTAACTCGGCTAATACATACCGAATAACAAGTACAAACGACAAATGCCTTTACTCGGTCGTTGGCCACCGACATATACCCAATTAACTCGGTTTAATCCGACCGAACAAGAGGCTTAAAAAAGAGTTCAAGTAACTCGAGCAATGAAGACCGAATGTTCTCAATTAGTTCGGTCATTGATGACCGAACAATAAATTTAAACCCAATTGAGAACATATAATCAAAATTATCATTGAATGCAATGTAGTAAATAAACCCACTTTGTAAATATAATTACTCAAAAACAAAACATAATTCATGTACAATTATATTGTTTGTAATTTTCAACAACTCTTATATTCTCGCCTTCTTCCCCTTTTGTTGCGAAGGTGAGGGAGCCGATGTCGTTGGCTTGCGCTTGGAAGAAGGTGCACCTTCAACTAGTTTTCTAATGGGTTGGGAGGGTGTAGGAGAACCAAACATCGTCAGGAGCTTCAATGCATCATCCGCCATCTTGACTGCGGCTGCCTTATCGGATTCACGAGGCGGTAAGGCCTTCCAAGCCTTTATGACATCGACAGCCTGTCGAACGTGCCAGACAAACAATCGAACAAGATTCATATCAATAAAAAATTGTGCATTTCAAATTATAAGCTCAAACAAACTAAATTTGTAAAAATAAATAAACAATTCACGTCATAGATGTCGACTTCTTCGTTGCCGACTGTGCTCCCCTCTGGATTTTCAATGAATGGGTGGGAGATGTCCTTGAACCAGGCCATGTAATCATCAGTCGTATCCCATGGAATTGTTGCGCGTGGTCCCCTCGATCTTGCCGCCAATAAGTGATCTTGCCAAGACTCCCTATTCTCGGGTTGGAAACTGTATTTGACGACGTAACTTTGGGCCACCTTCCCTCTCTATGCTCGAATTGGAGTGTAAGGTTTTTTAGGGATTCCTTGCACGTGACCTATTTGCCGCAAGAATCTATCCGGGTTGTATGACTTAACTATCTCGAAATATTTGATTGTTCCCTTGTAGAAGGCTGACTCAGCAGAATCCTCATCTGAACGGATACTCGAGTACGGGTCCCACGTTACCTACAAATCACATTGGGAACTAATATCAGAATGCACTTAAAAATGTCCCTGCACGGTCCGTGTGTTCCGAACTAAACCGCTTAGCTCGGTCAGGGATGACCGAACAGGTGGTGTTCGTTCGGTGACCACCAACCGAACAGACGAATTCAACATAAACGACGTCAAAAAGGGATCTCACATACAATCAACAATAAAACCAAAGTATGTGCATAGGTAAACCATTTAAGAAATCACAAGTTAGGGAGACAATTCGAACGGGATTTATCCAGGGCTCGACGTATCTTTTGGCCATGTTCAGCATTAAGGCCTTGCTCCAGCTTTACATCCCACCTAGATACACGTGGTAGGGTGTCAACATACCCGTGGTTCCGGCGTGCTTCATGAAGGTGCATATAGAAATGCTCATACACCCAACCCTACAAAGCAATTACAAAAACAAAGTCGCTTAAACTGAAGTTGGCAAAACTCAAAGGATTTATAAAAAAAATTATACCAAACTAACCTCGAGCAACGTCATATATCCTGCGATCTGGCATACTTCAACCCGAGTCACCGATCCAAGTTGACGATACAAGAAAGCCAAAGTCGCATGCCCCCAAGCATATGTATGAATCTTATCCAAGTTCTCCATGAGCTTGAGAAGGTTAACATGGACCAACGTCGAGGTCTTGTCAACAAAAAACGTGCATCCTAACAAGTACCATAGGTACGCTCTGGTCGTGCACTAAACCTTGGGCGTTACCATCTTCTTCTCTTTCCTTTCCAAAGATGACGTTGGTTTACGTCCCCATTTGCCTTTCAGCCAGTCTTTGTTAACTTTCAAGTCCTTATTTATTTGTTGCTCGGCTTCCTTCTCCGACACATCTAGAGCCAAACACACCAACTCCAGCGCTTCAGACCTGCCGATGGTGTGACACTCAACAAGTTTCCCCATCACGGGAATCTTCAACAACATTCGCACGTCCTCGAGTGTGATCGACATTTCACTGAACGGGAGGTGAAATGTGTTGGTCTCCGGCTGCCACCTCTCCACAAACGCAGATATAAACGTCTTGTGTGCCTGCTTGTAGGTGCAATTAGATAGTGCACTCAACCCAGACGTTTCGACAATACTCTTTAGTCAATTTGGTGTTGGGATGACACTTGTCTAAATCCCTTTGTGACAAGCGGAGGTCGTGATTCGGACATCTAAGCAATGGGCGCTCCTGAAATAGCAAAAAAAAAGTTTGGTAAAAAATTCATAAACAAATGACTAATATTAATCAAAAAATTAAACAAATGACTAATTGTTAATTGTAAATATCGTAAATATACCTTTTTATTCCATATGGCGGCAGCGACATGATTGTTGAAGCTCGTCAATAACTCATGATTAATGGGCCCACCAGGAAAGGGTTTAGAGCTCTCGTCGGCCGCCACTTTGTCGGATGGTCCCGACTTAGCTTTCCCACGGGCCTTAGCACATGCCTCACTTCCACCACTTCTTTTTTGGAATCTTCTCCCTCTTCACCTTCACCTTTTTCATTATTTCCTCCACTTGCACTTCCTTCCTCTTCTTCTTCAGTGGAATCATCTTGACTTCCACTTGCACTCCCACTTCCACTACCACTACCACTACCACTACCACTTCCACTTCCTTCTTTATCTCCTTCTCCACCTTCTCCATCTTCTCCATCAGAATCTCTGTTCTCATCACTTTCTTCTTCCCTCCCTTCCCCCCTATCCGATTCAGTCGCATCGGAAGAAGATGGTTCCACTGCATTTGCTTGGCTCATACGAATTGCCAATTGTTGAGTGATCTTCGACTGCTCCTTCTTTTAAGTCACAATCGATTTTACTTGCCCCCGCTCCCTTTCCCGCGCCTTCTCTTTCCTGTAAGATGTCGTTTGAGCTCTCCTCCCCACTGGCTCACCCACCTTTGCCGTCTTCTTTTTCTCTTGTTCACTTTTCTTGGGCGTCTCTGTCGTCTTTGTACGTGTCATACCTATTAAAGTGACACACATATTACCTAAGCATTAATAGTCAATCATTGTATGACATTTCTCACAAAAATACACTGTTCGGTCGATAATGACCGATTTAAATTCAACTGCTTGGTTTGACATGACCGTATTATAATACATAGCTCGGTTCAAGGTAACCGAATAAACCATTGTTACTAGGTAACATAAGACCGAGTGAAAGAACCTTGGACAATATACTTAACTTCGATCAACTACAACCGAACAACCAATTTACATACTAAACTGTGTTGTTCAGTTATAATAGATCGAATGAAAAAAAAAACAACTCGGTCATCCCAAACCGAGCAAAACAATTCCTATACTACATGTTTAGTTCGGTCTCCCAAAATCAACTTAAATAACATTGCTCGGTTACGGTAATCCGAACAGTGGAATTTCAATCGGTCTGTGTTACCGAGCTACTGAAAATCATCAAACATCGACAAATCGTCCATCAAGTTCGATCAAAACAGGTACACACACATACACGACAAGGAAAATCGAAGATAAAAACCAAATTCCATGATAAACGCACAAAACAACAACCGTATTCAACCTAGTATCGCAAATCAAAACAATAACCTCATTCAAATTCGACCATACACCACAACAAACACATAAGAATACAAATTTCAACGAAAACCAAACAAAATTTATACCTTCCACTCAACTTAAGCGAACCGTATTCGAAGACGCCTCCACCACCGCTTGGAACGAAAACCACCTCCACCATCGCCTGGAACGAAGACCAAGGGGAAGAGGGGAGAGCGAAGAGCGATTATTAACCGAGTGGAAGCTTCACCGAGTCGATTCGATCAATGACCTAGGGTTCTCTTCTTCTTCTTCACAATGAAGCTCGGGCTTAGAATTCGAATGGTTGTGGGGTGCATAACAGCAGGGGCGTTTTGGGAATGAAAAATTTCTTAGGGGGTGCCCAAATCCAAACGTGGTTTGCACAAAGTAAAATTTGGGGTGCAGATAGCCGTGCCGGAAGGGATATAAAGTTTTTTTTTTTTGTTTTAAGGTCAATATAAAACCTTTTAATTTATCAAAAAAAAAAAGAAAAGAAAATAAAAGCTTTTATTCACCTAAAATCGCACAAAGTGAAGTTTTGAGGGAACATGGACAAAAGGGGCAGAGAATCGACATCTCATCCGTTCTAGCAAGCCCTAACCTTCAACCTTCTCTCACCTCTAATGCCTTTCATCGTCAAATTTTCGCCTCATTCACCCTCTTTTCTTCTTTGCGCGTAGCCCTAACCCTCCAACCTTCTCAACGACGACTGTCTCTGTACCAAACGCCCTTTCTGCATCTCTTTCTACACTGCACGCTCTTTCGCTGGAGCTACAAAGATTCTTTAGCTACAGGAACGACTGCACACCCTGGTGCGACAAAAGTATTTGCTAGAGGTCTTCCTCTGCTTCCATGGTTATTGATTATTGCAATCTCAATCTCTGGTGTTGCTAGTAATTTGGTACTATTCATGAAACTGTGATTATGTGTGTGTGTCGGCGCGGCGGTCCACCTCACTGCTCACTCATCTATTTGGGGTTTAATTTTTCGCTCTCTCGATCGATCGATCGATCGATCGAGGATGTTGTGCCTGAAATCGGAGGTGGTGGAGGTGGAGTTGGACCACGACCATGAATCATGATCTCTACGCTCCAGCCGTAGCCCCCCATCCACATCAACATCAATTTGATGCTGTTCCTGAAATTGGACTGCACACCCAGGTGCGACTGTACGCACACAAACGCTCATTTTGCATCTCTGTACGCATACAAATGGCTTCTCTCTTTCTCTCACTTTGTTGTTTCAACTATTAGGGCATGTTTTCTTTTCAATTGAATGTTTTCTGGAGCTACTTTATTTTATTTTTTTTCGAAATTCAGGATCTCTTTTAAAGATTTCTTACAAGTTTTAAAGTTTCAGGATCTCTTTTTAGTGATTGAAAGCCAAAAAAGATTATAGACAAGGGTGCTTAGATTGAGATATTTACAAGTTGATTCCGACCAAAAGGTATTGATTTGGGATTTTTGAGCTTCACACAAGTAGAGACCAAAGACTTGTCATCTTTTTCAATTTCAGTTATTCTAAATTTCTCTCGGCAAGTTATTAGCCTGTCAACTTATGGCTCTATAAAGATGCTTCTCTATCCATTTGTATGTGAGTTTGTAAAATAGGAATGTGCATGTGACCATTTCTTTTCATTGACTGACTCAATGGCAAAATTTTCTTGAGGAAAGCTAATTACATGTTACTTTAGTAAGCCTATTACTTCGATGGACAAAAACAAGAACTCTATATTACCTAAGCTAAACCCAACAAGAAAACACGCTATATTGCCTCTTTACCTAAGCTAAACCCAACAAGAAAACACGCTATATTGCCTCTTTTTTCTAACATTTAAAACATAGATAATTAGTTATTTTAAGCTTAATCTTTCGTTACTCAAAGTGCTATGAATTTATCTACCAAAAAAAAAGCGCTTTGAATTTTTTTTTTTTATTTTTATTTTTTCATTTATGTGATTCATTGTGTTATTTTTTAAACTCCAGATTTTTTTATCCATGTGGTGCTAAGAGATGTAGTAGTGATTGGTTCGGAATTCTTCTTCCAAGCCGCTACTGATTAGTGTATGATTGAAGTCATTGGACCAACCACAATTAATCTCTACATAGTGTAGTTTCACATCTTTTTCATGGAAATGCCATATCATTTTATGGCCGAATGATTGCATGATTCTAAAAACTAGAGATTATACCTTATCGACATATATTATTAGAAGGAATTATGATGCTATAAAATAGGTGCAACTTGGATGCTTGGTTAATTATTTGTATTTAAAGAAAATCCCAAGATGAGGAGTTTCAAAGAAATTCTATAGAATATTTACTAAGAGGAGCACCTATATACTAAAACTATTTTATCCTTTTTTTTCTTTTGTTTTTCTTTGTTTTTTTAATGAAACTTTAGAGGCCCTGGATTTGAAATGCACTTCTAATACAAGTTAATTTAGATAGGTTGGAAAATCAATATAAAAGTTTGTTCCGAAGTGAATTATTAAGAATCTAATAAGCCGAAAGTTATTTTAGTCTCTGTTTTGCACTTCAATTTCTTTTTGTCTTTCTTTCTTTTACTTATGATGATTTTTAGTTCTAATATACCTACTGTCTAGTTTAACATTGTTTATTATTATGAAATTAATATAGGGTGCTTACATTTGAACTTTCTTACAAATAATAAGTGACCCTTTCAATCTTCAAGATAATTGAATTAACAACACAAAAGATGCCTTTCGATTTCATTTTTTCTAAGAAAAATAATTAAATGGTAATGTTAATATTAATCTTGACATGAGGGATTGGAAATTAATTTGAGTAATCATATGTTTCGAAGGAAAGGACACATTAGTTGCTCTAAATCGAACACAATGGAGGAGTTTGATCATGTAGTTGACCCCAACTAATTTGGGATTAAGACTTAATTGTTTTAATCATACGTTCGAAAAGGATAACCTTGCTACTACGTACATGGATTATTGTGATCATGCATGCTGTGTACCTAATTCTATATTCTAATGATCAGTTCACAAATGTGAGGATTGAGGACTGAATATAATGTTTGTTTGTTCATCTGAAGCTGTCTTATGTTCAATGTGGTTTGATTTATGGCTTGGTTTGGTTGATAATGATTTCTTAAACTGCAGGACATGCACTTATATGTAATAATGGTTATTGCAGCTGATCAAAAGGTTATGTTTGTCTATCAATAGAAGAAAAAGATGATCGCATTAGTCTACATGGTCATTATTGGGTATGGAATTCTTGGTTCTTTCGAAGTTCTTTATGTATGTGTATGTTTGTTGGTATTGAATATAGTTGGATTTACTGCCCCAAATGATTTTGATTTGTTGTTTGGGTTCTAATAATAATGAGGATGCAGGGGTTACTCTAGGTTTGGAGAAAAATGGTTCATTTTAATTCGAGATTGATATGATGAATTATAATAATATTCTTTGTTTTCATTTGTATTTTTTCAAAGTGTTAAGTTATAGAGATGAAAATTAGCGACAATTTTTTTTTTTTAGATGAGACTTTTGATAAATGATTTGTATGTGTTACAATATCTCTTTATAACATTTCGTTTATTTATAAATATCTTGTGTTTTTTTCTTAATCATTATTAATTTTATTTTTAATTGTGATGCAGGTGCAAACTTCAATTTTTGTGTTGAAGGGGATCGTAAGAAATGTATCTTTTGCAAGGTCGATATAGATCAGTGTAGATTTTGTAGTGTCTTTTCGTAGATGTTATCAAACTATTTGTATGATAAGTAGATGTGTATATGACGCAAATTCTTGTATGCACTTCATTTTGAATATAATATTCTATTTTTCTCTTTAGAATTGTGAATTGGTACAATTGTGAACATTATTTATTTCAGGTTCTTTCAAAATAAAACAAATATTTAAATTTGAATTCGTTTGGAAATATGAGTACAAAAATACGACATTTATTATATGTCATTAAAATTAATGATGCATTGTTCGTGCAAGTCATAAAAAGTTGTTTGCAACAATCTTTCGATGTTGTGAAAACAAAAGTAATACAACATTAAATTGCAAGTCGTGGCTCTGATTACAACAATTTTCTCGTATGTCGTTAACTTACACAATGAATTTCTTTAGTAGTTGTGAAATCTCAGTGTTCATCAAAAGTATAACTATAATAACATTAAAAAATGCTTATAACGACACGCTGAAAATGTTGTTGAAGTTCGAAATATTTTGTTATAACAATCTCTTGATATGTCATTAACTTATACAATGACTTTCTTTTGAAGTTGTGAAATCTTAGTTCGCATCAAAGGTAGAATTATTACAATATTAAAAAATGTTTGTGACGACACGCAAAAATGTCTTCCAAAACTTTTGATAGCAATTATTTCGCGTGTCGTTGACTAATACAATCACACTTTGTATCATAAACTTTCAAAGTACATCAAAAGAAGAAATATAACAACATTAAAAAATTATTGTTATAATATGCAAAAAATGATGTTAAAACCCTAATACTTTTAACGACATCTAAATAGAGGACTTATAGTTGCGTGTCGTCTTACGTTTAATATGGCAAACATTGCATGTTGTCGTACGGTTAATTTTTTGTAGTGATCTCATATTTACAACCCCAAAAATATATAAAGATATATATATAGGTCATACAAAAAAATAAAAAACCTACAAAATCCGGTGTAGCAGCACTCCACTGGCTCAGAGGTAGTCGTCGATATTCTCTTTGCCTGGTCTGCTACTCGATGGATCTGCACCCACCATCATAAAAAGGACGGCGGGTACAAGAAAGTAGAAAGTAACAATGAGAGACATTTGTTCACCTTTTCAAATCTACAAGTATCCGAAAGCATAAAAATAACAACTATGCTGAAAAGAAATCATGTTATAAGATACTCCAGTTAAACAATATGAAACTGACACTCGGCTAAGTAGTAATGATCTAGGGTCGGTTGGCCGTGAGTTACATCACATCAACCTTTTTCACTATTTAGGGCTTAAACCATATCATGAATGCCTTCACGTCGTTACAAATGCTCATCTCATATATAAATACTCACAAGTGCCCCTCACAAGTGATGTATACTTGCCAACAACCCCAGGTCTCATACCTCGTGTGCTACACAAGATAGTGGTGAGATCCCGATAACCCCGGAAGTCCAGTGTCCCTCGTATACCGCACTATATTTATCATCTCATGGTCCTAGATACAAGAACTACTTTTATAACCCAAGAAATGATATGATTTGGGAATCCAACAAAATAAATGCATGTCTAATGCACCAAGGAAAACAGATTTACCACACCACCAACACCTACCTAATACCATGCTATTTCATTTGACACAACATTTCAACAATAAAAAATGGCATAGCATATGATTTAGAGTCTATGAAATTATTTAACCGAAAATTAATATCATGATAGCAAACACATGAAATGAGAGAGGAAACGAGTAATGGTATATAGAGTACAATAGGCAAATCAATCAAAATGACTGGAAATGAATAACAAAATAGGAATGAAATTTAAATAAATATCTCAATCATTTTACTTACAATCCAAGTAAATCTTCTAGCTAATCGCCCCCCCCCCCCGAAACCTTAAAACTCATATATGAACTCCTGAGACTTTTCCCAAGGTCCATAATATCATTTAACATATTTTTGAGTGTGTTTAGACTTTTAATTAATGTAATTAGACTTGTTTAAAGTGTTCAAGTTATAATTAGGAATTTGCAGATTTAATGCTGTCAGAGCACTTAATGCACTGGGTGTTCAATCTAGCGCGCTAGTGACCTTATTAGCGCGTTAGTCACATTTATTAGTGCGCTACGCACATAGGTAGCGCGCAAGCTAACTCATCTAGCGCACTATGTGCATGAAAACTCAGAATTCTGCACTTAGAATTTTGAGTTCTCTCCATATATATACAACTCCAACACCTTGGGATCTCTTTCCTCACCTACCGGAGACCCCATAACACCCCTTAACACCACAAGATCAACCATACATCATTTATTTCATAAATACATTAAATTAACCAGGTTACTAGTGTATGGGCCTCCACTGCAGATCATCGAAAGTTACACTTGATTAATTGGGATACTCTTTGCTGAGATAAGAGTTCGGGTGGTTTAAGCATGAGGTGAACTCAGAAGAATAATGAGGCTTTTATTCTGAAGCTATACTGGGAAATATACACCAAGCCGAGCAGTTTATGGGTCCAAATGGTACGAGGAAAATACCTGAAAGGGGGGAAAAGGAGATGAGTACCAAGGTTCAAGAACCAACGTCGCCGCTATGGAGAGTTGTATGCAAATCATGGCCTGTGTTTCTACAAGGAGTTACGTGGAGGATTGGGAATGGATACAATACACGATTCTAGACTGATAAATGGTTGGAGCAAGTAGACCGTCTACTGCCTCACACACTAATTCAAATGGATCGACGAAGTCGAAGTAGGCCAGCCGGTTAGCAGCTTTATCACATATTCGGGACAGTGGGACATGGATAAGTTGTGTCTCAGACTCTCCACAGAGATCTGTGGCAATACCCCCACCGTCAAGTACTAAAGGAGAGGATAGAATCTCTCGGTGTATCAACAAGAGGTGCGATTTCTCAGTGAAGAAGGCCTATCAGCTAATAGCCCAGTCTAGCACGCATCAGAATGGGAGAAGATGGGATAACGTCTGACGATGGGAAGGAGCACAACAAGTTAAGTTGTTCTTGTAGCTGGCAAGCTATGACCGTCTTCCTACAAATCACCTGTGCTTTCGGAAGCAGATCTCACCTGACGAGAGCTGTGGCCAATGCAATAGGGGAGTCGAAACAACCCTACATGTCCTCCGGGATTGTAGTATGGCGAATATGTGACGGCCTGTAACGATCCGTTACCTTAAGAAGTGATTATTGTTAATTCAATTTCTAATTAACCCGTGTTAGGCTCGTGGTTAAGTCCAACTTGTCTTGTTTAGCGTGTGCGTGGATTTGCGTATCTTTGGTGTTTGTTTGATGTGCATTAGTATTTATTGAAATTAATTGAATTTGATTGGCGTATAATAGATTAATTGAAAAAAATTATGGGACGCCTAATACCGTGTGTGGGTCATGAGTGACGCACACGAGTCGTGGGGTAGCGTGCACACCCGAGTCTGTTTGTTGGCGCGCACGACGAAGTTATAGGTATGTTAATATAGGCTTATATATATTTTATATATAAATTGTATATATAAATATATATTGGAAATGAATAAATAATTAATAATTGGTTGGCGCATAGTGACACACGGGGTCGAGGGTGACACTCGTAGCACGTACCATAGTGTGCACGCTTAGATAGTCGTCGTTGGTGACAAGCGTGTAAATATCTAACATTGGTGCGGCGGTCAAAGCTGCATCGACCGCACCTAATTCGTTCAGCACTGTCGGCTCGCTTGAGTAGCAACCCGAAAAAACATTCCAAAGGGAGCCACAGACTAAATTGGATGCTCAACAACAATGGAACTCGAATACCTGAGAGGAGCCACAACACATGGCGGAAGCTCACTCAAAGGATTCAGGCCCGTCGGGGAGCCACGAGAGCTAATCGTGTAGCATCCCCTAACCTGATTGGGGCAATACCTAGCCTGAAACTCTAATTAAGCCCAGATTACCCTTACCAGACGTAACTAGAGCCAACAACCTTACCACCTACACCTGATTAGCACTACTGTATATCGATTATCGAAATAAAACAAATCATATACACAGCGAAAATTTAAAACCTTTTTCGATAACCAAAATAAGATATACAATATTAAAAACAAACCGGAATAAACCTCGGTTATATAATCACCCATCCTATGTGATATTACAAAACTGTAATTCAATACAAACATATAAGACCAGAGAAAGTCATTACATCGAAAAGAAGTTCAAGACTCCTATAACTTCTCCATCCCGTAGTCATAGCGCTCGTCGGATCTACCTGTAATGTTAATTGGGCTGAGCGCTCCAACTTGCTCAGAAAGTAGGGATTTACACTAATCATCAACATTCCATATAATATTCAAGGATATCATGCAATAACAACATGCACCAATGATATCTAACAAGAATATGAAAATCATATAAATTCAATACATAAACAAATGCAAAGAAAATGTCTTTGGACTATTACACTGTGACCTCCATTTTAGCCATTAATACTAGTGCTAAACTAACACACTGCGCATATGTGATGTTTAACCAATCGATTAATGCCCAATGATTCTATCCTAAATCCTCTAGTGAATATGTAACTCATGAAACCTATTAACTGAGTAGGATGTTACATATAGGCCGGGAAGCTAACCATCTCCTATATCACCTCATCTCAATTCCAAGATCTTATTCTCGTGAATCACATTAGACACTGTTTTCTGTTCATTAGAAAAACCATCACAATGTACATAATCCCCCATTTCAATCCAACAACTACATGAGCTATATATACTAAATTGTTGTAAATTAAGTTGTAAGCCAACTAGAACTTAAGTTGGACTTGCTAGAGACCTAAGCATAGAAGGCTTAAACTAAGAACTACTAGAACAAGTAGAGAAGAGGAGACAAGAGAGAAGAGAGCTAGATATGAGAATGTAGAGATTTCATTCATACATTGGTGTGTTCTTTACAAGTGAAGGAACCCCCTTATATAAGCCCTTAGTCATGATGAGAATAAGTACTTGCACAAAGTGTGCAAGTTACACCAAAGTCTCATGTCATACAAGATTACAAGTTACATGACAATACATAGACAAGTGATTATATATTGGAGTTGAATACAAGTTATGTAGAGTGTACAAGTTACATTCAATGTAGAAGTCATACTTGATGTTACAATTCAATGTGAGAGCCATGCTTGACAATGCGATCATTCATAAGCTTGCTTAAAGGGTCATCCAATTTACAACACTCCCCCTTGGATGACACTTGCTGAGAGAATATACATCGTTAAAACATGTAGTAGAAAAACCCTGTGGGAAAAAATCTAGTATAGGAAAAAGAGTACAATGTTCTCGTCAATCTTGATTTGTAGTATAATATTGTTGATTGCCTCATTAAAAACCTTGCTAGGAAAACCCAGTGGGATAAAACCATAGCTAAGGAAAAGAGTGCAACACATTGATACACTTTGAGAGAATATATATATGCCTCATTAAAACCTTTACTAGAAAAACCTTGTAGGAAAAAATCTAGTATAGGAAAAAGAGTACATTGCTCTCAAATTTATTTATTTTTTTATATGGAGTATAATAATGTTAGGATTGCTTCATTAAAAACATTTCTAGGAAAACCCAGTGGGATAAAACCATAGCAAAGGAAAAAAGAGTGCAATACACTAACAAATAACTCATTTTGATTCTTCCCCTCATGTTCACATGGGTGAGACATCTTGTGCATTTTGTTGCACATGGAAATCGTTTTCTATATGAACCATTTAATGTTGAAGCATATGATTGTCACTCTTTTGTGTATAGTACTTGTATCAAGTAATTGATTCATAACTTGTTGCTACTGAATGATCCTTTGAACTTTGAGTTCATATTAATTTATACATGAATCATAATACAACAAATTTAATGCAATTTGATGTGTTTCAAGCAATTTCACGTCATTCCTTTTGAATTGGCTTATATCTCCTCCTAATGGTGGGAAAATTGCTTCATCAAAGTGACAATTAGCAAAACTTGTTATAAATAAATTCCCTATTAGGGATCCAAGGCATCTTATAATATGATTGATGGAGAGTTAAATCAATATAAGTCTCCTATTGATTTGCCTTGAGATAATCTCCAACTGATAAAAAAATCCGATTCGATAAAGGATGTCCATGCGAATTTACGATATTTTCGCATTATTGATGATTATGGATAATCAAATAGATCTTTCCACATTATGAATGTCATTTGATTTATGACGACATTCGTTTTAATGTGCCTTATATATTCCAGAAGTTAAAGCCGAAAATATTATACTCAGATTAAATCATATTCATATAGATAAGTTTTCTATTATTCTGAGTAGACTTCTTCTGAACAAGACATTAACAATAAAATTGTTGTACCGGATATTGCCTGAACATTAGCCTCGCTAAGTTCGAATTCGAGAAATATTCACTTTTATATTATAATGTACATGCATGTAGCACGATACACAAGACATAAACTCATCGCCCATATTTAGGTCACGATTTAAACACATGTCGATGTGCCTGTTTTATCGAGCTATTTTCAATAATAAAATTCATAATATTTTTCCTTTGACTATGAAGGCATGGTAAAGGTTACAAAAATATTCGGGTATATATATATGACAATATTTAGGCAAAATAGCCTTTCATATATGACCAAAAAAATGTCACAATTATGAGCGCTCATTGTCAATAATTATTTGTCCTTTGTAGTGGTGCACCACTTTTGTTCTTTGTGGAATTGTCAATACGACCTTTACCTGATATTTTCACCTTTTCCACGTCCATAAATTTGTTATTGCGATCATGATCATTATATGCAACATATGCTTCTTAATTTGAAGCTGAACTAATTGGATGGGAGCGATATTATATTTATAATATCTCATTATTTTACCCAGCTACCATGAGACAAGAAATCAATCCTTAATATTTATTGGATTGACGTGCGCACTCGAAATTTGTTGCAGCAATAAATTGAGGCGGGCCACGTGACCTTCATTTTATTGTCTCATCAGTTATATTTCCACATAGCCTCAATATAGATGTAATTAAAATTGTGGAATTATAATTAATATTTGAGTGATTAAATATTGTAGCTTGAGACTCAACCGCTCATTTTAAGCTTTTGGAGCATTTCCTTTTTTTGGTATTTATATATTTATAACTTCATAGGGTGAAAAGATATATAAAGTGAAATATTCACTTTTCAAATCTCTAAAGAGATATTGGCAAATGATTTAAATTTTGTATAACACAACTTAGTCTTGCGTAGATGTTTTATTCACAAATTATAGTATATAATTGTCATTACGAGTAACTCTTGTCGGTAATATAATAAGGCAACAAGTTCAACTATGGTTGAATAACATTTTGAAAATAAATTTAATATAAAATAGTTTTCCTTTTTTTATGTAAAAACATAACATATTATTAAATATATGTTCACAACTTGATTCGTTAATAAACAAAATGTACTATTCGTATGAGTTGGTGGGACAACCTCCAGGTTGGGTGGCAAGAAATAGTCTACTTAATACCATGCCTCCTCGAACGGGATAACCCGTATCCCTTTCAATGTTTAGCTTTACTAGGGACAAGGCTTACCCATTTGTCAACTCAAACTTATAACATTATTTGTATTATAAAATCAAGAATAGAACAATAACTAATCATTTGTAGTTTTAAGAGAAAATCTATATGTCACACATTGACTTTTGATTTACGATGTAGAAGATCGTACAAGACGCAACTACAGAGCATACTTTCGCAATCGGTGACGTTATAATGCATAGTATATGAATAAAGTATGCATATAGAAGTGATGCATGTAATAAAAGGAAGCAACCATGATAATATAGAAATAAATTGAACTTATTTAAATAACAAAAGTTATACCTTCCTAATTTTGTCTCCTTAACAAGCCTTCTTGAACTTCAAGGTCTCCTTAATGCTAGAGCAAGCTCGTGCTGATAACGTGTTGTAAATTAAGTTGTAAGCCAACTAGAACTTAAGTTGGACTTACTAGAGACTTAAGCATAGAAGACATAAACTAATAACTACTAGAACAAGTAGAGAAGAGGAGACAAGAGAGAAGAGAGCTAGAGATGAGAATATAGAGATTTCATTCATACATTGGTGTGTTCTTTACAAGTGAAGGAACCCCCTTATATAGGCCCTTAGTCATGATGAGAATAAGTACTTGCACAAAGTGTGCAAGTTACACCAAAGTCTCATGTCATACAAGATTACAAGTTACATGACAATACATAGACAAGTGATTATATATTGGAGTTGAATACAAGTTATGTAGAGTGTACAAGTTACATTCAATGTAGAAGTCATACTTGATGTTACAATTCAATGTGAGAGTCATGCTTGACAATGCGATCATTCATAAGCTTGGTTAAAGGGTCATCCAATTTACAACATAAATAACCAGGCAATATTGATAAATAAGCGAATCCGTACTTACCTCGAGTTTAAGTCTCCATTTCTCAAATTCCTTAAGTTTGCATTCATCTCACGTTTCCTCGGTGTTCCTCAACCTATCACCGATAATTTGTTGACAATTTAGGTCTAGTATACTCTAATTAGAACCCCAAGACCCAAAGCTCTCAACAAACTACCAAAATCCAATCAGTTTTGTATTGATCTTAGTGTGGATAGCACGCTATGTCTTGGCACTTGCGCGCTATTCGCGCTACTAGACTTCATACACACTTCTGGGGTCTGATAGCGCGCTACCTAACATGGATAATGCACTACTCGCATGTTAGTCATCTTCCCTAACGCGCGCGTAGCGTTTATGTCCAATGCGTAGCGCACTATGCGCACCAAACCCGCAACACCAAAGACACTTCGGTGATCCAAACTTGACCCAAACCACATCCAAACTCAACAATTACACTCTCAAATGATCAGGAGAACCTCTAATGAGGTTATAAACCAATTCAAATCAACAACAACCTCAATTTACAAAGATTTGATCATCGCGAGATAATTGAATATCAACAAACTTAAAAATCAAACTTACCAAAACGATGATCACTAGCTTCTAATCCGTTTAAGCTCTTCAACTTGATTGAATTCGGCTCCCGAACGACCTACTCGATCGGAATCGAACCAACCTCCGAACCCTCTAGAATTATCGATTGGATTGAATAAGAATGAATTTTTGTTTTTTATATATAGATTTTCCTCGAGATATGCGACACGCTATCTCGAGGCCGATCACGTGGTTGATGTGTTAAAATGACACATCTTAAAGTGACACGAAACTTGACACATCAAACACTTACGCTTCATTCGAGACGATACGATAATCCATATATTTCTAATATTCTTTTATTTTCCAATATATATTTATATATTTAAAAACATATAAATATATATATCGCGTATTATTCACCAATACTCACTGGACATGCCTAAAAGTGTCCTTGAACGTGCACACTCTTGCAACGACTCCCTCATCACACTTGGTGTCCCGGTAAACCTTAGTTTATTGGGTATTTTCCGTTTTATAGGCTTGTGTATAATTTCCTTATTATATAACAACCTATATATAAATTGAATTAACAATCCAAACAAACAACATACATCATGCAAACGCACGCACACGCTAATCGAGGCATGCCGAACTTAACCACGAGCCTAACTTGGGTAAATTAGGATTTGGATTAGTACTAATCACCAGCTTAAAGTAACGGGTCATTACAAATCTGCTGCTTAACCCGCGAGTGGACACAATTAAACCAAACCACTTAGACCCTTGGTCAATCGGTAGGGAAGTAAAGTTCAATAATAGCAATAATTCCATCAAATGTAGCAAAGAAATGAAAAGAATTAATATTGAATTTTTTATTGGTTTACTTACCTCTATACGCAAAATCAAGTAAATCGTGGCTCCTACACGCCTCGAAATACGCACTCAATACTCGACACTGGTTCGCTAGGCTCCTAGTATCAATTTACAATGTATTAGGTATGTTTGAGCCTATTTGATATGATTTAGATTTTAAGTCATAGAAAAAGTTCAATAGTAGGAAATTTATTAGTGGTAGCACATTTTTCGAGGGAGATATCAGTGTAAAATTTTTGAAAAATCTCCAAACTCCCTTTCCCACAATTTTTCTCACTTTTTCATATTTTTCCTAATTTTCCCTATTTTTCTTGATTTTTTTCTGATTTTTTATGGTTTCCTATTATTTTTACAAATTAAAATGTATATATATAATATTTTTTTTAAAATTTGAGGGCTGTTGGGCCCCCTGAACCGAGCCCGGTTCGACCACAAGACCTGGGCTCGGTTCCCCTTTGGTATGGGCCTGGCATTGGCCAGGCCCATTAGAGGACCGCACGCGTGCTTGCGTCCTCCTCTCCCCTCTAGATCACGTTGTGATATGTGATCATCATTTTTTTTTGTCCTTTTCCGTCATTTTTTTTCTTTTTCTTCAATCAAATCAACAACGCTACTTCTTCACAATGATCAATAATAACTCTATTTTTCTTGTCCTTTAAATCAACCCAACTAAAATCAACTCTACTAAAATCATCTTACCAATAATGAATTAATCATTTATACTATGTATTAAATCCATACCATCAAGATTTAAATGAAATTAAATGTTAACTTACTTGATTTTAATTATGATCTCCAAAGAATTTGGTATTCTTCCTCACCACCACCTCACCACCACCTCTAATTTAGATAAAATCTTCATCTTCATCTCTCTCTCTCTCTCTCTCTCTCTCTCTCTCTTTTTTTTAAAATAAACTCTCATTAAGGAGTGAACCACCACCACACAATTTTCTTTATTTATTAAATTTGCCATTACCTCTCCATAAACCACATGAAGTTGACACCTCATAATTCTAATTTATATTTTAAAAATTATACTTTGTGAAATGACTAAAATGCCCTTATGACTTATTTTAGACATTTCAATTAAATAAGTTTCACTAGACCAACTTAAATCAATGTCGTTGACCTACCCGAATACTGTAATGTGCGCACATCTTTAGGATTACGCTCACTCGTTAATTTCGACAACAACGTCAATAAAGTGTGTGCACACATAGATAAACATAAACTATTCAAGGCATCACACACAAATAAAATTATTAAATTATTACCTTGGTGTCAACGTCGAGTTCTTCCCTAAAGTCGCCACATAGGATCAACCGCCACATCACGGTCCTATTAGGCAATTGATTAGGATTAGATTTATTAGGGTCGTTACATTATAACATTTTGGAAAAAAGGTACATTTGTAACACAAAAATCATAAACCTTTTTAAAATCTTGTAACGGTGGTCACCCAAACTTTTTTCAATCATTTTTCGGCAAATTCGCCAACATGACAATGACGTGGTGCCACGTTGGCAATTAAGGGTTAAAATACCCCTCACTCCAAATTAGGCAACTTGTTGAATCTTGTTAACAAAATTGAGAAATCTTTAATCCAAAAAAATAAATCCCAAAACTTACATTTAAAAAATCTTAAAATTTATATATTTCCAATCTCTAGAAATTAAACCTCCTAAAAAATAGTTTCATTTCTATAGTGTGAATATTTTACATTTGATGTTTTGAAATTAATTAATAATTTTGTTTATAATTGATATTTGTTTGCATTGGATTTCAATTTTTTCTTTTTTTTGAAACATTGTAGGTGATGTGTTGCTGCAAATTAATTTGTAGGATTTGTTGTTTCAAGTGAAAAGGGTTTATCTATATTTGTTAACTAGTCGATTTCCTGCGCTATGCGCAGGAGTTATTAAAACTTTGATAGAAAGTTAATAAATTAATTTACATGAATATATTGTAATATTTTTTACAATTAAAATTACAACTCACAATAATCAACCCATATTTCTTAGAAAAAAATATACTATAAAGAGTAAAAAAATATTTACTTATAAATCATTGAAATAACCCTTCATTAAAAAAATTCAAATGAACTTAATTGTTATTTTCGTAAACAGTATATATAAACACTACAAGAAAGAACCAATTTAGTAACAAACTAGTCTAATGCTAAATTGGTACGATTTTGTCGCTGGTGTACTCTGCAACAAATCAGCAATAGATAATAGCTGTCGCTAAAGTCGTTGTCGCTAGTGCACCTCAGCGACAGATTTTGTAATATGTTCTTTGTTCAAATGACAGCAATTGTGTCAAATATCATCGTCATTTGAACAACAACAAAAAACTTCATGTCATTGATCGAAATCCGATCAAGCATAGACATTTCGTCACTAGTCTACATTCTTTGAACAAAGACAGACTTAGCTTTGTGTCGTGACTAGTAGTACGATCAAGACAGACGTTTAGCAACAAATTAGCGACAAAGACTTGAGTTGTCGCTAATTTGTAAATAGTAAATTTTTAAAAAAGAATTTAAAATAGTAAATAGTAAAAAATAACCTGCAAATCGACATAAATAGTAAAAAATAACCTGCAAATCGACATAATTATACAAACAATGTCCACCAAAAAATCAGATTTTGACATTTCATAATTACTACTATACTATAAAGTAGTAGATCAACATTATTCAACAAATCGACAAACAACTACACAAGCTACACAAATTTGCATACATGTAATGTGTACAAAATACTCTGATAGCATTTTTTCACCGATACATAGATAGGCCCGCACAAATTCTTTAGCTAGTAGAGTAATTCTCATCTAAATCCACGAAATTGAAAAGGAACATCAACATTATTCGACAAGTAACCAACATATTCCAACACAAATTAAAACAACATCACATCCAGTTTTAGTGAAATTGAAGACTATGAATACTCTTCTCAAGCAACTATAGATGTAGGCTGTTTATTTAAAAAATAGAGTTGAATCTCAACATATAATATATAGATACCTTGTTCAACTAATTGGTGAAAAGTCCAAAATGAATAACAAGATAACAAGAACTTTAAATGGATTGTTCAAATTGAACATGAGCATAGCAATAGCAAATCAATGTTAAATTTCATTCTTCAACAACAGAAGGTCAACTTATTACAATCAATAGATCAAGATATAATCACGAACTTATTACAATCAAGAGGTCAAGAGATAATCACATGATCTCAATATTACGTTATAAGCTGATTTGAGATAACTAATTTACAACAATAACACTTATCTGATAAAACTAGCTATTAAGGATATGCATGTAACCATAATATTACAATAAATAAACAATATTCTCATCATCAATGATCAAAGAACCTTGAATCATGCATGTAAATCTTATAACCCTAGCTAAACAAAGAAATCTATAAAACACAAAATCTAGCTACAACAATGAATAAATAAACGAAACAACAAAACAAAACTCACATTGATAGAGAGAGCTTGAAACGCAAAAAAAACTATACTAAAGAAAGAAAGAAATAAGTCATCAACCATTTCACACTCATATCACAAAACACTAAACACGTACATTAAGCACACAAGACTTGAATCAATGAAGAACAAAGTGCAGAGTCGACTAAGGATTTTTTAGAAAGAAATAAGTTATCAACAAAGTGTAAGTCAATTAATTGTCTAATTTGGATTGAAAGACTTAAACAATCTTAAAAGTAAGTATTTCTCACCTTGATATCAAAAGGGTACTAATGATGTAGGATATTTGAACCTTTCTCTGATATGCTTTCCCACCACTAAACCCATCTCTTCCCTCTATCACTACCCATAAAGATAATTTGACCATCACTACACTATTAATGAACATGTTAATGGAGATCTTACAGAGAATCCAACCGCATAACATCCATAGTAGATGTCCCACCAACTTCAAATCAATCCAACCCACATGGAAACAACTCATCAATCCAATATGGTTAATTATATTGCATGTCCATAAGTGAAATCTATCAAAACAGGGTGAATACACTAAAACATGAAAATCAAGGAAACCACATATTAGTATTGATTACTATAACATAGAGAGAGAAAGACTAGTTGGTTGATCAACCCCAAAAGGCACAAAGAGTTGAGAACAGTGAAAAGATACAGTTTTACCCTTCTAAATCACAACCACAAAAAAGAATCTATTATGTTCCCATCCCACTATTGAAAACTCTCAATAAGTAGCATATCAGGGAAATATTTGAGTGGACATAAAGATCATATATGGATAAGTGTCTCAGTGGAAGTACAATGAATAAAATAAATCTAGAACTTCAAAACTGAAAAAACGAAGCGAAATATAATTTACCTTACACATAAGTCGCATTCGTTTGAGTGGACCTTGAGATGATCTCCTTTCATTACGCACATAATATAGCTGTCAAACAATTCAGAATCATTCATGTATTCCAATCATTAAAAAATCTTTCAAAGTTTCATGCTAAATCATGTAAAACTTGAAAATTGAATCTAAACTAATGTAAAGAAAGTGCACAGCATCACCTAGTCTTGACGCTCCTTCCCAGACATCTTGGACTCTCAATCTTCCTTCCACATATTCCAAAAAAATATGCCGCATCTCTCTAAATCTGCAACGTTAAATAGTTGAACCACCAAAAACTCACAAGCAATTAAAATTAGAGCTTCAAAAATGCTGACTATGAGATTCAATTCATTCTCTATATGGGTAGCAACATAACTACGATAAAAAACGAAATAGAACAACATAAGTTTCCTACAAAGTGTCACAAAATTCTTTCTCCAATCAAGTATGCTCTAATAACTCTAGGAAAAAAAGAATACAAAGCAATTCATAGGTAAGCACCACTTCTCGAGGTATTAAAGATTGATTGGTTGAAGTAAGGGAAACCTTAAAAACTATTATTATCTACAGTATGAATATGAGTGATTAAGAAATGTATTTTTGATCTTAGAGATCATTATTCCTCAAATGCTATGTAATTAAGAAAATTCTTGTAGGCATGGTAGCACATTCTTCATTTTGTAATTCTCTGCTCTGTTTGTAACTAACTCCTCTTCTTCATTGTTAGCTTAGACCCGATGGTATCTCAAGTTTCTAAGATTGTGGCATTTAACAATGGCATTACATAATATTTATTAGTGTCGATGACATTATGTGCTGCATTCTTTTTCATCTATTATCTCTACCAGTACTAATAGAGAAGATAGTGCCCCCTGTAGTAGAATCAATTTCTAAAGTTGTACTAATGAGTAGAATAGCTCTTCACTTCATTTTCAAATGAATCACCTCTGCCAAATGATCTAAAAAACTATATCATGTACCAAGGAAGCTATAATATCTTGGTTACAACATATGTCGATAGGAAGAAACTTAAATGCTTTCCATGGCTTGTTAAAAAAATATACGTAGTAATAATATGATATGGTTTGGATGCTAAAAAAAGGCAAAAGAAAGTAGACTAGAAAAAAAAAGAATCCATGGAAATTAGTAATTGAACTCCATAGCTAGGTAGTAATTGGATTGAGTAAGAACCACCCAAGCTCTATATATATGGAGTAATTATTAACAACAAGTAAGAATGTGAAGAAAAAGAAGAGTCCTTATCCGTCACAAATCAATTGAAGAGCAATAAAAATGCATGAAGAGCAGGTATAAGCAACTTGAGATGTTGGCTACTTATTTAAAAACTATAGTTGAATCTCAACATAAATACCTTGTTGAACTAATTGGTAAAGAGTATTTTAGAGTAATGATAAGAAACACATACATAATGTTAACATAGTCTAGGAGAGGCATTGAGAGAAATCAATTAATAAAGAGAAATATATGAGTTGTGTAAGGTGAACTCACAAAATCACTCTAATGCGAATTCTCAGTAATGTGAAGTCTCGAGTTCAAGCTTGATAACAAAAAGTTGATATGAACTTATTAAGGTTTCTTGCTTAGATTCATAAGTTAAACTAGGTAGTAAAAACTTTTGACACCAACAAATGTTAACTCTAAAAAAAGCTTTACCTAAAAAAGTTTTTGCATGAAAAAGAATACAGTGGCATTATTATGTCATACAATCACTTGGTCTCTCTAAAACCAAAATGCTATCTCAATCAACCCTCATTCTCCAAAACATTAGATGCAGAAAAATAAACATAAAATTCGACATGGAGTTGTAAAGTAACTATATCTTACCCAGCAAAAACAAAAAAGCCTTGCCAACTCCTTTATAAGCAACACCAATACCAAAAGCCACCGCTGGACATGAAGAATCACGTCGACTACATTAGAAGGGAAAAAACGTGAAGATATATATTGACTCGTAATTAAAAACTCACCATCAAAAAAAGATAGAATATCCAATCACTATTCTTTGTGGCGGTGGTCCGGAGGCGGCATAAGTTGCGACATAAACTCATCATGATCATCAAAAGATGATGTATATCCTCGAAGCTCTCTATGTGGATTGGTTCAATGTCCAGTGGTGGTCATCCAGGTGTGCAGACCGAGAAAGTGCCGGTGGACTCGGCGGTGCTCGGTCGATCGTCAATTGTCCGGCTAGCTAGTCGTCACTCGAGGACCAGAACACTCTGTAGTTGGTGATAGTGGACGTCGCGGTGTCGGAGGCACGTGGGGCCTAATACCAAGGTGTTGCATCAACAATGCCTCCATACGTGCTAAACGGTCTTGCATATCTCGATTTTCTTCTTGGCGTTCCATCTTGTCCCTCTGCATTTGTTTTTGTCGTTCCATTCGCTCCTTCAGCAATGTTTCTTGCAACCTCTGCTGGTCCGGCTGGAGCTCTTCCAACTCATGAGGCCCATACGCTGGTCCTCGAGATGAGCTTGCTTCCCCTGAAGATATGATGCGATGATAACCTTCCCCTTGACCTCTGGCACCACCTCAAGATAAACCGCATCCTCGTCAATGGATGTGTCGGGGGACAGGGTGGACATCTCCTCCAATCTCCGAGTGAGTTCAGCCTGCATTAAATTAATAAACTAATAGTTAACGCTACTATTTTCTTTTAAATTGATGTACTACATGAGTTGTCTCGAAAACTATTTATATGCAACTTATATTACTTACATCAATCTTCGCGGAGCTCTGATCGACGAAAGTCTGGCCGTCATGGCCATGGGTGTGGAGGTGTCGAAACATCTCCTTGTGTGGGGCGACGTTTAAGCTTCTTCTCCTACAAGCGAGTTCCAGGATTAGTAGTTTCTATTTGCGCTCATCTACATACGAAACTATTTATGTATGTATACGTACCAATGTATCACCATGCTGTCTCGCGGATATAGTTCCAGCGCTATGCAACGAAATACCAGTGCCCGGCCCTCCCACCTCGGACTTCCTATTCGCGCTCATCTGCTCGGACTTCTTCTTGAATGCTTCATCTGTTGCTCATTTTCTTTTGTAATGCTCAAACACTTCATTTGTCAAGTAAATAGGTGTTATTCTCTTCTTCGCAATTAATTATATATTGCCCGTGTACCGGATGGCTGCCTTCCGACACCACGCTTCATATATCGCAAATGACATTTGCAACTCCCAAGTGAAGAACACCTACAAATGAACAAGTAATGAACACATTCTCATTTCTATAATCACGTTACTAGTTTAAATAAATTCACCTCGATGAATGATATGAAGTTACTGACCTTCCACCTAAGCTAATATATATCTCGTTGGGATTGTGGAACATATTCCCATTTCCATCATTCTTTCAAATATCCACTCTTGAAGACTAAACTCATCTTCCCTGCCGCCAGGGAAGAAGGGTGTAACCTACCATTTCAACATTTAAGTTAGTCTAAGAAAACATTATTTTTATGTATTAAGTACATATTGTGGAGAATAACATACAGGCCATGCTCAGCAATGAGATGAATAAGAGGGTTTTCGCTTCTATGGGAAATTTGTCGTGGTCCGAAAAAGTCTGGGATCTCCTCAATCGTAGGTGGTATCGATGAGCGCAACCTATTAGTGGATGACCTCACTGATGAAGTCATATGTGGTGCTGGGGGTCTACGAGATGTAGAAGTGTGCTCGTCGCCTACTCCGGGAGAATGAGCGGGATGAGCTGAAGGTGATGGTGTGGCGTGATGTGACGAAGTGGGCCTGATACCATGCTCATGTGAGTATACATATCCGGGAGGTGATGGTGTGGAGTGGTGTGACGAAGAGGGAATGGTACCATGCTGAGCTGGGAGTACATGAACTGGAGGAGATGGTGTGTCGTGATGTGATGCCGAGGGACTAGCACCATGCTTAGGTGTGTACACAGTTCTTGTCGGTGATAGTGTGGCATGTCGATGTGGATATGGATGACCGAGAGGCGATTAGGAGGTATAATGTGATGACGACGGTCCAAAGGCATAAGTTGGGTATGGACGAACTACATGTGACAGACTGGTGTGATGTGGCAACGGTTCAGTGTCGTGATGTAAGTAGGCATAACTCGAGCGTGATGTAGTGGTGTGATGTGGGGAGTAAGAATTCGTCGGATGTAATGAGTACTGACCATCCGAATGAGAATGTGTAGCATGGTGCGACAACGATCCTCGTCCGATGGTGCAAGTCTCCTCGTCAACTCTGAATCCTCGCCCCAGTAAATCATGCACATGGACTCGCAACAATCAATTTGCTGGACTGGTAGCCCCATCCCTTGCATTAGTCATTTTGTGTTGTAAAAGCTATCGACTAAACAATTGTTACTCGGCAATGCATCTTTACAAAATTGAAGAATTTCGTCGTACGCCTTTTCAGAGATATGATGTTCTGATTTGATTTTTAGGAGTCTCGCGACTGCAAACAATTTGGTCATGTTCTCGCACCCTGGCCATAGCGGCTGACTTGCTGCGTCTAACATATCATACAAGTATTGCGAATAAGGATTTGAAGGTTGTTCCACATGACACCAATTGAAACTCGAACCCGCCAAGTCGTGCACCTTCTCATGATACAATGTACAATAATTCGTTGCATGTGTCCCTCCGTGGTCATCACATCTCATCGTATTGCTAGGTTCGTCATGTACATTTTGAGTGTACATATATTATTCTTCCCCATGTTCCGACCAACAGTGATATCCCGGAACGAATCCCCGACGAAGTATATGAAGTTCTACGGTGTCAACATCATAGTATGAACGATTACGACACTTCTTATGGTTGCATGGACACCTAATCTTCCCCTCAGTGACGAATGTCCTACAGTGCGTCTTTGCGTATGCTATGAACTCGTTCACGCCGTTAATGAACTCTCGTCGAGTAAACCCATTTTCAATACGACTATACATCCATTCTCGATTAGTAGACATCTCGATCCTAAGATTTCCAGCCGATCAAAGGATAAATCATATCAATTCTTAACAATGAAGTATATAAATCATTATAGTTTTCTCTATTTTTAAAAATTAATCCAAATTAATATTCATCAATTCCTAATATATATAATCTTGAGATTTCAAATATAGCTACGTACCTAGTAAGTACCAAGTAAATGAAAATCACAATTAATAAACAATTGGGGTTTCTTAAAAAGAATTAGGTTCTTTACTTCACCAGCTATATCAAACATGGAAAAGAGGAAAGCAAACGAAACCTCTAATAACAAAACGTAACAAACTCCCAAACATTCATTCATGAATCTTGAAAACCAAAACCCTAATTTCGCGAAAATCATATTCCTTGAGAAAACCCCATTTGTTGTCACTGAATTTAGTGTGAGTTGTCACAAACAACCAGAACAACAAACCCACTAAGTCCCTTCATTTCTTTACAAAAACAAACTTCTTTAAGAAATCCATGAACGTAGAGTATCCGAACATTAAGAAAGTTGAAATTGTTGCAATCAAGTATTTTTTTTACAAGAAACCAACAACATGACTCCAACATGAGTCATATTCATATTAACTCAAGCTAAATTATGAAACTCATCACAATCAAATTAAAGTTGATAACATCAACAATTTTCCCAATTGCCCACTACAATCCAAACTGAATCCCAAATAAACCATCCATGATTCTTCTTTTCGTTAACAACGATGCGAAAAAACTCTATAATCCTTTCAATAACCAAACTGGCAATAATCTCATCTCAATTGCCCATGATGAGAATGGTGCCAAAGGAAGTGATTTACATAGAAGGATGAAAGAGAGGCAAGAAACCAAGAAGAAAAGCATCAGATAAGGTGAGGTATCAAATGGGATGTCTTAGAACAAATGATAGATAGAAGATGAAAGGAAACCAAATTGTGATAAAGCAAATGCAATAACCACCATGTATATATAAGAAACACAAAGTGCACTACTTATATAAATAGAAGAAAAGTCTTAAATTCACATCAACTAGTTTTCATGTAAGAAGTAACAAAGATTAAAAATGAACACACCTTCTCATATATTAATCTAATTGATCAAAAAAATCATATGAGCAATGACATCGACCCTACAAAGTGGGACCCAATAAAGTTGTCAAAAGAGGAATCTTTAAGCATCCCAAACAACAAAGAATGGAGTAGCACCTCAATAAGCTTTTTAAAAAATCCAGATACACTAAATGCAAAATAATTGAAATCGCACAAAGAATCCACCCCTGAAGCTCAAATCTAATTAAGTGCGATTTGCAAATGCAGGCAGTTGAAACAAGGAAACGCCATCGGATACATTGAGAAATAATTGAAATATTCTAGCAGCAGCAATGAATTCAATGAACTGCAACCTTAAAATTGAAGATAACCAGAGATAGGCCATAAGTGCTTGAAAAAAAAAAAGCAATTAGAGCTTAGAATGCACAAACAGATTGGTAATGTCAAGTCCCATTAAGCTCGGATATCGAATAACTTAGAAAATAAATTAAGAGGTCCAGAATGGCATTGGCCAACTCCCCACTTCCCATTAAAAGCAATTGTAAAACACTATCTTCATTACCTAAACTATTTGAGCAAATACAAAATGGCATAAATTAACAAGAGTACTAAAACTACAGGTCAAGGTCCACACTCCCCATTAAAATCCAAAATTAAAATGTCACCTTCAGCAGACCTCAAATGAAGATCAAAAGACTTTTTAGAAGAGATTTTCTAAACTAACTCGATTTCTAGGAAGGATTGGGGATTTTTGTTCTTGGGCGCAATTCGACGAGTTATTGTCGAAGATTGGTGCATCTAGAAAGTCTTCAATGAGTAATCTAAGGAAGATGGAATTGTCTCTTGTTCTATAAGTCACTCATGCTTCATATTAATCTGATTAAGTTAACCTTAAACCCTAGTCCCATGATTTCAAATGCATCAATTTTGACTAAAGATTAATTAAGAGAGGTAAAGAAGAAGCTTAGAATTACAAGCAATCTAAACAACAAATGGGCGTGATGGGCTTAATCTAGATTTTACCTAAACTAAATGTAAGTCCCTATCATGGCAATTACTTGAGAATACATATAAATGTACATAGTTCAAGAAATGTGATTAGACAACACACCCAAAGAATGGGCAAGCTCCAACTTTTACAAAACAACTAGACAACACACAAAATAAGCGCTCCAAAACCTACTAACCCTCGTCGTCGATCAATTGGGCGAGTTTTGCCCAATTGTCCTACTGGGCATCACAGAAATAATGCTATGGATTCTCAAATCCGACCACCACAACTTCAAAACCCCAACCCACAAAAGGGCATAACTCGAAAAGCTGCTCAACCCAACTGCAGACCAAATGTTTGAACAAATGCTTCACATTACCCAACTCATCAAAATCAATGGAGCAATCGAGCAACCGAGCATTGCCCGAAGCATCAATACAACCCATCGGTTCAATCTAAAATTTAGATTTCAAAACAGACTAGTCGTGAAGCAATCGGGCATTGCCCCAAGCAATCAAGCATTGCTCGAATCAAGCATTAGTTCAACCGAAGGAAACAAAAAAAATGAGGGAGATCGATGGAAATGACTTACAATACCTCAGATGTCGGAGATGGAGCGAATGGACAGCGAGAGCACAAATAGGGTTTAGATGACTTGAGAGGCCGTGATGATTAGGAAGACGAAGAGAGCACAACGAGGGTTGGTGCAACAACTTTCGAAAATCTGGAGACGACGAGGGTTTGAGCAAGCAGAGCAAGGAGGGAAGACGATGGTCTTTTTTTAATTTTCGCTCTACAACAGATCAGCGACAGACTTAATTTTATCGCTGATCTGTCTCAGATCTGTCGTTGGTTTAGTTTGGTTCACAGATCTAACGCCACGTGTTGGTGTGCGAATCTCGACAAAGAAATGTTGAGCGGAAATATATGGAGGGAAGGCTCAGCGACAGATCTATGATATCCAACATTATGTCACTAATTTTTTGTTACAAATCTGTCGTTGGATAGTTGGCACAAGCCAAATGAATTATTTGATGCAAATTTGTTATTGATTTGTTGTTGTTTAGCAACAGATCATAGCTATTTATTGTTGCTATTTCACCTCATTCTTGTAGTGAAATAATATTGCGGTAACCAAATTGAGATGTAAAATTCGAAACAGAGACTTAATGCATTGATGAATAACTCATTAATTAGATCGTTGTTTGATGGTTCAAAGTTGGATTTTACATTTTTCAAAAATACGGGGGGATGAATATATCTTAAATAACACAAATATAAAAATATCTTAAAATAAAAAATAGAAAAAATGAAATGGTGGAAGGAGAGAGCATGTGAAGCTTTCTCTCTCCTTCAACTTATATATATATATATATTATAAATTTTCATATTGTGTTGAAAATTTTATGTTGTTGCATCAAAAAACGACAGAGATAGATCACATTCGTAGAAAAGAAAAAATAATGTTTAATTAGGATGATGCTGAGATAGTTTAGCACCAAGGCTAAAATGTCGACTTTTTTTTTCTTGAGTTCTTTAATTTTCTTTTGGGGTAAATAATGTTTTGAGATTGTGGGGATTGTGAAATAAAAAATTGGTTGCCTGATTTAGAGTGAGGGATATTTTTACCCTCAATTGCCAACGTGGCGCTACATCATTGCTACGTTGGCAATTTTGCTAGAAAATGATCAGAATAAATCTTGAGTGACCATCGTTGTAAGATTTTTAAAAGGCTTGTGATTTTTGTGTTACAAAGATAACTTTTGTGACCAAAATATTATAATTTATAAAGTTGGGTAACCGACTGAAAAATTAACCCTTTTTTTAGGTTATTTCAAATCTTTTTAGCGAGGTCTCATGTGTTTCAGCCGTTGAGGTCTTGACAAAATACAAGAATTAGTCTGATCAATTAACATGTCGTTCATTAAATGTATTTATATGATAAGCAATTTATTTGATTTCTTTGATTGATTGTGCTTCAAAATTATACCAAAAATAATTTTTATAAAATATTGCAATTTTTCTTAATAGAATATGAAATCTATGTATTTCTTGCAAGTATTCTTTAGTTGATCGTGTGAAGTACCCTAAGAGCACCATTAATGACATTCAATAAATATTTTTTTTTTTTTTTTGTTTTTTTTGTATATATACATATACAAAATGTTTCCTAAGTTATAAGTTTTCAAGTTCTTAATTATATTTGCGTAATAGTTTTTTTAATTTTTTTTTCTTATCAAATTTGTTTTATCTAATATATATCAAATATATTGGTATAAATGCCCGTGCACGAAGCACATGTTTCCAACTTTTTTTTTTTTTTTTTGAAAACCACAATGGTCATTTTATTTTGATTCTGATGATAAAACATTAGCTAGGAAAGATGGTACATTACACCATACTCTCCGACCTGATATAGAATAA
This sequence comes from Stephania cephalantha, assembly GCA_039657325.1. Lineage (NCBI taxonomy): Eukaryota > Viridiplantae > Streptophyta > Magnoliopsida > Ranunculales > Menispermaceae > Stephania > Stephania cephalantha. The sequence continues at coordinate 63,300,534 of CM077567.1, read as the reverse complement.
GTTTCCCTTGCAAAACACAAAAAATAGGACCTCGTGTCTTTTAACATTTCAATACAATCTCCAATTACCATTCCAAAATATGAGTTATCCGTCGACTTACTTTGGACTGCTTTTACTACCATTAACGCAACCATTTCTATCATCACCCGCCTGTCCCATCTCTTTCAGCCAAGCAGGGGCGGATCTACATGTATCTATAGCCCAGGGCAAGATACATGTAACCCCCTATATAGACATAGGCCACTTTTTTTTTTTTTTTTTTTTTTAAGTTTAGCCCACCCATTATTAAGATTTTTCAAGCCTAATCCACCCAAATAAAAAATCAATAAAAGAAAATAAATTAAGTAAAGTTCATTTGTCGACATTCAATTAAAAATGAGGAGTCAAAAGCATCTCAGGTGAAACATCACTTGCTAAAAGGTAAGCAGGGAGGTCGTGTGTTCGACTCCCTCTTAACAAAAAATAAATAAATAAAAGAGAACGAAAAGCAAGAAAAAGGTTTAGCAAAGTTTAATGTTTATCATTGATTCAATAAAAAATGTTTATTTCATTGAACTTGTGTTATTGAAATAAAATTAGAGTGAGCTAGTTTTGGCAGAGACATCATTTGCCTAAAGGCAATGTTTCAGGAGGTGGTGATTCGATTCCCATTGAAGTAAAAATAAAAGAGCTAATTTTGGTGGTGGAGTAGTCAGTGTAACAACGTAATTGAATTTGAATTGCACCTCCATCGTCCTGATCGGAATCGAGATGAACTTTATAGTATAACGTAGTTGGTAGCTATATCATCTTTCTTCCTAGAGAAAAATATAATTAACACTTGCTAATATATTCAAAATTCTTTATTTAAACAAAAAAAAAGACCCTACTATATACTGTAACTCAGAAAAGTTACGTATTTGTTGGCGTCCCTCTAATAGGCATCAAGATGCGTGCAGGTACACACGTCGGGGAAACTCAAGAGATGTCACTAAGTGAGTCAACTTTTCTACGTTACAAAAGTATTTTTTTAAAAAAATATTTTTCAAAAAAAATACATTTTAGTATTTAAGTCTAGCCCAGGTCTACTTAAAATCCTGGATTCGCCCGTGCAGCCAACTCAAGACCTCACGAAGTCCAATCGCTTCAGCCACGTTTGGTTCATAAATCCTTTCCTTTGGTACATATCCCCTAGCTGGTTTCTTCCATCTTCGTTCATTCAAATATGCCTCCCCCTTGCTCAGCTGGGCTCTCTGTTCCCTAACCGCCTTCCATGCCTTCAGATGAGACTTGGCCGACTCTACAATATCCGTATGTCATATATAAACAAACCCATATATCAAGCTCCCAAAATGTGGAGGCGAGTACCATAGCCTTAATTACAATTTGAAAAAGTGATATGAGATCGAATGTACAATTACAATATTTTTATTGTGGACAAAAAATCTATATATATAAATAGGTCTAAGATATAAAAGGAAAGTATATGATTAATTACAAAAGAAAACTATTAATTACACATATTTTCATATTCTTTAGTTTCCTTAACATTTCTCACTAATTAAATTCAAAACTATTCATGCACGCCACATACTCCCAAGTCCAATCTCCTCCCCAATAAGCCGAGAAAATATTCATGCGCGCCACATACTCCCAAGTCCAATCTCCTCCCCAATAAGCGGAGAAAAAATATTCATGCACGCCACAAACTCCCAAGTCCGATCTCCTCCTCAATATACAAGCGGAGAAACTAAGAAAATAATACAAAACCATAACACATCACGTTTGGAATTTTATATGTATACATCTACAAAGTAATAATATGTATGCATGTGACAGAGTCTGTAATAGTAATCATCTCCACTACATAACGTGTTATAAATAGTCATTCATAGTGCAAAGCTTGTTATACTCCTTCTCACATAATAATCCTTACACTTGTTCAGAAAACATCGCGCGTTTTCGATCGTTAATAGTTAATTATGGCCCACCAAAAGGCAACTTTTTTGTTCCTGGGCCTTCTCCTAATTGTATTTCTTGTGAACTTGTCACAAGCACGAGCCACCAATTATGTCTCCAACCAAGAGCAAACAGATATTGGTATGTAGTAATCAATTTTATACTATGTTTTTGATAAGTAATTAAACTCCCACGTACTAATCAATTGGGTGGCGCGGTGGCCCAATGATTTGGTATCGGGTTAGTGTTATAAGAGCAAGTCCAATGGTACTTTATTTTAGAGTTCAAACTCTAAATAGAGTTGAAACAACTTCAACCATATTTTATTTCTCCTTTATTTTAGAGTTGGTTATAATAGCTTTCCTTACTTTTTAATTTTTTAATTTTTTTCTTTTAAAAGATTATCAAAAATTATTTTTTTCCAAAAAATATGACAGTATTTTTCTTAATTTTTACTGATTAAATAATTTATTAAAACTAATACAAATAAATAACAAAAAAAATAAGAAATAAATTTTGAAATAGATATAATGTTTGTGGTTGGAGGAGAAATAGAGTATTATAGTTGGAGTTGATCTAAGACGGTGGGGGTACAATTCTCAATGGAGGCAAAATATGTAATTACGTTGGATTGTTTCTTATCAGAAAAAAAAAATAGTAACTACCACATAATTAAGTTGGTTTATTTCTTATCAAAATATATATCACTAGAGATGCTTTAACTAATAATCAGTATTAGTTCTTCATTTTTGTATATAAACAAAAGCTATGAAATATACATTTTTTTCTTTTTTGAATTCAACTGAAGTACTCAAACACACTATCTCCCCAAACCGTGCATTTTGACTAGTAATGTCTCTTCCATCTCACAAGAGAAGCATGCTTTCATATTTATAAAGTCACGTATCGGCCTTACATATATAGCTACTTTATTTAAATGGTTCTTAAACAACCATTCAATGGATCTGGAAATTTTAATTTTATTCCAACATGATCTGAATATATATATATATATATATAAATCCTGATGACAACAGATGGTGATGAGCTTCCACTGGGGAGTGGTCGGAAATTGGCCCGGAGACATACCACCTGGGTCTTGGAACATTTGATCAGTGAAGAAACAGAACACAAAATAGATCTATTCCTGTTTGACAAGCTAGGAAGAGGTGGGTCCAAAGTGAAAAATCTCGTCAAAAACATCGGAAAGGGCATTGGGAATTTTTTCAAGAAGGCTTGGAATGGTTAAAACGAGGCCGCCAAACAGTACGCGCGGATGCGCCTCGGCATGAGCTGATGAAGTGTCCATCAATTACTTTATTGGGGAGGTCGTGGGTCGTGGATTCAACTCGTGTCATAATCCGTTAAGATGTTGGATTTTATATAAAAAATAGAAAAAATGTGGTGTTTACTATTAAATCAATAAAATATATTATTTTTAGTGTTAATCAATGAATATATCATGAGGTTGCAAGGTTTTGACAAAAATATCTCAATGTTTTATTAACGCGCAACTAAGATCTTCCATTGAATTCATGATAAAAATGTATCAAAATAGCGATAGGTAAATTCCTCGCTATTTTGGTATGACCCGTCGTTAAAACGGGTTAACGACATGAATAGCGACGGGTTCGTCCATCGCTAATCTGCTCGTCGCTATTTTATTTTGGCGATGAATGTCAGAAATAGTGATGGAGACCCTTCGCCAATGCCCGTCACCAATTCTGACACGTGAAAGACGTCAACCTATTTTTTGGTCACGTCAACACATTTAGCAACGGGCTCCCGTTGCTAAACCCGTCGCCATTTGCTGCCACGTGGTTCGATTGACTGCCACGTAGACCAAAATAGCGACGGGAAGTCGTCGCTAAACCCGTCGCTATTCGATTAAAAATTAAATTTTAAACAAATGATTTTTGAGTTTTTTTTGAAAATATATCTCAGAATATATTTTTTAATAAAAAATTAATTTAATATTACTATATGAAAAATTTCTATTATTAAAAAATAAATATGTATAAAAACATTTTTATTTTTTTTAATAATTTAATAATTTAATTTTTCGTTTGAAAATAGATTTAAAAAATTATTATATAAAACATTTCTATTATTAAAAAATAATTTTTTTCAAATATGAATATTTAAATTAATTTTTTTATTTTAAAACATTATAAAAAATTTTATTTACTAAACAAATTTTTTCATAAAAAATAGTTTTAATACAAATGACAATTTTTTATTTTTTATTTGGTTAAAACAATAAATTTCATAGAATAAATAAATATAAACATAAATGTGGATAATTGAAATAAACAAAGAAATAAATGAAATAAATATAACAAAATAAAGTTTACAAATATTAACATGTATATGTAAGACTACAAAAAATGAAAAAAAAGCCTAAGTTTAAATATATCATAAGACTAGCTCAATCATCGAGATCATGGTCGGTCTTCAAGTCATCATCAGGATCTGCTGGAGACGTGAATGAAATCGCAAGTCTGTCCATCAGAGTCTGCTCCATACGACTTGACCGTCTCTGCATCTCGTGCAACTAGTCACGGTCTAGGGTTTTGTCTTGGACAACGCGTAAAAGATTTGTTTGCATTTTCTTAATGTCCTTCCTCAGCAGCTCAATGGGCTCATCATTAGCAAAAATATGTCGAGGAGATCCTGTTCCATCATGTCAATGCCTCGACCCCGATGGTGTCCACCATAATCCATATGTTTGTCCTTTGTCGTCACGCTCCACAACGAACAACTATAACTCAGTCTCATCAATCAGCGTGTCAGGTTGCGATTGTGTAAGCTCGATGCGGCTGTCTCGTATCGCCGTCTAAATTAAGAATTTAAACATTCACAAGTCATACATATAAGTCATTGATACCGATCATTAATTAACCAAACAATTACTATAAAATTATTTTCTTACGATAATCCTCTATACTCTTTGATCCAAGAAAGTAACGCTGTCATAATCTTTGGCGTGAAGTATAAGCATAACTCCAAAGCAATTAGCGATCGACCTAATTTCTCCTCCTACAAAACATATGTTTAAATAGGATTAAGTGTGAGACTTAATTATATAATATTATACATATATATGAACTTATTATAGCATAACTTACGAATCTCTCTGCGTGTTGATAGATGGATATGGAATCACCTGTATGCACAGCCACACCCGTATCGGGTCCCTCTGTCTCCGTTCTCCGATTCTTGCTTGCTCGTTCTGATTTCTTTTTGCATTCAGGGTGGACCATATCTTCTTGTAATGCTCAAAGATCTCGGTAGATATATGGAACGACTTCTTATCTTTGGAACACATCTTGCTAATGAAGCCAGCGTAACGAGTGGCCATCTGCCTATCGTACGCCTTTCTAATAGTGACCTCATCGGATGGATCCCAATCGAAAGAAAGCTATGTACCAAAAAATTAAAATTGAAATATATGTAAAAAAAATTGTCAATTTTTGTCTCTTTATCCTAAGTAAAGAAACAAACTTAAAGTACGTTTTTTTACATTCCATTGATTCCAATATATGTCTCGCATGTGCCGCATAACAAATTCCTAAGAGTAGCCATCCTTGTGAAATGAGTATTTATATACCCTAGTCATCTCCCGGGCAGCTATGTCTGACGGGTGTAACTTCCGTCTACTAAATTGAAAACGAGGCGTTAGACCAAGATTATAGTAAATTAATTAAACGTAGGCAATCGTACTTAAAGTACATATACTTACTATCTCTCATCTTTCACGACTAAAAATATTCGCCTTGCAGCTTGATTAGGAGCATTGCCTCGTCGTCGTCCACGGGGGGCTGTACCGATTGACGGGTCGCTAGAACGATGGGCCGAGGAACTCAACGACTGTGACGCATGCTCTACCCGATGACTCTTAGAGGGCGAGGCATGCAAATCAAAATGGCCAGGAGGTGGGGTCGTACGATGGTCGTGGTCCCGACCATGCAGATGTAAGGGAGATGCTAATCTCCCTGATGAAAAAGTAGGCCCAACTCCTGGCCTAAACGTATCGCGACCATCGACGGGTGGAATGGGTAGCAATGAAACTACCATAGAGTACATCTGCATAGAGGTCGGATCATTACCAAATATAAACGTCAAATACATATAAGATGTAGAGGGATGTGTTGGATATGCATAAGATGGAGGAGGTGTATGATAGAAAAAACGGGTCTGTTGGGAGGGTGATATGGGTACGAATGAAAGAAAAGGGCTTGTTGGATGATAAGTTAGTTTTTACATGCTTTTATTAGTCTATGTTAGCATATTTAATGTGGAAAGTTTCCAAATATATATTTAATTATATTTATTGGTCGTTTTCAGGTGAAACGGAGTGCGCGGTTGAATTCGTGGCGAAAAATACTCAAAATGGAGTATTTACATGCAGTGATCGGACACCGAATAGTTTGCCACGAGTTACGCGTTGCGCGGTGGGTAGAATAAGAGACAGCAGACCAAATGACGCAGGGAGTGACACAGTTCGGTCACTTGAGTTGAGCTGCTATTGGATTGCCTTGAGATCCACATTACACTATCTCCCACACATTCGCACAATGTGTGCGATTTCCAACTCGCTGCCACGTGGCAGTCATTGATTCGCCCAGCTCGCCAAAGGACAGCCACGCGTCAGCAACCGATTCGTCCACATGTCATCAGCGTCTAGCTCACCAGCAGTTTTCTCACGCTTCAGCTGCCATAGAATGTGACTCGGGATGCGCGTCAGAACATTCTCCCACTTTTTCGCCGAGTTTTCGAGCGACAAACCATTCTCAAGCTGCGACACGTGGCGCCTCTCGATTCGTCCAGCTCCTCCACATTTAGCTATCTCGGCTAATCGCCTGCTGCCACACGTCACGTCTTCCATGCCTAGCATGTCACTCCAGCTACCACCCACCAACCATAACGCGCCACGTCAGCGCAAGACATGAAAACGGACCAATCGCGCGCTGCCACGTGTGCGAAACTCATTTTCACCCCAAAAAAGTCCCTAGATGCTCCTTTGAGCATGTGTTACGAGACCAACCTCCAAAATTAGTTCCTCTCACCTCCAAAGAGCAGTTTTTAATGGTTTTTCATATTAGGAACCAGAGTATTCATACGAGGAGACTACATTGGAGCCGCCACACACAACTTTTCATACTTGGAGATTGTAAAGATGATGTCCGGCTTTACCAATCTTCGCTTAGGTCGAAGGGGAAACAAGTGAGATTCATGATTCATGACAAATACTATGTGAGATCTATGATTTTTATTTAATTTGATTTAATTTCTTCTATTTCATTATTGTTGATTTTAAAGTATATGGTTTAGATCTAGGATATGTATGTGGCAAGTGCATGCTTTTAAGGGGATAACCTATAGTTATTTAGATCATTAGTATCCGTGTAATTGTACTTTTGGACCAATAAAGTGACGAACACTCACCTGTTTGTCGTAAAATCTTTTCGATTCTTGAGTGTGCAACAATTGGATCTAGGTTAAACCGTAAGCGGACGCGATTCGGTTATTTAGGATTAGTATTCCCACGAATCCAAATTACTGAGGTTAGTGTGTTAAACCCGATTGACGGATGTCTAATGTTATACATTAATTAAAGAAGTAGTTAGTGGCGGACGTCCTAGCGATCGTGATTAGGGGAATTAGGAATTTCTAGAGGATGTCGATTTTCCATAGCTAATCTAGGAGAAATTGAATTAATAACTTTTTAGAATGATTGAGGACCATTAAATGCCATTGAATCATGATTCGTGCTTATGGAACCGTAGACTTGGGTGATTTCTTCTCATTGATATTATTTTTGCGAACTTTTTATTTTTGCTAGTTTAGTTAATTATTTCCTTGAACTTTCTGGAAACCCCCCATTTTTAGTTAACTTGGAGTAAAACTCAAGTCCTATAGATTTGACCCCGTATTTACCACTGCTACACCTTTGTGGTTGGTAACTCGATTGCGGGTTATATTTGGCACGCACGACACATGATCAAATTTTGGCGCCGTTGCCGTGGACTTAGTCCTTACTCTGAGTTAAGGTTTCTTTTTTTTTCTTTTTCTCAGTTTTATGCTACCACACCTCAGTCGGTCAAAATCGGTTGGTTCATTGTTACCTTTCGATCCCGAACTGGAGAGAACATTTCATAGGTGGATTAGAGAGACCCAATTTAGGCAACAAGAAGGCCAAAATCCTCTGAATATGGTTGCAAATCGCCAAATTACCATGGGTTACTGTTCCCATAGTCCGATGAAAATTCAAAATTATCGTTTTCATCATCTTATTCGTCGACGTCTGACATGTGTGCGCCACTAGGGTTAGCTAACGAGATTACAACGTTATTGCCAATATCAACCTCAATATCATGCTCAGGTAGCTGCTCTTGAAAAATGTCTTCTCGTATAGGCGTACTGTCAACGTTCTCGACTAAGTTGTGTTCATCGATAAATTTTGGCTGAAGTCTGCAAGTAGCTTGCCAATTGTTATGCGCACTTCTTACACTTGAGTATGAAAGAAAGTACACTTGACTAGCTTGCATTGCTACTATGAAAGGCTCGTACCATTTTAATCGAAGATTTTGATGTACATCGACGATTTTTAAGAAGCGGTGAGGTCTTGTCTCGACATCGGGGGTGGGATCGAACCAATCACACTTGAACAACACCGTACGTAATAACCCACTGTATTCGATTTGTATCACTTTTTGCAATTGCTCGTAGAAGTCATTATCGCATTGTGTGTAATTTGTGCCCTAAACGCACATCCATCTAATACGCGTATCGTTGTTTGCGCTATGTGACACTCTTTGAAATTTATAGGCATTAATAAGATAAGAGTGATATATTGTACAAAGTCGACTATGATATCATTAGAAGTGTTGTATCTTGAATATACGATGGCACCTACAGCCAAAACATTTTTTATGATAAAATTGATTTTAAAATAAATAACGAAATAAGAATAATCATGTTAATATGCTTGTATTAATGACGTACCAATTGTTGGAACCATGTTGAGAACTATTTCTCAAGATGTTTATCGATTGCACTTTGTGTGATGTTTAGCTCCTTGGAACGCAACTCCAATCTGTACATCCTAACAGGAGATGAAAGAAATTAAGGATCGTATTATGATTGAATAAAATAAGGATATTAAACAATTGACATTAAAAATGTGTATTGTAACGTATTAATGTATACCTCATGAAAGGAGCGACTTCATGACAATTTAACAACACATATGAGTGTGTGGTGTTACACTCATCATCCGTGAGATAACGCTTCTTTGAACTCCTATAGGTCCGACCTGGGTGAAAATTGAGAAGTTGCAATCAAAATTTTGATTTGGCCTGACTCCACCATCGTAATTGCGGCGCGGACGATAATGCGTGGCGGAGACGTGTTCCTCAAAATAATAAGAACAAAACGCAGCTGCCTCTTCCACTAAATAAGCATTGCATATTGAGCCCTCAACCCTTGCCTTATTCCTAACATTATTTTTCAAATGTTTCAAATACCTACATTTATGGAGGTAAGTTAGTTAAATGTATATTTCAATTTATTTACATTGTGTCTAAGGGATATAATTGATTACTTCTCGTACGGATACATCCATTGAAATTATACTGTGTCAGCAAGGATAGCCTCCTACGCTAGATGGATAGGAAGATGCTCCATTGAATCAAAAAAAAAACTTGGCGGAAAGATTTTATCCAGCTTACATAATATCCTTGGAATACTTTCATGCAAAAGCCGAAGATTCTCAACATTTAAATTTCTAGCAGTTAAATTTCTAAAGAAAATGTTCAATTTGCTGATTGCAATCCATATGTCCTTTTCTAAGAGATCCTGAAATGCAATCGGCAAAATTCGTTGCCTAATTACATGGCAATCGTGGTTTTTCATTCCAAACATCTTTAAGTTCTTAAAGTTTACGCAACAACTGATGTTAGATGCATAACCATCAGGGAAACGTAACTCTTAATCCACTTACATAACACTTGTTTCTCTTCTTGTCTAGCGCTTATCGTGCTTTTGGATATTTTTGAGATAATTGATCGTAATGGAGCTCTGGCCGATGACAAATCTCCTTTAAGTCCTACTTAGACTTTACTTTATTTTTCGTCTTCCCTGGCACACCCATAATTGTGTTTAAAATGTTCTCAAAGACATTTTTCTCGATGTGCATTACGTCGAGTTTGTGTCTGAAAAGGTTCGTCCTCCAATACGGTAAGTCTCACAATATGCTTCGTTTTCTCCACCCATTAGTCTTTGAGAATTCATTGTTTATAACATTTGATCCCAATTCAGCGACCTTCTATAGGCCTAAAGCTTCAATTTCACGCAACATATCTTCACTTGATTTATTATCCAGTGGCTTGTCTAATACGATTCTATCTCGATGGAAACTAGACTTATCTTTCATCTCTGTCGAATATCGTGACAGGAAACGTCGATGACAATCGAACCAAGTCGATTTCCCCCCGAACCTCAACTGAAATGCGTCAGTATCTTCCATACAATAAGGTTAAGCCTTCCTCCCATGCACGTTCCATCCCGACTACATAAGAGTAGTGCACATTTGAAAGTTTGTCTTCATCGATACATCGTAGGTAGGCACTCCGTCATACTACAAATCTTGTAATTCTTTCACAAACGGTAGGAGGAAAACATCAATTTTTTTGTGACAGATTGGTCGGTCCAAGTACGATCACTGTTAAGAACATCATTTTTTTCTTCATACACATTAACGAAGGCAAGTTGTACAACGAAAAAATCCCCGGTCACGAGGAGCACTGTTTGTCAGTCATACCGAAAATAATAAAAAACAATTTCATATAAATTTTATTCAAAAATAATTTCATATAAGTTGTTCAAACAATTTAATTTTTCACAAAAAAATCTTATTCTAAAATAAAAATAAATAAATCAAAATAAAATAAAAATATACCTAAGGACCATGGAATAGGGCACCAAAATAGGCGGTCGGGGTCGGGCAAAGAGGGAGGAGGGGAGGTGGCGGACGACGGCAGTGACGTCGAGGGAGAGAGGGAGGAGGGGCTAGGCGGCGGATCGACGAGAGGGAGAGAGGGAGGAGGGGATAGGCGGCGAATCGACGAGAGGGGGAGGGAGAGAGGGTGGTCGGAGGCGAGATAAGGGGCCGGAGGCGAGAAAGGCGAGATCAAGGGTTGAGGCAGGGGAGGGAGAGTTAGGCAGCAGAGTAGGAAGAGAATGGAGAAAGGGATAGGGAAAGGCGAAATCGAAGGTTTGGTTTATATATTTAGCAACGAGATTAGCGATGGGGTTCCCCATCGCTAATCCAACACGTGGCCAAACCCACAGGCGCCATGTGGTGGGCTAAAAGCCATGCGACGCCTTTGAGCGAGAATTTTTCTGCTCGAAAAACGGTCAAAGCCATGCCCCGTCGCGAATCCCTCGCAATTTGGCGACGGGAAATAGCCCATCGCTATTTCCCGTCGCTATTGTTGGCATTTTTTGTAGTGATTGCTCGAAAAACCACGAACAAACAACTTATAGCACAAGGGAAATAATTCCAATTCTCTAAAGAAAAACTTAAATTTTTACTAAACATAAAAAATCCATGAATTATAGCTAGCAAAACCCTAATTTTTACCAAAAATAGTAAAAGTCTAAAACGCCCTAAACCATAAACTAGACAAAATAGGAAGCCCAACGCCACAAACAACATAAAAAACGAAAACTCATACTAATAGTTATAACCGTAGTAAAATTCTTCAAAAATAGCAAAATCCGCAATTTCGAAGGCTTAAACTGATGAATTTGGCAAAAAACGTCGTTTTCACAGCAAATCTGAGTATTGATCACCATGTTATTTCCAATAAATCCATGTCCTTGAAACCCCAAAATTCTTTAGTCATTCCTTCCAAGACTTTCAATTTAACTATACTTCTAAATAAAACATATCATAATTAAAACCAACTTCCTAATGAAATACTAATATAGTTCTAATTAAACTTAACTTTTAAAATTCATATTTGTTGAGTTTGGTGTGCATGCCAACTCATCATGTCGACCTAGACGAAATTGATCTTCATTGCTCTGTATCATTTATTTTCTTGTAAATTATATTCTCAATGTCATCATTATGTGTCAAACAACAATAAAAAAGATAAAAGGTCGCTGAGATTACGTATGTTGGAGATTTTAAGAATAATTCCACATCGACTGATAATTAGAAAGAAAAAAAATAAGGCTTATAATTAAATAAGGAGTAAACTCCACTTTAACACTAAAGCCCATGCATAAACTAGTCATCACACTCTTCTCACTTTGGATCGGACTCAATATATATTACAAAAATTGAACAATATACTCAGTCATTACATTATACAAAATAATATTCTCATAAGACAATATAATATTCTCAAGTACGTGCATAAATTTTTACAATTTCAACTAGAATGTACTCAAAAAAAATGACAATGATATGATTTGTAAGAAAATAATGAAAACCTTGTGATATTTTTGTCAAAATCAAAAGATAAGGATATAAGGATATATATATATATATATATATATATATATATATATTAGCAAAGGATGATAGAAATATATGTACAAGAACAATTAAGAAGGGTTTACAAAAAACTATCAAAATTAATGCCTTCCTGTAAAACAAAACCACTTGCATCTTCATTGATGAGTGAAAGGGTCTTAGGCCAAAGTTGATGAACAGTCCATTTTTTTTTCCCATCTACTCTCATTTTTGAAGCCATAAAGTCTATGACTTTGTTGGTCTCATGCCAGTAATGTTGAACAGTAAAATCATCAAAACATTTTTAAGAGAATTCAGTTCACTAAGGAGATTCCAAACCTGCCAAGGACAAAAACTAGAGCCCAAGAGAGCATCAATAAGCAACTTTGCATCACAATGAAGAATCACACGTCAAATCCCAATTTGTATGAGATATTTTAGTCCCATTCAGATTTAATGAGATTCTTCCTCATGGGCAGATCGACCACTTTTCCCCTGACAAAAACCCAAGGAGGTTGTCCCTCATGGTTTCTAGCTACTCCACCATAACATATTTTTCCTTGGATGAACGCAACATCAATGTTTAACTTAATTATCCCACTTGGGGAGGCTGCCAAAAACACAAAAGTCTCCCTGATAGGTCTAAAACTAAGACTCCACTTGAAACTTAAGAATATATTGATAATAGAGTCAAGATGAACCAAATTCTTACCATTGATTTTAATTTTGATGATCTCTGAGATTTCCTTAATTATATGGTTCACCTCATTCCTTTTGTTTGAAAGACTTGTCGATTTTTCTCAATCAAGATTTGGTGAACTGTACCATAAAAAATAATCTTTACTAATATAGAAAACCAATGAATATCCCTTTGAAGTTGTGAGAAATCTATTCAATTTCTCTACTAGCTGGGAGTATAGAACGATCATGAGGCCATATCATATGTAGGATCTTAGACCAAATCAGGTTAGTGTAATAGCAATTGAAGAAGATATGCTCTTTAATTTCATCTTCAATATGACAAAATATGCACTCAACTGATTCAATCAATCCCAAACGAAACAATTTAGATGCTACAGGTAATTTATTGATGAGCATTCTCTAAGCAGTGATGCGGTAATTTGGAATGTTATCCATAAACAATAATAAATGATGCCAAGGGACTATTTCATGATGCACACGAGCTACATTCCAAGCTTACTCGAAGCTAAAAATCTCATTCTTTGCAAGCTTCCATATTGTTTTTTTACATTATATGCAAGGGCCCACTAGTGGCACTTCTTCGCTAGCCTATGGTTTCCTTAATACCGATATTGTCCCCAACTCAACCACCCTTTAATTTTTAGGTGTAGAGTTTTATCTCAAAAGGTCTCAGTACTAGTTAAGGGGAGATCATGAAGTTTCAATTATATGATGTGGGACTATTATTTCGATCCACACATCTCACACTCCACCTTCAACCGAAATCCATTCAAGTGGTTTTTTTTTCTCGACAGCTCCCAATCGAACCTTCAAGTTTTTTAGATTTTAATTATTGCGATATTTTCTTGGAGGATGACATCTAACAAGCAATTAATCAAAATATTCAATATTGATTTAATGAATCACACGAAGATGTTGAACATTTATTAAATTATGCACTTAACAGGTTGGTATTTGTATTTATTGATTACTTGTTTTTGACAAAGACTTTGAACAATCTTTCCCTCATTTATACAATTGTTATATTATTTATTGGTTACTAGTATGTATAGTCACTCCAATGTTGTATATGGTTTCATCAGTTCATCAAACATGTTTGGCGATTTTGTTTGTGTTAGTGTATGAGTGATGAGGGCAATCTCGTCAATTGGTAAGTGAGTCCATCCGGACTAACTAATACCATCAAAACTATGGCTCAGAATAGTCCTAAGGATAGCGGTTTGCATAGTCCACTTGACTAGATAGTAGGCGAACCGAACACCTGGATTAAGCAGTAGGAGTCCTACTGCTTAATCCGACCTTATACACAAACTAAACATGCCATTAATTATAGTCTTCTATACGATGTATTGATATATCCCTCGATGTTCATATATTGTATTGAATTATTTTTTTGTAATAAACATGGTTGGGTTACAGTTTTACTACCGAGGTTTATTATGGTTGTTGTATATCTTGTAATCATCGAAAAAGTTTTAAAATTCCCACTGTGTTTTGTTTTTAATTAATATAGATGTTTTGTTTTTAATTATATCAGGGCACTAATCTTTTTAGTTATTTAATACTCGTTGTTATTCGATAGCATAATCGCCTAATTTTTTGAAAGTATTTTTTAATATATTAATTCATTGATAATTAATGTCTATTTTTTAAATTATAATATATCATCGTATATGTATCTCATGTCTTTTTTTGAAGCCTAAAAAGATACATTGATGGTTCCTAACTCAAGAGTGTAAGCCAACCTATTACAACATTTCAATGAGTGAAATTAATGCAATAAGTACTCTATTGCATATTGAAGTTCGGAACAGCCTAATTTTTGAAGTTTAAAATAAACCATCGTGTATTTAGGGTTTACGGTCCATAAATGTGATATATATATATAGTAGGTGCATTTGATTTGATATGATTTTAAAAAAAAGAACAGTGAGACAACGGTTATCATTTTCGAAAGTGTGAGTTTACGAAAGCTTTTCTTTTTTTTTTCATTTTTAGCTATTATAATTAGGAATTTTTAAAAGTTTTTTTTCCATTGAATACGCCTATATTTTCAATTGCTTTTTTTTTTTTTTTGCAAAACATCTAATATAGCTATACTAATTAGAGATATTTAGTTTTGCAAACCACGCTTTCAACAGATTGAAGAGGCAATGAAAAAGGCATCCCATTCTCCTACCTCTATAAGGTCGAGTGATTGATTCTAAAACAAATAACATTATGATATTTGTATTGTACATGATATGTGCTTTTTGTTTATGTATGTGATAAGTCGTTAATTATGTAATTATATAGCTTATTTATATATTTTGTTTATGTTTTAGTCTTCAAAATATTAGTCCAATTATATTTATTTATTATTTTCAGGGTTATTGGAGTATGTGGTTTAATTCGGGGCGAAAAACTATGCAAAATAGTATATTTACATGCAGTGATCAGCTACTGGAGGATTTGTCTCGAAATACGCACTGCACAGGTGAAAAGGAGATAAAAGAGCAGCCGAGTGACGGAAATCACAGATACAATTCTGTACACAACGTACCAGAGGCCACCGTTCGGCCTTGTGACACGCATTTCACAAGATGAAGAGATGAGGAGCTATCAAAATAATACAGGAAATGACAGACTTGAGGCACATTAGCACAACAACCATTCGTTGTTCCTCGAGATACGCGTAAGCACCGTCTCCCACGTTTTCACTCGATTCTTTCATATGTCCTTTTCTCCACTAGCAATACTACGTGTCGATGCGTCATTCCTCCAACACATCATTCCAGTAGCTGCTCCTCCAATGGGAGCCCGCCATGTTAGCCACTTCAGCGAGCTCGTCCAATCATCAGCTGCCACGTGTCTGAGACCCTGGAAAAACTCAAAACAACCACTAGATATGCCTCGACGCACGTACCAATAATGATACACCTAATTTCGATTTCTCTCACTTCCAAGGATCAATTTTTAGTAGTTTTTAAATTTTTAGGGATTTTTTTGCAAGTTCGATTTTTATAATTATACCTCTTTCTAGCCGATTCAGCTATTCGATTCCTTTTCTATTCTCAATTCTTCTCTTGCCCTCACTTCTATTTTACTTTTCTTTTGGTTTTTATGTTCTTCCATGAGAGATTAAACTCATAGCCTAGGCAAGACTGCAAGAGAGGTTCGACTACTTTTATCCATGGATTTGTGAGGTTTATTTATTTTAATTTCATTGCTTAAATTGATATTTTATTTCCTTTGGTATTGTTTGAATAATTAGAGTTAAATTCATACTTAAACTCTGATTTAATTGTCAGTGAGTCGTAAGCATCCGTCCTTATACAATAAGACCACATTAGTGGCAATTGACCACATCAATTGGTTCGCCCCTTTTGGGACTGGTTAAATACCTTAAGAATCTAGGCTAAATTGGATACACCAGTGTTTTGGTTGTCTAGATTTAGTGCCTTCACAAAGCTCATTACGGTCAACGCATTAAACCTAATCTGCTTAAGTTTATGGTTGTGTGTTTGACTAGAGAAGTGGTCACTGTCATATCTTGACCATCGAGATTAAGAGGTGCAAGGAACCGCACACGTTACCAGGTCTATAGCTACACTATGATACTTTTTATTTGCATATTTTACATAAGTCGAAGACCAAATCCAATTTTTTATCGAACCGAGCTTGTATGTCATGACCTTGGTATTTTTGTATTAATTGATTTTCAAATAATTTTCATTACTTTATTGTTATTAAGATTAGTTAATTTATTCACTTTCTTAAACCCCCGATTTCTCCTTTTGTTGTTTTCAACCTTAGAAAGATTATCAATCTTTGTGGGATTGACTCTTTGCCACTATTCTAAAAAATAGTTGATTCAGGAATTATATTTTATTGACGCGTTCGGCGCGCGTCATATTTTGGCGCCGTTGCCGACGATTGATTTTTCTTTCTTTGATTTTTGTTTTATTTTATTGAATTTATTTTATCTTGTATCTAGTCCCTTGCCCTTAACACTTTTGTAGGTAATTCCATAGTGGCCTCCTACTTCCATAACTATGGTCAATTCGAAGACTCATACTATTATAGTGTGAATGGGGTAGGTATGTCACATAATGGACATCAATTTTCTAACATGCATTCTTTTGTGCAACAGGTCGATGTTTGTGGAAATTGTGGGGAGTACTTTCATCCCACGTATGCTTGTCCTCACCATTAGAAGTATAGGAATCATCATGGTTCCAACTATGCATCGCCACAACCCAACTTCTATATGTCTAGGCGAAGTCCACATATTCCTCAACAGGAACGAAGAACAATTGCAGACATTGAGAGAGATATGATCTCTGACTGGCTTTTTCAAATCACTACTCAATAGCCCTTATAGGAGGATATGCAACATATAAACCCAAAGTTGCAAAATCCCGAAACTTAAGTTACTACTATACTTGAGCATTTGATGAATGGAAAAAGTTATCTCTACAACCAATTTCTGACTCACAGGAGACCATGAATGTTGTTACATTTAAAAATGTCGAGTTTGATGAGTTCTCAATTGTGGACGAGTATTTGAGTGAACCAGAGGGAATACTAGAAGTTTCTTCACATGAGCCAGACATTACCAATGCACATAATAAAGAGGAGGAAACTAAAATGAAAATTGAAGTCATTTCAGAAAGGCCGGAGGAGCCGTAAATAGAGAGCAAGGAAGACCAACCTTTAGTGTTGGTGAAACCACCCACCCTCCCATGCATATTTGTTAAACCTTACAAGGGGTGGAAGTAAAATGGCGTTCACAAATCTTCCACACTGTCGACACCATTGTGTTGGATGATCATGACGCTACAAATTTTTTTGTGTTGGAAGTCCCGAAGGAGCGCTCCCAAATCTGAAGGAGGTCGTGCATGTTGCATTGCCCAAATTTATAGATGCACCGTTTGTTGTTGATATCTCGAAAGGAGAGGGCATTATGTGATAAATCACGCTAAGTCTAGCCAAAGATTTAAAAGAAAGGCGCTCGTTTGGAGGCAGCCCAGCTTTATTTCTTTTACTTCTTGCATTTGTTTCAGTTTAAGTTTAGTTTTTTTATGTTTAATAAAACCTAACTTGGTCTCTTGGATTTTTGCAAGTGGTATGTTATGTTTTATGAGTACTAGAGGCTTTGGAGCACCCCTTGAGTTTTGCTAGATTTGACTATGGACTATATTTTCGTGGAGTAATTTGAGTGATTTTTTGGGAATTAACATATTATAAGGATTTTAGGTGTTGTGAGACCTAGTTGGGACATAATCCAACTTAAGCTGTCGCATTCGTGGCGGGTCTTTGAGTAGATTCAAAGCCCTATACTTAATTCCATCATCTTGTTGATTTCACCCTTAGTTGAAAGACTTCGGGCTCGCAAGATTTGGTCGGAATTATTTGAGTTAACTCCTAGGCTTATTAGTTCTTGCTCTTATTATGATGATTACTTTTCCATAGTTTTCTTAGTCACTTAGACATGAGAGATTTTGTGCATTCACTAGTTTTTGAAGACTTTTATTATGCATGACTTTGTATCATCTTCTTATTTATTTATCCATGTTCTTTTTCACCACTATTCTTTTTATTTTTGTTGCATGAGTTCCTTAACTTGTTTTGAACATTGAGGACAATGTTCGGAATAAGTTTGGGGGTACTTTAGGATTTGTGGATTGAGTTGGATGGACTTCTATGCAAAAGACCGCAGGCGATATCGTTTAATTTTTTTCAATTATATGTGGTTATATGCGGTTGACGGAAGGTAATGGTGGTGTTTAGTTTATTCTCTCATTTCTTCCATTTCTTTTCCCTCCATACTTCTCTTTCTCATTTCATTAGGAGTTGATACACTTTCATTCATGTAAAGTTTTCATTTTTATATTGTTTAAAGTCACCCGAAACTTTTTTCATGTCTTTGGTTATGGATGAGTACACTATGATTGCCTTTTTGACTTAAAACTTAGGAAAAACTTGGAGAAACACTCACTCGAGCCCGTAGCCTAGATTTTTTTATGATTTCATGATTAGGGACTTAGTATGATGGTTAAACCTTATGTTAGATACCAAAAGGGGCAGACGATCAAAATTGTGCAAGTGATAATATTTTAATCCACATTGGAGAATTTGCTTAATCATAGTGAAAGTGAGAACGGCTAAAATGAGTTTTCTTACAAAAATATAGAGAGCCCCACAGGTTCCATAGGAAATGGCGCAGGGAATTTGTGGTGGGAAAAAGTGAGAAAAGCGTTTCCACGGGAAATGGAGCGAGAGGCCATATTATTTGAAAAAAAAATTATGGAAAAAAATAGAGAGCATATATATAAAATGAATAAAGGCGAAAGTCTATGAAAACTCCTTAAATAAAAAGATTTAGCTCGAGTACTTATAGCTAGATTAAGTGAGATTGTAAACTTGCGTGCTTGAATGTATAGACCAAGAAAACTCGTGAGTAGTTGATGGCCTTTATCCTGACCAAGTCTATGTCCTTAAAGTGTGATCTTAATTGTGTTTGGGTTGCAGTTTTTGACATATCATAACTTCGAAATTTCTTGAGTGGCTTGTTAACTTGGCGACTATGTAAACAAAAGGAACTCCATGAATTTTGAATTAGGTATATGATTAGTTGAGTTTGTGCATGACTACATTTAGAGTCTAGTTTACTTGTGTTTTGTTATTTACACATTTGCTTGGGACGTGCAAAGTCCTAAGTTTGAGGGGTATTTGATAAGTCGTTAATTATATAATTATATATAGTTTATTTATATATTTTGTTTATGTTTTAGTCTCCAAAATATTAGTCTAATTGTATTTATTTATTATTTTCAAGGTTATTGGAGTATGCAGTTGAGTCTGGGGCGAAAAACTATGCGAAATAGTGTATTTACATGCAATGATTAGCTACCAGAGGATTTTTCTCAAAATACGCACTGCACAGGTGATAAGGAGATGAAAAAGCAGCCGAGTGACGCAAATCACATACGCAATTCTGTACACAGCGTACCAGAGCCCCCGTTCGGCCTCGAGACACGCGTTTCACAAGATGAAGAGATTAGGAGCTATGGAAATAATGCAGGAAATGACACACTTGTGGCACATCAACACAACAACCATATGTTGTTCCTCGAGATACGAGTCAACATCGTCTCCTACGTTTTCACTCATAGTGCGTCCTTTTCTCCATTAGCACCGCCACGTGTCGATGCGTCATTCATCCAATACGTCATTCCAGCAGCTGTTTCTCCAATGGGTGCCCGCCACGCTAGCCACTCCAACGAGCTCGTCCAATCATCAGCTGCCATGTGTCCGAGACCCTACACAAGCTCAAAACAGCCACTGGAAATGCCTCGGCGCACGTACAATTAATGATACACCCAATTTTCGATTTCTCTTACCTCTAAGGACCAATTTTTATTAATATTTTAAATTAGGACTTTAGGGATTTTTTTAGCAAGTTCGACTTCTATATTTATACCTCTTTCTAGTCTATTCGGCTATTCGATTCCTCTTCTATTCTCAACTCCTCTCTCGCCCTCACTTCTACTTTACTTTTCTTTAGGTTTTAGTGTTATTCCATTAGAGATTAAACTCATGACCTAGGCAAGACTGCGATGGAGGTTCAACTACTTTTATCCCTGGATTTGTGAGGTTTATTTATTTTAACTTCATTGTTGTCATTGATATTTTATTTCCTTTGGTATTGTTTGAATTATTAGAGTTAAATTCATATTTAAACTCTGATTTAATTATCTGTGAGTCGTAAACATCCGTCCTTATGCAATAAGACCACACTAGTGCCAATTGACCATACCAATTGGTTCGCCCATTTTGGGATTGGTTGAATACCTTATGAATCTAGGCTAAATTGAATACACTAATGATCCGGTTGTCTAGATGTAGTGCCTTTACAAAGCCCATTACGGTCAACACATTAAACCCAATTCGCTTGAGTCTAGGGTTATGTGTTTGACTAGAGAAGTGGTCATTGTCGTACATTGACCATCAAGATTAGGAAGTGCGAGGAACCGCGTACGTTACCGGGTCTATAGTTACACTAGGATATTTTTAATTTGCATATTTTACATAAATCGAAGACCAAATCCAATCTTTTATCGAACCGAGCTTGTACGTCTTGACCTAGGTATTCTTGTATTAATTGATTTTCAAATAATTTCCATTGCTTTATTGTTATTTAGATTAGTTAATTTATTCACTTTCTTAAACCCTCGATTTCCCTTTTTGTTGTTTTCGACCTTAGAAAGATTACCAATCTACGTGGGGTCGACCCTTTGCCTCTATTCTACAAAATAGTTGTTCATGAATTATATTTTATTGACGCATTTGGCGTGCATCAGTATGGAAGTGATTGTATTAGCTTTTTGGTTTTTAATTATTTTCAAATTTTAGCTACTTTGTTAGAATATTAGTTCAATCATATTGAGTTTGAGGAAAATATGTAGGCAAGTAGTTTCCAAAAACAACACAAACTTTTACCACTCACTAATGTATTGTTGTAGGGCCATGTTTTTTTCTCTCTCTCATCTCTATGGGGTTAGATGATTGTTTCTAAAAAAAGGCATTCCGATGTTTGTGTTTGTACTTGATATGTGTGTTTATGTTTATGAAAGATAAGGATTGTATAAACCATTCAATTTTATTCTTTTTCTTGAATTTCAGTTCCTAGCTTCCTTTCAGAATATAAGATCGGTCGAGATTAAGTTGAAGTAAAATGTATAGGACAATAACAAGATCTTACCACTCACTAATATATATTGTTGTGGGCTATTTTTAAATTTTTAGTTTCCTTTCGGTGATTTTCTTGAGAAGATCTTATAGCACAAAATTTTATGATTTTTCAGACATCACGAAGATGCACTATCAATTCTTTTTAGGTTATTTCAAATTCTTTTAGCTAGGTTTTATGTGTTTCAGCCATCCATTGAGGTCTTGATAAAATACAAGAATTAGTCTCATCAATTAACATGTCATTCATTTAATGTATTTGTATGACAAGCAATTTATTTGATTTCTTTTATTGATTATTCTTCAAAATTGTACCAAAAGTAATTTCTATAAAATATATATTGCAGTTTTTTAATAGAATATGAAATCTACTTAGTTCTTGCAAGTATTCTTTAGTAGATTGTGTGAGTTGTGCTTAAATGATGCCAAGGGACTACTGCATGATGCACACGAGCTATATTCCAAGCTGACTTGAAGCCAAAAATCTCATTCTTTACAGGCTTCCATATAACTCGATAAGATAGGCCTTCTTGAAGTTTGCGAAGATCAATGAAATCTCTCCATATATGCACCAGCTCCAAATCAATGCAAAGTTGTTGAGTGTGACGTATATCTCGACTAATAATCATGTTTAAGTCAAAGCTTGAACTAAGAGGCCCGAATAAGAACTTTATCAAAGGACCTCCAAGAAGTCCCTGCCCAATTAAATGGGTAATATATGGCTAAACACTTTCACGAAATGATGTTAAAAATTAAAAGATAAATTGAGAGAACTTTTTTTTAATTAAATGGGGGACTAAAAGTGCCCAAGATTACATATTACAGAGACGTGGAATAGCTACTCCCCTCATATCCTCACTAAGAATCTCACCTATTCCCGGTGGCTTCACCTACAGAAAGGATATACCCGAAGGCATCTGATACGCTGCATCCGACGGAGTTTTTCACAAACTAATGTGGCTTTACTTTTTAATTCACTAAATAAGGAGATTTACTTTAAAATTACAAAAATAATGTATGTCTACTTTTGAAAAGGAGCCATTGATGATGAGGTGGAGTGGTGGTTTGATGAGGTAGAAGAACTTGTATGAATGACTCATTTTGCAAAGGAGCTATTCATACACTTTTGTATTTTGTATGAAAAGCTCATTCTCAAAATGAGTTATTTGTTCAACTCAAATATGAGAACCACTACAAGCAACACGTGCGTATCGAGGTGGAAAGCCCATGCAACTTAACGACACGCACGTGTCTCGAGATGGACAACTTGCGTCACACACTTATCTCTAGGTGGACAACCCATGTAAATGACATGCACGAATCTCGACGTGGACAACCCATGCAAAGGTCACGCATGTATCTCGAGATGGAGAACTCATGCAAAAGCCACGCACGTATGTCGAGGTGGGCGACCTATGCAACCTCGTGCAATTCATGCAAGCGCCACGCACGTACCTTAAGGTGTGCAACTCATGCAACCTTATGCAATCCATGCAAATGTCACGCACGTATCTCTAGGTGGAAAATTCCTACAACCTCGTCCAATCCATGCAAACTATGCAAAGGTCGCGCATGTACGTCGAGGTGGACAACCCATGTAACCTTGTGCAATCTAAGTAAACCATGCAAATGTCATGCACGTGTCTCGAGGAGGATAACCTATGCAAACGACATACGTATCTCGAGGTGGACAACCTATGCAAACATCACGCACGTATCTCGAGGGGAGAACCCATGCATATCCACTACAAACCATGCAAGCCATGCAAAAGTACGTTATTTCTTTGTCTAGAATTTAAAATTAAAACAATAAGGAAGTTTTGAAAAATAAGTTCATTCCATGAAAAAGCTTGTATACAACTTCATTCACCTAAGATATAAATTGGAAAAAAAAATCACAACGCCATCAAAAAAACTCATCATACAGGTCTATCGACGGTTACGTTGATGTTGTTGCTTCATGATGCAAACCGGACGTACTATATTTCGAGTTGGACGCCGTGTTTGAGTTTGTTGAGGTTGCTGATCTTGCATTGAATTTCGTTGAGTCGATTGATGTTCTTCCTTTGGTTCACTCGACTCACCTCTGGTACTAATGCTTCCAAAAATACAAGGTTGAACCATTCCAAAATACGACTTCTGTATGTAGTTGGCGAAAGGAACATGAGGCGGCGACATGTTTAACGAGGTTCATGAATTAGCCATCTCCACTATATGACATATTGTAATTATAACATGGCGGAGTAAATGGACTTGGCATGTATTGAGGCAATGAATGATACATTGGATGTCTAGGCATTCCATGGTCTATATATGAAAACAACGACCCGGGTGCATAAGGATCAAAATGGTAAGGAGGAAGATTCATGATCGGCGGCCTAGGTACAAACATTTGAGGTTCTTGTTGCATTGGGGACAATGTAGGAATGTACCCATGAGAAGAATGACGTGGTGGGGATGAACGTTGGCTACTCTCACCAACGGTCTCTGTTCTTCTCGCTCCCGGACGAGATGAACGTGGTGGGGGAGAATGTTTACTACTCTCAGCAGCAGTCTATGTCCGACGAGATGGACCTGGTGGACGAGGACGTATGGTGCTTTCACCCACAGTCTTTGTTTGTGCTATTTTTCTTATCACCTCTCTATTTGATTCGGCATGATTATCTTCTTCATTTTCTTCTTCATTCTCCTCATTTAGGCACATTCGACATCAATTCCATCATTCCATAGAGTAGACCTTTGCCTTTCATTTTCATCTAAAATCTTGATGCCTTCATCAAGCGCTTGCAAGGCCTTACTCGTACCCATCCTCAATGAACACTCTCCGTAGTCAATGCACCAAGTTACCGATATAAAAAAACAAGAGTTTAATACACGCAATTTAAGGCGTAACTTATGAGGAAAACAAAATAATAGTTTCAAGGTTACCGAATAGTCACGTAAAGCCCCATCGTGTCGAATGAATTATCTAGTGTGATCGATACCACGTCATGTAGTCTCGTTGATCGTGTCATTCTTCTTGTTCATTGTGACTATCTTTGTCAACACCATTTTCCCAGCATTTGTATAAAGTTTGCGTGAAAAGCCACCCAATTTTCTTGAGTGATTCCTCGCAATTCGATGCGGTGCGATCGGGTGTCGTAATCACGGTTTGGTGGCACGACTTGTATCATTCGAATTGTCTCATAACCATTTACGGTCGATGCCACTCGACTATGTGAAAACAAATTAGAGGACACGTCGATAGCCAACTACCGTGACCGTCGATTCGGTATTCGGGAAGAGACCCAGATGACTTCATCGAGAAGGTTGTCACACCACTTCATCCTTATTCAGTGAGTCGAGTAAATCACGGTAAGCTGATAAAACATGTGTCGCACTCTACGTAACCGAAAATGCATCGATCCATTTGTATAGAAAACAATAAATTAGTAAAATGAAATTGGAGTTAATTTTATAGAACTTACGAAATAACATTTGTATTACATGTGTCCCAACAGAAAGTCAATAAGCATGGGTTCTCCATCCACTGTTTGAGATTGAACTCTAGGAACACCCAGGCGCCTTGGTGCTATAAATGGAAATCTATCCCATGCCCACAGTTGTGCAAGAATTAACGCGCCTGCAACCTCATGTGCACCCGCACAAGATCCGCGACACAACTCCCTGTACAAATAAGCCAAACAAGCACTCCCCAAACTATATTGTCCAGATATTTGAAAATCCTCGAATAACGCTAGAAACATCAATTGTACATATCGATTTGACTTGTCGGCAAATAGACAACCACCGATAAGTTGCAGTATGTACAATTGAACGTAACGTCACACCGATTCCTCATCGGTGTTGTCAAGTATAGCTGGTACGTTACGTTCAAACCATTAGACTTTAAGTTTATTTCCATGAAGGTCATGTCCAACAGGAATTCCACCATGTAGCCTATCACAGACCTCAACGTAATCTGTATCAGTGGTTCCCGTCACATACATACCTTCGATAGGTAAGTCGAGCTGTACCTGCACGTCCTGGAGTGTAATAGTGCACTCGCCGCATTTCATGTGAAATGTATGTATCTCTGGGTGCCATCTCTCAATGAATGCAGTAATCAAAGCCCAATCAAGGCTGATAAATGATACGCGTTAAATCCCATAGAACCCACTGGAACGTAGATATGAGATCATTCGAGAATAATCTTGCAGTTCGATCAACGACACCACATCTTCGACGTACGCGCAATGTTTCGTACACCTTATAATTGAAAATATTTTAGTCGATATATATGTATATTAAATGTTTACACATGAACATTAGACGTATCCATCTTAAAAAGTTTACCTGGCCCCTCCATGCTCGCGAGGATCTGTGTGTAGATTGGAGATGTAACAGTGAAGGATCTGATGGACCTGGATCCATTGGTGTACAAACTACAATTTTGGGATTTCGAAAAATTAGTTGTGTTGTTCGAAAAGTCACCATAATTCATTATTATAGGTTTAAAAGAATAATGAATACCTAAACATTTCATGATGGAAAAGTTCAGGATACTTCAAAAAAAGGTCAATAATCAAATTACCAACTTAAGCCAATTACAAACAATATACAAAATGGACTAATGGTTTTGATTGAAAGTTTGAGCTACGGCTGGACAATTTTTTTTGTTATGTCCCTCTGCACGACAAATGTCGCATCGGTTCTTCCTAATAGGGACTCGATCACGGTCTTTATTATGATATGTTGTTCTTCTATGTCATTCTTGATGACATATGCCACATCGCAAGGCTCTAGAAACAATAGGAAGATCCATCTCATTTTGCCTTCGCGTTCCCTTTTGTCTCCCTCAGCCACGTCTGCACCTTGGAGTGCAGTATGATCTTCATCGCAAAAGTAGGCCAATATTTTTCATATGGAATGGCTTTGAAATCTGTGGAGTAATATTGCGCGTACACATCTATCTTGTAGTATGGCGAGAATAAATTGCGAGTAACTCACTCGAATAAAGACATATGCGGCTAACACGTGTGAGTAAGGAAATCAAACGATTGCCATTTATTGCAAGCTGCACACCGGTCCTTACGGATAACGACTTGGGTATTGTTGTCTTTATCCATGCGATATCCATGTCGTCAGTCGGCACTTTAAACTCACCTATGTCACGATTTATCAAATTGACTTGATGTCTCCTTGCAGATTGTTCATAATGTGCTAGTTTATCCATGACATATTTTGTGCAGGATATGTTGTTAAAGATTGCTTCATTAATCTTCTGTTTACGTAGATCGTGGTATGTCAGCAATCTGTAGTACATCATTTGAGTCATCACTGTTATTGGCAAGAATCGAGCCCCTTTCAATACACCGTTAAAAAACTCTACAAGTGAAAAATAAATTCTTGTAAGTAATATTATTTTAGCGATAACTAAATCGTTGAATGCGAAACAACACTTGCATTTAGTACATACCAACACCATTAAAATTCATCCATCCGTACCGCATGCCTCCGTCATGCGATTGAGTCCATAGTTCTTTAGGGATGGCATTGACATATTACACACATTAAGGGGTTCGTGATGATAAGTATGCAAAACACTCCATGCACGCATTAAATTTTCGTTCTTGATGTTGAGCAGCTGCTCGAGAAAGAGTTTTTTCAAGGGTTCATTTTTGAATTGAGTGTTGAAATTACTAACCAAGTGTCGCCAGGCAATAACGGTGGTATCCTTTTGGGGGACAAAAACCATTGGTCGGTGTGTTGACCGCCTCAGAATGCCAGGGTGACAATAAAAAATAAGGCAAATACCATCTATATCTCATCGCGCGTATGTCCAACATCCTCAAAAAACATCCCCGAGAATCAGTAGATTCGGTTTCTATAACGACAAATGCAGCAGGTAGTATGTGTCCATTGTCATCAACGAGAGAGGGCAATCATTAGCTTACCACTATATTTGCCATATAAGAAAGTTGTGTCAATCGAAGAAGAGGCCTGCAAAACTTGAAATCTTGTATTGATGCTTCGAATGCGAAAAACAATATAAGCAAGAACAATATAACCCTCCAGGTTAAGATTATTCAGCTTCTACCTGTTGATATATCTCATATTTCTTTATTTTGACACTTTGTCGATTTTTTTTCATTTCAGGTCACCAACTATTCATTTTCATCACAATGAATTTTGGACTTCACCTGAATAAATGTATGAAAGAAATCAATGAGATTCTCACAACATTCTTGCCTCACTCTTTGTTTCAAGTTCTAAAAATTTTACTTATATACTCAATGTTTTGATCTGAGATCATCCTTTCCAACATTAATAATTAGTAGTCATCCTTGACCTACTTGATAATCACAATCAACCTCCTTCGATAATACATCACTCATTTTAATCGTTATTAGCTCAACTCCAATCGAGCTCCAAAGAACAAACTTATAGTTATGATCCAGACAACTCGGTTGATGATATGCACTGTGGTGACTGACTACTAACGGGCATAGCCTTGACCCCTAATCACGTAATCAAGCCATAATCCAAATCACCTAAGACTTAATTACGTATTAGTCGACCTTTCGTCCCTATATTCCTCCAAATCCATGTATCGATATATTATCTAATTTAAAGGTAATTCCAATTCCATTATCATTAAGCGAAAGCATTCATTCTCAAAAATTTCTAAGTGTGGAAAACCAAGAAAAAAACGACATTACAAGCACGTATATATTGGACATTTTCACTCAACCCAATGTACAACCCAAAATGACATAAACAATAATAATACAACAAAAGTCAAGACATACAAATGAGTGAGGAGAGTCGCCGAAATGCTCAGAGGAAGTCGTCGATCTTCTCCTTCCCACTACTATATGAAGTTGCGCACGACATATCTCACATAATTAGCAGAGATGCGCTCTACGCTTTACAACATCAATCTAATGCTTGCCGACCACCTCGAGTCCCATAACTCATGTGTCGCGCAAGTGTAGTGGTGAGTGTCGGAACCCCGGTAGACCCATGTCCCCGTGAACCGCGCATCTCTCGTGCAATGGACACTAGATAATCCCTACTTTAATTTCAAAGACAAATAATTCCAAAATTTTAGGATACCAAGATAAGTTAGGCTACAAAGCCCAAAGAAAATCGAATACAAGTCTACTTAAATCCACATTATTCCATTAGCATGTTTTTTATCAATTTTGTTCAAGAAAGACATCAAGTGTAGGAATCAGAGGCAACGAAACAATTCACAAGGCATCATGTCACAATATTCATCCATGAATAGATACAAGAACAACATGATGTGCGAGTTCACGTAGAATTTGTCTAACAATAGACCAATAAATCAATAAAGGTGAATGAAATGAAATATAAAATTCTCACAGTTGTACTTACAATTCACACGCTTGTCATAGTCTATCCGATCTTTCGACAATTCGAAGTGCGTGCCCAAACGCCTAAGTTCTCCCCTTAGTTCCCTAACATTCAGTAATGTCTCACTTAGGCCAAATCGAAGTCGAGATAAATTTCTAACCATGTTTTTTTTTTTATTTTCGGCCAATCGACCCATTTCGTGTTTTTCGAGGTAAAACCCCTGCAAAATGCTTGTCCGAAATTCCAAATATTTTATTTTTCCTAGAAATTCATCAATTTCTATTGATTGTGTCGAAATATAATTTTTCAAAATTTTTCCTAATTTTTCCTAATTTTTATGGATTTTTTCCCAATTTTCTTCCTATTTTTTTTTTTTTTTCTTTTCTATAGGTTTGGGTTGAACCAAGCCGAAGGCCAGTTTCGAACAGCCGGTTCACCCAACCCAACTTCTTTTTTTTTTTTTTTTTTTCTTTTCTTTGGGCTGAGGCAGGGCGGTTCGGCTCGGGTGTGTCTTCTTCCTTATCTCACAAATAAAGAACTTTGTGCTCTGTGTTTTTTTTTCTTCGTTGGGGTTGGGCTTCCATCCCCGACCCCGGAGTTGGGTCTCATATGCGGGGTGACTACTCCCTTGCCTTCCTCGATCTCGGGACATGACGCCACTGGCGGTTCGTCGAGTCGCCAACTCGAAACCACAACAACAATTCAACCGAATTCAACAACAACAAACCAAAATCAA
Organism: Stephania cephalantha; assembly: GCA_039657325.1. NCBI lineage: Eukaryota > Viridiplantae > Streptophyta > Magnoliopsida > Ranunculales > Menispermaceae > Stephania > Stephania cephalantha. Next base: position 63,270,535 of record CM077567.1, on the reverse strand, counting down.
CTCACCTTGCGTTCTCCTCTTTGGGCTCGGTCTCACTCTCTTATTCTCATTCTTCCTTCTTCTTCTTCGGCCTCTGTTTCTTCTTCTTCACTGTTTCGTTTTTTTTTTCTTCTATCCCTCCATCGACGTTAGAGATCAAAATGAGATAAGTTTGGACTTTGATTCATTTGACCCATATATATATAGGCGGACATCTTGTGGTCTTCAACACCACACTTGTCCCTTGTGTCACTCTCAAGTGACTCCAATACTTGACATCCTTTCTAGAGATGTGTGTGTACGAATCTAAATGCCTATATAAGGGTATATATTCTTATCTCATTTATATATATATTAGTAGATGTGGCCACATTAACACCACTACTCATATATCATTTTTAATGCAATATTTAAATCAAGTAATTACGCTTACCCCACGAGCTACTACCTCGGGCCCACATCGCCACGCAACACGTGGCGCGTCCCCACTCGTCTCTGTATCTGCATACCGTAAAAATTAACTTAATAGTATACACAAATACAACACACTAGGCATACATCACAACACAAATAAAATGTACCTCGGCCCTTGCCTTGGTAAACGGACATATCACGATGTGGGTCCCACAAGTACGGGTCGTTGAGCACTGTGTAAAGACAATAACGAGTTAAAAATTTTAAGCCGTTACAACTCTTCCCAACTAATGAAAATTTCGTCCTCAAAATTTGAAAATCGAACCAACATGTATACCTTACTCGAAGAGGTACATAAATCTATCTCGCATGTAGTCTTCCCTTTCCCAAGTGAGTTTTGTATTATCGTGAAACTACCACTTGACGAGTACTTTTGGGATAAACTTGTTCCTCAACTGTTGTACCCTTCAATCTAGGATCTGAACGGGTTGCTCCTCGTTTGACATATCCTCAGTCAAGTGTATATGGCTCAAATCTACAGTCAGACGATCACCTGCTCTCGACTCGGCTAATTAAAGCATGGATATATAAAACAACTTGGATGAACGCGACAAGCGTGGAGGTAGCTCAAGCTCATACGCAACCTTCAGAACTGTTTCTTAATTACGAAAGGTCCGATAAATCTCGGTGTAAGTTTACCTTTCACACCAAACCTCTGAAGACCCCTTCCAAGGGGAAATCTTTGCATAGACAAAGGATCCCACGGTGCACGTAAGATCACCGCGATATTTGTCAGCATAATCCTTCTGTTGATCCTGGGCTCCCTTGAGTCTTTGACGAATCAGTCGTACCTTTTCCATGTGATCGACAACAATCTCAGGCCCCACGGTCTCCCGATCCTCTGGCTCAGTCCAACACGATGGCGAGCGACACGGTCTACCATACAAAGCCTCAAAAAGCACAATCTCAATACTGGCCTGATAACTGTTGTTATATGCAAACTCACCTAACAGTAGGTACTCCTCCCATGATCGCCAAACTCCAAGACGCACGCCGTAACATATCCTCAAGAACACTGTATCAATCTCTCGGTCGCCCGTCGGTCCCGAGGATGGAAAGCCATACTAAAGCTGAGGGCGTACCATCTTTCGCTCTGCGCATACTCCGCGACATCCTGGACATATACATAACATCTTTGTACGACGTAATAGTCACTTTGGTACCCCATGCGATCTAATAATCTATCGCTCAAACAATATACTCAGCGATCAAATGTATAATGTGCGACCTTTGGTAGAAAATGAGCGGACTTTGTCGATCTATCAACAATAACCCGAGATGGGAAGATTTGTAGCAATCCTCCAGTCTGCGATGTTCGGCCTTCACTTTGCGACAGATCCACGATTCCAGAATAAACGTGAACATATTCGTTTTCATCCCGAGGCCACCAAAAATGCCTCTTCATGTTGTGGTATATATTGGTCTGCTGGATGTATAGTGAATCGGGAACGGTAAGACTCTGAAGAATCTCCTCTCCCAGCTATGGTATTGACGGTATCCACATACGCACTGGAGCGCAAATGCGGTCGACGTATCTGTCAATCAACACAATCGCACTTTGCGCTAACTCACTAAAACTGGAGTACAACCTATCGGTCTTCTAACCCTCGACACTCTATGTGTAGATACGATCGTACTTTCATACGTGCGCAAATCTCAACTCGATTTGCGGTAGGAACCTCCGCATCTCCAACAGGTATCCTAGTCGGCGCATCGGCGACTATATTCGCTTTTCGGATGATATTCCAAGGAAAAGTCGTAATCTTCGAAATTCTAACCATCTCGCATTGCCTCATATTCGAGATCCTTTTGTGTGAAGAGATACTTCAAACTCTTATGATCGAGTAAAGAGTAAAAACGTCTCTCCATACGAGATAATGTCTCCATATCTTCAACGCAAACACTACTTTGCTTTGTCACTCTAAATCATGTGTCGGATAATTCTTCTCATGTACATTCAACTGTCGAATGCATATGCTCTTGTGCAGTACCACTTCATCAACACACATCCCAGGACCTCATGAGAAACATCGGTATAGACGGAGAATCCCCGTCCGACCTCGATAACACTAATATCTTGGCGCATTAGTCAATATCCTCTTGGTGAGCGAATGCCTCCTCACATTCCTCGGACCAATGAAGTCTCACGTCTTTACGAGTCAATTCGGTAATTGGTAAGCAATTTTCGAAAAATCCTTCACGAATCGACGATAATACCCCGCCAAACAAAGAAAACTTCGATCGAATCATCGAAGTCGGTCTTGGCCAATCTATAATTACTGAATCTTGGTGGATCCTTGATATCCCTGTTGCTCCGACAACATGCCCCAGAAATTTGACCTCTAGCTTGCCGAATTCACGTTTACTAAATTTGGCGTATAGTCTATGCTCCCTCAAAGTCCTGCAACGTCTCTTTGAGAGTCTTTGTTCGTGATCCTCCCTCGTCTTCGAGTATACCGATATATCATCGACGAAGACTATCACGAATCGGTCAAGAAGCTTGATCGAAAACACGATGCATAAGATCCATAAACAACTGCGGGAGCATTGGTGACCCCAAACAACATGATTTGTGAGCGAAAATGTCCATATTTGGTCTTGAAAGTTGTAATGGATCTATCCTCGTCCACGATCCTAAGTGATGATACCGATCGCGTGGTCTATCTTGGAGAAAAATTGTGCTCTTCTCGGTGATCAAGTAAATCATCTATCCTCGGGAGTGGATATTTGTTCCTAATTGTGACTTTGTTCGACTATCGATAGTCGATACGAAGTCTCAACGTACAATCCTTTTTATTCACAAAAAGGACGAGTGCTCCCCATGGCGACATAGAAGGAGTGATGAATCATTTACTGTACCAAATCTTGGAGGCTGCGTCTTCAACTCTTCTAGCTCTCATTGTGCCATCGGTATAGTGGTATAGAAATCGGTTTCGTACACGATACCAACTCGATAATGAAATCGATCTCTCGCGACGGGGGTAAACCAGGTAAATCCTACGGAAAAACATCAAGAAATTCTCTAACAATAGGTATATCTTCCACCCTAGGTCCACGACTCTGCAGTACGGTGTACATCGAAATCAACGTTTCCATCTCCTCAATCGTCGCAGGTCGACCTCTCGTTCCTACGAGTCCTCGCTACACTACCTTTATAAGTAAAGGCGAACGCCACTGGGATCTCAAATATCACCGTCTTCTTTGAAACGAGTCAATATGAGCGTGACATGAAGCTAACCAGTCCATTCCTAAAATTGCGTCGAACTCCAAACATTCGAGGACTCTAAAATCACGGTAGCTCTACTCCATCTATCGCGACGAGACATTTCTCAACAATACTATGAGGGTAAACTCATCCCATTTATGGTACTCAAGATCAAATGTACGCTAAGCCTAACAGGCTAATGTCTATCATCCAGGCCAATGCAATAAACGATACGGTAGAGCGAGAATCAAATAAAACATATAACTCGTGATCGCAAATAGAAACAGTACCCTCGATAAGACCTCGTGTAGCGTCGGCGTCTGGCGGGACTACCATGTGAACCTCTCTCGGGCTGCTTTGTGCGTATCTTCTTCTTGGATGCGGGCACTCTCTCACGATATGTCGACTGTCTACATCGCAGCATGTCAAGCTGTCTCTGCCGACCACGAGTGCGAGGCGGCCCTGTGCCGGATATGCGACTCTCTCTGCACCTGTTTCGGTCTCTGTCTCGTATCTCGGCCTCTGCCTCTGCCTCGACCTCGCCACTGCTGCGGCTCTGTAGTGAAGCCTTTGGGGTGAGAAGTGCGAGAACTAAAGGAGCTAGTAAAGGTGGTCGATGGGAGGTGTGCAAGGAAATGCCTTGTTGTACTCTGTCTTTGGAGCAATGGATGATACGGGAGGCACTGACCGGTGGGTATGTAGGCGTCCTCGAACCCCTGAGATCCTCGGTTCCATCTCCTTGCTCCCTTACCCCTCTATCTCCCCCTCTCATACTCTAAGGCACAGCTGCAGGACAAAGCGGACGCGGTGCTCGCCATCGGCAACTACGCCTAAATAATATGTCTCATGCGCTAGGGCTCGCTCATAGATCTCGGTGAGTGTCCTCGTGCACTGAACTAACAACGTAATACCCCGATATCGGGTCACGAGTCCATCACCGAAATGATACACATCATCGGACTCATCTCTCACCAAGTCCCCAGAAAGCGGCGAGATAATCGTATCGGTCCATGTATCGCATCACGAGGCTCCTCGGCCTCTGTCTCAAGTCCGGGAACTCAGTCTCAATCGCTTCATGTTGAATGCGAAAAATAGTCTTGATAGAACACGCGAAAGCATCCCATGTCTCGAACTCTTCGTGAGTGGCCACTATCAAACGCCGGCACACGTCGGCATCTCGCTTAAGTGTATATGATGAGATATCGCCGAAGTCTATCCTCGATCCTCGTGCCGATGAAGCTTCTCTGAAACGGGATCCATTTCTCAATCTTACGAAAATCCACGACTCTATCGAAATAAAGCGGTTTGAGTATGATGAAGTCCTTCTGGTGAACTTCCATTGAAGTCTTTGGAAGATGCGAGCGTGGGAGACGATACTACGTCAAGCTTGTCTCCACCATTTGGTGCGATCACGGCTATCGGCGTATTGCTAAAGGCTGCGAGTGCGAGCACCTAGACGATCGGTGTAAGCGATCATATGAGTTGATGTCGATCTTTGGTGGAGCAAAATGAGCGATCATCATAGCGATGAAATCGATCAACTACGGCCCGAGTTTGTCACTCGATCGACGATCCTTGTAAATCCTCCGCTATCGTAAAAGGTGAGCGCAGCTAGGCTCTGCATCTCTCCCCGCGGGTATCGGCCATCGGGGTTTGCAATGGAGAGCAAACACGAATCGACTTCGACGTGACATAGCGCATACGTAGACATATACATCTAGCAATTAACAAGTACATATCAAAAATCCCCATCTCACTTGTCATTCACTTCCCAACTAATGGTGTCTAGGCAATGAGTATCGGGTTTCCACAACTAAGGTTTGTATTTTATGCATTTTGGTCACTAAACCTATGCTACGATACCAGCTTGTGTTGGTATCATATTGCCTTAAGCCATATAGTTCTCTAAAGTAGCTCTAATACCAGCTATAAATGTGACTGACAACTAACCGGGGCACGCCGACTAATCCCATAATCAAGCCTTAATTTAAATCACCTAATACTTAATTACGTATTAGTCGACCTTTCGTCCCTATATTCCTCCAAATCCATGTATTGATATATTATCCAGATTTAAATGTAATTCCAATTCCATTATAATAAAGCGAAAGCATTCATTCTCTAAAAATTCCTAAGTGTGGAAAACCAAGAAAATACGACATCACATGCATATATATATAGGACACTATTCACTCAACCCAATGTACAACCCAAAATGACAAACAATAATAATACAACAAAAGTCGAGACATACAAATGAGTGAGGAGAGTCGCCAGAACAGCTCGAGAGAATGTCGTCGATCTTCTCTTTCCTCGGTTCTTCTTGCTCGACGGACCTACACCACCGTCACAAACTAGACGGTGAGTATAGTGATATTTAAGTACTAATGGAGAATTCTATGTCATATTTCCAAAATAAACGAATGGTATTTAAACGCATAAAGTAGCGAAATAAATTCTTGAAACAAGTAATGCAAGTAAATACCACGGTTAAAGATGTAGAAAGCAGAGACATAGGCTAAGTCGAGATGATCTACGTCCGGTCGGCGGTGAGACCTATCACCTACCCTTTCCCACTACTATATGGAGGTGCACTCAACATATCTCACGTAATTAGCGGAGGCTGCGCTCTACGCTTTACAACATCAATCTCATGCTTGCTTGACCACCCCGAGTCCCATAACTCGTGTGCGCACAAGTGTAGTGGTAAGTCTTTGGAACCCCGGTAGACCCATGTCCCCGTGAACCGCGCATCTCTCATGCAATGGACACTATATAATCCCTACTTTAATTTCAAAGACAAATAATTCCAAAATTTTAGGATACCAAGATAAGTTAGGCTACAAAGCCCAAAGAAAATCGAATACAAGTCTACTTAAATCCACATTATTCCGTTATCATGTTTTTTATCAATTTTGTTCAAGAAAGACATCAAGTGTAGGAATCGGAGGCAACGAAACAATTCCCAAGGCATCATGTCACAATATTCATCCATGAATAGATACAAGAACAACATGATGTGCGAGTTCAAGTAGGATTTGTCTAACAATAGACCAATAAATCAATAAAGGTGAATGAAATGAAATATAAAACTCTCACGAGTTGTACTTACAATTCACACGCTTGTCCTAGTCTATTCGATCTTTTGACCATTCGAAGTGCGTGCCCAAACGCCTTTGAGTTCTCCCTTAGTTCCCTAACATTCGGTAATGTCTCACTTAGGCCAAATCGAAGTCGACACAAATTTCTAACCATGTTTTTTTTTTTCGGCCAATCGACCCATTTCACGTTTTTCGAAGTAAAACCCCCGCAAAATGCTCGTCAGAAATTCCAAATATTTTATTTTTCCTAGAAATTCATCAATTTCTATTGATTGTGTTTAAATATAATTTTTTGAAACTTTTCCTAATTTTTCGGAATTTTTTCCAATTTTCCTCATTTTTTCTCCTTTTTTTCTTTTTCTATGAGTTTGGGATGAACCAGTAGGCGAACCAGGTTTCGAGCAGGCCCGATTCGCCCAACCCAGCTTCTCCTCTTCTTTTTTTTTTCTTTTCTTAAGGCTGAAGCAGGCCGAGCAGAGCCGGTTCGGGGACCGTCTTCTTCTTCTCTCGCATCTGAGCACTTCGTCTTTGTGTTTTTTTTTCTTGGCTGGGGTTGGGCTTCCATCCCCGACCCCGAGTTGGGTCTCACATGCACGGGAGACTACACCCCGCCTTCCTTGATCTCAAACGAACTGCCATGGCGGTTCGTCAGAAGTCGCCAAGTCGAAACCACAACAACAATGCACCGAATTCAACAACAACAAACCACAATCAACTCACCTTGCGTTCTCCTCTTCGGGCTCGGTCTCTCTCTTTCTCTCTCTCTCTTTCTCTCTCTCTCTCTCTTTCTCCTTCTTCCTTCTTCTTCTTTGGCCTCTCTGTTTTTTCTTCTTCAACTTGTTTCGTTTTTTTCATTCTCTCCCTCCACCGACGTTAGATATCAAAATGAGATAAGTTTGGACTTTGATTCATTTGACCCATATATATACACGTGGTACACGTATCTCGAGACACATCTTGTGGTCTTCAACACCACACATGTCCCTTGTGTCACTCTCAAGTGACTCCAATACTTGACATCCTTTCTAGAGATGTGTGTGTGAATCTAAATGCCTATTTAATGGTATATATTTTTATCTCATTTATATATATATATATATATTAGTAGATGTGGCCACATTAACACCACTACTCATATATCATTTTTAATGCAATATTTAAATCAAGTAATTACGCTTACCCCACGAGCTGCTACCTCGGGCCCACATCGGCACGCAACACGAGGCGCGTCCCCACTCGTCTCGGTATCTGCATACCTGTAAAAATTAACTCAATAGTCTACTCAAATACAATACACTAGGCATACATCACACCACAAATAAAATGCACCTCAGCCCTTGCCTCGGTAAACGGACATATCACGGTGTAGGTCCCACAGTACGGGTCGTTGAGCCTGTGTAAAGACAATAACACAGTTAAAAATTTTGGGCCGTTACGGTGCACTGTGCGAGAACTTCCATTTGGTCATCGGTAAATATCTCACCTAAGAGATATTCTGCGAGAAACTTTATTATAACTATAACCTCTGTCCACTTTCTTTTCAAAGCATTGTCAACACAATCAACTTGATGAGTAATGTTTAGATTTGAATTCCTAATACTAAGGAAAGTTTAAGGTAACTTTGTTACCTTCTATTTCTATCATTCTAACAATTTCCATTTTTCAAACTTAGCGAGTTTGAAATTAGTTACTTACTCTTACACCGGTCTATTTGGTTTCATATTCTTAGGTTGTCTTTTAATGATTCCTCTAAGAGTTTTATTAATCTCAAAGAATGATTAAAAGATCCTCAACAACCTTTCTTCTTAATTTACAAGTGATGACTTTCCATATTTTGTACAACTTCTAAATTAGTTATCCGAGATTATCGAGTCTCTAATAGTTCTTCTCCTAAATCGAAACTATTTATATATAGCTGGAAATATGAGTTACAATTTTACTTTATTGTGTCACCCACACATTCTTACCTAGATCAGAAGTCTTAGGATGAACCTCTAACTTCTTCTATAATTTAGGTTTTATTAAGCAAACATTGTAATCAAACTATACTTCCACCTTCCTCAAGGCATCCTTGTATTCAATTTCAACTTATAACTATCACATAGATGAGTTAACTAAATAAATCACACAATGATATCACGAGATCCCGGATCAATCATTTGTAATATTCAATTATTTCAAGTTTACTTTCCTCTTTTTACCATTATATTGAATATAGGACAACCTCATTTTGTCTCATTCATGATCAAATCCCCACGATTTACTATTAATATTCAACACTCTTACCATTTATTATCCTTTGAAACTTAGCACTAACATTTCAAAAATCTGGTCTAAACCAACTTACCGTTAGCAATTTACAATTCTATACGGTAATTGCTCGTGCCTTTTCTAAGTCTTCAAAGATTCCATGTTATTATTGATAGCATAATAACAACTTCATTACAATAAGGTTTTCTTTCACTTGACACCCTTAATTTATAAAAATAGCATGAGTTCTAGTAAGTTCTAGTGGTTTTCACAATCCGTTTAAAATGATCCAACATCACTTTGAAATTATCTTATAAAGATATATATCCTTAGCTCGATCATTTCAATTTGTGAAAATCAAATCTCTACTACATCTTGAGCAGTTGATTTCACTCATTTTCATTAGGAGTTGTCAATTCTGAGTAATAAATACTCATTTCATTACTATACGTTATTCCTTAGATTCCTCAAATCCTCAGATTCATTGACCACTCATTTTCCCCAATTTAGACTATACAAGTCTAATAGATCAGATTAAGATATCTTACTAACTCACTTTGCTATATTCGGATTTAATTGTCTTTTATTAATAAACAATTTCTTATTCCAATATGGATTCACACCATATTTGGAATATCAACTTCATAACAACTTCGAAGTATAAATGCATTAGTGGTTTCTAACCTCCATTAGGCTTTTATCATTTACCACTAATTTATTTCTTGAATAACTTTCATTACTTCCATACTAGTCTCAATACTAGTATTAAATCACCTCTCAAAATGGTCAGTCATCTTTGAGTTTCATCGAAAGTCATTCGGTATTTCATTATTTTATAATTTTCATTCTCCTAATACACACCTCAAGATCTTGATCCAATCGATACTTCTTCATGACTATTATTTGTCTAATAATATCGAGTAAGAAAAAAGACCACTAAAGATGTTACTTGGAGAAGAGTTTTATTTCATCTTTGTCACTTTTTTATGCCTTTCCTTTTTGTCTATCCTCGAGGTTAAGACTCTCGGAGCTCTTACTTCCAACACCTCATATCATGAGAAATAGATGGACTTCAACCATCTTATTATTGTTTAGAAAAGACAAAATTCTTATATCTACCACGTAGATATAGTATACACAACAAATAACATATTTTAATCTTTTATCTTTCGGTTACCCCCAAAATCATGTTAAAAACCATTTATCAAATCATAAGCTTATTCATAACTCGAGACCACTCTTGAGTCGATAAACTTAGATTACTGTTATTAGGGTAATCAGTACCTTAATCTTTTAAAGTAGGCTAACATTCACTTTAAACACCATCGAAAAATGAATGTATGGTCGAGCCTTGTCCATGATACCATTTGTATCACTTTGTTACCACTTTATCCCTAAAAGTGATAAACCATAAACTACGGCACCACATTGTATCGAGAGATATTCCTTGATTCTAATAAATCTCAGAATAATGAAACCAAGTTTTATAAACTAAGGTTAACCAAGGTTTTAAAACCTATGTCTACGATACTAAAGCTGTAGCATCCCCTAACTTTGATTAGGGCAATACTTGGCTTTGAAACCCTAATTAAGCCAAGATTACCCTTATCGGACTTAACTAGAGCCAACAATCTTACCACCTACACTGATAAGCTCTCTTGTATGTTGATTATCGAAATAAAACAAATCATATATGCAGCAAAAATTTAAAATCTTTTTCGATAACCAAAATAAGATATACAATATTAAAAACAAAGGAATAAACCTCGGTTATATAATCACCCATCCCATGTGATATTACAAAGCGTAATTCAATACAAACATATAAGACCGAGAGAAATTCATTAAATCGAAAAGAAGTTCAAGACTCCTATAACTTCTCCATCCGTAGTCATAGCGCTCGTCGGATTTACTGTAATGTTAATTGGGGTGAGCGCTCCAACTTGCTCGATAAGTAGGGATTTACACTAATCATCAACATTTCATATAATATTCAAGGATATCATGCAATAACAACATGCACCAATGATATCTAACAAGAATATGGAAATCATATAAATTCAATACATAAACAGAGATGCGAAGAAAATGTCTTTGAACTATTACACTTTGTGACCTCCATTTTATTTATAAAACTAGGGCCGATTATCCACCAGCGCCATTAATACTAGTGCTAAACTAACACCTTTGTGCATATGTGATGTTTAACCAATCGATTAATGCCCAATGATTCTATCCTAAACCTCTAGTGAATATGTAACTCATGACACCTATTAGCGAGTAGGATGTTACATATAGTAGGAAGCTAACCCATCTCCTATATCACCTCATCTCAATTCCAAGATCTTATTCTCGTGAATCACATTAGACACCATTTTCTGTTCATTAGAAAACTATCACAGTTTACATAATCCCTCATTTCAATCCAACAACTACATGAGCTATATATACTAAATAACCAGGCAATATTGATAAATAACCGAATCGTACTTACCTCGAGTGTAAGTCTCAGTTTCTCAAATTCCTTAAGTTTCAGTCATCTCATGTTTCCTCGGTGTTCCTCAACCTATCACCAATAATTTGTTGACAATTTAGGTCTAGTATACTCTAATTAGAACCCCTAAACCCAAAGCTCTCGACAAATTACCCAAATCAATAAGCTTTGTATTGATCTTAGTGCGGATAATGCGTTATGTCTTGGAGCTAGCGCGCTCTTGAACTTCATACACACTTACGGGGTCGATAGCGCGCTACCTAACATGGATAACGCACTACTCGCATGTTAGTCATTTTCCCTAGTACACATAGCGCGCTATGTCCAATGCCTAGCGCCTTATGCGCACCGGACCTGCAACACCTGACTGCTTGGTGATCCAAACTTAACCCAAACCACATCCAAACTCAACAATTACACTCTCAAATGATCAGGAGGACCTCTAATGAGGTTATAAACCAATTCAAATCAACAACAACCTCAATTTACAAAGATTTGATCATCGCGAGATAATTGAATATCAACAAACTCAAAAATCAAACTTACCAAAGCGATGATCACTAGCTTCTAATCCGTTTAAGCTCTTCAACTTGATTGAGTTTGGCTCCGGAACGACCTCCTCGATGCGGAATCGAACCAACCTCCCAGAACCTTCTCGAATTATTGATTGGATTGAATAAGAATGAGTTTTTATTTTTTATATATAGATTTTCCTCGAGATATGTGTCACGCTATCTCGAGACCGATCACGTGGTTGGTGTTAAAATGACACATCTTAAAGTGACACGAAACTTGACACATCAAGCACTTACGCTTCGTTCGAGACGATCCAGATAATCCATATATTTCTAATATTCTTTTATTTTCCAATATATATTTATATATTTAAAAACATATAAATATATATAGCGTATTATTCACCAATACTCACCGAACATGCCTACAAGTGTCCTTGAACGTGCACACTCTTGCCGGGACTCCCTCATCACACTTGGTGTCGGTAAACCTTAGTTTATTGGGTATTTTCCGTTTTATAGGCTTGTGTACAATTTCCTTATTATACAACAACCTATATATAAATTGAATTAACAATCCAAACAAACAACATACATCATGCAAACGCACGCACAAGCTAATCGAGTACGTAGGAACTTAACCACGAGCCTAACTCGGGTAAATTAGGATTTGGATTAGTACTAATCACGACTTAAAGTCATTATAAGTCTCTTTGCTCAACCCACAGTGGACACAATTAGACCGAGATCACTTAGACCCTAAGTCAATCGGTAGGGAAGTAAAGTCCAATAATAGCAATAATTCCATCAAATGTAGCAAAGAAATGAAAAGAATTAATATTGAATTTTTCTTGGTTTACCTACCTTAATACGCAAAATCAAGTAAATCGCGGCTCCTACACGCCTCGAAATATGCACTCAATACTCGACACTAGTTCCCTAGGCTCCTAGTATCAATTTACAATGTATTAGTTATGTTTGAGCCTATTTGATCGATTTAGATTTTAAGTCCTAGAAAAAGTTCAATAGTAGGAAATTTATTAGTGGTAGCACATTTTTCGAGGGAGATATCGGTGTAAAATTTTTCGAAAAATCTCCAAACTCGCTTTCCAACAATTTTTCTCACTTTTTCTTATTTTTCCTAATTTTTCCTATTTTTCTTGAATTTTTTTTTGATTTTTTATGGTTTCCTATTATTTTTACAAATTAAAATGTAAAATATATATATATATATATATAATATTTTTTGAAATTTGAGGCGGTTGGGCCTATGGGCGGGAAAAAACGGGTATAGACGGGTACGGGACCGGACACCCCTTTTAGTAACGACTAAAAATAGTGTCCGGGACCGTGCCGTTTTTGAAAACGGACACTTTTTTTTTAGGACCGTATGCTTTTAAAATATACAAGTCCCGTTTTTTGTCGGACCCGTTTTTTAATAAAATAAAATAAATTTTTCACTTAATTATTAACAAAAATACATAATTTTTATGTTTTCATGAACAAATCAAATTGCCGTTTTTAAAAAAATTTGTCCGGACCGGTCCCTTTTTAAAAAGGACAAGAAAACATGTCCGATCCGTATTAATTTTCAAAAAATTATGTCGGACCCGTTTTAAACGGGTAGGAAAAATACGGACAAACGGGACCGGACACATTTTGCCACCCCTAGTTGGGCCCCCTGAGCCGGGTCGGTTCGACCACTGAAGACTGGGCTCGGTTCCCCTTTGGTATGGGCCTGGCATTGGACGAGGCCCATTTGAGGACCGCGCGCGTGCGTGCGTCCTCCTCTCCCCTCTAAATCACATTGTGATATGTGATCTCCATCTCTTCTTTTTTCCTTTTCCTTTTTTTTTTTCTTTTTCTTCAATCAAATCAACAACGCTACTTCTTCACAATGATCAATAATAACTCTATTTTTCTTGTCCTTTAAATCAACCCAACTAAAATCAACTCTACTAATATCATCTTACCAACAATGAATTAATAATGTATATTATGTATTTAATCCATAACATCAAGATTTAAATGAAATTAAATGTTAACTTACTTGGTTTTAATTAGGATCTCCAAAGAATTTGGTCTTCTTCCTCACCACCACCTCTACACCACCTCTAATTTAGATAAAACCTTCATCTTCATCTCTCTCGTTTTAAACTCTCATTAAGGAGTGAACCACCACCACACAATTTTCTTTATTTACTATTTATTAAATTTGCCATTACCTCTCCATAAACCATAAGAAGTTGACACCTCGTAATTCTAATTTATATTTTAAAAATTCTACTTTGTGAAATGACTAAAATACTCTTATGACTTATTTTAGACATTTCAATTAAATAAGTTTCACTAGACCAACTTAAATCAATATCGTTGACCTACCCAGATATACGTGTACGCGCACATCTCGAGGATTACGCTCACTCGTTAATTTCGACAACAACGTCAATAAAGTTGTGCGTGCACACATAGATAAACATAAACTATTCAAGGCATCACACACAAATAAAATTATTAAATTATTACCTTGATGTCAACGTCAGGAGTTCTGCCAGTCGCCACATAGGATCAAGCAGCCACGTCACGGTCCTATTAGGCAATTGATTAGGATTAGATTTATTAGGGTCGTTACATTATAACATTTTGGAAACGAAAGTTACCTTTGTAACACAAATCATAAACCTTTTTAAAATCTTGTAACGGTGGTCACCCAAACTTTTTTTCAATCATTTTTAAGCGGAATTCGCCAACATGACAATGACGTGGTACCACGTTGGCAATTAAGGGTTAAAATACCCCTCACTCCAAATTAGTCAACTTGTTTAATCTTGTTAACAAAATTGGGAAATCCTTAATCCAAAAAAAATAAATCCGAAGCTTACATTTAAAAAATCTTAAAATTTATATATTTCCAATCTCTAGAAATTAAACCTCCTAAAAAATAGTTTCATTTCTATAGTGTGAATATTTTACATTTGATGTTTTGAAATTAATTAATCATTTTGTTTATAATTGATGTTTGTTTGCATTGGATTTCAATTTTTCTTTTTTTTTTGAAAATTGTAGGTGATGTGTTCTTTGCAAATTAATTTGTAGGATTTGTTGTTTCAAGTGAAAATGGTTTATCTATATTTGTTAAGTAGTCGATTTTACGCTATGCGCGAGGAGTTATTAAAACTTTGAGAGAAAGTTAATAAATTAATTTACATGAATATATTGTAAAATCTTTTACAATTAAAATTACAATTCACAATAATCAACCCATATTTCTTAGAAAAAAATATACTATAAAGAGTAAAAAAATATTTACTTATAAATCATTGAAATAACCCTTCATTAAAAAAAATTCAAATGAACTTAATTGTTATTTCGAGTGTAAAAACTTGATATATATAAATAATATTGTGGTAACCAAATTGTGATGTAAAATTTGAAACATAGACTTAATGCATTTATGAATAATTCATTAATTAGATCGTTGTTTGATGGTTCAAAGATGAATTTTACATTTTCAAAAATATGGGGGGATGAATGTATCTTAAATGACACAAATAAAAAATATCTTAAAATAAAAAATAGAAAAAATGAAATGGTGGAAGGAGAGAGCATGTGAAACTTTCTCTCTCCTTCAACTTATATATATATATATATATATATATATATATATATATATATATATATATAGATTATAAATTTTCGAGATAGTGTTGAAAATTTTATGTTGTTGCATCACAAACGACAGAGATATATCGCATTCGTAGAAAAGAAAAAATAATGTTTAATTAGGATGATGCTGAGATAGTTTAGCACCAAGGCTAAAATGTCGACTTTTTTTTTCTTGAGTTCTTTAATTTTCTTTTGGGGTAAATAATGTTTTGAGATTGTGGGGATTGTGAAATAAAAAATTGGTTGCTGATTTAGAGTGAGGGATATTTTTACCCTCAATTGCCAACGTGGCGCTACATCATTGCTACGTTGGCAATTTTGCTAGAAAATGATCAAAATAAAGCTTGAGTGACCATCGTTGTAAGATTTTTAAAAGGTTTAAGATTTTTGTGTTACAAATATAACTTTTGTGACCAAAATATTATAATTTATAAAGTTGGGAGTAGCAAAGTGAGAAATTAACCCTTCTTTTTAGGTTATTTGAAATCTTTTTAGCGAGGTCTCATGTGTTTTAGTAGTTGAGGTCTTGACAAAATACAAGAATTAGTCTGATCGATTAACATGTCGTTCATTAAATGTATTCATATGATAAACAATTTATTTGATTTCTTTTATTGATTATGCTTCAAAATTATACCAAAAATAATTTTTATAAAATATTGCAATTTTTCTTAATAGAATATGAAATCTATGTATTTCTTGCAAGTATTCTTTAGTTGATCGTGTGAAGTACCCTAAGAGCACCTTTAATGACATTCAATAAATATCTTTTTTTGTTTTTATATATATATATACAAAATGTTTCCTAAGTTATAAGTTTTCAAGTTCTTAAT
The DNA here is from genome assembly GCA_039657325.1 of Stephania cephalantha. Taxonomy (NCBI): domain Eukaryota; kingdom Viridiplantae; phylum Streptophyta; class Magnoliopsida; order Ranunculales; family Menispermaceae; genus Stephania; species Stephania cephalantha. The sequence continues at coordinate 63,254,018 of CM077567.1, read as the reverse complement.
TATAGTTTGCGTAATAGTTTTTTTAATTTTTTTTTCTTATCAAATTTGTTTTATCTAATATATATCTAATATATATATTGGTATAAATGCCTTAAATCTTGTGGCGCAGGTTTCCAACTAGTTTTCTTTTTTTTTTTTTTTTTTTTTTTTTGGAAAACCACAATGGTCATGATGATAAAACATTAGCTAGGAAAGATGGTACATTACACCATACTCTCCGACCAAACATAGAATAAGTTTCCCTTGCAAAACACAAAAAATAGGACCTCGTGTCTTTTAACATTTCAATACAATCTCCTATTACCATTCCAAAATATGAGTTATCCGTCGACTTACTTTGGACTGCTTTTACTACCATTAACGCATCCATTTCTATCATCACCCGCCTGTCCCCTCTCTTTCAGCCAACATAAGACCTCACGAAGTCCAATCGCTTCAGCCACCTTTGGTTCATAAATCCTTTCCTTTGCGCCCCCATACGCTGCTATGAAAACTCTCATCTCATTCCTGATCACTGCCCCAAACTAACTCACACCATTAGAATCACTTGCAGAGGCATCAATATTACATTTTACATATCCCCTAGCTGGTTTCTTCCATCTTCGTTCATTCAAATCTGCCTCCCCCGTGCTCAGGGCTCTCTGTTCCCTAACCGCCTTCCATGCCTTCAGATGAGACTTGGCCGACTCTACAATATCCATATGTCATATATAAACAAACCCATATATCAAGCTCCCAAAATGTGGAGGCGAGTACCTTAGCCTTAATTACAATTTGAAAAAGAGATATGAGATCGAATGTACAATTACAATATTTTTATTGTGTATCTCTCTTGTGCACAAACAATCTATATATATACATAGGTCTAGGATACAAAAGAAAAGTATATGGTTAATTACAAAAGAAAACTACTAATTACAAAGATTTTCATATTCTTTAGTTTCCTTAACATTTCTCACTAATTAAATTCAAAAATATTCATGCACGCCACATACTCCCAAGTCCAATCTCCTCCCCAATAAGCGGAGAAAAAATATTCGTGCACGCCACATACTCCCAAGTCCAATCTCCTCCCCAATAAGCCGAGAAAAAATATTCATGCACGCCACGAACTCCCAAGTCCGATCTCCTCCCCAATATACAAGCGGAGAAACTAAGAAAATAATACAAAACCATAACACATCACGTTTGGAATTTTATATGTATACATCTACAAAGTAATAATATGTATGCATGTGACACTGTCTGTAATACTAATCATCTCCACTACATAACATGTTATAAATAGTCATTCATAGCGCAAAGCTTGTTATACTCCTTCTCACATAATAATCCTTACACTTGTTCAGAAAACATCGCGCGTTTTCGATCGTTAATAGTTAATTATGGCCCACCAAAAGGCAACTTTTTTGTTCCTGGGCCTTCTCCTAATTGTATTTCTTGTGAACTTGTCACAAGCACGAGCCACCAATTATGCCTCCAACCAAGAGCAAACAGATATTGGTATGTAGTAATCAATTTTATACTATGTTTTTGATAAGTAATTAAACTCCCACGTACTAATCAATTGGGTGGCGCGGTGGCCAATGATTTGGTATCGGGTTAGTGTTATAAGAGCAAGTCCAATGGTACTTTATTTTAGAGTTCAAACTCTAAATAGAGTTGAAACAACTCAACCATATTTTATTTCTCCTTTATTTTAGAGTTGGTTATAATAGCTTTCCTTACTTTTTAATTTTTTAATTTTTTTCTTTTAAAAGATTATCAAAAATTATTTTTTCCAAAAAATATGACAGTATTTTTCTTAATCTTTTACTGATTAAATAATTTATTAAAACTAATACAAATAAATAACAAAAAAATAAAAATAAGAAATAAATTTTGAAATAGATATAGTGTTTGTGGTTGGAAAAGAAATAGAGTATTATGGTTGAAGATGATCTAAGGCGGTGGGGGTACAATTCTCAATGGAGGCAAAATATGTAATTACGTTGGATTGTTTCTTATCGAGAAAAAAAAAATAGTAACTACCACATAATTAAGTTGGTTTATTTCTTATCAAAATATATATCACTAGAGATGCTTTAACTAATAATCAGTATTAGTTCTACAGTTTTGTATATAAACAAAAGCTATGAAATATACATTTTTTTTCCTTTTTTGAATTCAACTGAAGTACTCAAACACACTATCTCCCCAAACCATGCATTTTGACTAGTAATGTCTCTTAATCTCACAAGAGAAGCATGCTTCCATATTTATAAAGTCACGTATCGGCCTTACGTACATATATAGCTACTTTATTTAAATGGTTCTTAAACAACCATTCAATGGATCTGGAAATTTTAATTTTATTCCAACATGATCTGAATATATATATATATATATATATATAAATCCTGATGACAACAGATGGTGATGAGCTTCCGTTGGGGCGTGGTCGGAAATTGGCCAGGAGATATACCACCTTGGTCTTGGAACATTTGATCAGTGAAGAAACAGAACACAAAATAGATCTATTCCTGTTTGACAAGCTAGGAAGAGGTGGGTCCAAAGTGAAAAATCTCGTCAAAAACATCGGAAAGGGCATTGGGAATTTTTCAAGAAGGCTTGGAATGGTTAAAACGAGGCCGCCAAACAGTACGCGCGGATGCGCCTCGGCATGAGCTGATGAAGTGTCCATCAATTACTTTATTGGGGAGGTCGTGGGTCGTGGGTCGTGGATTCAACTCGTGTCATAATCCGTTAAGATGTTGGATTTTATATAAAAAATAGAAAAAATGTGGTGTTTACTATTAAATCAATAAAATATATTATTTTTAGTGTTAATCAATGAATAATGAATATATCATGAGGTTGCAAGGTTTTGACAAAAATATCTCAATGTTTTATTAACGCGCAACTAAGATCTTCCATTGAATTCATGACAAAAATGTATCAAAATAGCGATAGGTAAATTAAAGTAGCTATTTTGGTATGGCCGTCGTTAAAATGGGTTAACGACATGAATAGCGACGGGTTAGCCTATCGCTAATCGCTCGTCGCTATTTTATTTTTGCGATGAGTATCGAAATAGCGATGGAGACCCTTCGCCAATACTGTCACCAATTCGACACGTGAAAAGGCGTCAACCCATTTTTTGATCACGTCAACACATTTAACAACGGGCTCCATTTGCTAAATCGTCGCCATTTCTTTGCCACGTGGTTCGATTGAGCGCCACGTAGACCAAAATAGCGACGGGAAGTCGTCGCTAAGCTAAAAGTCGCTATTCGATTAAAAATTAATTTTTAAACAAATAATTTTTTTGAGTTTTTTTGAAAATATATTTCAGAATATATTTTTTTAATAAAAAATTAATTTAATATTACTATACGAAACAATTTTATTCTTAAAAAATAAATATGTTGTAAAAACATTTTTATTTTTTTTAATAATTTAATAATTTAGTTTTTCGTTTGAAAATAGATTTAAAAAATATTATATAAAACATTTCTATTATTAAAAAATATTTTTTTCAAATATGAATATTTAAATTTATTTTTATTTTAAAACATTATAAAACATTTAATTTACTAAACAAGTTTTTTGATAAAAAAAATAGTTTTAATTAATACAAATAACGAATTTTTTTTATTTTTTATTTGGTTAAAACAATAAATTTCATAGAATAAATAAATATAAACATAAATGTGAATAATTGAAATAAACAAAGAAATAAATGAAATAAATATAGCAAAATAAAGTTTACAAATATATACATTTATATGTAAGACTACGAAAAATGAAAAAAAGCCTAAGTTTAAATATATCGAGAAGACTAGCTCGATCATCGAGATCATGGTGGTCTTGAGTCATCATCGAATCTGCTTTGGAGAGCGCGAATGAAATCGCAAAGTCGTCCATCGAGTCTGCTCCATACGACTTGGCCGTCCTTGCATCTCATGCAACTAGTCATGATCAGGGTTTTGTCTTGGACAACTCGTAAAAGATTTGTTTGCATCTCCTTAATATCCTTCCTCAGCATTGACTCGATGGGATCATCATTAGCAAAAATATGTCAAGGAGATCTTGTTCCATCATGTCAATGCCTCGACCCCGATGGTGTCCACCCTAATCCATTTATCTGTCCTTTGTCGTCGCGCTCGAACAACGAACAAATATAACTCTGTCTCATCGATCGGTGTCTCGGGTTTGTGTGTAAGCTCGATGCATTTATTTCGTATCGTCGTCTAAATTAAGAATTTAAACATTCACAAGTCATACATATAAGTCATTGATACCAATAATTAATTAATCAAACAATTACTATAAAACTATTTTCTTACGACAATCTATGTACTCTACGATCCAAGAAAGTACATTATGTCATAATCTTTGGTGTGGAAGTATAAGCATAACTCCAAAGCAGTCGGGGATCGACCTAATTTCTCCTCCTACAAAACATATGTTTAAATAGGATTAAGTGTGAGACTTAATTATATAATATTATACATATATATGAACTTATTATAGCATAACTTACGAATCTCTCTGCGTGTTGATAGATGGACCCATGCCTTTGCCACACCGTCTTGGGTCCCTCTGTCTTCGTTCTCTGATTCTTGCTTGCTCGCTCTGATTTCTTTTTGCATTCAGGGTGGACCACATCTTCTTGTAATGCTCGAAGATCTCAGTAGATATATGGAACGACTTCTTATCTTTGGAACACATCTTGCTAATGAAGCCCGTATAGTAACAGTGGCCATCTCACTATTGTACGCCTCTACAATAGCGGCCTCATTCGATGGATCCCAATCGAAAAGAAAGCTATGTACCAAAAAATTAAAATTGAAATATATGTAAAAAAATTTGTCAATTTTTGTCTCTTTATCTAAGTAAAGAAACAAACTTAAACTACGTTTTTTTACATTCCATTGATTCCAATATATGTCTCGCATGTCATGAGAACAAATTCCTAAGAGTAGCGATTCTTGTGAAATGAGTATTTATATACCCTAGTCATCTCGGGACTATATATCGACGGGTGTAACTTCCGTCTACTAAATTGAAAACGAGGCGTTAGACCAAGATTATAGTAAATTAATTAAACGTAGGTAATCGTACTTAAAGTACATATACTTACTATCTCTCATCTTTCACGATTTAAAATATTCGTCTTGCAGCTTGATTAGGAGTATTGCCTCGTCGTCATCCACGTGGGGCTGTACCGATTGGTCGCTAGAACGGTGTGCCAAGGAACTCGACGACTGTGACGCATGCTCTACCTGATGAATCTTAGAGGGCGAGGCATGCAAATTAGAATGGCCTGAAGGTGGGGCCGTACGATGGTCGTGGTCCCGACCATGCAGATGTAAGGGAGATCCTAATCTCCCTGATGAAAAAAGTAGGCCCAACACCTAGCCTAAACGTATCGCGACCATCGACGGGTGGAATGGGTAGCGATGAAAGTACCATAGAGTACATCTGCATGGAGATCATTACCAAATATAGATGGCAAATACATATAAGATGTAGAGGGGTGTGTTGGATATGCATAAGATGGAAGAGGTGTATGATAGAAAAAACGGGTCTGTTGGAAGGGTGATATGGGTACGGATGAAAGAAAAGGGCTTGCTGGATGATAAGTTAGTTTTTACATGCTTTTATTAGTCAATGTTACCATATTTAATGTGGAAAGTTTCCAAAATATATATTAAATTATATTTATTGGTCGTTTTTAGGTGAAACAGAGTGCACGGTTGAATTCGTGGCGAAAAATACTCAAAATGGAGTATTTACATACAGTGATCGGACACTGAATAGTTTGCCACGAGTTACGCGTTGCGTGGTGGGTAGAATTGTTGGGGCATGTGCCTTAGGTCAATCCATTAACTGTCTTTATGAATACTTTTAGTTAATAAAATAGAGGATTTCATTTGTTTTTTATTATAATGAATTTGCATGTTTACATTATAATAAGATCCATGAGTATTTCTGAAATATCCTAAATGTTCCTAGTCGATCATTATCTTGGGAACTATAATGAATTAAGACTAGTGTGAGTCTTGATTGATGATCATATGATGATTATATGTATAGGGATACGAATCAAGATCACGAGTACTTGTTAGGGAACAAAATCTTGGGCCATGACCCGCTATGAGAACATCACATGGATTAAGTCATAGTTGTTTCTCATGATAGGTATATTTTTCAATCCTCGACTTGAGATTACGGAGACTTCAACATTAGGAACACGGTGATTTGACACTATCAAGCGTTGTCTTTAACTAGGACGATTATAAAGGTTGTGATTGGTTATTGTGTGAGCAATGTGATGAAGTTGTGCAATCAAGATAGAATTTGTCCCTCTCATATAAAAAGAGATATCCGGTGGATCCTCGATGTGTTAGGTTGTTAAAAGGCCTAGTCTAAGTGAATTGATATTGATCAATGTCAACTTGGATATTCTCGATCTACTAGAGATCGAGACTAGTACGATTGAACATGTTGGATGACAATTCCATGCCTAATGTTTGATCAAAAGGATATCGTGTGACAAAAGGATGTTATATACATTATTGATTAGGTTGTATCGATTTGATATTCATACAACTTAGGTAGTCATAATGTCTTGCTATAGGCGCTTATGACTTGTATACCAAAATGTGTTTTGGTACACTTTGCTGACATTGTATGAGCCTATTGGTAAGAATGATTTTGCGAGATTTTAAGATGGTTGAGAAAAATGAATTTTATATGATAAAATTCATGATAGAAACGTCCTTGTGGTGTATTACACTTATACTTCTTTAAGTAGGGGTAAATGTGTAATTTACTTAACCATCTATATATAAGGGTTGTATAAATAGACGCTTTAAGTTAGAACACACGTACGAAAGATTAAAAGGCCGAAACTCTATTTTCGTTTTAGAAAACGACTTAGGGTTTTTGGTATGCTTTGGATCGTTTTGGAGAGAAACAAAAAGGTTTGGTATTCTCTCGAAGCTAGCACTTCGAATCTCGGCCGTCGTTCGTGTGTGGACTGCTGATAGAGGGCGTTCGTCATTGGCAGCACCTTAGAAATCGATCAACCTTCAGAAATGTATTTTGTGACCGAGGTATGATTAAGTTTTCTTGGTTTAAACGGTTTTAATGGAATTAGATTCAGATCTTGTTTGGGTTTTTGTCAAAATTAGTTTGTAATCTCAGCATTGCGTATGAACCCCAAAACCCAACAAGAATAAGATACAACATACCAAATGGCTCGGGGAGTGACACGGTTCGGTCACTTGAGTTGAGAAATTTCTTTGTTGGATTGCCTCGAGATCCACATTACACTATCTCCGCACATTCGCACAATGTGTGTGATTTCCGGACTAAGCTTGCTACGTGGTAGTCATTGATTCGCCCGGCTTACCAAAATACGGCCATGCGCGCGGCGACAGCAGATTCGTCCACATGTCGTCGGCCTCCGGCTCGCGGCGGTTTTTCTCATGCTTGTTTGCCATAGAATGTGACTCGGGATGCGCGTCGGCGCATTCTCCTACTTTTTCGCCGAGTTTTCGAGCGACAAACCATTCTCAGCTGCGACACGTGGCGCCTCTCGATTTGTCTAGCTCCTCCACGATTAGCTATCTCGGCTAATCGCCCATTGCCACACGTCACGTCTTCCATGCCTAGCACGTCGCTCAGGTGCCACCAACCAACCATAAGCGCGCCACGTCGGTCAAGATAGGAAAACGGACCAATCGTGCCTTTGCCGCGTGTACGAAACTTATTTTCACCCAAAAAAAGTCTTTAGATGCTCCTTTGGGCACGTGTTACGAGACCAACCTCCAAAATTAATTTCTCTCACCTCAAAGAGCAATTTTTAGTGGTTTTTCATATTAGGAGCCATGGTATTCATACGAGGAGACTATATTGGAGCCGCCACACAATTTTTCATATTTGGAGATTGTAAAGATGATGTCAGAAATTTAGACCAATCTTCGCCTCTGTCGAAGGGGAAACAAGATAGATTCATGATTCGTGGCAAATACTTTGTGAGATTTATGATTTTTATTTAATTTGATTTAATTTCGACTATTTCATTGTTTTTTATTTTAAAGTATATGTTTTAGATCTATGATATGTATGTGGCCAGTGCATGTTTTTAGGGGGATAACCTATAGTTATTTGGATCATTAGTATCCGTGTAATTGTACTTTTAGACCAATAAAGTGACGAACACTCACCTATTTGTCGTAAAATCCTTTCGATTCTTGAGTGTGCAACAATTGAATCCAGGTTAAACCGGAAGTGGACGCGATTCAGTTATTTAGGATTAGTATTGTAGCGGCCCTCGCCGCCCCGGATGACGTGTCTCCATGTCCTCCTTGCTGTTAGTGACTACATGTGTACGGCTTTGCCGAGTCCTTACTCAGTCTCGAAATGTATCCACTTGTATGTATACAATGTGTAAATAACATATTCAGCGGAAGACGTATTTAAATGCAAAAATATTCACGAATCAATTAAACAAATCCTAATGTGGAAAAACCTTGAAAAGTACGAGGTAAACAACTGTACCTTATAAAACTGAGCATGTACAAGGTCATGTCACTCCCCAGTTCCCAAAAGAATCAAAATATCAAAATAATCACACGTACAAGTAATCCTCAGAGGTAAGCAGTCAAAGGTAGTCACCTAAGATCTCCTTGCATTTACTTGTACTCGGATCTGCACTCAATCATCACAGAAGAAAATGGATGACGAGTCCAGTCAGTAAAATCCCAAGGAACTCCTCCGAGCATTCATATAAATAAGTGGAAGTCAATCACAACAACAACAACATAGCCTTAGTCCCAAATTAACTGGGGTCAAGTCAATAAATAATATTAAATAAACATGCAGATTATAAACATACAACTGTAAGTAGGGCATCGCATGCATAGATAACAATAAAGTGCAAATGTGTGTGTCTGTTCCAGTCAAACTAAACCATACTTCATGATTCCCTTCCCGGGATCCCACTAGTGGGCGCACCCCGACTAGCTATCACATGATCTCTCGGTGGCTAGCGTAGACCTACGACGCCCCAGACACATGTGAGTTCAATAGCTCGGGTCGTTATCCATGAGAACTCATGATACACATGCTATGGTCTAGAATGCATAGACGCACAACGAAAAATTCGGTGGGAGTAACTCAACCAACCATGCAAACAACGACAAGATATAGATATAGGAAAAATCACAAGGAAATACGGGAATTGAATGGAATTACAAAACAAAATAAATACTCGAGAGTTTTTCCATTGGGTTTTACAAACCTCACAACGCGCTCCACTACCCCGTAATCAATCCCGGGTCCAGAGACCCTTTGAGTCCTTGGTCGTCAATTGATCATAGTGTCAACCTATGTCCATTTATATATAACTTAAGTTAGCATGATGAGTTTACCACAAATTTTTAAAATTTTTAGGCTAAATTGTCTATTTCGCGCTTTCGAGGCAAAACCTCGCAAAAAGTTGCGTCAGACATTCCCACATATGTTATTTTCATAGAACTTTATCAATTTCTATTTATTTTATCGAAATATAATTTTTTCCAATTTTTCCAGAATTTTTCCAAATTTTTCATTCATTTTTCTTCTCTTTTTCTGTTTTTTTGTGTTTGGGTCGGACTCGGCCGACCGACCCAGAATAGGGCGAGCCGTATGGGCCGAGCCGTTCGCGCTCGTGTGCATCTTGTTCTTTCTTCTGATCGAACCAGATACTGGTTCGATCCAAACATTTTTATTTTTATTTTTATTTTTTATTTTTCCTCGATGATGGGTTAGGGTTGCTTTCCACCTCAACCCCGGTGGAATCGATGGCAGGGGAGACACCCCTGCCATCTCCACCTTGGCCCGGTTCGGCCTCCATGGCCGAACCTCACTTTCGGCCACCCCAGAACCCCCAAAAATTACATAAACGACGAAACTCACCGTCTTCTTCTCTTCTCTCATTCGGCTTCTTTTCTCCTCCTCTCTCTCCTCGTTCCTTCTTCTTCCTCTGGTTTCCGTCTCGGGTCTCTGTGTGTGTGTATGTGTGTATGTGTATGTGTGTGTGTGTGGTGTAGGTGTAGGTGAGGTGGGTGGACACATGTAATTGAATCGGACAAGTGTTGTTTGAATGAACAATTGTTGTGGAATTTGGTGTCTTGACTCTAAATGTGACACAGTTAAGACACTCGCCGTGTTTCGGGTGTTTCGACGCCGGTTTCGCGTCGAGCAGTGATATACGTGTACGCGCGTCGCTAGCCACCCGATATCTATTCCATATTATTTACTTGACAAATTTTTATTTAATTTGTGTGTTTTCGTTTCCCAGGCCTAATATTCGGTCTCGTCGACTACCGATATCGCGTCGATACACATATCGAGGCGAATACAGTTCATACACCCTCACACGTATTATTTTGCAACATACACACATGCGATGTATTTGAATAAATTACACCGCAAATAAGCAACCAACACACCATAAACTTTCATACCTAAGTCCCCGTGTGTCCTAGCCTACCGTGGCGTCCACATAGATCCGAGCTGGCGTCCACGTCTGTAAATTTAATAGACATTAATAAAATGGGTCGTTACAAGTATTCCCACGAATCCAAATTACTTCGGCTAGTGTGTTAAACCTTATTGACGGATGTCTAGGGTTATACATTAATTAAGGAAGTAGTTAGTGACGGATGTCCTAGCGATCATGATTAGTGGAATTAGGAATTTCTGAAGGACGTCGATTTTCCATAGCTAATCTAGGAGAAATTGAATTAATAACTTTTTAGAATGATTGAGGACCATTAAATTTCATTGAATAATGATTCGTGCTTACGGAACCGTAGACTTTGGTGATTTCTTCTCATTGATATTATTTTTGCGAACTTTTTATTTTTGCTAGTTTAGTTAATTATTTCCTTGAACTTTACTGGAAACCTCCCATTTTAGTTAACTTGGAGTAAAACTCAAGTCATATGGATTTGACCCGTATTTACCAACTTGCTACACCTTTGTGGTTGGTAACTCGATTGCGGGTTATATTTGGCACGTACGACACATGATCAAATTTTAGCGCCTTTGCGTGGACTTAATCCTTACTCGAGTTTAGGTTTCTTTTTTCTTTTTCTCGGTTTTATGCTACCACACCTCACTTTCGGTCAAAATCAATTTGGTTCATTGATACCTTTCGATCTGAACCGAGAGAGAACATTTCATAGGTGGATTAGAGACCCGATTTAGGTAACAAGAAGGTCAAAACCCTACGAATATGGCTGCAAATCGCCGAATAACCATGGGTTATTGTTCCCATCGTCAGATGAAAACTTAAATTATCGTTTTCATCATCTTCTTAAATCGACGTCGACATGTGTGCGCTTATGGTTAGCTAACGAGATTACAACGTTATTGCCAATATCGACCTCGATATCTTGCTCGGTGTTGCTCTTGAAAAAGGTCTTCTTGTATAGCGCGCTTATCAATGTTCTCGACTAAGTTGTGTTCATCGATAAATTTTGGTTGAAGTCTGCAAGTAGCTTGCCAATTGTTCTACGCACTTCTTGCACTTGAGTATGAAAGAAAGGACAACTTGACTAGCTTGCATTGCTCTTATGAAAGGCTCGTACAATCGAAGATTTTGATGTACATCGGCGATTTTAAGAAGCGTTGAGGTCTTATCTCGACATTGGGGATGGGATCGAACCAATCACACTTGAATAACACCGTACGTAATAAGCCAACTTTGTATTATATTTGTGTCACTTTTTGCAATTGCTCGTAGAAGTCATTATCGCATTGTGTGTAATTTGTGCCCCGAGCGCACATCTTGCTAATACTGGCGTATTGTTGTTTGCGCTATGTGACACTCTATGAAATTTATACGCATTAATAAGATAAGAGTGATATCTTGTGCAAAGTCGACTATGATATCATTAGAAGTGTTGTATCTTGAATATACGATGACACCTACGACGAAAACATTTTTTATGATGAAATTGATTTTAAATTAAATAATGAAAAAAAAAGAATAATCGTGTTAATATGCTTGTATTAATGACGTACCAATTGTTGGAACCATGTTGAGAACTATTTCTCAAGATAATTATCGATTGCACTTTGTGTGATGTTCGGCTCCTTAGAGCATAACTCTGTCTGTACATCCTAACAAGATATGAAAGAAATTAAGGATCTTATTATGATTGAATAGAATAAGGATATTAAACAATTAACATTAAAAATGTGTATTGTAACGTATTAGTGTATACCTCATGAAAGGAGCGACTCTAGGACAATTTAACAACACATATGAGTGTGTGGTGTTACACTAAATCATCAGTGAGATAACAACTTCTTTGAATTCCGTAGGTCAGCACAGGTGAAAATTGAGAAGTTGCAATCAAAATTTTTGAGTTGGCCTGACTCCACCATATTAATTGCGAGGCGGACGGTTATGCGTGGCGGAGACGTGTTCCTCAAAATAATAAGAACAGAACGCAGTCGCCTCTTCCACTAAATAAGCATTGCATATTGAGCACTCAACCCTTGCCTTATTCATAACATTATTTTTCAAATGTTTCAAATACCTACATTTATGGAGGTAAGTTAGTTAAATGTATATTTCAATTTATTTACATTGTGCCTAAGGGATATAATTGATTACCTCTCGTACGGATACATCCACTTAAATTATACTGGGCCAGCAAGGATAGCCTCGTACGCTAGATGGATAGGAAGATGCTCTATTGAATAAAAAAAACTTGGCGGAAAGATTTTATCCAGCTTACATAATATCCTTGGAATATTTTCAAGAAAAAACCGAAGATTCTCAACATTTAAGTTTCTAGCAGTTAAATTTCTAAAGAAAATGTTCAATTTGCTGATTGCAATCTATATGTCCTCTTCTAAGAGATCTCGAAATACAATCGACGAGAGTCATTGCATAATTACATGGCAATCGTGGCTTTTCATTCCAAACATCTTTAAGTTCTTAAAGTTTACGCAACAACTGATGTTAGATGCATAACCATCAGGGAAACGTAACTCCTCAATCCACTTACACAACACTTGTTTCTCTTCTTGTCTAGCGCATATCGTGCTTTTGGATATTTTAAGATAATTGATCGTAATAGAGCTCTAGACGATGACAAATCTCCTTTAAGTCCTCCCTAGACTTTACTTTATTTTTCGTCTTCCCTGACACACCCATAATTGTGTTTAAAATGTTCTCAAAGACATTTTTCTCGATGTGCATTACGTCGAGTTTGTGTCTAAAAGGTTTGTCCTCCGATACGATAAGTCCCATAATATGCTTCGTTTTCTCCACCCATTAGTCTTTGAGAATTCATTGCTTATAACATTTGATCCCAATTCAGCGACCTTCTTTAGGCCTAAAGCTTCAATTTCACGCAATATATCTTCACTTGATTTATTAGCTCGTGGCTTGTCTAATGCGATTCTATCTCTATGGAAATTAGACTTATCTTTCATCTTCTTCAAATATCGTGATAGGAAACGTCGATGACAGTCTAACCAAGTCGATTTCCCCTAGAACCTCAACTGAAATTCGTCAGTATCTTCCATATAATAAGGTTAAGTCGTCGTCCCATGCACGTTCCATCTTGACAACATACTCTAGGTTAAAAAGTCGTTGACAGTCTACATAAGAGTAGTGCACATTTGAAAGTTTGTCTTCATCGATACAGCGTAGGTAGGCACTCCGTCATACCACAAATCTTGTAATTCTTTCACCAACTGTGGGAGGAAAACATCATATTTTTGCGACAGATTAGTACGTTCGGGTATGATCCTTTGTTAAGAACATCATTTTTCTTCATACACATCAACGAAGGCAAGTTGTACAATGTAAAAATCTCCAGCCACGAGGAGCATTATTTGTCGATCATACCGAAAGGTTGGAACCCATTAGTGCATAAACCAAGTTGAACATTACGAACCTCGGAGCCGAACGTAGAGTTTACTTCATTAAAGGTTCTCCATGCCATGGAATCAGAGCAATGTTGCATATTGTCCTCATCTTTGATGTGTTTGCGTGCCTTCGCGTGTGTTTCGTTGTCGCTTTCGGCGCGAACGGGGACGTTGTAAATGAGCGTCAAGGGAAAGTAAAGCATTGTCTTGTGTAGGCGTTTGTTGGAGTTAAACCTAAGTTCTCTACAAAACTTACAAGACGTAAGCTCGAAGTCGAGCCCCCAATAAAGCATGCATAATTGGGGACAACAATCGATTCGCTCATACGGAAGACCTAACTAGTGCATTAAACTTTTACATTTGTAAAAGTTATCTACCAAACAATTGTCTTCGGACCACATGTGTTTACATACCAGCAAGATTTCGTCGAATGCTTGCTTCGAAATGTGATGATTCGACTTTATTTTCAACAAACGCGCCATTGCTAAGAGTTTTTGTCATTTTCTCGCAACCCGGCCAAAGCGGTTGATTCGCTACGTCAATCATTTCAAATAAATGTTTGGCTTCAGGGTTTGGCTCCTCCTCACGGTTCAAATTGAATTTGGACTCTGCATGGTCCTGTATCATACGATGATATGACGTCGGATATTCATCCATTTAATTGTCATCCTCATCGTCCCCATGCTCGGTCCAACAATAATATTCGGGAACGAATCCTTGACCACTAAATGAAGCTCTACCGTGTTTACATCGTAATATTTCTCATTGCGACATTTTCGGCAAGGACATCGAATTTCCGCTTCGTTGCGGAAAGTGGTGCAATGTTACATGGCAAATTTTATGAACTACTTCATGCCAGCCACAAAATCCAATCGAGTGTAACTGCCTTCAATGCGGTTGTACATCCAATCTCGAGACACAGACATCCCGAAATACCTAAAGAACCCTAATTAAACACACGTACACACTAATTAATATATACATTTTAGTCGAATGTCAACCGTAGTTAATTGATTACTTGCATTTGCACATACTTTGTGCCATATATATTATACTTTTTAGTCAAATGCTAACTATAATTAGTCGAATTGTTAGCAATATTTGTATATACTTTACGTAATGTTATTATATATTATATGATGAGTATATGTAATATAAATTATCATATTCCATACTTCCTTTTCCTTCACTAAATTTACCCATTATGAATTTCTTCGCATCCGCATCTTCTGTTTTATATTTCTTTTTCAAGCATATTCCATACTTCCTTTTCCTTGTTATATGATGAGTATATGTAATATAAATTATCATCTAAGCAATTACAGGTGTAATTTCAGCAAAAAAAAAACAAGATTTCTCCCATTTTCTATAGACATAAGTGTCTCCTTCGAGAGAGGATACTCATCTGTCTTAGGCTCTTCCTCCCTCATAATATTAGCAAGGTTGAGAGTTGTCAAATACAACATCAATTTTTGTGTCAACTCTTGAAATCCACTCCTTTGAATTTCTCAAACTTTTCTTCATGCCACTTGAATTCAACTCCTTGAATTTCTCAAATTTTTCTTCATGCTTCTTCGAGTTTTTGTTCACACTCAATTGTTCTGCCATTTTTGAGTTTACGAAATGCACAACCTATAATGAACTATACCTCTGAGGTTCTGAAAAACATTTACGGCTTAGATTATTACACAGAACAATATAGATACTATAGATATGAATAAACAAGTTTTAAATACTAATAGAATTGAACAACAAATCAAATTTCTTAGGAGGCGTGCAAAGAAGCAATGTCTAAGGCAGAAATATCTTTGAATTCGGTGATAGGATTTTTTCAAAGATCTCTCCCATGATACAACGAGATGTTTTTTCAAGCAGAAATCACCAAGTTCAAAAAGTACGCAAACTGAGTTTTGCTTCTCTAGCACAAATATTTAATTTGAGAAAATCGGTGAATTTTAGGTGTTTCGATTTTACTTAAATAGAACTTGAAAACCTTGGTTTAAACCAAAGTATTTGTCCAAATCGAAAATAATATCTATTGGTATTATTCAACAGTCGCGTCTGTTAATCAAGATAGTGAAATTAACTGTTAACAATTAATTTGAAATTAAGAATATTTAAGTTTAAAAATCAAAAAAACTAAAAATAACTTGATTTTACAAAGCTAATAATCTAAGCCCAAAGCCCCAAGACCCAAAGCCTTATCTTTGACTTTAAATATTAAATATTATTTATTTACACCTTGTTACCCAATGCCACTTTGGTTATATCCATTGGGTTTCTTTAAAGCGAGCTAAAAAAAGGTATTTATATATAAAGAGTTTGTACTCTTTTAAGTAAGCAATATGGGACAAGAGTTTCTATTCAAACTCTAAGTTCCAACAGAGTGTACATAGCACAAAAAGAGTAGAGTAGCGTCATGAACCATGGTGGATATAACAACTATTATGGATCTCATTAAAAGCGAGTTGTCCCAACCAGATTACCCAAGCACCAACCATCTTGAATCTTGTGGCGGCCCTATAGCCGGGGTGGCGTGTCTCCTTGTACTCATTGTTCATTGATGTGCCCAACTACGTGTACGGCTTTTGCCGTCGTCTTTATGTCTCGTAAGTCATGTCCACAAGTGTATTATCCAATAAATTAGTATATTATCCTAATATTATTTGTTCATTCCTGGTGAGAATCTAACTGTTTCAACTGTTACCTAATTGGCAATTTATTGAGATCCTAACCATACTAATGGGTTGTATTTTAAAAGTTAACATATTCAGCGGAAGTCTTACTTAATGCCATTTAAACAATGTAATTTAGCATGATAAACATTGTTCAAAGGCAAAACCTACTATGGAGAACCCTGGAAAGTACTTTGTATATAAGCGACATCACTACAATAGGTACATATACATGTACGATGTTATCTCAAGTCTCCCAATATCCAAAATATACAAAATATCAAAAATAAAACGTACAAGTAGGTCCTCGACAATGGGCAATCAGATGTAGTAGCCTAGGATCCCCTTGCCCCTACTGGTACCAGGATCTGCACTCAATAATCACAAAAAGACGGATAGCGAGTACTGATAAGTAAAATCCCAAGGAACTCCTCACGAGCATTCATGTAATAAAGTAAAGGAAATACAAGGAATGTTGTCAAGTAAGCATGCGGAATATAAAGCAGACAATTGTAAATGGCTCATCACATGAATAAGCAACGAGACAAGCTAACAATGTGTGTGCTCGCTCCGGATGGACTAGGCGTACTTCGGGTCACCAAGTTTCCACCGGTGGTCACGTCAGTGGCGCCCGACACTTAGTCCTCGCGACCGGCCAAATCCGTTGTCAGATATGTGTACCAAGGCAAGCCCGGTCGCCATTCACTAAGGGCAGTCGCACGTGCTACGATCCAGTGCATCATGAACACATAATAAGGAAATCGGAGGAGTGACCTTAACCACGTCAAGTAGCTTAGAATAGAATAATGAACAGCAAGGAATGATAGAAATAACATGTAAGCAGAATAAATACTCAAAGTCTTTCGGTTGGGTTTTACAAACCTCACACCACTCTCCAACCTCCCTAGACTCTCGGATCAGGCCTAACAAGCTCCACAACAGAGCTACGAGTCCACTAAGTCCCTGAAGTCCAATTTTAGTAATTTTAGGTTATTTATAAGTGTTTAGACATGTATTAAGTTGAAAATAACCAAAACAACCCTTAACTTCATAGTTCATCATCATTAGCACGTTAATTTGGTCTACACTAGCGCGTTAGTTTTGAGTTAGCGCGCTAAGGGGGTGTACTAGCGCATGCTTGAAAATTTTAACTAACGCCTTACTGATTCTTCATTTCGATGAACGGTTGCACTTTCGGGACGGTTAGCGCACTAATAGTTCCAATTAGCGCGCTAATTTCCGACTGGGATAGAATTCTCAATTAGCTACTCTAATTGGTTTTACACCCTCTCCTCATCAAAATAACTTCAATACATAAATTATAACACTTCATAAACTTCAAATTACATCTATTTCCACAATCATGCATTTACCACCATCTCCATTAACAACCAATTTCATCAAATCTAACTAAACCAATGATAAATTCTCCCTATATACGATCTAATAACATGAAATGCATCATATTTACACAACAAACCATAGACTTAATCATCAAACTCGAGTTTCACTAAACATACTCAAAAATGGGTTCATTTGCAAGCTTAGAAGGTGGAGAAGACAATTACCTAGGTTAGATCACTTGGTTTGATGCCTAGGTTGTTGAATTTCCAGCTGGAAGTCCTTCTTCTTCCTCTGAATTTTCTGGTTTTGCATGAAATGGGCGAGTGTTGTGATCAAACACTCCACTAACTCTCCTATATATGTTTTATGGAATCAATTGTACGTATGTATCCCGAGGCATATCTTGTGGTTCACAAGCATGCTATCCTATACCTCCTGGTGACTCCAATAGCACACTCATCATCTAGTACCACTCACTATGTTAATCTAGATGTCCATCCCATGACCCCTTTTATTTAATGTAAACTATAATAGGCTTTCATTTATTTTGTTAATGTCACCTTACATTAAGCCTTATCCAACCATATGGCTAGTGTTTTATTTATCAAATTAAACCAACTTATGGTCACACTAACCCTCGACTACCCATACTCGGTGCCCCCGCGTCTTGACACGCATTTCGAGGTGCGCCATAGCCTATTGTTCAAGTTTATTTAATTAGCCTATGGTTACATTAATTATGTCAATTTGATAACCTAGACATGTTTATGTAAGTTTATTGAGTTTTCTCTAGTGTACTCATATCTCGCCTCTCGATACTCATGTTAGCACGCGCTTCGAGGTAGTTACCCATCAAACAACCTCGCACGCTCTCGTTATTCAACATACACACATGCAATGTATTTAACAAATAATTGAATAAATTGCATCACAATTAAGCCATCCAACGCACAATTCAACCAGTGTACCTAGGTCTGCGGCGTCCACGTGGATCTGAGCTGGCGTCCATGTCTGCAATTACGAGATAATTAACGGCATTAATAAGATAGGTCGTTACATATACAATGCAAATGATGCCAGATCTTGCGCACGTCACACACCTTAAGTGAAAAAAAAATTCACTACTAGTTGGGCCTTATATGCAATTTAGCCCACCTCCATTTTACAATCAAGCCAGTGCCCACGTATTGTCAAGCCCAAAAAAACACAACAATGATTTCAACATCAGCGCACAAATTCCGCGCAAACCAAAAAAAAAAAGCACACGCGCCAATCCAAAACTCACACGTACGGGAGACAACAAATAAAAAACAAACGCAAAACAAAAAAACAAAAAACAAAAAGAAAACCGTGCATTAATATTGATCAAGTTGATAAAGACACTCACCGTCAACCCTTCAAAACACCTCAAAATACGTGCACACTCAATAATCAAGAGATGTTTGCGCGCTCGACAATCAAGGTGGTCATGTTGTAGTTGTTGCACCAAAGCATTTTTCATAGTTAAATAGAAAAAAGAAAATATACATTAGATTTAGCCAGCGCTTCAAAAAATCTGGCTCCGCCTTTGTGATAGAGGATGGACTCGATGGAGTTTGAATTGAAGGCCAAGGAGGCGGTGGAGTTGAAGGTACAGGTAGAGAATATGAAGCGAGAGATGAAGGAAAATAGGGGTGGAGGCGGAGGATGCGGTGGAGTTGAAGGTACAGGTAGTGAATATGAAGCGAGAGATGTGAAGCGGAAGATGGAGGAGTTGAAATCCAAGGTTGAGTTTCCAAGTTGTTTCTCATGGTGCAATCCTGAGGATGATCGATCCTCTTATGCCAATGATGTTGTTCTTATTGCATCTGATGATCATGAATCCATGATGTCGGTGACTGCGCAAAAGGCAATTTTGGTTAGTTAGTTTTCCTTCTTTTTATTTCATTCATGTATTTATTATTGAACCAATTTCGTATAAAAAAGAAATAATTAATTAAAACAAGAATAATCTTTTTTTTCTTATTAAGTGCTTATGATTAAGATCAAGAATAAATGTAGAACAAGAACAACCTTGCCTCTAAGAGACATATATATTAATTGATTGCAAGAAAAAAAAAAAAAATTTTTAAGACACTACTAAGGTTTTATTTGATTCATTTTCATTTACTCATACAAGTTTTCTTGAATGGGAGTAAATAAACTTTTACGATTTATCTTTATGTATTTACTGATATAGTATATAGCACTTAACTTCTAGTTGTTAAACTTTTAAACAAGATTATTATGAGTTAGCTTATTCTCTCTAACTACTATATATGTGATGTTAAATTATGTGTTGTAAAAACTAGTACATTACTAAATATATAATTAATTTAAGAAAATAACAAGTAATTAATAGTGTTTATAATGAACTTATATAATATTTTTTGCAATAAAAAATTGTAATATGACCCTTAAATATTAAATATGTTCTAACAACATATCTAGTGTTCGACAAATTTATGAAGGAACTGAAATCCAAGGTTGAGTTTCTAAATTGTTTCTCCTTGCGCAATCTCGAGGACGATCGATCCTCTTATGTCAATGGCGTTGTTGTTATTGCATCGGATGATCTTGAATCCATGATGTCGTGACTACGCAAAAGGCAATTTTCATTAGTTAGTTTTCCTTTTTTTTATTTCATTCTTTTATACAAATATAAAATAATTGAGCCAATTTTGTATTAAAAAAATAATTAATTGAACCAATAAATAAAATGTAGAACCAGAATAATACCAAGATCAAGAATAATCTTTTCTTTTTTAGATGAAGAACAAGAATAAAATGTATAGAACAAGAATATCATTATCTCTAGTACTTCAAAAAAAAACTTTTTAAGACACTATTAAGGCCAAAACTTTCCATTTCTTTTTTGTTAAAAAACTTGAGACAAATAACAAAAACATCCTTCAACAATTGACAAAACACTGGGGAAATTCATTTTATTAAAGTTTTTTTTAAAAAATTATGTGTAATTAACAAAAACACTCATATACATGAGATAGAGCTACCACATTACTCTATAAATACATTTTGGGATCGAATCCAAATCTGTTTGTATTTATGATCTAGCATAACCACTTTCGAAAGTTCAATTTCTATGAGAATCAATTTATTTCAGTTTGTTGGTGAAAGGTTAACTTTTATGGGAGTTATAACTTTATTTGTTAAATTATGCATTGTAAAAACTAATTAAATGGAACATTACGTACTAAATATATAATTAATATAAGAAAATAAAAAATAATGATTCATTATATATTATAAAATAAATATCTTAATAGAGTTTATAATAACATATATTTATTGTAATAAAAATATATTTTGTAATATGACCTTTTAATATTAAATATATTTTAACAACATAACAAAATATATATAGTAGATTTGAGTAGGGTCACAATTTATCATTCATCTATAAAATCATAATTAATTAAAGAAATTCATAATATTGTAACAATTAATCAAAGTCATAACTAAGGAAATTTATCTATAAAATAATAACTAATTAAGGAAATTCATAATGTACCTCAACCTAAAGTGACGCCTTATCAACCAACTACTAATTGACTATCACTAATGATTTCTACGTAATTTGTCGAGCGCTCATTTCTCTAAATAAATAGATATCATTATTCTTCTATATGTTTTTGTTTATTTTGATACTAACTACTAATTGACTATCACTAATGATTTCTACGTAATTTGTCGAGCGCTCCTTTCTCTAAATAAATAGATATCATTATTCTTCTATATGTTTTTGTTTATTTTGATACTAGTTTGTTTATTTTGATTATTAGAAACGTTAGAAGATTTTCTAAAAAAAAAAAAAAAGTAAAAAAAGATATAATTAATTTCACCGCAGAAGCCCTTTGCTTAAGATAAAATAAATATCATATATGAAATAAAGAATAAATTTCAAATAATACTTAATTATATTAATTAAACTTTTTAAATTAGCTATGCCTCACTAAATCTAGAGTTGTCCTGCTTGAAGTATTAATTCCATTAATTATATAAAAGAAACTAATCAATTGTATTATTTTTTGCAGCTAGAAAGTTCAATTAATTAAAGTACTACTTTATATATACACACGTATGTATGTGTAACGAATGTGTTCATTTTTTATTTTTCTTTTGCAAATTAATACTTTAAACCAGATCAATAGATCTCCCGTGTTCAAAGCAATGTTCAGAAATGAGATGAAGGAAAGACGTCAAACCAGCAACATTAAAATTGATCAAGTGTCTTAAGACGACCTATGTGCATTTGTTAATTACCTGTACACTGCAGAGGTAAACCTAGTTGACAACCAAATGGCAAAGAATCTCTTGGTATTGGGGGACAAATACTAACTAAAACATCTCGTGGCCTACTGCAAGGACTACTTGATATCTGAATTGGATGTTAATAATGTTGAACTATATGTGAGTTTACTTTGGCATCAAGTACTCGATCTAGCTACTCCACAATGTCTATGTACATGTTGTTCAAAATAACAGTTGAGATCGAAAAGAAAAAATCTCGGAAAGACGTATGAGATAGAGAAATCTTAAGGAAGTAGATGACTCTGAGAAGTAAAGTTCAAGGTATTTTGTTCTTTTGTTCTCTGTTTTCCAATTAATGCTTTACAATTGTTTACAATGTGTATGCATGACTTTGTGTAGGCTTGTAAGAATATGAAATGACTAAGAGGCAAGACATGTAAGACAAGACAAAATAAGAGTAAGGGAAGCTTAATTTATCAACTATTTGATGAACAAGTTTGTAAACACAAGTATAAGTTCAGCACAAAGAGGGTTTCCCTTACAAGAAAAATGTGGAATAGCATCAAAACATTGCAACATCTTTTGAATATGTTGCTAAACAACAACAAATCGGCAACGATTCTGCATCGAGATAAGCGTTTGACTTCGGTTGACCAAAAAGCAACAAATCGGTGACAGTTGTGACAAAATTTGTGACAAATTGTATTTTGTCAGCGATCATTGTGCGATTTCTCCGCCATTAATTTCCATACATTTTGTGAATCTGACGGATCACTCTGAGAACCTAGTTTGTCGATCTGTAGCTAAATACATGAAAACGAGATGCACTCTGGATCAGCGACAAATCAGCAGCAATTATCAAGCGATAGACTAATCTGATTGCTAATGATCTATCGTGATCAGCGACAAATTAGCGACAAACAAATCGGCAACATACTAGATGCATTTGTGATATGTCACTAAATTTTAAATGGTTTTTTGAAACCGAGGAGGCTCTCCCCATTCGTCTGCAAACTCCATTTACCAACATCGTTGCTTAGAAAATCACGCCGCCACCAGTAAATCGTCACGATCGGCCATGAAATCGTAGCGCATCGCCATTGCGCGGTATTTGCCTCTTATTCAAAGTAAAATATTGGCATGAGTTTTCAACTTCATTTTTAAACTTAAAGTGTAAACTCGGGTCAAGTTCAAAGAAGACTTCCTACTTATATTTTTTAATTGTTTCAAGCTTAAAAAACATTGAAGGGGAGCCTAAGAGAAGGATAAATCATTCATGATTGATCTATTATAATTTATTTATTTGAAAATAAGTTACAAAATTCAATTCTTCTTTCGTGAAATTTAGCGGTATTTTATTTAATTTGTATTGCAAATCATATAATTATCCAGACAAAAAACAATTATGACATTAGTTTATTATGGTATTTTTAATTTTTACTGACATCATGCATATGTTTGACAAAAACTTTTGGTTAAAAAAGACTTAGTTCACTAGGCGACCTTGATTTTCTAAACCTCGGCCCGTCCCAGCTGGCCAAGACCTTATATATTCTAGAAAAATGCTAAAATGACACTCAAAGACATCTCGAAGTGACACCCATGTGGACGTGGCGTAAGGACCGCATCCATGGGGTAGGGGTGGCAAAATTTCGAGATTAAACGGATTAGGATTCACGAACAACCCTTTGTCATAAAGAAGTAAATTAATTGTCCGGGACCAGGCCTAGATTTTAAATTCGGACAAGACTAGTTTGTCGGACTCGTTTTGCTAAAAATTCGAGTTGTCAGATTATCAGATTTTGTCGCAATCTTGAAAACTTATATCTTTTATTAAAAGCAACTTCAAATATTAAAATACCCATATTATAATCTTATGTGATGTAATTTGAAAAAATATTATCAAGTTCATGTAATTAAACATTTAATGTCTAGAAACAATTATTCAAATATAAAAAAAATAAAATTTAATTCATTCTACAATCAAAAGATATCTTTAATACATTAAATTTATGTGTTGGAGTAGATTAATGTTTGTTAATCTATTTAATAAGTAGTTGTGTTTTATATACTTTTTATCAAAGATATTTTTAACTATATTTAAAACTCGGAAGCAGGGTCGAGGTCGGGTGCGAGTTTACATGGTGGCTTTACTCCGGACCCGACCGATTTTAAATTCAAGCAAGAGGTATGCCACTCAGCCAGTACATCCGGACACGCATGAGTCACGCATGGCGGTGTGACTTGATCGCCACACCATCTGTGTGACCTTTATATCTTTACCAATATGGACCGGCTCGATGGTACACGACTCGCTAAATTTGTGGCCTTAAGCCTCAGGCGCGGGTTCTAGTTACGAGAGGCGAAAAAATGTGCCCATATTGGTAAAGATACGGGAGACAGAGATGGTGTGACACGATCAATCACGAGCGATGTGAGCACATCGAGAGTTGGAGCGTCCAGCCTGGCCTCATTCTTTGTATGTTCTTGGTCGTGTTTACCCTGCCTTGCCAAAGTGTCCATGCAAAGAACAGCGACTCCATGCCATATAGTTTGTATTGCTAGGCACTATCTGTTTCTCTGAAGTCGTGGATTTGAGCTATGCATTTGCACCAAACACCCCTTGAATTAACTATGCGCCTTCCATCGTTTGAGATCCTCACCACTAGGTAAGATTTTTATCTACTTTAGCTTGTGCACATAAGGAGGTAAACTCCCCGATTTTCGTATTTGTTATATGTCCTCATCATGGGTGTAAGTTTCGGCCCATAATTTGATTATCATGTGTCGAAAGTGATATCATACGTACTAACTTGTTGCCTTTGGTTCCTTTGTGAGATTGAGTATATTAGGGAATTCTTGTTGTATGGTGAATTCTCCTAGCCATCTTCTGACCCAAAAATTTGTGTTGTTTCCATCCCCCAAGTCGATTCGAATATTCGATTGAAGAATTTTTCTTCCACACCAATATGTCTCCATGGGCTTGGTATGTCGACCCTTACGAAGGTTCCACCCTCCCATTAAGTTATGTTTACTGCTTTGTAAAGACTACGAGTAACCAAGGCCCATTACCCACTACAAAAAAATGGTTAATTAGAAACGGAATTAATGACGGAATTTAGTTGTTGCTACGGATAAATAGTTAGAGACGGAATTGAGACGGAATCATTCGGAGACGGAATAGAGAGAGATCGAGAGAAATAGAGACGGAATAGAGACGGAATTAAATTAAGTCTCTAAATAATGGCGCGTAACATTCCACTTAAAAGTTTAATTTTTGTAGATCCGTCGTTACTTCTCGAGATTCGTGCATGCTTCGATACGAGAATTGAAAAATGGGACGGATCTAGAGACCACCCTCTCTCTCTCGACCCATTCTCCACCTCCAACCAGGCCGTCTCTCCTCACTCTCAAATCTCTCTCCATCAAACCCCGCCTCTCCGGCGGTCCGCGTGATATGCATCGTGAACGCGAGAGGGAAAATGAAGAACGCCTCTCCGGCGGGGGTACTACTGATAACGCGTTCGTGTTCCGGTGGCGGTGGGGCGGCGGGGGAGGTGAGCGTGGGGGTTGGAGTACGCGTGACGGAGAAGGTGAGAGGGCGAAGGGGGAAGGTGAGGAGGAGTGCGACGTGGTCGGTGGCGGATATGATGGTGGAGAGGGAGGCCTCACTTACGCGGTGGCGAGGACGTACTTGGTGTCGGACGTGAGCCGGGCGGGGTTGAGGGAGAGTGGATTTCGGGTGGGGAAGCGGTGTACGGTGGTCCGGCGAAGGGAGGGTGGAAGCGATAAAGGGAGTGGCAAGCTTCTACATACCCTCTACGTATGTTGCACAATGCGACCATGCTTGCATACATGTGTATTGTTAAATGTGCGTTGGAAACCATGCATAAATGTATACTTGCACTACTCTGCCATTGTTGATACGATTTATGCATTGTTCGCTGCTCTTCGTCGATGTTAAATATTGCCGAGGTGAGGTAATCTCTCCATTGTTATACATGCACTTTTCGATCGAGTTTCGCAAATAATAGAACCAAAATAAGAACACATATTTTATTTAAACTATTAGATGATCACGTTTGATTCAGATTAGTGTCGAATGAAGAATATGATCACAAGTTATAACAACAACCTAACCATTGATATGTGAATTAATTGAATCCGAAAGACAAACAAATGTACAATTAGATAAATACTGAGTGATTTTTACCATGATCAACAATTCAACAATGAAAGAAATAAAAGTTATAATTTTTACTTTACGGACTCCTCATTTAGCAATGATCTGAAACTAATGATTTTTACAAATTAAAATCAATTTTTCCAATTTGAAGTTCTAGCATAAACCTTGATACCTTAAAAGAAGTGGATTTTGAATCATGAAATGAACTATAAAAGATCTTACATGTTTCTTTTACAAACAAATAAGACTACTGACGTGGTAAAAAGTCTTTTAAAGATGATAGCAATTTTATTGAGATAGTTCTTTAGATCGTGGATGAGATCATGGATTCAAGTATGAAATATTTAACTTTATATTCCTTATCATTGTAACCATTGAAGCTTTATTAACAACGGTGCCATTTTTTTTTGCTTCAATATTAAAATGAATAAAAAAAGTACATGTGTAATACATATAATAAAGTAGAAATAAGAAAATAAAATGTTAGGTTTACTAGGAAAAGAAACCAAATAGAATTTTTGATACCACTTGTGCTCACTTTGTCAATCATGTTAGGAGAAAGCAATTGAATAAGATCAATAAAGAAAATGATGATAAGTTCTTTACAATTTTAAGCCTACTTTTGGTGTACACATTAGTTTGGAGTCATTAAGAATGACTTTAAATGTATAGTTATTTTGTAATGAAGATTGGTTCATTTTAAGCAAACACTTGCATAAGTTTTTGTAATTAGATCCCTTAAGAATTCTAAATACACTTATATCTTGAAATATAGGAGGATAACATGTTAAGAAACAAGCTGAACATTTGGTTAAACTTAATCAATCATTGTAATATCTGGTAAACCATTCAATGTCCTAAACTAAACCTCATTCTAAAATCATGAGTGGTACATAGCAACAAGCCCTTAAAAAAATGAGTCTAGCTTTTATATTAATTATTCTAAATTAATCTTAGAGATTTGATGAGAAAGTCAACAACTTGCTGAAGGAAATATTTTTAGGCTTTGGTTAGAAAATCATGAGTTTTAAAGCTAAGATTTAGTATTGAAAACCAACTTGACCAATCTAAAAAAAAAGTTAAAATTAAATTTGTTAGGACATTGTTGGAGCTTGAAGAGGACTTACGAGGTGTGGAGCGAGTTTGGAGTGGTAGAGGCTAGGTATAGGCTACAAGTGTTGTGATAGCCAGAGCCTGAGTCATGGCTTTAGAGAAAATTTTATGTTTATACGCACTTCTGCCAAGTTGATGTTTTTGCTTTCGAGATATCTTGGCCTTCACTTAAATATGCTATTTATAGTGTTTGCTAATCATTGGTTTATTAGGTGCGATACATCTATCTATGTTTAAAAATTGAGTTCTTTTCTTGTTAGTTTCATTATTGTTCAATCCTTTCCTATATTTAAAAATTTTGCAGAAAATTTTCTACGAGTTTTCTAAGCTCCCAAAGTTGGCAATGGTGAGGCAAGCCTAGTCTTGATCTCATGCTTCCGTTTGGTTTTCAATTAAATTTATAGTTAAAGCAATTGTTTGGAGTCGAGTCCATCTACTTATTTTGTTTCACTTGAATGACATTTTCCTCTACATAAAAAATATTCCGTTTTGGGTAAACTTTCTTGTGAATGTGTGAAAATCGGTGTTAATATCATCTTAGGTTTTTGGTTATTTGTGGACAAAAACTTTACAGACCCGATAGATTGAGTTAATAGATTATCTCGAGTTACATTCATTTTAACATGGAATGCATTAATTATGAGGGATTTGAATGGTTTGGAAAGGTCTGCGCTTCAATGCCTTAGTCGAGCACTGATGGAAAAGTTTGATCCATGTGGCAGAGCCCCGATTAATTTGGGACATGAGGAGGCTATGTTGTTGTTGTTGTTGTTGTTGTTGATGTATTGGAAGGTCTTGTTGTCTTGTTGTAGAATACATGTTTTGTTTCTAACATTTGTATCAAATTTTCATATATTTTTTAACTTTAATGGGTGCTCATGTTCGCCGTGTATGCGTCTTTGTTTATGTGACCAGAAACGCAGAAGGCCTCGTAAGTGCCAGATCGAGACTATCCGAGACGCCGCCATGGGACTCTCTTGGATATCCCTCCCCCTCCCACGCCCCACAGGATTCGAACTTTGCGCCCTGCAAGTCTGCAATCCCTGTGGTCTTGAGGTGTGTACCAGGTGTGAGCCTCTTGGCTCGATTGGTACACATACCTCCGAAATCTGCGTGCCAGTCCTGCCCAGGGGACGTATGGGGTGAGTTGAGGAGTATAGGAAAGCAAGATAATGCTGAGTCGTACATAGGTTCTGATTTGCACCTAATCTTGGCAACCACCATTTTGTGAACCTGCGGCGATTACAAGCGCGTCCAAGAAAGCACCTTATTTTAAAGCTGTACGATTTCTGCTTGTCAAGAGACCCGAGTGTATGTAACGAGGACCGATGAACAGTCACACCACACACCCCCTGCACTCCCCGAGGCTCGAACTCGCGCACTCGAGGGTAGGAGTACGTGAGCCCATCGAACCCTGGTACCAACGGGGTGATCGGCTCCGTAGTGCAGCGGCTCCGTGAGCCTGCGCCTTTATCCTCGGGCGTGGGTTCGAGCCGTGGGGGGTGAGGGAATGTATGACGAGGTCCTTGGGCGGTTTTCATACCTGTGCAGGGTCTCGGCGAGTCACTTCGGGCGAGGTCGTGTGCCCGAGCATAAAGGGTGCCTCTTTTTTGTAACTTGCCAGCTTGCAGAAGGCCTCATGGTGCAAGTCAAAGACTATCCGAAGACGCCCGCCAGGACCTCTTGGATATTTCCCCCTCCCGCACCCCACAGGGATTCGGGCAGCTGCGCCCTAGGGAATCTACGAGTACGCAGATTCTTGAGGGTGTGTACCAATTGAGCACTTAGCTCAGGTGATTGGTTCACACCTGAGAGTGTCTATGCGTGCCCAGTACCACCTAGTAGCGCCGAGATGATCCGAGAGGTCAGGGAGTGTGGGAGAGAAATGTCGAGAGGTCACCTGTGGCGATCCCTGAGATGAGTGCTTATTGATACCATGAGCGCTTCTTGAGCGATTGCAGGCGCGCGTTCACGTGCAATATGTTGAACTTCTGTAAAGTAGTAGAGAACTTCTCGAAATGGTGTAAAGGACTAATAGTTTTTTTCTTTTAATTTGGCGTACAAAAAAGAAGATGGCGAATGAGATACACGCAGGACTTTGACAGCGAATTGGACGACATTCCTTGCTCTCAGCATTTTCATGAATGTTGCAATAAAACAAATTGTTTCTACGAGAGAGGGTATGTTGGTTATAATTATTTTGCACTTTTAAGCATTTATCAAATTTGTGAATTTAGTAAATTTGGTGCGTCTCCCGTGAATTGATAGATTGTCTGCTAAAATCCTTTTGTGATATAAAGCTTGGAATGTATTCTTTGTGAATGATAAAGTTTGGAATGTATTGTTGGTGGATGTTGTCAATTTCTATTATGCTAGTGATGGTATGTTATCTAAGATAGAGATATGATGAGTTGTGATATACGTAAGCTTCCACTTAAAGAAGTTTCATTTATAGTAGTTGTTCATCAATTATTTTTTAGGTTCAAGAATGCATTGGACATTACTGATGTGCTTAAATTGTCTTTTATGCGAGTTTCTTGTAGAGAATGTAGAATATAGGCTGCATATACTTGTCTTATAACTAATCTAGGTTGCTTCCTTGCCAGGGTTCTTCTACTTGATCATATAGTTAAGTAGAGTAGAAAAATTTGCACTAAAATCTGCACTATTAAGAAAACAAATTTAATGCTACTATTATATTGTTACCATTATTGTTGATCCATGCGGCTAAGCTCGAAAGGAGACGTCATGGCGACGGAGACTACAGGACGGCCGGAGGTGGATGATGAAGCGGTGTACTCCCTGAGTGGCGGGTAGTGTCCCCCGAAGGACGTGTCTACGATCTCGGAGTCGTTAGGGAGAAAGAAAGAAGAGAATATACGCAGATACTGATGCTAGCACATCCAGTGTTGTGTTAGCACGAGCGAGAGATGGGCAAGCTTTTATGATACTTATGTATTTTATGATTGTTGTAGAAATTTGGCGAGAATTGTGAAGTTTTTGTGGATACTTATGTATCTTAGACATTTATTATACTTGACTACGTTTCGTGAATATATAAATTTTTAATATCGAATTGGATGTTTTTTCTCATTTGAATCTTTGTTGTTGATATATATTGTTGATTTATGTATGTATGTGAAATTTTGCTTTTTTGGGGATGTTGCTTTCCGAAAAGAGTTGTTGGAGAAGTGCGTACGATGGAGCGAGGTCCTGTTGTTATTTTTAGTTTTAGAAGTTTCGGAGAACTAATTTGATTCTTGTGAATATTTAAAAAAAAAGTCGGCATAGAAACGGAATAGAAACGGATTAGCAACGGAATTTATAAATTGTAATTAAATTAATTCGTTGCTAATCCGTCTATAATTTGTGAAGAAATAGAATGAAAAAGCCCCGGGTAAAGCAAAGAAAGTTTAGAAACGAATAGAGAACGGATTAGCGACGGAATTCGTAAAGTACATTGCATTATTAGTCATATAATGTAGCTAACTTAATTAGCAACGGAATGCAAGTAAAACCATTCAACTTTAGAAGAATGTGCATTTATGTTCCATCTACCATTCGATTTATAAATTTAAATACTCCTAATCAAAATCTACAATCGATCTCACTGTCAGCCAACGAAAACACATTTCCCTTTTCTTGACTAAATACAGCAGACTGACAATTTTAGAGAACGGAATAGATTCGATCTGCATTAAAGATTGCGAGAATTGAATTGAGAGACGGAATTTATGTTAATCGACGACGAAAATTTCCGTTTACACGATCGAGTACATTTTTGTAGTGATAATGTATAGCTTTGCTTTCAGAATTATGTACGGTACGAGTCTGCCTCCACGAGATAAATATCATTTCTTCCACCCATTCAATCTCTTCGCCATTTTCTTGATAGCAGGATCCCAAAAACCTCTTCGATTTGGTGAATCGCCGAGAGGTAGACCCAGGTATGTGAAGGGCCACGACCCCGTCTGACACCCAATGCAAGTAGCACTTGCTGTAATCGTCTCCTCTGACAAATTGAGACCCAATAGCATACGCTTGTATGTGTTGAGTGAGCCCAGATATCTTACAAAAATGTTGGACTAGGGACATCGTCACTCTCAAAGAATTATCATTTGCATTTGCAAAGAGGAGCGAGTCCTAGCCTAAGTTTTTTGATTCCACCAAAGCTTGTGATGACATATGGAATGAAGTAATTTTTGGAAGCAACTCAATCCGGAAAATCCTTATATCCACACCAGATTTGGAGGCCGAATCGAACCCTCAATACAACCTAAGTATATATAAGCTGGTTTGTAATTGTAATGGTACTAATCAAATGTGATATTTTCCATGAAACGCGGTGCAGTTGTTATTGTCTATTAATGCATAAGCAACTATAGAAATTGATCATCTCAACCAATAATATTTGTATTGCACTACAGGGATTCACATGAACCATGACCATTGCACATGAGAGTCTAAGCACATGGTTGTCATTGCAAGGCAAACGCACGTGACGCATTTTTCTTTGGCAACGAGGGGCCACCGCCTCCTCCCCCACCGGCAGACGACACGTGGCAAATGTTAAGCGATGGTTTTGTGGAGCCTATGCGCATCAGTATCAATACGGCGCGCCATGTGGCCCCCACGAGCCAACATCCGCTTTTTGAGCACACAAAAATGCATGTATGCTCCAAAAAAAAAAAAAAATCTCACTTAAAAAATTATAAATATAATTAAAATGACTAGCAATGATCTTGTGTTGAAGAAACGTGGACCAAAATTAGTCTCACGTTAATTAAATAAGACTTTGCCGAAAAGAAATATATAAATGATTATCATTTTTAATAGTGCAACGAGATTTTTTTGAAGTAAAACATAAAGCTTTAGTATAGAAGGTGGTTAAGTTAGAAACAATATATTCCACGACAAAAATATGCCAAGAATAAGCGTGATATAACACTAGCGACGGGCTATGTCAAGTCGCTAAACTTAACGACGTGCTTAGCGAGGAGGGTTGGTCGGCGGCTCGTTGACTAAATGCCCCGGCGAGTTCTGAAGACTGACCCAGGTACCCGCTAATATTTGGGCGAGAAAAAAATCCCCCCAAAATGGAGCCACGAGGCGGGTAGAGGCTGCCAGCGTGGTCGTGGTTTAGTGGCCCACGTGGG